>OW026412.1:15000000-16250000 GCA_932274075.1 Diarsia rubi | reverse complement strand
TGTCCCCAAACAAAGCTCTGGGACACAAAATAGTCCCGTTTTCCGAAACTGCGTGAAGGTTAAAAAACTACCTAGGATAGAACTTGTCAGACGCAAGCCGTGCAAGTGGGACCACGTTGCAAGCCCAAACCCCTCGCACACAAAGGGCTAAGAAGGAACATGGTGATTTTAAGTCAGTAGAAGTCTGACACTCCCTACCGCTCCGTCCAGAGCGGAAGCAGTCATTTTATGATTTCTCACATTCCAAAAAAAAGCCCTCGTTAACTGGACCGTTTGTCTCAGGTAGACATAATCGTCTACAACTTCGAGTATAGAGTCCCCGATTCATACTTTTCAGCATCATTTCTTTTTGTCGTTGTCGAGTTTTAGTTTTTAACCTTTTTTTTCTATTTTATAATTTGGATTTTACTGGAGTGCCTACTAAGCTAGAACAAATACTATTTTATTAGCCTACCTATTAAGAAAATTAATTGATAAAGTTGAAAAAACAGAACCGACAACGACTTTGTAACGATAACAGACTACGAACAGAAAATAAAAGCTATAATGAAGTTATTTCTAAACGTCATAAAATATTTCTCAAAATTGCTCATAAAGTCACTTTTAGAAACGTGTTTTAAGGGAATCTGTGTGGCAAACTACGTCAATCACATCTAATGCCGTGCTTGAAATAGCTCAAAAAGAAGGATCACTATCTGTGGGTGGTGGGGTTCTAATTAACTAGACTAATATGAAAACATGAATAAAGATGTAAGTTGTAAACTGAAATGAGTTAAAACTCCCATGTTAAAGATACACCGTCAGTTAGTGTACCTACCTATGTGACCTACTCAAAGTTTCAGGGAAAGGAAGTATCCCGTGTTTCTCTTGACGGTTCAGTCGTTGTTTCATAATCATAACATTTGATTTTATTTATGATTTGATTTTATTTATTAGTCACACGTACTAATGTTTTTTCAATGTTCCTATTGATACAATCTGTCTTTTTACCTTAACTTTACGCCTACTTGTGAACAGCGTTGTGGGTTACTTTAAAACCAAATTGGGGATCGGACTGAGTCAAAAAAATATGATTCTAATTAGTCAGTCAGTTAGATTATCGAAAAATATTGGATACACGTATCCAATATTTTTCGATAATTTTTGTTTTATCAAATTAATCAAAATTGACGAAGATAAGATGTGGTTGTGACGTCATTTGTAGGTAAAAAATGTACTATCATATGACGTTTTCGAAGAGTTTACGAGTTTTCGAAGCACTGTATTGTCTTCATTTTTTGTTTATGTTAAAAAAGAAAAAATACGTGTCCAATATTTTTTGGAAATCTATCTGACGGACTAATTAGTTTTTTTTGTCCGATCCCCTATTGATTGTATATTAAAGTAATTGTAAGTCTTTAAAATATAACTGTTTGTTGTAGGTACCTATCAATAAAAAAATAAAAAATAACATTTACGGATTATTGACCGAAATTCCCAGAAACATAGGATACGTAGATGTAGATAACATGAATCAACCCACATGTATTTTTATACATGTGTTGGCAACATTAGACCTAGTATTAAGTAAAGCAAGGCGTCATTGTCAAAAAAAAAACGGGCCAAGTTCAAGTCGGACTTGCGCATGGAGCATCATCATTTGGTTTCGTACCATCAACCAAACTTATCATTGTAATTGACAAACTTACATTTGCAGTTGGAATGTAGGTATGGGTAGCCATACATTGCAACTACAAATGTAAGTTTTTGCGCATAATATTGAGAGATTTTCCATGTTATTTTAGCACCATACACTTCTTATAGGTTTTCCTGTAATCTCTAAGTGTTGAACTAATTTATGTTTTTTTTTTATTTTAATTATAGGCTCAGAAGTTTCGGAGATAAGGGGATAATGGTTTTTTTTCCTTTAGGTATATCTTCGAAGTGTTTTTCTAAAAAATATTAAAAAATATGTTTGCAATCCTCACAATAAGCCTTTTCATTTGACATCTCACACGGTACAATTTGCAAAACATAAAAAAAAATCATCAAGCTCCCCAAAAGTGACCCCCATATTTAAAATTCATTTTTTTACGTTATCTGTATGTACGTGTTTGGTTCATAGCAAAATAGACGTGTGTACCAAATTTCAACTTAATCGGTCCATTAGATTCGGAGCAATGACAGACACACAGACAGACAGACACACGAGTGATCCTATAAGGGTTCCATTTTTTCCTTTTGAGGTACGGAACCCTAAAAATTGAGAGTGGAGTATAATGTATATTTATGTATTTAGATATCTATTGCTTCGTGATCAACATAACACAATCAAGGACAGTACTCCCACAATTGGATATCAGTCATATCATATCATATGTACCTAGTGTATATGTGTAGAACATGTGTATAATCCACCGAGCAGTCATGAACTTACACCCACTGAACTAAATCCACAACGCTCCTAAACTCAGCACAGCTACTAATAAGTCCCGAACAGTATTGTGCAGTTATTAAGTCGGACTGAGTCACTAGGAGTCATGTGGTTGAGAGCTGTTATGTATGTAGCTATAGTTATGGTTGCGGCTGCGCCGCATAGTTAGTACAACGCGTCAATACAGCAGTGCGAATCATTCCGTCTTTCTGTTCACACCTCTGTAGCTTCCTACTTAACATTGGCGACGAGTACCCACATTAGTGAAATATGTTTGGTGTAAATTCAATTTTGGGATCTATATCCAATTTCGATCATCATACCCAAGACTGGAAGATTTACAAAGGGCGACTTCAGCAATGGTTCATCGCCAACAGCGTCGGTGAGGATAATGACAAAGCTGGAGTAAAGAGGAAAGCGGTATTGTTGAGTGCACTCACGGAGAACACGTATAAACTCGCGTGTAATCTCGCCTTACCTGACGACTTAGATAATAAGAACTACAGCGATATTCTGAAAATTTTGGATGACCATTTCGTGCCGAAGCGCTGCGGGTTCGCAGAAAGGCATAAGTTTTATACGGCTGTGCAGCAACCCGGTGAGACGCACTCACAGTGGGCCGCTAGGTTACGAGGCCTTGCTGCTTACTGCGCGTTCAAGCATTTAGAGGATTATCTTCTAGACAAGTTTGTCATGGGCATGTTACCAGGTCAGGAACGAGACAAACTGTTTGCCAAAGATATCAGCGACTTGACGTTGAGTAAAGCTGTGGATCTAGCAGAAGCTGCACGCTGTGCGCGCGCAGGCGCCGCATTGGGATCAGCAGGAAATGTTGATGGAAACCAGGATTCAGTCTACAAAATAGGACAAAGCGGTAACAGCAAAACTTCGGCTACGTCATCAAAGGATCAGCGTGATAAGTGTTTGGTGTGTGGTTATAAGAATCACAAAACGTCGGACTGTCGTTTTTCGAACTATACGTGTAAATTGTGCAATCGTAAAGGACACCTGCGTAAAATGTGTTCGAAAAATAAAGTGCAGCGCATTGAACAAGGTAGTAGTGATAACGAGGGAGATGACGGTGAGTTACTCTTGAATATTAATTGCCTCAATGAAGTGCCGATGACAGAAACTGTGAGTCTGGAGGGTCATAGTATAAAATGTGAAATCGACAGCGGTTCCCCTGTTTCAGTTATTTCTGAAACCTTATATAAAAGTACTTTCCCAAAAGTTCCGTTATCAGCACCAACTAAAAACTTGATGACCTATACAAGTACTAAAATGATAGTAACGGGGTGCATGATTATGAACATTTCGTATGTAGGTCGTACGGTTAGATTGCCAGTCTACGTCATACGAAATGGTGGTCCTCCCCTTCTCGGGCGTGATTTTATGCGCGCTTTTGAATTACGTATTGTATCGACACTTGGTAACTGTAATAATATTACCGCTGCAGATCACTTACTGCAAGAACTTGTTCAGGCTTATCCGAATGTGTTTTCTGATGAATTAGGTTGTTTCACTAAATTCGAAATAAAGTTACCCCTTAAACCAGATGCAAAACCAGTGTTTTTTAAGTCGCGTCCGGTGCCATTCGCATTAAGAGACAAGGTAAACATAGAATTGGACAGATTGGTCGCGCTAGGAATTCTTAAACCGGTTTCTCATTCAGAATATGCATCGCCGATTGTGCCCGTACTCAAACGTGATGGTAGTGTTCGCATTTGCGCCGACTACTCGGTAACGATAAACAAGCAATTGATAATAGATAAATATCCATTTCCCACTGCACAAGAGCTTTTCACCAAACTGCATGGTGGAGAAGAATTTAGTAAATTAGATTTATCAATGGCCTACAACCAACTGAAAATACACAATGAGTCACAAAGCATAACTTGTATAAACACTTCTCGTGGATTATTTAATTACACTCGACTTATCTTTGGTTTAGCTAGCGCCCCATCAATTTTTCAAAGGACTATTGAAAACATAATGGGTAACTTGGAAGGGGTTTTAGTGTTTCAAGATGACATTTGCATAACTGGTGCCAATAGACTTGAGCACTATAACCGTCTAAAAGTAGTGTTAAACCGTTTGCAAGACGCTGGATTTACCTTAAGGAAAGACAAATGCGTATTCTTCCAAAAAGAAATATCCTATCTAGGATACATTATTGATAAAAATGGCATTAGAAAGAATCCACATAAAGTTGAAGCTATTTTACAAGCGGCAGTGCCTAAAAATGTAAGCGAGTTACAATCGTTTTTAGGGTTGATCAATTATTACAGGAATTTTACTCCGAATGCGTCTTCAATACTAAGTCCATTACATGAGTTATTAAAAAAAGGTATCAAATGGAACTGGGGATCGGAGCAGAGTACTGCCTTTAGCAGCATCAAAAAATTAATGTCTTCAGATAAGATATTAGCACACTTTGATAACAATGCAAAAATTATACTAACAGTAGATGCGTCACCAGTCGGATTAGGTGCAATATTATCACAAATAGGTAGCAACGGCATGGAACAACCGGTTTCATACGCGTCGCGCTCATTAACAATAGCAGAAAAAAAGTATTCACAAATACAAAAGGAGGCCACGGCTATTATCTTCGGCGTAAAAAAATACCATCAGTATCTTTACGGTAGACCAATACCCTTCATCTTACGTACGGATCATAAACCTCTGACTATTATATTTAAGCCAAGCCGTGGCATTCCTGAAATATCGGCAAACCGACTACAACGTTACGCAATATTTTTAAGCGCATATAATTATGAAATTGAGTTCATTAGCAGCGAGCAAAATACAGCTGATTTCTTATCACGTGCGATCCCGAGAAATAGTGTGTTAGAACTACAACAAGTTTGTGCGATAGGTGCGAAGGAGAAAGCTGCATATGTGAATTTTGTTATCGATGGCAGTTTACCTGTGACTGCGCGTCAATTAGAAATAGAAACTGATAAGGATCCGGTTTTAAAAAAGGTATGCAGCTTTGTCCAGAATGGTTGGCCTCGTAAAGTAACGGATGATTTATTAAAGCCGTATTTTTTATGTCGCATGCAAATATCATTAGAAAATGGAATTCTATTGCGAGGACATAAAGTAATTATACCCAAAAAATTGCAAAGTAAAATTGTGAACGAACTTCACAGCTCACATTTTGGAATAGTCAAAATGAAAGCAGAAGCCAGGGCTCGATTTTGGTTTCCGGGCATCGATGGAGCTCTGGAAAGGTTAGCAAGTGCATGTGGAGTTTGTGCGCAGCTGCGGCCTTCCCCGCCACGCGTTCCGCTCGCACCATGGCCACAACCACCACACGCTTTCCACAGAATTCACATGGATTTTTTAGGCCCCATGTCCAATAAAATGTTCTTGGTAATCGTGGATGCATATTCTAAGTGGGTTGAGTGTTACATAATGAATAATAGTATTACAACACAAGCAGTTTTGACTAAACTGACCGACTTTATGTCAAGATTTGGCATACCTGATACAATTGTAACTGATAACGGAACTTCATTTACTTCACACGAATTCACAAAATTTTGTATGATAAATGGCATAACACATTTATTCTCACCTGTTTATCATGCTATGAGTAATGGTCAAGCGGAGTCATTTGTAAAAATTATAAAAAAAGGGATTAACTCCATTGCAGCATCAAGTCAAATAAATGACTTACAAAATCAGCTATCTAAATATCTTTTTGACTACCGTAATTCAGTAAACAGCACAACCGAGACTACTCCAGCTCAGTTAGTTTTTGGACGTAAGCTACGGTCACGTTTGGATCTTATTGCTAAACCGGTAATTGATTCTCCCTCGTCATCGGCGCTACCCGCGTTAATCGAGAAAAAACAGTGCTTACAGGTTAAAAATTATGGTGGTAAACCACAAAAAAGTTACTCGAATGGAGACACAGTGTGGTTCAAACAGTATAAAAATAAAAAAAAATACAGTTGGGCAAAAGGAACCATTATAAGTAAAATGGGCAAAGTAATGTACAAAATAGAAATACCAGGAAGAAAAAAGAACATTTTGCGACATAAAAACCAGCTTCGATCGTTTAACGGTAAACAAACTGTTATCAGCGACGGCACAACTGACTTGTGGGATGTTACTTTACCACAAGAAGAGGAGAAGTTAGGAAACAATGATAACTTAACAAGCAACGTGTCAACACCTTCAGAAAATACACAAACTGTGACCACTGACGTTGACGGTGATGTAGTGAGTACTGACAATGACAACACAACGGAAACATTAACATCGCCTGGTACGCCTACGATGCCAGAGACGCCTTGTACGCACACACCGCCAAGCAACCCGGCAGTGGAACGTAGTCCAGAATTCAGTACCCCACAGCCGGCACCAGCCGATGATGATATCTCCCACACGCCTGTGGCAGTTCGTGTTCGTAGGAATAGGCCCATAGTAGATTATAAAAAGTATTTTTAGTTATTGTTTGTTTCCTCATATTTGTATAATAATAGTTTCTGTTTTCCTTCTTTCAGAAGGGGGAAAAGTGTTATGTATGTAGCTATAGTTATGGTTGCGGCTGCGCCGCATAGTTAGTACAACGCGTCAATACAGCAGTGCGAATCATTCCGTCTTTCTGTTCACACCTCTGTAGCTTCCTACTTAACAAGAGCTATACCCTATAATTAGACGACGTTAATCAGCGAAAAAGGCAGAACACGGAGCATGTGTCCGGCGCCAACGGAAGCCAGTCTGGCACGAATAATTCATTGTGCAGTACGCACTAGGCACTACCCATTCATATAGCAAACGAGCCAGGTCGCGGATAGTGCGCCCATTCACTGGTGGACGCACAGGAAGCTCTAATGGCCGCGGTCGACATTTGCTCGCTGCTGCTGCACCGGAACTGGATGTAGGCAGGAACTAAACAGTTAACATGGTGGACGGACCTTTTTACATTCAGTAATGTTTCGCACTGGCGCGGGCGGTAGGTTTCAGGTACACACATAGAACCGTGAGTTTATTTAATAAATTGATTAAGGTGTACGCACCTATGATAAGCTTAGGTCCTATGATATGGTTTACCAAGTCACATTACCTTTTAGTTTACCCTTTCCTTTAATATAAATCAAGAACAGCATAGGAATGGAGCTACATGTTTCTAAGATAAGTATAATTGTTGGGACACGGCTCAGTCTAGTTAGCGTCGCTGCAGCTCCGAGGCTACGCACCGCTTGGCGGTCGCCGGTCGTGGACTTTGGACCCAACCGTGTTTGTATCTGCATCCCGTTCCCTCCCTCCAACCAATGTAGCGTCTCGCAGTGTAGTCTCTCACTCACGACTCATCATTCCCGTCCATCATACCATCGTCGCATTACCTCATCAATCGGGTCGAGATGTGATTCGTATTACTGCATTTTTTGCTGCCGACAGCACATTGCCATGCCTTACCATAAAGTTATTATCATTATCGACAACCAACATTCCAAACATGTTGCACTTCTCGATAGTAATGATTCTTGCTCTCCATGGCATCTTCAAAAGCTTGTTTTATTTTATCACTTTTAAGAAAGAAGGATCCTTTTTATTTTTTTAATGCAAACGGAAACAAACGTTTTCGTCGGAGGATTAAATGTTTAGACATGAGCAGTAAAATAACAATTTGCTAATTTATCCCGGTCACACTACGTCGCCGTCGCTTGAGACCGTTGGCGACAGGACGAAAGACCATTTCCCACACGCAAGCAGAGCTGAGCGAGTGTATCGTCGGCGGCCGCCCGCCTCGGGGCGAGTAGCTTGTACCTGGCTACTAAATGACTTAGCGGTCCTTGAACCCTCCTGCGCTATAGCTAAGTCATTGATGCCACACGATAAAGCAAACTAGCAGGTAGATGATTTCCATTCGTTTACACTGTTTTTACGATGTTATTGTTTAGGTTCAAAGTTTAAGAACTGTCTTTTAGTTTAATTTAGGTAAATCTCCATCTAAACAAAATTCTCAATACATAATTTTATAAATGTCAAACCATGTAGGTAACGTCTAGCTAGCGAGTCGAAGATGATAATTTCCGTAAAGTTGTTCGATTAGATTTACATGACCAGTTTTATCATAGCTTTACAAGTTTTAAAGCACCTTTAACGTTTAATTTAGAATAGCAATCAAATTCGAAGGGAACTAACATTTAATGATAACTCATTTAACAAAACTTAAGCGTTTTCAAAAACCAAGCAGGTTAAGTGATAAACTGATAATTGTTATAACAGATTTCAAATGAAAATGTAGGACAGCCAAACATTTGCAACAAAGCGAATGCTTGAGTTGCGAAATGCCAAAGGAGAGAAGGGAACGCAGACACCTCGCCCCCGAGATACAAAATGTCACTACACTAAGCACTGATTTACATAACATTCGTCCCAGATACGATTGTTTGACAAATCAAGGTCGTCATATGAAATTGCATTATTAGTTAACAGCTCGAATGAATGAACCCCTGAGGCGCCGCGCTATGAACTATAGTAGGACATTTGCTTCTCACCTGTTTTATGCTTTGTCAATCTTTCTGAAATTCATAAGGTAATCAATCTGGTTAACTAAGCACCTATACCTACATTAGATGAGTAGGGGTACTAATATCTGTCAATCATCGACCTGCTTCACAAGTGAAAGGTGCTCCACCATATTATTGCTATTACCTTTCTAGCTAAGTAGCCATTCAACTGTAGTAAAAGATTTATTATTAGGTTTCCCATTTCAAAATTACATCATCATCATTTCAGACAAAAGACGTCCACTGCTGGACATAGGCCTCCCCTAGGTGTCGCCACATTGACCGGCCCCGGGCGTCTCGCATCCAGCGGTTTCCCGCAACCTTCACCAGGTTTTCGGGCTACCTAGTAACAGGCCTTCCAACGCAACGTCTTCCAGTTCGCAGTTGCCACTCCAGAACTTTTCGGCCGCATCGGCCATCCGTTCTGCGAGCAATGTGCCCTGCCCATAGCCACTTATGTCTGGCGATTCATCGGGCTACGTCTGTAACCTTGGTTCTCATGTGGATGTCCTTATTTCGAAACTTACATAAATATTTTCTATTTCGTAACTTCACCTGCAGGTTGGTTATGTGTAACTTACAACCCACCTAAGCAGTCAAAAAATTAAATTATTAGAATATTGTTTATTACTGGTCGTAGATAAAACGAAGCAGTATATTTCTGTCAGCCTTTTCCTCCTTTACATAACAGATGAAACCCAGAACCTCGAACTTCGGCAAAATATTGCGGCTCTGGCAATTTACGCACGTTAAAATCTGCTCTATGGGCGGTCTCTACTTTAATACGGTTACTTTTTTGATAATATATGGCCTGTTTGAATGTAGAGCAGCAGGGTCCACCGCAGAGAGCGCTATCGACCGGCTATCGAAGATTACTGAATGATCGGCGCCGGTACCAAGAAACGCGGCGAGGCACTCAAAGGCCAAGGCGGAGTCGAGAGAAAAAATGAATGCCTTTGTTACTAACAACTCAGGTGTACAAAAAGAAAATAATAAAAAGAGCTCAAGTTGAACTGACAGTGGCTAGTGACGATGCAAATACTATCGATAACTTTTTGAAAACATTTCATAATATTTATTAAGTTTCGTAGCAAATGAACACATAATTTAAATTGTTAGAAAAACTTAGGTACCTCAGTTTGTATGTAACCTCTAAAAAGGAACTCAAGAAAAGAAGAAAGTCCTTAAAACGTTAAAAATGTCTGTCTGTGAACAAAATTAAATTCAAAATACTCATTGCAATTTTCCTTTAAAACCAAATCGACGACCACCAATTGAATAGATAGGTTACTAACAACTTATGAATAAGTCAATATAAACTAAAATAATAACAAATTAGAAAAAGTTATTTAAAATAATATCTTTCGGCAGGTATCGATATTGTGACGTGCCTTCTCAGGTACCATATAAACAACTAAAAGCGTGTCCTGGCAGGAAAGGCGATTACGAGGGGTAGCGGGTGTCGGGGAGGGCTCAGAGCGATTCCGAGAAGTCGGATCGCACCGCAGCCTCCAAGGCTAACCGCGGTAACATCACAGGACATGGGCTCGTTAACTCTCCGAGTGAAAAACGGCGATCCAGCCACTTGAAATCGATTAAATAACTTGAAATAAGATTTTCGAAGCCTTTCTTTTTTTTCGCATTTAGCGCTTAACATTAAGTCAATTCATTTATTTATATTGCTTCTAGATAGGCAGTAGGCTATTTGTTTTTCTTTCTGAGGGCCTAGACATAGTAATATTTATCAGCAATAACTATGACGTAAAAGAAATAATAAATTGGGTGAGATAGTTACCGATAATCCTATTTAAAAATTATCATCAATTCCGCAGAAGGTCCTTGTATGCATTCACGAAATGCACTGTAAGCGATTGCCATTTGTTAGAAATTCAAGGGAGCAGAAGTAACACTAACAACTCAGTGTTCAGTTCAGTCTATCAAATCAAAAAGATCAAAATGACTGCTAGGACTTGCTACAGTCTTTGTTTGCATCATTCTCTTGCACATAACCCTTTCATTTGGGGACGGCGCAGCACGGATTCCTTTTCATTCTTCTCTGTTACTCAGACAGCTCCATTCTTTTCTTGTCATATTACAGTCCCTCCATCGTTTCATTGATCTTCCTTCAACAATCTTTGTTTTCTTGTGAATGTTTCGGTAGTAACTGTATGAATCAAGTTATAGTTCAGTGTCTCGATATTAACCCAGGCGTCTTCATCATCAGTTTTGTACCTATCACGTGCCAGATGACTCTACCTATAACTGTGTTTAGGATATTACCAACAACACATTTCTGAGTTTATTATGAGTGTGTGGGTTTCCCCACAATGTTTTCCTTCACCGTTTGAAATCAGTGATAAATTGTCGAGGTAAATGTTAGTATTTATACTTAAACTTTAAAATAAAAACATTAAAATATGATTTAAACCAAATGTAGGATCGTAGCAAGAGGCGTTCTGTGGTTTCTGCCTACCCACATGGAAAAAGGGCGTAAGTTTATGTACCTATGTATCTCACCAAATGATTCGTTTGGTTTATGACACAACTAGTCTTGTAGTAAGTAGGTACTCGCTGATTTTAAGTCATCATCTGGCTCTGCTTATGGACTAAGGTAAACTCATTCATGTGATTTCCTTGTTTATAAGTTGCAATGAACCTGATGCAGCAGCAAAAATGATCAGACGATTTTCAAAAGTTACTAAAGTGGTCTACGGTTGATAGCGTAACGGCAAAGCATCATAAAGCGCTGTTGGTGTAATTTATGCTATGTTGCTTACAAACCTTTAAAAGCAGATAAATCAATATTATTCTGTAACCTACATCGACACCACAAGAAAGTAGTAGTGTGAGGATATTCCGTGGCGTCGCAGTGCCGCGTTCGGCATGCCGAAATAACCGCGCGCGTACCGGCGTGTTCAATGGACAGCGCGCGGGATGCGCGGGGGCGACGTCGCGGCGCTCGCGCCTAAATTAGACGTAAACACGACGGGTACGAGGCGCCGCTCGCCGCCACCGCGCGCGCCGCCGGCGTCGACGCTCACTTAGCTCTGCGCAACACGCACCTATAATACCATCCAAGCACTAAAATTTCAACACAAGTTTGGCCATATGGCTGGTTTATCCGTATCGAAAACGCTTTTCTTTTAGGTTTTCAGTTTGTGCCTAGGTACTATGATAATACCTACTGACGATTAGGTATAGGTTAGGTAAGCAATAACATTGATGACAACATGATTTACGGATTTTTCTGTAGTTTAATTTAATTTTACATTTTTGTTTTATGTTGTGTCTTATAGCATCGTATTGGATGTATCGTCTGTAATGTTGCTATAACTAGTGGTAAATAAATAAATAAATGATGACAACCTTCAGTACATTGTAAGTAGGTATATATGGATGGTGTCGTTCTTAGTCGGCAGTAGGCAAAATCGGGAAATGAAAACATAATCTGAATCCAACATGGCTATCGCGAGGGAAACGTTAAGCGAATAACCAAATCTGGTCAATATAAAACGTATAACGAACTCGGCCTTGGGTAAAGTATTGCCATATGAAAACAATAACTCACGGTGTGGTATGAGTAAACTTATCAGTATTCAATAAAGGCGCATACGGTAGCTAACGGCCAGTAACTGAGTCGTACCGCGCTGCGACATCGTATGAGTAATAGCAGGAGCACAACAAACCTGCTACAATGGGAATTGAAGACATTGACTCCTATCATAAATATTAAATCATCTCTAGCGTCAAAACTCGAACGTGCCGTCAACAACTACTAACAGTGTTGTGACTTTAGACACGTAGTGCCACACGTAGACTCGCATGTAGGTTAATAAAGCCTGAAGCGCTAACGTGAGATACGTATTCAATTTTCCCACTAAAAGTGCAAGTAATATTGTGAGTTGATTATGAATTTTCATTCATTATGATTTTTGACTTCCATGTACTTATGTCATAATAAACTTCGTACCTACACAGTTTAGACATCATAAGGAAAAATAATTACAAGAAACACGAACTGCTATAAACACTGAATGAGTTAAATACCTAAGTAATTGAATACGCTGTATGATTCAAAATTGGCTGTAATATGTTAATTTTATTTATCGTCCTACCTACATCTTGTTTAACGTATTAGGTATGTAAGTATAGTATAGCTATGTAAATTTTGCATTAGAACTACCAGATTTTTATATCAGTATAATATCGGTACCTACCAACTATTACAATCTAATTTAGTTGATATTGAATATCCAGTCTAGTCCTGCAGACTAATGCACATCATCATACTCTTGCCCTTATCCCAATTAATTAAATTTAATATATTCAATTCATTTAGCATGTCTTCCTCTTCCATACCTCTATGTTTATCGTCATCATGAGACACCTCCTTTCTTGTCATAATTATATCATTCTTAACACAGTCCATCCAATGTTTTTTTGGTCTTCCTCTACTCTTATACCCATCCACATTCCTAATTCAAAACCTTCCTCACATTTTCCATTTTCCTCATTCCTCCGCATTTCATGCCCATATCACACAACTTTTCAGTCACCGGTGCCACTTTTAGACTTCCTCTTATGTTCTCGTTTTTTATGTTATCCATTCGCGTAACACCGCACATCCCCCTTAGCATTCTCATCTCATCCCCATGTAAATAAATGCCTTTCATTCATCCCTTTGGTGGCCCAACATACATTTGGTGGTCGATCATACAACACAACAGCAGGTCCAACTATTGTTTTATAATAAATCTTCCTCTTTAGTTTAAGGGGAATGCGGGAGTCGCAGACTAATGCACCTTTAGGAAAATTTATACACAGTAAAAAAACAGATAATAAAGACAGGAATGTAGTTACAAGTTACGACTTTCCAATAAAGCCGTATGAGGAGTCACGTAGACTCTTCACAACAACAAGGATAGTGTCACATTTTGTGTAGACAATAGTTTTATTCAGTTATACATACGTTAATTAAAACGCTATTAGCGAATTCTTTGTACCTAATGAAACGCTGACGTGACGGGACGGGCCTTCTTGGGCATGACGTTGGCCCTAAGGCGCTTGTCAATATACACACTTGACCCCTTTTGATCCAACAATTAAGCATGGCGATACTCTCCGCTCTCTCACACTAACAGAACAGAAGATGTGATGTTTGTTTGAGGTATATTTGTTATAATTATAATGTTTTAGTAAGATGTGTTTTTGTATTGTGGCAAGGAAACATTTGTATCGTTTATTTAATTTAGTATAAATAAATCGGTTAGAAAGAAATCGAGTTGTCGATGTGATTTAAAATCTAGATATGCCTACTGAGACTTTAAAGTAATACAGGCAGTTTTGCTAGTCAAACCAAATTGGAGTCGTTTTGAATTAATGGATGAACATTATTTAAAAATAACATTCGGTACCAGATAATAATGGAAGAGGATAACGATTAGTAAGGTAAGTACTACGGGTCGGTGCATGGTATAGGGCAGGCAAAAGAAAACACGGAAGGTGATAATATCTATAGGTAGGTAATTAGATACCAAGATACACGGTGGTATGATAAAAAATAATCAAAACAATAATTATTTTCTAAGTATTGAGACAATGCTTCTAATCGCTCCAATTAAACTTCTATTTTCCTCAACACTAAATTTTGGTTCCTAATAATCAGAAATAATTATGCAATCATGATAAGCACTATTGATTGATATAATGCATCTGCGCATAATAATTTTATTATCAATTTATTTAATGTTTATACCTGCATTATCAGTAGGTACCTAACTACTGGTAACAAAAATGCTTTAGATCAAGAGTAAACAGAACTTTCCGTATACCTACTTAACATAGTCCGGTGGCCCGACCCGTGTGGTCTCATGAACGCTCTGTCTCATTTATCGCAACAACCAGCTTTGTTGACCATGGCAAGTATTATTGGAAGCACATTAATACCGATGACACAAGACGATGAGAGCCAACTGTGTCTACATGGCTTGATAATGCAGCGCAACACGAACAAAGATCTGCCCTTGAAGGAATTACTGCGGTAGACGGGTAACCCGGACCGTGTGGTGTACTCTACCACGTCAATATGTTACTTTACTACTCTAAATTAGATGCACTTGTAGGAAAACATTTAAGAATTTGAATATTCAAGTGCTTTCATATTTGAGGTTAAAGGTGCAATGACGTCATCATGGGAAAATTATTGCCTACCTAACCTACATATTATCCAGAATCGATAATGCTTTTTAGACCGCTTGTTTAACATAGGATAATTTTCAAAAAGAAACAATTAGAAGGATTTGGTGATTAGGAACCTTGTAAGTATAGTAGATATTAGAACTTAACGATGCCCATATTAGTGACTTGAAATTTGTTTATGCTCACTTGGTACTTATTTCTGCAATACTGGAAAGTCTTATAGTATGACAAAATAAGTAACTACTTAAGTTTTAATGCGCATAATTAGTTTAATTAGATGCCGTGTTTACTGAATTTAGCACTAGCACTAGATCGATTTCTCAAAACACTCCCGTTGAGCTCAGTTTCTGATCGGTGCCGATAAAGACGCTGTCTAGAGCCAACATCCAGTAATCAGAGCGTGGAAACTGAGTGAGTACCTTGTTGCTATTATGCTGCAAGGAATAATCAGCTCTGTGACGCAATCTTAGGGTCCATATTGCTAAAGAAGCATGCTGCAGCACGATACTTAACGCTACCGACGCGACGACGTACTGTACACATGGAAGTAACATTGTCACATAGACACCGGTAAATGTAACATGTCTTCTAAGAGATAAGATCATTCGTTTATTTCATAACTTTTAATATCAATGATAATGTCACACAAAGAGATGACATCACACTTAATTACTGTTAACCACGCCCTACATTATTCGAATTAACTGTTAGTAAATATCCAGCAACTACCTATGTCATTAAACTAACCATTCAACTTTAACCGAGTTTAGGGTACATATATAAGTAACGATAGTGTTCCATGTTAATTAAATCAGATATTCGGTATACCTACCGTACCGGTTTAAGGTACCTGCCTATTTAACCGAAACCGAAGGTATATGATAATTTTTGCACCGAAACATGATTCACAATTTACTAATTAAGTTACAACATTATCGTGAGTACCTACCTACGTAAATAATAGGATTTTTTTAAGTTTGGTAATACATCCCCGAGAATAAATTTCACTATGTTAATCAATGCTAGTTTTAATGACAAGAGAAAGTATATTAACGGCTTAGTATACTTTGTTCTAAAAACGAAAATTATATTCTCAGGCGAGTGCCGTTAGAGCTAGAGCTAGCTACCTGTCGCGTCGCTCGGTGCGGTGCGCGGTGTATCGGTGTGCGCGGCGCGGCGCAGCTCTGCCGGCGACCGCGCAATGCGACCACGCAACGCGACGGGCGACTTCTTAGAAGGCGATAGTGAGCTGTATTTTAATGTTATCGCTGTGAATATACCAGTGCGATAAGTCCACTTGTTGCGCATGTGACTACTCCACCATGCACTTCTCGGAAACTGTCGTGAAACTTTATCTAATTACCCAGTTAGTTAATTTACTGCACCGTACGTCAGGTAAACATTTCGACCATTATCAACTGCGCGACACTTATTAGATGTTATTGATTAATTACCTACATTTAGAAGATTAATAAACAAAATAACACAGCGTGAGGGAAGATAACATCATGCTCGACCAAACTTTGAACGTTTATTGCAATTAACACTATTAATTAATAAAGGGAACCATTTATTTCAGAACTTGTGACCAAATCGAGAGATTTTATTATAACCTCTTTATAAACATCCAAGTCTCAAATAATTTAATTATCGAGCGCCGAACCCGCTAGGCTTGTTTACGTAGACAGCAACGGCCTTGCCAAAGACGTCTAAAAGGTTATTCCTTTCGCCATGCCTTATGTATATTTATACATAGAGTATCTAATATATCAACATTGCGCGGATACACAACATGAGTACCTACCTCATTATTGTTACTTATGTATTTATGTAGGTACTTACATTTAATGTTTTTGCGTCAGAGCTAAGAACTTGCGATTTAGGTTAATATTGTTTAAAACGCGGTTTCGTATAACTAACACCTATAGGTATATAGATAATTATAAAAATAATATTATTATTACCTGCACTTTAATCATAGGTACCAATCTATTACCACACGGTAAAGTAGTTCATTCAACTTCGACAAAGAGGTCGCCCGAAGAATCCAACTCGGATGGGCAGCGTTCGGGAAACTACACGACATCTTTTCGTCTAAAATTCCGCAGTGTCCTAAGACGAGGGTGTGTAACCAGTGTGTGTTGCCAGTGATGACTTATGGCACAGCGACATGGTCCATAACTGCTGGCTTAAGCTTAGAGCCACGCAACGAGCCATGGAGAGAGCTATGCTCAGAGTTTCTTTGTGCGAAAAAATCCAAAATTAGAAAATTCGCAGAAGAACCAGGGTCACCGACATAGCTCTAAGAATATGCAAGTTGAACTGGCAATGGGCAGGCCACATAGCTCGAAGAACCGAAACCGTTGGGGAAGAAAGGTTCTCGAGTGGCGACCACGAACCGGAAGACGCAGCGTTGGTAGGCCTCCCATCAACTGGACCGACGACATCGTGATAATCGCGGGCAACCGGTGGATACAAACGGAAAGGTGGCCGTTCGTTATGGCGTTCTATGGGGGAGCTGTACCTACTGTATTTCTGAGAGTGGCTCGTTTATCGTTTTCTGTTATCTATGTTTTTTCATGTTATGTAGACATACGTAATAAAATATGGAAAGATTGTTTTTATATTTGTACTCTCCATGCAAAGAGTAAAGACAGAAGGAAAAATTATATAAATTATTATGTCAACGCAAAAGATATCAATTTAACCTAATAAGTGAGACTGACGTTTCACTTACCTACCTTGGTTTCCTCCTGTGAATAACTAAGCACGTGAGCAATGGATACAGTAAGTCCAAAAAATAAAATACAAAAAAGTGAAAAATAAACTTTAGAAGAAAATCTGTTTCTGAAGTAACATTTTTGTTTGTTTGATTTCATTTATAGCCACCGACTTCAGAAACAGATTTTTCTTCTAGTCTTTTTTTTTTGTAAAATGTTTCCAACATACTCGTAGTTGGGAAAAGGCTGATGATGTGCTTACCCCTTCACAGCTTACCGGCGAGATGTTATATCATGAACTGGTGTAAACAATAGACAGACATGAGATTTCAGCTACCTTTTTTTTTCTTTTTTTTTTTTTCTTTTTTTTTTTTTGGTGGGTGTAAAATCATCGAATAACCCCTCCCGCTCTTGGGCAGAGCGAAAGGGAGTGTCAGACTTCTACTGACTAAAAACCACCCATGTTCCTTCTTCGCCCTCTATGTCGAGGCCGCGATAACCAGAGGACTACCCGCGGCCCCGACAGGCGTCGGCCCTTTCGGGCCCCTCCCATGTTGCTGACATCTCTTTGAGGCGCGCGTGGAACACGAACGCGCCGTCGACACGGCCTGTTTTCGTCGTGAGACGGACGGACGGCGAGTTAGCCCATCACTCACCGTCCACAGGCCCGCGTCTACGGTGGCCGGAGGTCATCGCGGGACCCCCGACGCCCGGAGCGCCTCCCGCGGCGGCTGGGACGAGAGGTTCTCTCCCTCTCGCGTTCCGCCACCTCCTTCGCCAGCATCACTGCTTCGCAGAAGGAGGCGACGGCGTCCCATTCCTCCTCGCCCCGGACCATGGCTTGCACCAGGGCCGGGCGCGAGAGGTCGCCGCCGCCGATCGCCGCTACGAGAACACGGCGGGGCTCCGCCCAAGCGGGGCACACCTCCACTGTGTGCTCCACCGTGTCCTCCGGCCGATCCTCGCAATGGTAGATTTCAGCTACCTCAGTCCATTTACTATCAATTATCGATGTACGTCAGAATCGCGGGTGTATATTTCAGATCTGCCTAAATTGATTGCAGTTATTTGGTGCCTTCTGTGTACCTTTACGTATCTCTTTAAAAATCTGTGTACCTACACCCTTACAATGATTATAAAAATTAAATGCACCCGCCATCCTGATGTCAGAACCGCGGGTGTAGCGCTATAACCAATATCATGGCAGGGTGTAAAAGTACCCTTAACGCAAATGAAGGGCACTTGTTCTCCCCACCACTGCGACATTATTTTGGTTCTAGAACATACCTAGGATCCCCCTAGTTGCGGAGATATTGGGGGTCAAAGTTTCAATTTCAATTTGAGTTTCAATTTTGCACAGCTTTAAATACTAGTTTTTCAGGTTATACTTTACTTAAATTACCTCCATAACCCGTTTACTATTCAAAGCATCCACTAGCACAATGTTTTAAGAGTGCTACGTTGAGTTTTACCGTAAAATGTGATTTATGACTCCAAAAAAAGTCGTTTCCCAGCAAAAATTTTTGCGTAGGGTCAAAGTTGAAAATGAAGAGTTGGAGATAGTTGATCAGTATGTCTATCTTGGCCATATTCTTTCCTTTGGACTTTGCGATCAACAAAAGGATATCCCGAATAATACAGTTTGAGTAGGCCGCGTTTAGCAAATTGGACGACATTTTGAAATCAGCCAAAATTCCGGTATGTCTGAAGTCCCGCCTCTATAACCAGTGTGTGTTGCCCACAATGACGTACGGTGCTGAAACATGGACGCTTACGAAAGAGGCTGTGTACAGATTTAGTGTTGGACAGAGAGCCATGGAGCGTTCCATGCTCGGCATAAAACGAATAGATTCGAGTTCCTCGTCGAAATCCGAAGACGTACAAAGGTTTTCGATATTGGAAATCGAGTTTCGGAACTCAAATGGAGTTAAGCAGGACACCCGCGCAAGGCGCAGTGATGACAGGTGGATCAAGGCTCTCGCCGAATGGCGTCCAGGAACTGGCAAAAGAAATCTGGATGAGGCTGGTACAGTACCGTGGAGATTGGCACAAGAAAAGACAGGCCTATACCCAGCAGTGGGTGAACTCGGTTTGTGGATTGTGACGATGATGATCTACTGCTAGCCTCAATTGACGTTTACAGCATAAGCAGGATAACAAGTAAACATAAGTTTTTAAACTGACATGGTCACTAACACTATCATTAACACTGAATTCCAAAACAAAAAAGTAAACACGGTTCATAACCTGATTTCAGTGTCAGTAACAAGTACATAGTTGACAAACGCAAGACTCAACTCGAAGTCTCGAACTATTACATTAGCGAATTTTATTAGTAGGTTATTGTCAGTTCTGATTTCAATTAGGTACGTTTATCTATATTTTATTATGTTTAGTGAATTTGATAATTTATGTATATACATTTTAAGAACCCGATAGCAAGTAAGTACACAGGTTACAAAAACAGTTGAATGAACCTTGGAAGTATTTTTTCGTTAAGTACAACCATTTCATTCTTTGTATTCAGAGCGGGGAGTTTCTCTTATTAGGCATTCAAAGGACGACATTTAAAAGGAAATATTGGTTGAAGACTGGTCAATTTGCCCGTTGTGTATGAGGTACCTGACTATCAGTAAAAACAATTAAGTATTTACATGATGCAATGGCGGGAACCTTTAAGTTAAATGAAGATTTAAACTTTACAAGAAAATTCCATCTAGTTATTTCACGAATAAAACTAAACGCGAGCAACAAACTGCGTAACACCTGTCAGCTTTCACTGTCAATATTCCATAGTATTGACGACAGTGACAGCTCTTGACATCAATGCAATTTACATGCGCTGATCTCGTTCACTTCCATTGAACAAATTGGCCCTAGCTTCTACTTGGAAAAACAAAAATCACACAACATCTACATGGAAAATAATGCGATTCATTAGATTTCCAAAAACATGTATATTGTAATAAGTAGGTATCATAAATATCTGCCTTCTACATCAAAATCATGGAGTGAACACAAAAAATACAATGACGATTTAAGAGACAAATAGAACTCAAAATAAAAAAAGTATGTTGAGTGAGTTTAAAGTCAGTGGCGTGACCAAAGTAGGTAAGATGTTCAGGTCAAGAGTCAGGAGGAAGGTGTGACGTGGTAAAGCTACTGGGCCTGATAACGCCGCGTTGGGCGTTAGCCAAGGCAATTTGCATCGCTACCCGTTTCGGAACATCGCCAAGTCTAGCCGAACAAAACCACAGAGAATTACCCTCCATTCCAATAATAATTAAAGCAAACATTTCACAGTCGAGACGCACGTCGACGGACGTTATGGAGCTTATAAAGCATCGGCCCCAACTCGCAATTAAGAAACGACGCGCACGTCTATTTACCGACACGGAAGAGACGCACCGCTTGCAATGGTCCATCGCGGTATGCTTCTGCAGCGGCGGCACGGCGGCGGCGAGAGCACAGCCAAGCGCCCGCCCGTCTAAATTAATACCTTTGATATTCGAAATATCAATATTTTAAGGGAGCTTATGAAGTGCGTCGTTGTAGATGTAACATGCAGGCCTTCCGCGTTGGCAGTCCTAACGCGCTCTAACGAACCGAGTTAAACGGAATACGTAAAATCTTACGAAGTATGTATCTATTTATTTTCTCAGCAACAGCGTAAGATAATATAATCTATTCATAATAACGATAATATAATCAATATTGATCCCTATGCAAACAAATATGACACAAGCGAACGATATTTTTAACATTTTTTGAGCCTATTCGATGACATTTTCACGTGTTATTTTGTCAAAATAGAACATTAAATTATATTTACTTAGTTTTGAGCGTGTAGTACAACAGGTAGTGTTTATTTATGAGGTGGCAAAAGCTTTGATGTCGCGTTGGCTATCTTCCACACACCGCGAAGTGACTAACGCCGAATAGCGTCGCGTCGCGGAAACCTGGGAGTAACTGCCTCAATACAATAGTGGAATCGACTTGGCACTTTAAGTTTATAATATTGAACCCAAGAACCAAATAATGACACAATTATTATATTTTGACTATTAAGGTAGACCTAATAATATACACACCGTAGCCGTGGCGCCCGTTCACGAGCATGATGGATACATGGAGCAGTTCTACATTATGAAAGAAAATGAATTATCAAACACACGCATTACTTAGATGTCTCCTTAATGGTGGCAACCATTGAGGAGACATCTAAGTAATGCAATGAATTCATCAGTAACAGCCACGGAGTTTAGATTTGTGCCCGGTTAGTGGCAATAGGCTCGCCCCCTATTACATGGCACTCAAGCATAACTGGCGAAATGTGGGTGTACTATTAGATACACCTCTGCCCAACCCTTCGGGGATTACTGACGTGATGTTATGTGTATGTGTGTGCTAAGTGATGCATGACATGTCGCATAGTCTTCACCGCAAAGGCATACATTCTTTAACTATTGTTAATTACATGTTCGCTTTTCCACAACAAAAAAAACTCAGGGACTAAATAGTTAAATAGAACATTTTGATACAAGTGCGGAAAATTTGTTATTACATTCAAGGCGGATTGAACACCCGAGCAATAACAAATTCCCACGTGTATCAAACGTTTTTCAACACACTTTCGAAGAAATTAACTAATATAAAACGATAAGTATTTTTGTCATCAATTTTTAGGAGACTATGATTTAATTACTTTCTTTTGCGGTTTGATTTCGCCAGGTTGAAGAAGCAAATGTATAAAGCCGCTAAACAGCCTCACAAGAAAAATATAAAATTCAAATATTTTTTTAATTAAGAACACAAATAAATGTTTAAGTACTTGTTCATTAAAGTAAATAATTGTGTAAAATTATCATGTTTATTTATTTTACAAACACAAATTAATACTTATTCAAAAAATATTTATGCTGTAAAGACGCATTTTGACGATATATTCCGATATTATGTGTTCACAAAATTCGTCTCATCGACAATGTAACAATCGCAATGATTGTATTTAATTTACAAAATTAAAATGAATGATAATATTGGCATATTTATCGATATTTTTAAATTATTTTCCTGGTCAATCCTAACAAAATACGTTTTTCATTACTCATGCTCTGAAAGTAGGTCATAACATGCCTGCGGAGCGGGTTGAAAGTACTACTTTTCAGCCCTAGGGACAATCGCTTTCAACTGACTGCTGTCAAATTATTAAAAAAAAACTGTCTATTTTCCATATTACAACTTTTTTTTTATTTAATCATGTTTCAACTTTTTATGCAGCCACTAAATTACAGCGCGAAATTAAAATAACATAAAGTTGATAGAATATAATTATATTATGACTTTAGTATAATTTAGTTTTAACTCTCTAAAATAACATAGATTTCGGCAAAATCTTGGTAATTTTTTTAATGATGAACATAAAAATACTCAGGGACTAAATGGTTAAATAGAACATTTTGATACAAGTGCGGAAAATTTGTTATTACATTCGAGGCGGATTGAACACCCGAGCAATAACAAATTCCCACGTGTATCAAACGTTTTTCAACACACTTTCGAAGAAATTAACTAATAAAAAACGATAAGTATTTTTGTCATCAATTTTTAGGAGACTATGATTTAATTACTTTCTTTTGCGGTTTGATTTCGCCAGTTGACTCTGGAATACCAGGGACAAAAAAAAAGCGTCACAGCAACAATCCGATCAACACAATTTTTTTATTTTAGCTAATAATTTATGTTCCTTTTTTACTTTCCTCGTATTCGTAATGAAAAGCACAGTGTTTACCTCGGGTAAATTACTTATTTAGTCCCTTGAACTATTAGCGCCCTCACTAAGTTACGGGCACCAAACCCCTTCTCGGGACTAAACATTCAGTGAAATAGGTAGCCCTATTTCACTGAATGTGTGGGAATAGTACCTACATTGTTATCAGAGGGGCGAAGGTTACTTATTTAGTCCCGAGACGGGGTTTGGCGCTCGTAACTTAGTGAGGGCGCTGTTAATGCCTTAGTTTAAACTTGTAATTCTGGCTCCCTTAGATCATACACGTAAATATCTCAATTCATATTTCCTGCATAATGCTCAAGAAGTATTTTGTGGGTTTTTATTGATATGCAGTCGTTTCCGCTTCCTGGCCAAGCCTCAGTGTTCCCATTTATCTAGGTGGCACAGAAAGCAGTTCTCTGGGTATTCAAGTTATTGTTGGTTGTGTTTAAGCCTGCCTCCGTTTAAAAAACTTGTGATTTTACTGTAAAAAGTTGTTGTTGCTTTGGAAGACTTCTAGAACTGTCTCTGTCTTACTTCTATTTCAACATAGGTGAGTATTGAGGGAGCTGGCTCCCATTCCATTCTATCGGAGGTTCTTGCGAATTTAGTTAACTGGATTGCTTTGTATTTACATAACCATCGTTTCTAAGGACTCGCCATTATGCTCCCTTCTAAGTATGATGCGTCAGCGGTGACTTCTTCTTGTTGATCGAACAGTAAATTTGCTTTTTTCTTTATTTTGTAGCTATCTCATTTGGCAGATACATTACAGTCTATGTAATCTAATGTCACAATGAAAAAACACAATATTATTAAATCTGGCTTGACAATGACAACATATTTTTACCTTGCCCAAGTAGGATGTAGTGTTCCACTGTTCTTCAAAAAGGACTACAAATTTGATCAGGACAGGGCGGGCATGTATGCCGCATGACGGGCAACTGTGGGGAAAAATAGCAAGAAACTACTGCCCTAACACAGTGAGATGGGGTCGCGGCAGGCCACGAAGGAGATGGTCGGACGCAGGTTCCGCCAAAACTGGAACGAGAGGTTTCGCGAGAAATAGGAGTGGAGAGAGGCCTTTTGCCAAGGTGTGGAACAGAGCAGGCTAGAAAAAGCTATCGTTAAAAATCTACTGGGAAATTGCAATGTCTGAACAAAAAAAAATTATCTATGCAACCTTAACAATGGAACACGCAAGAAACGCAGTTCTAGAAACCAAAGTTAACCAGGAAAATTGGTAATAAACGGATCAACAAAAACGGGTAATTACCGAATAAAAGTTAGAAGAACGAATGATTCACAGAATATATAATACGGAGGTGTACATTATAATCATTAGCTTGGTCTTATCATTTTTTATCATGTACTGACGGCAGGTAGGTATATCGCGATAAGATAGCATATGACGACAATGTGTTGTCAATAAGACGAGTTCACGTTATGATCGAACTACCTAGTTGCTTTGTCTATTTACCAATAATATCGAAGAATATCTCATGACAGGTGGACTATAAGGCTGTCACCGAATGGCAACCAAGAACTGGCAAAAGAACTGTGGGCCGTACGGGCGGCGAGATGGGCAGACGGCATAGTTGCTATCGGGGGCAAAACCTGAAGAGGCTGGCGCAGGACCATGGAGATTGGCACAAGAAAAGAGAGGCCTATACCCAGTATTCCCACCCAGCAGTGGATGAATTCGGGCTGTGGATGATGATACCTCATAATATTATCTACTTACTTCTAGGAAACAGACAAGTTGTAACACTCGTTACATTTATAAAAGCCTTATATTATATTAAATAGTATACAGGATGTAAATTAACTCTTCACGCATATGTCAACCAAGCGTTCTGTACATCAAACTAAGTAAACCCCTACGCAAAAATTTTTGCTGGGAAACGACTTTTTTTTGGGGTCTAAAATCACAATTTACGTTAAAACTCAATGTAGCACTATTAAAACATTGTGCTAGTGGATGCCTTGAATAGTCAACGGGTTATGGAGGTAATTTAAAGTTTTAACCTACCCTGAAAAACTAGTATTTACAAAAAACAGCTGTGCAAAATTTGGAACTTTGACCCCCAATATCTCCGTAATCTAAAACTATCGCAGTGGTGGGGAGAAAAAGTGTCCTTAGTTTGCGTTAAGGGTACTTTTACACCCTTTATAAACATTTAAATTGGTAGAAGTATTTGTCTAAAATAAAAACAAGAAGTAATTTCACATCCGAAAAATAACATCAAGAACCGAATAAATTCTCAAAGACAATGTACTATGAGTCATCTCCGTAATAGGAAATAAATACGTTATTGGTGCCAAAAACTACAAATGTTGTTATAAATGTTGATGCTACATAGTATGAGGATAAAAAGCAGTTTAATGTGCGCGACCTAAAAATACGACCCTTTCCGCCCATTAAGATAGGTATATTGGCAGGTGTTAATAATATTATTTTCCAGACTCTCCCATTATGTCGCGCATATGAACTGAAACCCTACAAATACTAAGTTACTAGCCCCTCTACGTCGAAGGTTTCAGAATTAATAGGTAATATCGGTTTAGGTGGTAGATAACAAAGATTGTGAGATGTCATGTTGTAATCCTTACACAAATTCTTTTCTTAATTAGTTTCTTTTTAAGATTAATTAAATTAATAGGTAACCTACTTACAAATTTTATATTTATCCGCCTCACTTATTACCTCCACACATAAGACTCATTTTAGTAGAGCACGATTGGACAAGCCAAAATACACCGCGAACCATATTTTCTGAGTCACTAGCAGGTAGATAACTAGTATATTGGATATTTTGTGCGTAGTAGGTAAGTTTCCTTTCATATCTCCGTTCTTATAGTTTAATAATCGAAGATATTCTTCGCTTTTACTTCACCTTTGTTGGTGAAATCACAAAGATTTTTGTTTCCAATCGATATTTAACTCTGATACATAATGACCGCGAATTAAGAGCTGGCCGTACTGTCTAAGATATGTAGGTAAGTACATTTAAAAAGATATTCTAATAAAACTTACTTTAGATAATATATTTGTCCTTCTGGCGTACGAGCTTGTTCCCAACCAGCCGGGAGTGGACCAAGATCGTCTTGAAGATGTGTTCCGACGTCATAGGATCTCTGTTTTGTGTGCTGATGATGTAGCGGCGGTTGTTGGTTTTGTTGTCCAGCGGCATAAGTTTGTTGCAAGCTTGCGGGTGACGAATGTGCTCGAGAGTGCGACACCGGTGAGGCGCCAGTCGCGGACGACGATCCGAACGCCGAGTCAGCCGAGTTTTCTCGCGAGTGAGACACAGATGGCGACTTGGAACCGGTTGACGGCGGGTTAAAGAACGACTTTGGAAGCTGTCGCATTCGAAGAGGCACCTGTAGCGGTCGTTTCGAGTCCGGCTTAAGCACTGTGTCGAACAATGACTGTAGAACCGAGTCTGAATCCTGGTCCACGCGGAGGACCAGGTTCGATTTCTGTTCAGCGTCCGAGTTGAGAGCCATGATTTACGTCGGAACGAAGAAATCTCGAAACCGACCTGGCCCACCGCTGTGACACAACACTAGCACGCGACGGGCTGGCGCGACGCCACCCGACGTTCTTGCAATATAGCGTTCGCTACGCGACTGACGCGCGCCCCGCCCGCACCGCCAAGTCTCCCTGCCCACGCGCACCCGCCGCACCACCCGCGCTGCGCATAGTATGTATGGTGCACGGACCGGTCTTCGCTTCGAGAATGATGCCCCTCACCCCGCTCACCCACTATCTCCTTGGCTCACCATAAAATACTGTACTAGGCACCTTTAACAATTGTGATGGGAGCGCACAAATTTCTAAATCTTTCTTTATATTAAAATCAAGATTAATACACTTCGCACTGGATAAAACATGCTAAAGTATGAGCTTTTAAACTATTGTTTCATCTCATATAACTTAGTTAGTTAATTAGTAACTTTGTGGATTACTTACTTATTGATGAGACCTCTGCTACAATAACAATCATTGAATTATAAAACAAGTTATTAAACAATTGATCCACCACCACCTGATGAAGTCTCAGCTAATTTCATCAGGGGTCGGCGCAACATGTCTTTTTCTTCCATACCTCTCTATTTCTCGTCATGTCAGTAGTCACCTCCTTTCTAGCCATATCATCCTTCACACAGTCCATCCATCGTTTCTTTGGTCTTCCTCTACTCTTATACCCATCTACATTCATACTCAACATTTTCCTCACAACACTTTCTTCATTCCTTCGCATCACATGTCCATACCACGCCAATAACAAGTCTCAGCTAATTTGTACTGGCTAATCACTTGTTTAAAAATCTATTTGTAAGGTGATGTAGCTCCTGCTGCCAAAAAGGGCACACCTTACGACTTTTTTAACCCGCAATATTATTTCTCACGCTCTTCTTTTACTATAAAAAAATATATTATATTCGAAACAAATCTGTTAGGTATAATAATAATACTTTTTAAACATGGTGAACACTACCATTCTTTTCCAAGTTCCAGTAGGTAGGTACTACAACAAAATATTTAAGAACCTACCTATTTGTGTCAACTGAGTTGGACTAACATTGATTAAGCGAAGAAGACTAATTATCAACTCTTGGAGATAGAACAGACCAACCTCATCATCACTGATAAAAATACCAATTATTAAAAATTCAAGGTAGTATTCACAAAAAATACGGTTAACCTTGCATACGTAAGGCTTTGTGCTGCGCGCTCGATGCCCTCTATCGCGAAAATGGTCGAGCCCATGATATTATTGTTCTACATAAAATTTGTAGCAAATTTTATACTCTACGATTTTGTAAACAGACGGTGACATTTAAGGAACAATACAAATCGAAATAATCACGCAACTGTTTGTTTTGACCTTTGAGCTTCAATAACTTACGACGCACTACACGGGATTTTATGAGACTCTTTTAGAACGCTAAAGTAAAGGCATACCAATACCAAAATTCAGCTTATTGTATTTTTAATTCCGAGGTTGATCGCTAATTTGACTGGAGTAACAATATACTTAGATTTTAATATACATGGATATATTATAATATACAGTCACGTCATTTATTCCTTCGTTAATTTTGAAATGCGTTACCTTATCTTTACTGAGCAGACTATTGCTAAATAAAAAATATAATAATATAATATTATACATATTTGTAATGTACTCGCCAAGGATTCATTTGATACCAAACATGTTATGATTATCTCAATTTAATTTTTTACGAGCTTAGAATTTAATATCTATATTCCGTCATAAAAAGAATTGTTAATATTTAATATTTTATAGCCTATGTCCACCGGGCTATTCTTACGAATCTATTGACACCTCATTTATTAAAATACGTCTAGGCGCTACGGTGGAACATACAAACATACATACATAGACTGCCAAAATCATTACCCTTCCTTTTGGCTTCGCCGTAGTCGGGTAAAAACTAAAACCCGACTACAAACCGCGGTCTTAAAAGTAGAAAACAAGAAAATAATTTGTATATTTCTATTTAAATATAAGTAAAATTATTATAGAGACTACGACTGACCTCTATAATTATTTTTACTTATATTTAAATAGAAATATACAAATTCAATATATGAATATCAGACAAGAATAATTGGTGTTTTCTAATTTTAAGACCGCGGTTTGTAGTCGGGTTTTAGTTTTTAAACTTATTTTTTTATTACATGACACGACCTATAATAGTTAGTAGAGAGGTCAGTCGTAGTCGCATGCCACCTTGCAAACGGCAACAGCGGCTGACTTCTGTATCAATGAAAACGCCGTGAAGGAGCATCAATATCAGTGGCATGCGACTACGGCGGTCCTCATAATAATTTTACCTATATTTAAATAGAAATATGCAAATTCAATATATGAATATCACACAAGAATTATTTTCTTGTTTTCTACTTTTAAGACCGCGGTTTGTAGTCTGTTTTAGTTTTTAAACTTATTTTTTTATTACATGACACGACCTATAATATACCTATGTCCCGCCTGATGTCCGAATAGTAACCACCTACTTACCGATTAAATTCAAAAATCGAATAGAATACGTATTATTATGTTAAAGGGAAGATAATCGCACTTTTAACTAGGTACAGCGCCATCTTAATTTTTAAACATATGCAGTTTTTTAATAATCTGCTTACGTACCCTCTTCGTAGTAACACCATCTATTGACAACATGTTACATTTGTGGCAGCTGACACTTTAGTTCTCTTGGGTCTTTTTAGATGGCGCTAAAATTATTAAGGGTGTCAGCGTTTTTGTGAGTTTGTGCGTATGGTGAAAGCATCATGGTCACAAGCTAATCTTGAAATAACCCAACGCATTTTAAGTAAGTTGGTTTCAGCTTGAAAGATAAGACAGTTTTGGATTCAATATTTAAAAATCGTTCGTATGTTCACTATATTCGTACACGCTAACATCCGAAACAACCCAACCGATTCCAGAAAAATTCTGTGTGTATAACTGAAGATAAGTCGTTATGGGCCCGTTAGGTGGCGCCATTGGAAGTAGAGGCGGTTCGCTGTTCTATGATAATTTGCAGAGTACCTACTTTTAACTAAATCGCGCTCGCGGTATGCTCACCATACGCTACCCGCTGACTGAAAAAAAAGTAGTTAAAAAACTAAGAAAACCCAACTGAAAAAACTGAAAAGTAAAAATCAAGCACATTTTAAATTAAACAAAAGTTGGAAGGCCCCTCCATTCTATTTTCATTTCATAATTTAATATAAATTTTTTTCAGTCGGGTTTTTTAGTTTTTTAACTACTTTTTTTATTTCCATCTTTTTAGTTCTTTTGTGTCTGTTCTTTCGTTGGTCACGTAAAAATCTTCGAAGATGATTTAACTTTTGTGTTTGTTTATATGATTTGTGACTTGGAATTTATTTTAAACATATTATTATAAGTGTCATATATTTTTGTAATCTCCTTTTAAAACCCTTCATTTTGATACCCTACTCGACGGTAATGGATTTTTTTTAGTTTTTGAAATACGCTAATGGCCCCCAAAATCCGCAAATTTCTTCTTTTTTAATTTTAATGTAGCCAGTGACACTCGCGCCATCAAGACGAATCTAGCGACGTATATTTTATTCAAATCCCTTCATCCGTTTAGGAGTTATGAGGGAACAAAGAAACGGACATACATACACGCCAAACACATAACCCTCCTTTTGGGCTTCGCCGCAGTCGGGTAAAAAGACATGAATGACTAAAATGTCTTTGGTTCTACTGGCAATGTTCTTTTTGAAGATAACTACATAATATTGACAAAAGACCTTTCCAAATATAAACTGCTGTTTAGAATACCTTCTGTGGTACCTAGTTTTTGTTACAACATTTTTATAATTGGGTACCTAGCTAATATCTCCTACTCCTGAAAAAAACTCCCGGATTTCAAGGTATTCTAAGCTATTATATATAATAGATCATACTGAGCTAAACTAGGCCACAAATTATTTAACTACCCAGCAAATCGTCACTTTTGTAAAAAGTAATGTCGTGTCGTGAACGGCCATAGACAAAGCAGCCGAGTTTGCGCAATACCCGCGCACATGGCACATGCACTGAGGACCGATGGTACCTATACCTTTTTTAAAAAACATCAATAGCAATGTATAGGTAATACAATGCTCAGCATCGGTATCGCTATCTTCCAACGCGCATGCGCTGTTGATGTAGTAGGATGCTTACCACGTCGGGAAAAATCATTACAGGCCATCGCAATTTGAGGTATAGAAACAGTGCCAACCCACAACAGTTATGCTCGTAATTATTTAGTCATGGCACAAACATTTAAATTCGAGGATAGCTTTGACCGATGTTGCCGCCTATGCGCTGAAGAGCAAGATGTTACCATAATGATATTTAGTCAAGAAGCAGAAGCAATGCTTCTACAAAATAAACTCAACAAATATTTGTTAATTGAGGTAAGGTATTCCATCTCGACAAGTTAATGAATTAGTTAAATATTTACCAATAACAACATAATTAACATTTTTAGGTCGAAGAAGATGACAAGCTACCTAAAAACATTTGTATACAATGCTGTACAAAGTTACAATCAGTGTGTGATTTTATCGATACAGCGCGAAAAGCACAGGATGCTCTACTCCAACGTAGCTTTATGATGGATCAAATTATTCCAAATACGTGTATGATATCTTTAGTGAAAAGTGAAGAAAAAATTGTGCCAGAAGAGAATCACGAAAATGATAGCTATACTGAAATAGAAGTGAGCGTAGATCCGATGATGGTGCTTCAAAATTCCGAAGCCTCACTCTCGCCCACTTACAACCATAGTTCTTCCATGGAAGATGTTACTTATTTACATGGGCTGGATACAGAAAACGTGACAATAAAATTAATCAAGAAAGGAGATACACTCTCTGATTTAGAGGATGAAGAGAGGGAAGACGAAAATATCAAATTCCCGCATGATAGTAGTGAAGAAGACGACAAACTTGTGAAGCCTTTTCAATGCAGTTCATGTGACCGCAGCTTTTGTACTGATTTGGCATTAAAAAACCATAGCTGGATCCACATCCCTGAAAATAGGGATGAGACACACTATAATTGCCAGACATGTTCAGAACGTTTTATTTACAAGTATGATTTAGTATCTCATCTAAAGAAGCATAAAACAAATGGAATTTGCCAATTGTGTGGGAGAATGTGAGTTCTTCATTTTTTTTATTTTTGAATTAGCATCCAAAGTATCACATCTGAATGAGGCAAAAGGAGTACCTATGTAAGGATCGTAACAGGTGGCATATTGTGGTTTCTGCCTACCCACACGGAAAACGGGCGTGAGTTTGTCAAGTATTTTTAAAAGATTCTTCAGGTCTTAAAGACTGATTTTAAACTTTCATGTTTACAGGTTTAGATCAGAAAGAACATATGTGGCTCACATGTCAGTACATTATCCAACAAGCAAATCATTTACTTGCAAGATATGTTGTCGTTCATACAACACATGGGGGGGTTTGAAGACACACAGTGTCACACACAGTAATGATAGACCCTATTCATGTGAGATTTGTATGAAGACTTTCAAAAGAAACCAGGATTTAAAAGTAAGTGATAATTAGTAAATTTTCTAACCCAACCTTGAGTATTTGCGTCAAATCACATCATATCCAATCTGGTTCAGTAGTAATCCAACCTTATTGAGTAGTTGCACTGCAAGTGGCCCTAACAAAACAAAACACATCCTATCTGTTACACTTTCATATGCTAGCAGTCTGATAGATTCCATTTAATTTTGCATACTATTAAAATACAGCCTGGGTTGTTAACATTTATATCATACTAGCTGTTGCCAGCGGCTTTGCCGGCTACAACTCGAAAATTATCCCACAGGGATAAAATCGGGATAAAAACTATCCTGTGTTAATCCAAGGTGTGAGCTAACTCCATTCCAAATTTTAATAAAATTGCTCCAGCCCTTTAGACGTGAAGAAGTAACAAACATACACACTCACAAACTTTCACCTTTTATATTAGTGTACAGTGTAGTACAACTGTCAATGTAAATTGTGGGTGTACACCTCTGCCTGACCCTTTGGTAATCACAGGCTTACTAAATAATAAAAAGCATTTTATATGGTAATTTAAATATAAGTTAATATATAAGTTGTGTTGGTATTTAACTTATCCTAGATAATAGTGCTAGTTTTTATTATGGGTTTTCACGGCCCTCGGCAAGGTTCTCTCCCAACCTTTCCTTAGACCAGAGGTCCTGTCCATCTAATGGTTTACATTGTCTCTCTGCCATCAATGTCATTTAAATGCTTACACTTATGTTAGGCCATTTGTAAGCTTTGTCTGTTTTCTGATGCTTGTACTTTTAACTCTGTATTTTTCTTAAGCCTAATATGCTTCTTTCCATTCCTCTCTGTGTAGTGACAATTTTCTGTTTTGTTATGTTAGTGTGAACCCAAGTTTGGCACATGTATGTTTGTAAATGTAAATTTTATTTTGTAAAATTTTAGGTGGTTTATTGTTTTTTTAGTTTTTGTGAATTAGTAACATTGGCTCTGACTGTACTATGTTGTTTCAGTTTCACATGAACCAACACACTGGGGCAAAACCTTACAAATGTCCAATTTGTGAAAAGTCTTTTGCAAGCTCTGGGAATTGTTACTCTCATAGAAATCGAATGCATCCTGAAATAAAAATGGGCAGTTACTGGAACTCTGCCCCTGCTAGCCCTCCTATGCTCCGACCTATTGCGCCTAAGCCCAATCTTCCAAATAACACTTCATATAATAACCTCACGACTATAAATGGTGTTATCAAGTATAAATGCCACTTATGTGAGCATAGTTTTGTGAAGAAAGAAAATTTCAATGTAAGTATAGTACCTAATAACAGTTTTAAAATAATTATGGTAACATATAGGGTTTATGTGTGTTTTGTATAATTTGTTGATTACATCCAATAGCATTAAGATGACTATCTGACTATAATCCTTACAACAAATCAGTAGATTACAGTGAAGGGGTAGCAGCTTTGGTACCTGCCAACTTGTTTTAATTGATGTCTTTATCTAAGTAACATCAAATTCCTTTTTTTGTAGTACCATATGTTTCAACATACTGGAGAAAAACCATTCAAATGTGCGTATTGCACAGAAGAATTTGTGACGAGAAGAGGTTTACTAATCCATCATGACAATAAACACCCCGAGAAGACTCGTCCTCTAGGACTCCCTACCGATTACACATTAATGAGAAAAGAAAAAGGGGTCCAGAATGACGACAATCCCGCTTTAAGGAGTCTGCTCAAATAAATTTAAAATAAAATGTATAGACGTCATAAAAATACATACCATAAAATCATAATTTTGTCTTTTTATCTATTTTTATTTATTCCTGAAGTTGAGATAATTTCTATGAAAACAAAACTCTATTGTAAAATTTTATTTCCAAGTTTAGAGGTAACAGTTCTTTTACAGTTTTTTATCACAGTGGAATAAGTTTTCTTCAAATTTTGAATCTTGCAACAGCAACTGACTTCAATGACAGTTGACATGACAGCGTTTGTCATGCAATTGCACAATGGTCATGCATGTCAACTCCATAGACTATAGTTATGAAAACCGCATTACCTTTAAATCTTGATTTTCATACAAATTATATTTTCACGTTTAAGCTATACGTACAAATTCAAGCAATCATTCAGATCCGATCAACCGTTCGCATGATATGGTGTTAAGGCATGAACAAAAAAGTCATCCACCCAAACTCTCGCATTTATAAAGCCGCGTCTCCGCCGCGGCTTTTAGGGCTGTGCGGCTCAGCCCTCGCTCCATAGACATATGAAAAGTATGGACTGGAAATACCAAAAAAAAGTATATACCTACAACCTAGACCGGAACTTAAAATGGCTGCCAATGCTAGGGTTGTCTCAATTATGGAACATAGTATTACTGTAACGAATATCGATACTAGTACTACTTAATAGTTTTACGAGTATTATTATATTATTATATCACGGTTAAATTATAATTAACATTCCGTTGTAACAAAAAAACACATAAGTAACTTTACTTAGCTTCTGATACCTGAGAATAATAACACAATTATGATTATGATTTTGCACTGCCAGTTATATCTGCAGGGCTATTGCAAATACTTTTAAATGTCAGTGATAGCCACTGACATTCAAAAAGGTTAACTCAAACTCAAAGCATTTATTTCAATTAAACCTTTATAGGCACTTTTGAATGTCAGAAGAACAATTCATAAAAACAAAACAACAAGTGCAATATGTCACTCCGGAAGCCACCACGCCGAATCACACACCACCGAATGCCAGCAACAACGAGCACCGTGAACACGAAAGTACGCAGTGACGCACACCGCTACAACGAATGCACGAGACTCCTTATCACGGAAGAACGAATGCACGCCGCAACGCGCAACCGCCGCCCCGCAACCCGGAGCCCCACTGGTAATAGCCCTGCTGGTCTGTAGATTCTAGTAGGTATCAAGATCCTAGTGAAACACAAATTCTTCTAATAGGAACTCAGACCAAGAAAAAAAGGCAGACGGCGCGCTGCGAACACCAACAGTGAAGCCACAAAAACCACGCTTACTTGTAGTAGCGTGGTTTTTGTGGCTTCACTGTTGGTGTTCTTCTGATAAGTTTGGTCAAGGATTTGGTACATTATTTAATCAATGTTCACCACACTGTTATAAATTATTGTTTACCCGGTGCCAGTGTTAGCCAATTAATTGGTAATATTAGATTGACTAAAATAAATCCCAATTCTACTGTTATTTTATTATATGGGAATAGTTTAAATGTATGGAAAAGAGACATCATTGAATGTGTCCATTTGATGTTACATCTCAACAAGACTATTAATTGTAAATTCATTTTCTTAGCCTTGCCTTATTCTCAATATTTGTCCGTTGAGCAAAATAAGTACATTTATGATTTAAACTTGTTAATTTATAATAGGACATGTCGTCACAGTGACGTTATTTTGTATTTTGACTGTAATCAATTTATATCTGATTACAGACTCACTGACTTCACAATGTTTTTACCACCTAGTTCTAAGCGATGTATTGCTAACCTTTTAGCATACAATATACACAGCGACACTGGTATGTGTTTGCCAACGTTTTCTGTTAGTAGTGATACTAATACTGCTTTTGTTACTAACACTTATACAGATACTAACACTTTTATTGATACACCTTGTAGTTTAAACTGTTAGGTGCGACAACAGGTAGGCCGTATATGTTGAATGTTGTTCATCAAAATATGCAGGGATTATCTGGCAAAGAATTAGAGTTAAGTTTGTTTATGGAGAATTATGATGTTCAGGTTTTATGTCTAACTGAACATTGGTTGAAGGAACATGAAGTAGTATTTATCAATGATGATTTCTATACCGTACAGAGTGTATTTGTGAGAAAATCAGCTATTCGCGGTGGATCTTTAATTCTTGTATCAAACAAATTAAAATGTAAACAACGTTTAGACTTAGTTAATTTGTCAATTGAGCGCACTATTGAGTTGTCTTGCGTTGAACTCGAGCGATACATAGTAATTTGTGTTTATAGACCCCCTTCTGGGGACTTTACTCATTTCGAATCAGTAATGGAGGATTCACTTAATAAGTTAAAATCTAGTAATAAATCTATAATTTTATGTGGTGATTTTAATGTTAATATTTTAGATGTTACTCCATTAAGTATCAGATTTCTCAATTTGTTTAGATCATTTAATTTAGTTTATCTGTTTTTTGAACCAACAAAGATCACGGCTTCTTCATCAACTTGCCTTGATAATATGTTTAGTGATTGTGTTGCCGAGGACAAATTAGTGTTAAGTGACTTATCATCTGACCACTGTGGCTTAATAGCTAGCTTCCCTATGTTATTAAAACAAAAGCCGCGCAAAATAGAATGCAGGCCTCATACAGCTAGTCGTTGCAATAAATTCAAAAATAATGTAGCACTTAAAGTAACGCCGTCAATAGTAGAGCACGAGACTCCTAATGAAATTTATAAAGCCCTTTTTGATGTTGTGCAAAATGAATACCAATCTATTTTTAAGTCTAAAACGATTAACATTAAGGGACCTTCTGTAGGCTTCAACCAATGGGCTACACCAGGTATTTACAAAAGTCGAGCCCGATTGTACGAGTTGTATGGTCTTAAACAATACAGGTTTGATACAACTTTTCTAGAGTATGTTAAAAATTATTCCAAATTATTTAAAAAGATTTGTATTATTGCAAAATCAAAATTCTTAAGCGAGACTATTAAAAATTCTAATAATAAAGTTAAAGCCACTTGGAAAATCATTAACAATGAAACGGGTAAATCTGTTAAACAAGATAATCACCTCGAGATCATGGTGGGTAACAAATTAGTTAGTGAAGCAGCCGACGTAGCCGAGGCTTTTAATGAGTATTTTGCCAGCATACCTATAGCGACGACTCGTTCCCTGAGTTCGTCGCTGTCTAAAGCCGAAGATCTTTTGCATAGCAGCGTGTCTAAATGTGGTAAAGTATTTAGTTTCGAACATGTAACGCCTCGTGATGTAGTTAACGTTTTTAATTCACTTAAGTCTAAAAACACAGGTGATTACTGGGGCATTTCTATTAAACTTTTAAGTAACATAATCGACATTGTAGCCCCCTGTCTTGCCGTTACTTTCAATAAATGCGTCGATTTGGGGACTTTCCCTGACCTTATGAAGAGCAGTAAAGTCATCCCTCTATTTAAATCAGGCAGTAAAAACGATATTGGTAACTTTAGACCAATTTCTATTTTACCTGCTTTTAGCAAAATTTTTGAAAAAGTAATTCTCAAACAGTTGTTAGTACATTTTAATTTAAATAATCTCCTTCATAATGATCAATATGGCTTTACAAAGGGTCGTTCGACTACGGATGCAGGTGTTGCTTTGTTGAAACACATATTTGACGCATGGGAGAACGCGCAAAATGCAATCGGTGTTTTCTGCGATCTCTCTAAAGCTTTTGATTGCGTACATCACGACACGCTTTTACAGAAACTGCGTTATTACGGTGTTCAAAATGAGGCCCTAAATGTGATAGATTCGTATTTGCAAAATAGATTCCAATGTGTAGACGTAAATGGCGCGAAATCTTCCGGGCTACCGGTTCGGCTAGGTGTACCTCAAGGTTCAATACTGGGTCCGTTTTTATTCTTGGTTTATATTAATGATCTACCATACTATTTAAAGGGTTTTTGAGACGTTGTACTATTTGCAGATGATACCTCTCTTATCTTTAAAGTAGATAGAAATAGACACGATTTTGACGACGTAAACAGCACGCTATCAATGGTCACGGATTGGTTCACAATAAACAACCTTGTTCTTAATGCCAAGAAAACTAAAATAGTTAAGTTCGCTTTACCCAATGTTAGAAATCTAGGTCCCAATATTATCCTCGCCAATCAGGAGCTGGAAACTGCCGACTCTGCTGTATTTCTGGGCATAACAGTAGACGCAAAATTACAATGGGGTTTACATATATCAAGCCTAGCGGGAAGGCTAAGTTCAGCCGCATACGCCGTCAGAAAAGTAAGACAATTCACTGACGTTGATACAGCACGGTTAGTCTACTTCAGTTATTTTCACAGCGTTATGTCATATGGTATTCTGCTGTGGGGCAAAGCTGCTGATATTCAAAATATATTTATTCTGCAGAAGCGAGCGGTTCGTGCAATTTATCAGCTGGGTGCCCGAGTTTCTCTTAGAGATTTTTTTAAGGAGATTGGTATCCTCAATTCCTCACTGTTGCTTCTCAGTTCATCTTTGCCAACATTTTATATATTAAACAAAATATCCACCTGTACACTAAAAACAGTGATATTCACAACTTTAACACTAGAAATAAGCATAAACTACGCGCTCCTTTTCACCGGCTTCACAAAGTTCACAATTCATTCGTCGGGCTTGGTATAACATTTTATAACAAACTGCCATCTTCTTTTCTAGACTTGCCATTTAATGCGTTTAAAGCCAAAGCAAAATCTAATCTTTGTTTAAAAGCGTACTATTCCATTAACGACTACTTAAATGATAAGAACAGTTGGTCGCTGAGCTGAACACAAGACAATGTTTATTATTTATTTATGTTCTTTCTCCAAGATTAGTTTACTGATATGTTATGTCTTTTTTTATTATTATTATATACTTTTTAGGGTTCCGTACCTCAAAAGGAAAAAACGGAACCCTTATAGGATCACTCGTGTGTCTGTCTGTCTGTCTGTCCGTCTGTCACAGCCAATTTGCTCCGAATCTAATGGACCGATTAAGTTGGAATTTGGTATACATATGGATTTTTGTGACCCAAACATGTACGGCTAAAGTAAATAAATGAATTTTGAATATGGGGGTAGCTTTTACGGGGCAAATAAGAAAATTAAAAAAAAGTTTTGCAAACTGTACCATGTGACACATCAAATGAAAGGGCTTACTATGAGGGTCTCAAATATTTTTTTTTAATAATTTTAAAATAATGGTTTTAAAGTTATTTAAGAAAATAGACGAAAATTGACCGTTCCCCCCCCCCCTTATCTCCGAAACTACTGAGCCTAAAATTTTGAAAAAAATACGTAAAATAGTTCTATACCTGTAGATTACAGGAAAACCTATAAGAAGTCCATGGTCTAAAAATTACATGGTGAATTTATATATATAAAATTCAAAGTCCTGACTGACTCAATGACTGATATGACTGAACGCACAGCCCTAACCGCTGGACCTTTTTTAGTTACCACAAACAAATTTGGGTCAGATTTAAAAAAACATGGTAGATATATTATATTCATCGTACGGAACCCTCTTCACGCGAGTTCAACTCGCACTTGACCGATTTTTATACTTGCCTTACTATTGTATCGAGTCTGGTTCTTCTAACCAACCTAACAGACAGATGTGTGCTGGGGAGTTTGTTCCGCCACTTCTTCTTTCCAGCAAAAACACTAGTAAAGTAAATTTTGACGTTCGAAAAGTGCTGATTATCAGCCTAGTTTGAATAAATGAGTTTTGATTGATTTGATTTGATTTGATTTTGTTCGCGGTGCGCCGTCTTCCTTTTTTTTACGGACAAAATTTAAATATAATATTTTTCCCCCACAACAAAATGCCGTACGACATTACGCTAATAACTGAAGTAAACAAATAGGGCTGTCTCTACATCGGTTAAGTTACGAATTTTGCTGATGTCTTATTTTCGGATCTCGGTTCTGTGAACACGGGCTGGACCTGGCACGGTCATTCGAACAGATATCGTTTCAGCGCAGCGAAGGAACTAGTTTCGGAAACTATTACGGCAACGGTACAACACTATTCATGTTTGTAAACAAATGAATTAAATTATGAATTAACAAAAAGGTGTCTGGGACGGAAATAAACCCAAATATTAACACTAGCAATAAATTATTAATGATCACGTAACATTTTTTCATCGAAAGTGTATTACTCCTAAATACTATTGCATAAAAACCGGCTACTAACCTGCGTATAGACAATTGAGGTTGATTTTCCTTCTTTCTTGCACCAAACTTCACAATACAACACGCAGGCATTTTGAATTGCTGTTTTCTAACAAAAACATGCAGTTTTAAAGGCAAACTCCTCGTATTTTTTTCACAAATTGCAATAAAACAAAAAGTAAACAACCATTTGGCAGCAGAACTATCACGAAACTTTTTTTTTTTGTTGGGGTGGGAAATCATCAAATAAGCCCTCCCGCTCTTGGACAGAGCGAAAGGGAGTGTCAGACTTCTACTGACTAAAAACTACCCCCATGTTCCTTCTTAGCTCTACATGTCAAGGCCGCGGTATCTCTTACAACATCCCGCAGCCTATTATGGCGAATACGGCACCTACGAGTTACACAATATTAATTGTGTAACTCGTAACATCAAATGTTGCCATTATGAGCAACAACTGAAACATTGTTGTCTCTTTCATTAAATACGATTACTGCACTAGAACGAATCAAAACGATATTGCACATTCTGTATCCTATTTCACTCATATTTGTATAAGCAAATGTATCAATAGAATATCGCGGCATCTCCATGTTTTTTCTATCTCAATGACTCGCTCACGTCCACATTACGAGTCATGAGGCACGCACGGCCCGCGTACAATAGACAAAAATTATTGTAGAAAAACGATATTCCTAGAGTAATAAGCTATAGAACTGGCATGGCTGGACTTTACATAACAAGATAGGCCATTTGACCATAGACGCTATTTAAAATTTGCTCCTTCACCGACAGACGCGACTGTGTATCGTTTCATGTCAAAAATGAGCATCATCATCAGCTAGCCTATTAATGTTCCCACTGCTGGGACACAGGCCTCCACTCCCAATCGAACGCTCTCTAGAAATAGTCAATTGTGCAGGCATGCAGTTTAGACGTTTTTACTTTACATAAAAACCAGTTATGTGCGTGTCGGATTCGCACACACACACACAGGGTTCCATACAATGGTCAATGACGTAATATATATATATATATATATATATATCATTGGTTCCATAACAGGTTCATAACACCTACAAATACTACTAATTATTTATTTATTTATATTTAACTAGTAACTACGCACAAAGTATTTTAACTTTTAACCGATCGACTTCGGCAAGTCTCATAGAACTAATAACCCACGAATGCAACTTTGTCTTTCATGTTCAAAATTTGAGGAATTACGGGTTGGCTTTAGAGACGTGCTGCCCGCGGAGGGAGGAAAAAGTGGTTAAAGCCGGTAGGGAATGGGTCCCCGGTTATTACTAGACCACTCTTCATACAAGGTAATGCATATTTTTCGAGAAATTAATGAAAACTGTTTCTAACCTCAAATCAGTTTTTTAAGGAAAACGGAACGTTAAAATGGACGATTGACAACCAAATCTGTTCCACGCATTGTCTATGGTGCAAAATTACGTGAAAAATGTGCAAAACGGAACGTAAAAAAAAAAAAAATTTGTTTGTTAAGGTGAAAGCGTCAGGATAGCCGCAAAATTCGACTTTTTCGAGGTCAAAGTCATTCCTCGAATTATATGAACTTGGAGGGTTGTATTGATGATTTTGATGATTATAATTCTGTAACTACATACGTCTTACACTCGCGTCCAACATTTCAATCAACATACAACCTAGCACTGGCCTGCAAATTGCAAAAAACGTAAGAAAATTTGAATTTCGCGGCTATCCTGACGCTTTCACCTTAAGTGACACTGTCAATACTGTCATTCGTGTGTTCATTCCGTTTCTCCTCGAGTTGCGTGAATGTGTTCCCTGTTTCGTTGTGTTTTTCTTGTGGCTATATTCGACGACTTTGGCTTTCCCTCTGGACTCGAATTGTTTGCCCTCACGAATAACCTACGCTTTTGTACACCGGACACCGATTTTCTGCCTACTATTAGGTTAGATTAGGTTAGAAGGGTATGGCGGGGTCGAATGAGCGAGCGAAGCGAGCGAATAGACCCCGCCATACCCTTCGTGGTTATTTTTTTTTTTAACCAATCAGAAGTAGGAGCCCCGCGAAGCGGGGCTCCGTCGACCAGCTCTCCCTCAGCTGCGCCACGGTGAGTGGTATAGAATACAAGAGCGAGCGAAGCGAGCTCGGGACTTGGGGCACCCCGACACGGATAAGTTAGGTTAGAAGGGTATGGCGGGGTCAAATGAGCGAGCGAAGCGAGCGAATAGACCCCGCCATACCCTACGTGGTTATTTTTTTTAAAACCATTCAGAAGTAGGAGCCCCGCGAAGCGGGGCTCCGTCGACCGTCCCACCCTCAACCGCGCCTCGGTGAGTGGTATACCATATATTTTATCCCTACTACGCCTTTTAAGCGACTATTAAGTGTTTTGAGGTTAGGTTACATTAATCGGTTTTTCTCAGGAATGGTGCATTACCTTGTAATGGGAGTGGTACCAGGGGGAAGGGGGGACCCGCCCCCTCCCCCCCCCAACCACCTCCGCGTGCAGCACTTTACTTAATTTTAACCGGAATTACCTATATTTAACGCGCTACATCCAAAAGACTCTGTGTTAAAATTTATAAAGGAAAAAAAAATATCTTAAAATTGTTATTGAAATTTTTAATATTTTGTCTATTTTCACTTGTTTTGAATCTGAATCTCAACAGTGTCGTGATAAATAAAGAAAACAGAAAATATTCATTTTAGTTATAATATTATACATCGACCTTCAGAAATGACCTTTAAACTTTACAGTCAATATGAGTCGTAAGCGCATGCGTAGATTATCCGTCAAAATTTGTTTGGCGCGCTGATAACTACGACGATTTGATCACGATGAAATTACTTATTTTAGTCGTTCGACAGATACCTTACACAGCTCACGTTTCTAAATATTTGTGGATTATCTTCAATACTTGCAACGATGTCTAGTGAGGAATTAAATACCAAGAGAAAGATGGCACGACAAAACGGTATTGTGCAACCTTTGTTGACTGGTAAGCATAGAAAATTATTTATTTTGGAGCGAATTTTAAATGTCAAGTGTACTTTAGAACTAAGCCATCAGAATGTCGTGTAGATAATTTAAGCGTTTTAAATTCACAGTGTCACTTACAATCATTTCAATGATACCCACAAGGCAATTTATAAGTGTTATAAATAATGAATACAAACTTAATAAATACTTAATTAATGTGTTGTTAGGAGACAGTTAATAATTTATTATTGCATCAAAATTACCACAGGAAGTGACCTATCCATTTTGATTTTACTCCTACTAGTTCCAACTACGGTACTGTTAAGAAATTAATCTATCATTTAAGTCAAAGTAAAACATTTTGTAAAAATATCTGTTAAGCTCAAATAGCTCCTAAGTGTGGCTATGATTTAGTATTGGCAGGTTCAATCACTACAAATATCAACTAATTTATGTTCCGTATAGATCTCTATCAAATAACAATGGCCTACGCTTATTGGAAAGCCGGAAAAGTCAATGATGTTGCTGTGTTTGATTTATTTTTCCGCGCAAATCCTTTCCAAGGAGAATTTACCATTTTTGCTGGTCTAGAAGAAGTTATAAAGTTTTTAGATAACTTTCACTATTCTGACAGTGGTAAGTAGTTCTTATAAGAAGCTTGTAATTAGCAAATGTCTCTACTTATGCATGATATTTAAAATTGTTATTAGTCTGTAAGCTATCTTTAAAATTAAATATATAAAATTACAACTAAAAAATTGCACAAAATAAAAAAAGACTCTTTTTCTAGATATTGAATATTTGAAGCTGACTCTTCCAGAAAACATTGAGCCAGAATTCTATGCTTATTTGAAGGACTTAACTTGCAAGGATATTAGAGTAAGCGCTATTGAAGAAGGTTCTGTAGTATTTCCAAGGTATGTCAAACAATTAGTATACCATTTTAAAAAAAATTGAAATCACCATCATTTCTGATTTGTTTTTGAAGAAGCACCATTTTCTGACAGAATGAATAGTGTAAATTTCTTAGTTAAAAATTTTGGTCAGGTGCAATTTAATTTTTAATCAGTTAACAAAATTCGAGCATTGATAATAATACCTACAGGCACATTCAGTTGAATATTCAAAGCACGACCACCCTATAATAGTTTCCCTAATATAACACTTTTGTGTAATACACAGATGAAAACTGTAAATGTCTTGTATGTAATGTGCTGCAGGACTATTTTGGGCCTAAAAATAAATGCTTGTAATGTTGCGTCAAAGGTCAGCATGGTCATGATAGATGATGACTAAGTCCTTGATGATGTATGTTTGTTCATAAAATAAGAGTAGGTCAACTTTTATGATTTTTTTTACCCTGAGGTGAGGGTTATTCAAAACATCCATACCCAACTGGTAAGTAACCATTGTAAAGTAAATCTTATTTTAATAAAAACCGTCCAAGTGCATGTTGGACCACACAGTGTAGGGTTCCATAGTTGCCCATCAAAATATGTGAACTTACTAAACTGATTAACCACCCTGCCTACCTGCCTGTGAATGATGATATTTATGGTAAATAGACTGATAAACACATTACCCTCCTTTGCGTCGCGCAGTCATAGAAACTAGTTGTTGCCAGCAACTTCACCCGCTACAACTCGAAAATTATCCAATGGAAGATAAAATTGGGATAAAAACTATCCTATGTGTTAATCCAGGTTATAAACTATCATTGTACCTACCAAATTTTATTCAAATCCGTTCAGTAGTTTTTACGTGAAGAAGTAACAAACACACACACTCACAAACTTTCGCTATTTTAAATATTAGTGTGATAAAACAAAATTACATTTGCAGTTTTGAGGCCTTCCCATACATTATGTATAGGAAAATATTTTATACAAGTACATTTTTTTTTAAAACGTTGCCCCACACTAGGAATTTCTCCTGTATCGTGGGTGCGTTCACAAACATTTAAACTCACATACACAAATACCGAGACCCGGAACAACTATCTGTAGGTCATACAAATATTTGTTCCGTGCGGGAATCGAACCCGCGACACGCAGCGCAGCAGTCCATTGCTTGAGCAACTGCGTCAACCGTGCCGCCAGCTTAGCTGTGATAGTTTTCCTTTTATTTTCGTTAAATATGTACACGCCCCAACAACCCTATATGTGGGTCTTGACTCTCACTTGAGTCGAACAAAAATTTGCATTTTAAAGCTTAATATTTCACGAACGGATCCCATAATCGAAAAAGTGTTTGAGCAAACTTGCAATATTTTTTAATGATCTATCCAACGACATCCCACACAATGGACTTCGCGAGAAAAAAAAACATCCCCACTATAATGCGTACTGTACCTACTGAGACACACTAAAAAAAATTTTTTCAATGGTTTACTTTAGCACTTTGTATATTCGGCGTAACTTATTTGTATATCATTGAATATATTCTTTGAAATTTTATATCTCGGAAACGTGACGCCTTAGAAGATTTGGTCTCATACAATACCTGTTTGGTTGATTTGATGCCGGCTATTATTGTTATAAACAGAGCAGCTGCAATTTTGAGAAAAAAAATGGCTCAAGTTTGGCAGAGCAGGCTCCACCTACTAAAATATTCAAACGCTAAGAGGGTATACATTTACCGAATTCGAACATCTCCCCACATACTAATAATAAAGATTACTTAAGTTGTTTACACTTATCGTTGCTATAGGACGTTGTGTATCTTTCAGGGTGCCCTTATTAAGAGTTGAAGGACCTTTAATTGTAGCGCAGTTGCTGGAAACCACTTTATTAACTCTCGTCAACTTTGCAAGGTAAGTCACTTACTATCGTGTATTGCAATATTGACGTATTACTTTTAAACATAGCATGATAAGAAACTGTTTGTACTAGATTAGTCAACATAAGTAAATGATGTTTATTTAATTTTATTCATAAACCTCATCATTTCTCTAAATTATCTCTTCGGCTGTTCGTCCGCTCTTTTGTCTGTTGGTTTTGCACTGAGTATATTTCCTATGATTAAAAATAATAATTAGTCGGTGCGATAGTACCTACTCCTTTTGGAAAATCAGAGTCGGTTTGAATAAGTCAAACTATGCTCGTTACCTTAACAGTAGATTCAGTCAGGCACGTGTTCTACACGAGTCAGCTGAAGCATACACCCTTAATATTTTGCATAATCGGTTAAAACATACTTGTCAAATCATTCATGTGTATGCTCAGATACGAGTGTTTGCTCTTCGATACTACGCGTAATGTCACACATATCAGATTCGAGCCAGGTCAGGCTTGGCTGCCTCAAATAATTGCTGTTCTTTATTAGTTCAAAAGGGGTATGTCACCCTTTGTTGCGTCGTTAAGTATGTGCCTACTGTATCATTTCCATTTATAGAAGTACCTGATAGGCAAGACCGTAGAAGATTTTGTGGTATGATTAGGTTAACATGCGGGTATAGTATCAAATAGAGTTACATTATAAGAACGTCACACCACCCTTGTACTCACAGCCACATTAATTGGCCAGTTGTAAAAGTGGGAGAGAGCGTATTGTCATCAATCGGACACCACTCCGTGCTGCTTCTGTCGTCTTCGTATGTCCGACTCGAATCAAACTTAGGACCCACTCACGCTTAGCATAATACCAACTAAGAAGTTCATACAGACCTAATAAAATCAATGGCTGCCTACTTAGCACCAGCAATCAATAAAATGGTGTACCTACCTACCTACCTCCACACGCTCCTACAAAGAATGGTTTTCCGCTGAAGGACGTTTGCATTGTTCAATCGGCAGAAAATTCTTGTGACGAAACTTTAAAGATAAAAATAATGGCATTGTAATGCCATGATATCTACTTACCAACTACAACTCTAGGCTGTAAGACCAAGGTATTTCGTAAGAGACGAAAACTGAAGCCATGGAAAAAGAGCTCAAAGGAGTCGGATTACGCTCAATTCAGGAAACATCAAGTAACACTTTGGTTCAGTTGAAATATGTATGTGATAGTATTTTACAAAAGCTTTGAAAGATTTCGAAAGTGTAGAATCCTATATACTAGGATGTATTATATCATCTTAGACAAATTCTTTTTTATGTCATTGTTACAATTTGAATTCATCCTGTTTTGGAATAATTTGTTTTAACTTATTAAATGTTTTACAGTTTGATGGCAACGAACGCCGCACGTTACAGAATGGTTGCTGGGAAAAATGTTTCATTACTTGAATTTGGTTTAAGAAGAGCCCAAGGCCCGGACGGTGGATTGTCAGCGTCTAAATATGCTTACATTGGTTAGCATTGATTAATTATGTATTTCTTGACAGCAGGATATTAATTTCTTGCTTACAAAAGGATTCATGTGTTCACTTGACGTATAATATTTTTTGTCTTGTATAGAGGCGCAAATTAACTTGTCTCTATGGTATTGATTGTATTAGCGTGTTTGCGCAGCTTAGGCAGGTGGCTAGCGAAGCCGGTGCCTGGTACGAAAATCGCGGGTGCTATTCAAACTTGTGCAATATAAAACACCCTGCCGCGCCATTGACTCATAAGAATCCCCAATAGCGAATATACTTTTCGTTAATAGGTTTAATCAGGCAAGTTTCGCGAACCTTGCCCTTGAATGTCTCACCTGTTTGGTACTCATGCACGGACTGCCACCAAACTTTTAAATTGGTTTAACTACCTACTTACTTAGTTGGATGATAGGTGTTTTCGAACCTTGTACGAATTTTCCTTATTATCGTTTATCTATCACCCGTGTTAAATTCCATTTTAGTTTTTAGAGCTATCGTTTATGTTTCTGTTTTAGGTGGATTCGATGGTACAAGCAACGTGTTGGCTGGAAAACTGTTTAATATACCGGTGCGAGGAACCCATGCACATTCGTTTGTGACTTCGTTCAGCACGTTGGAAGACTTGCACTCGGTCATGATACGGCACGCAGACTCCCAGAACTCGTGCAACCTGCTCGATATGTCGCTAGAGTGGCGCAAGCGAGTGTCCGCCATCATAGATATATCCCCGGAGGAAGCGAGCGACGGTGAACTAGCTGCTCTCATATCCTATGCCCTAGCATTCCCGTCGGGTTTCTTGGCTCTAGTGGATACCTACGATGTCAAGAGGTATAATTTTCAAGGCTTACCGTCACGACACAGGCAGCATAATATGAATGGGCATTCTGGCTACAATAGCAACTGTGGAACCAATGGTACTAGAGTACTCAAATCACCGACTATACATAATACATATGGATATAGCACGGTCGAACGCACACTGAGGTAAAGATGCAAATAGACAACTCATTGACATTTGGTGTCTGATATAAACTTGTATTATTGTTTTGCATTTTCATTTGTATTTTAAGTTCTGTGAAGTTTTCATTATAACTTAGATTTGTTCTGTGTACTGGCAGGTCCAGTTATTGCAATCATTGACATAACTCATCGTTAGGGGGGCATGAAAGACTCATAACACTGGGACGAATGACATAATATATAATGCAAGCACACTAACAACACATTATCCACCGGGACTATCCGCTGGGAATACTTAACAATCATGGCCGTAGATACTATTTTATGTTTTGTTTCGCTTTTTCAGTGAAGCGTATATGGACGGCGCTTCATGTACGACCGAATGTAAATAAATGAGATCACGTCCTACGAGAATTTTATATTTGCTTCAGTGTGACGTATTGTCGTGCCCTATATGCAAGATTAGGAGCAATTTTAGTCATTGGGCACAGTTGCATTGTATAGGGATATGCACACATTCACAGTATTCAAGCCGGTATTGCATGTAAAGCTACCATCATGCACCTTGTTTAAACATAGTAAGAAACCACTGGATATTTATTTTATATTTTTGTATTTATCTATCGTTTGAACGATCTTAGTGAACAAACTAGTAGACACCCAGTTGATTGTACGCCTACGTAATCGCAAATGACCTCATACAGCATTACCTTTAACACATCCACAAGACGTTGAAGTACATACAGTAAATGTAGGTATTAATGATATATTTAAGTAGCCGAGATATTTCAAAGTCAGCATGCTCTGTAACAGATAGTTACAGATAGTTATAGTGATAACAGTAGGTAATTATGTCATACCATTTTTGGAATGAGTAGTATTGAAATGATATTTCTTAACAGGAGTGGTCTGCTAAACTTCTGTGCCGTGGCTCTAGCGCTAAACGACTGCGGCTACAGAGCTGTTGGTATCCGTATCGACAGCGGCGACCTGGCTTATTTGTCTGTACTAGCGCGGGAGACCTTTGAGAGCATCGGCGAAGCTTACAAACTGCCCTGGTTCTGTAAACTAACCATTGTAGCCTCCAATGACATCAACGAAGAAACAATACTCAGTTTGAACGAACAAGGACACAAAATCGACAGCTTCGGGATCGGGACCCATCTAGGTATTGTATTTACTTATTTGAAAATAATATTATCACTGAAGGCTAACTTCCTCATGCATGCTTCTATAAGCGCTTAGGCCTACTGGGTCTATTACTGCATTTAACAACAATGGCAGTAATTTCCGGAAATGCACGTTTATACATTGTGCTAAGCTGCGGTACTTTCTGCTCGTCACATGACTGTTGTCTATTTATGACTCAATAATAATATGAGGAAACAACCACTTTTTAGACTCAGTTTGCGGTCATGTCATACAGTGTTAAAGTATTTGTTTATGTTTTTGCAGTAACATGTCAACGCCAACCAGCTTTGGGATGCGTTTACAAATTAACGGAAATAAACGGCCAGCCCCGCATCAAGCTGAGTCAAGATGTTGGGAAAGTTACTATACCCGGTCACAAAGAGGTACGTCGATAGGAGTGTAAGTGCAAGTACCTTAAATAGTACATTGCCATCACTGCTCACCATTGCCTGGGTAACAAAAAATAATCTTGAAAACTAAAACGCAATGTTAAAAAATGGCAACTAAAAATGATTAAATAAGACATTGATGTCTGAGTATGACTCACCCCTGTAGTCCTCGAAGGGCAAGACAGTGGCTTGCCTTATACATGTGCACCCATATTTTGCTACTTATTTAGTCTCATTAAAAGGGGCCGAGCCTAAACCACACCTCTTTGCTAAAATATCTTGCAAAGATACATGTGAATTATTGAATAAAAAAATCAGGCTAAGATGCAGGCATTTTACGTAATAATCAATAGAACGTTTCAGTACCTAGACGAGGTTGTTGTGTTATCTGAATGAAAATTAATTCTCTCACTCGATGTTTATTACTGCGATAATGAGTACAAACTTGTTGTTATTAAGTTTGTTTGCAAATTATAAATGAAAACGAACGCTATCTTGATTAATAAATGTGCACTGAAGTTAGCAACAACCTGACTGCGTTGAACTTTAACTTATAAAATAACAATTGCAACTAATCACAGTTATCGTCTCAACAGCCATTGTAGATAGATAAATAGAGCATACTTTATTGTTAGCTCAAAGTTTAATATACCATGTTTGCGACTATCCTAATATCGATAAAACTATGATTTGTGCGATGAGATTAGGTAGGTAAATATATTATAAGAAACGGAATATCGTATAACGTACGGCCCTGAACCGATGCGTGTTATCAAGGAGAAAAATATACGATTGTCATGAATAGATAGGTATGGCTTACACAGTATCTTCGAACGACACAAGGTCTCGAATACTTTGTCAGCTTTATTATGGACTGTTCAGTGCCTGCACTATTTACCATCGATTTACTAGACGGTTATAGATGTTAGAAAGGCGATATAGATATCATTGTTTTATAAATCCTTGCCTCCGTACAAATATAATTTACTTAATTATAATATTATGACTAGCTGTACCCTGCATGCGTTGTAATGCCCTTTTACCTACCTGCCTACTACCCTACCTACTACCCTGCCTACCTTCCCACTACTTTCTCACCGTTTAAACCTTCCCTAGACTACCACAAATAATTCAAAAACAAAATTAGCCAAATCGGTCCAGCCGTTCTCGAGTTTTAGCGAGACTGACGAACAGTAATTCATTTTTAAATATATAGATTAGTTTACAAAAACTAAATATGCTGGCGATATAATGATATTAATTTATTATACACTACGTCTTTAAGGTGGAAGCTCACATCTGGCCCGCGAAATTCTAATTTTCTTACGTTTTTGGCAATTTGCAGGCCAGTGCTTGGTTGTATGTTTATGAAAATTTGATTTGCGACTGTAAGACGTATGAAGTTACCGAATTATAACCATCAAAATTATCAATACAACCCTCCAAGTTCATTTTCATGTCAAGATTGATTTTTGCATGTAAAAGTCATTCTTTAGTAATTTAGTCGTCGTTCTTTAGTAGTTAGTAATTTTGATGGTTATAATTCGGTAACTTCATACGTCTTACAGTCGCAAATCAAATTTTCATAAACATACAACCAAGCACTGGCCTGCAAATTGCCAAAAACGTAAGAAAATTAGAATTTCGCGGGCCAGATGTGAGCTTCCACCTTAAGCAAAATAATGAAGGTTAGATGTGTTTGTCAATACCTTTGTTATATAATCTTGGATTGAGTGTTATAGAATAACTGGGTGTTTTTACATTAATAAGTATGTGTCAGTTCCTTGGGGTAAAAAATGTTAATTCTAGGTACTGACAGGATCACATAATTTATTAAAAAAACCCTTCCCCAGTTCAGTTTCATAGGAAAAATACCTCAGGAATATTATGTTTATCTCCAGCCAGACTATACGTACGTACAATAAACATGATAGATATTGTGAGATAACTATCCTGAAAAATCGCCGAGTCATACCTGATTTAAAGATAAAATAGCGTAATATATTGTATTGAATGATTACATATATAAAACTGGTGTCATGTTATCGTAATCATTTCAGGCGTACAGACTATTCGGTGCCGACGGGCACGCTTTGATCGACCTTCTGCAGCGATCCTCGGAGCCGGCGCCCGAGGTTGGCCAGAAGGTGCTCTGTAGACATCCCTTCCAAGAGTCCAAGAGAGCCTACGTCATACCCAGCAAAGTTGAACACCTATACAAGGTGATTGTATATATTTTCTTAGCAATATAATGAGAAAACTACAATTATACAATAATGCATGACATGCTCTGCAGGTAAAATGTGATAGTTACTTTAACACAATTGTTTTATGTGAAAGCGGTCAATGTTTATGGTGATTAGCGAGCTGCTTATCTTAATATTAATAGCAACTCAATGGAACTTCTGTTAGTCGAATTTTGTACACAAAACATCATCCAAACACAGTCAGTACCGAAACCAAAAGTATTGAAGAAAAATACATGCTGCGTCGACCTGCAGTAATGAATTGGGATAAGGGCAAGAGAATGATGATGAGTCGGTTCCGAAACAAGTTTTTGTTTATTGACATTCAAAGCAGCAAAAAATCAGGATATTGAAAAGTTTTTGTTACATTACAACATACTTATTAAAATTTATTATTTTCGTATTTTATAGGTGTACTGGAAGGATGGTCTCATTAACACGATGCCGAAACCGCTGCACGAAGTGCGAGAGCGTGTCCAGGCTTCACTGAGAACTCTCCGACAAGATATCAAGAGGAACCTGAACCCTACTCCATACAAGGTACATTTATAAATATGACACTTATTCACTACACAGAGATGCAATAAATACACATTATAATTATGTTCATTAGCATACAATACTTACTGTTAATAGTTGAAATTGCAAGTTAACAGAGCCACATTATTATGAGCTTTATTTGTCTCGCAACAAGGGCTGTTGTACGACAATTATGTACATAATATGGAAATGGCAACAAGAGAATGAGTTGCGGTTTGCAAATGTACAATATCATTATTAATGTTTCATAGCACGGATATTAATAGGTATTTTCAATATAATGATTTAGTCCGTACGAAGTGAATGCTTGTATTTCTCTACAGAACAGAGATAATGATACCTATTTAGATAATAAAAGACTTTGCTAAACTTGTTTACTTAATATTGTTGTAATACGATTGGATTGATCTTGTACGTAACATCGTATTTGGTTAAGAATGCAGTTGGCTTAATATTATTACACCCATGACGCTGCTACGCGGTCTGCGTTTCGATGGCGAGACCAAGGCCCTTATAACTTTAAACCATAACTTTGACAAATTTATGGTTTTGGGAATCAACTTTTACATTTTTTTACAAAATCATGTCATAGTTTTTAAAAGAAAAAGACGCCTTGGTCGCGCCATCGATACACATACTGCTGCGCCTCACCTGATACAGGTATTTGAGCGTGGGAAGGATATCAGACTCTGACAACTTGCTGACAACCGCATACAACTAAAGTCTCCTGAAACATATCACAATTTGGTTACAGGTGGCAGTCAGTGATGACTTGTACTGCTTCATCCATGACTTGTGGCTACAGAATGCTCCTATTGGAGAGTTGTCATGAAAGGAATGATCCTTAGTATTAACCAATACTAAAAAATAACACAAGAGCTTGGTTAACCTTGTCTAAGGAAAACAAAGAAAAAGGTCACTTAGTTTTAAGTTAATTTATAAAAATGCAAAAACTTATATATTATAAAAATACTATAATTTATAGGAAATCTTGTATATTTGAGGTTTTCAGTTACAAGACAAGTTTTATTTCTGCAATCTTGGTTTTACATAATGATTAATATACTTCAGTCTAAAATAATGCAACTATAAATTGATATATGAAATACAGTTATTTTTATACTCAAAAACTAGCATTATGTCGAACTTCAACAATATTTGTTATCTGAGAGGTAAAATGTCGTATATAATTACGGAAATTATATAATATTATATACTTAACTATTTCATTTTAATATTTTTAACATTGTACAGATCCTTACACATGTTTTATCTATTAGAATTGTGGGCTTTGATAAATATATGTATGTCTAGGCTTGAGCTATGGAATAAAATGATTGCTACGCAAGAATCAAATTATTGTGAGAGCTTGTGCAATATTTCTTCACATACTATTAGAACATCGGTAAATTTATTATATGGCAACGATTCTACGATATAATATTAAATTATTGTCTTGAAACACTGGTTGGATAATGAGGTTATACTTATCATTGCAACAGTAGTGCAAATTATCGTTTCTAATATTCCATGTTTGTTCCTATGCTAGTCAATTACAAAATTGTGTACTTGTTACTCATTTCGATGTTACAATTTTATTTAAAGTATTTATTTGTTTATATTTTCATAGTATAATTTCGCATTCCTTACAATTGGAACCAATAGCTTAAACCAAAGGATCGTTGGTATCAATAAAATTTGATACTTATTAGTATATATTTATTATATATTTATTACCCTTTGCCATCATTAGTAGCCATTCGGACATAAAATGATCCATTGATGTTTATGCAATTACTACCTAGTAATCTTCATTACATTCACAGTGCAAATATTATTATGGATGCTGTATGCTGTAGCTCTTAAAGATTTAGTTAAGTTTCCATGAGAGATACAGTAACATTTTGTACAAATTGTGTATTTATAACAAAATATAGTGCATTTAGCTCACCTTTTAGCTAGAAAGTAGTTTGAAGGGACGTGATATTAGGTTATTGATTTGATTGTAATTGGTGGAGGAAATTCGTTATTGTGATATATAAATATTATGCAATACATTTAAATTTCGGGACAGAGTTGTTTTGTTATACAACAATTATCATGGTCCTTACTGAACAATTTAATGAAGTTTTTAAATATTATGAGCAATCAAAACACTATAATTAAATACATGTTTTAAATATGAATGTTGGAGATAATATATTGATTGTTAGTTATATTTTTGATAACCGTCATTACAACTGAAGTAGCAGTACAGTTTTGTTTTTGTTTAATAATTGTTATAATATAGGAGAGTAAAATTTAGAGGATTAAAGGTTGTTGATTGACACTTTAGTATCGAACCATTCTAGTTAGCACTTGTAGAGGTGTTGTTAATGCTTACGTATCAGTATTTATATTTTTTAAATATAAATACTGATACTTGTGAAATTGTCAATAAAAACGTGATAAACACGTTGCAATCCCATCGGTAAATATGTACCTTAGTTATGAGAATGAACTCATTTTCTGAATCACTATGTCACTGATATGGTTATATCAAAAAGTACCAAAGTGAGTCAAGTTATAAGTGTTAGTACTACGGCTCTACAAGTTAATTCTGTGCGCTTTTTTCTATTGCTGCCGTAATAAGGTTACTGTGCTTTATGCACGTTTATATAAATTCAAATATTGTGCTTATGATAACTATAAAAATCTAGTAGTGTAATACTTAATGCAAACCAATCTGTCACCAGCAGACTTCTGGTGTTGTATCTTGTATTGGGAAACGTCTGTATTTTTAGGAAGAAAATTAATAATTAATGCGAAATTTGTCAGAGGACCAGTTCCAGCAATTGAAGGGGTTTTTTTTCAAAGATGTTAAAATATGGTAGAAATTAATTGTAATCGTAATTTGATGAGGATATTGGCGTAGCTTTTTCGCACTCCGTCCGCGGTTTAGAGGACAAAAAAAATATAAATTAGAAATAGCATCGCATAATTCCGTATTATTTTAAGAGTTAGTCATTTTAAGAAAACATGTTTTTATATTGTAGGTAATTGTTTAAAGCAGCCCAAATATAAAGTACATTATTTTACCTTAGCGTTGTGTCGACAGCAGGACACAGCATTTGGTGAACTTTTAAAAACCTTTTGATCGCCACGGTCGAGTATACCCGAAAAAAGATAACGTGCACAACACGCCAGCCAACAAAAAAACGTCACTTTTTAAAACTTTATAACTGCTGTTTAAAAGAAACTAGTGTCAAATAAAACAAAATAATAATTTTGTAGGTATTTGTTCCTTGGCGTGGGAGGGGTTCCGATGCGTTTACCCTCTGGCGTTCAAAAGTTTAATGTGTATGTCCTGTGTAGATTAGAGGTTAGCACAAACACTGACCTGTTCACGGTGTTATATGTCTGTGCCTTTGAATTTAGCTTTATAAGTGAACACAGTTTTTTTAAACCGTTTTAATGCTTTTTTTAGAAATTGCTTACCTATATATTTACTTAGATAAACTTGGGTGAAGTTGAATGTTAATAAATAACTTACTTTTGTAATTAAAACACTCATTTTATTTCACAACTCCTCTACTCATTCGGATAAAAGTTCCTCATAGAATGATAAAATGTCCCTCACTGGGTTTTGATATGGGGCTGCCGCAGCTGGCTGGTGGCGTGGTTATTTGTGTGTTCCCACAGCATTTTACGCTCTTGTCTCTGAAAAGTGATCTGGTGTCTTCCTTCCTTGATGACGGTTGGCGACATCTGGGTGTCTAAAACGGCCGCTGCTTTAGCAGAATCGTAATATTAACCATGTTAAAACGTTAAAATTCTTTAAATGGACTTTATAGTTATAGACATAAAGTCCATTTTAAGAAAATTAATTTTTTTGCGTGATTCATACTAAGATTCTGCGTGGATTCTGCTAAAGCGGCCATTTTAGACCTGCAGCTCATGGATTAACTGTCAAATTGGATAGGTATAATACAAAATGGAACCATTTTACAGTTAATTGATGAACACTATATTATTATGATAGCCACTGTCATTTAAAAGATATGCTGTAGTGTGCCTAACAGATAACAGTTCGTCGCTTATTAACACCGAAGAAAATCTCGCGTTGACCACTCCTACCTTTCAATTACATAATTACATCTCAGAGCAACTAGACCAGCGTAATGGCAACATATCAAACGCTCAGTCACAAAAAATACAATCAACTATGTTCTTGATATTAAAATACCAAAAATATTAAGTATTCATGAAAATAATTACGAGCACACTAAAAAAGCTCCAATGAAAGTAATTCCATAATTTTGGTAGATATTCCTCAACCTGAATACGCTCCCTGGTTACGGGTACCCACGAGCACTCAGCACGACACCATATTTGACCACAAAAGCCATCACAAACTTGTAAAATTGTATAATGGATGATTGTATGAGATGTATCAGACGTCGCCGTCGTATTTACCATCGAGGGAAAAACTCGATGAGGCTGGCACAGAAACAAAAAGGCCTATACCCAGAAGTTGGTGCATTCAAACTGGATGATAATGACGATTCATCATCACTCACGCTTATTGCAATGGGAGGAACGCAGGAAGTACAAGTTGCCACTTAATACGATCTAAACACTGCTTTTGCCTTCAGTGATTACATATACACAAGTACAAAAACTCATGCGTTGTTCGCATGTGGGTAGGCAGAAACCAAAGAATGCTATCTGCTACAATCCTTACATACTCATTTTGCCTCATCCACGTTCATACATCAGGCACTCCGGTTGCTGTTCAAGATTTTAACTCTAGTAACACATAAATGGCCGTACCATTCATCCTGACACAGTTCATCAAATTGCAAAAAACGTAAGACAACACACAAGCTTACCGTTATTTCTGTTCTGTGCTTAATTGCTTATACCTATCTCGGTAGACGGTAAAACAACGGAAAAATACTCCAGAGCGAGACAAAAATCAAGGGGTCAGGGTCATTCTGTCCTCCCGTCGGCCCTTACACTAGTTATCGCGGCCTCGACATAGAGGGCTAAGAAGGAACATGGGTGGTTTTTAGTCAGTAGAAGTCTGACACTCCCTTTCGCTCTGCCCAAGAGCGGGAGGGGTTATTGGATGATTTTCCAACCGCCAAAAAAAAAAGGGAAATTCTGTCCTTGTCTTGCAATAATTTTCAAAAACTAAATTATTACAATAATACATTCTGTTTACAATATTAAGTACATTCTCTTCAAAACCGAAGCCGAGTAATGGATTCGATTGTGATCGAGATGAAGATATCAAAATTCCTACCGAAAGATAAGTGCTTTCGGAAGCGCAATCGAATCAGAATTAATTATGATGCCATTTTCTACCATACCTTATGCAAGAGTTGTTAGATATCCATTTAAAATAAAAATCATTTTTAAATTGTTTTTAATTAGGTATAATTTTTGTTTTTCAGCAGTAAAACTTATAGAATTGGTACGGTACTCATTATGTAACGTTAGTCAAAGTATGTGTTCACTGTGTAATATTGATCAGCATCATCCACCCCTAGATATTGTCATCTCTATAAATAAGGAAGCCAAACTTCCATATAATATTGTCAAAGGTGTGCCTAACTTTCGTAAATCAAATTACATACCGATTCGTAAATACCTAAAAGAAGTTAACTGGGAGGAATTATTTGAGGGACTGTATGACGTCAATGGGATGGTGCAGGTATTTTACGATATTATTAATACAGCCGTACAAAAGTTTATTCCTATGAAAGTGCCCAAAAATTTAAAATATCCACCTTGGTTTAACCGAAGCCTTATTAAAAAGCTAAATTCAAAAAACAAGATCAGAAAACGCTACAATATCTACAAGAACCCGTTAGATAAAATTGAATTAAAAATAATTAGTAAACGCTGTAATGACCTTTTTTTTTTTTTTTTTTTTTTTTTTTTGGTGGGTGTAAAATCATCGAATAACCCCTCCCGCTCTTGGGCAGAGCGAAAGGGAGTGTCAGACTTCTACTGACTAAAAACCACCCATGTTCCTTCTTCGCCCTCTATGTCGAGGCCGCGATAACCGTTGGACTACCCGCGGCCCCGACAGGCGTCGGCCCTTTCGGGCCCCTCCCATGTTGCTGACATCTCTTTGAGGCGCGCGTGGAACACGAACGCGCCGTCGACACGGCCTGTTTTCGTCGTGAGACGGACGGACGGCGAGTTAGCCCATCACTCACCGTCCACAGGCCCGCGTCTACGGTGGCCGGAGGTCATCGCGGGACCCCCGACGCCCGGAGCGCCTCCCGCGGCGGCTGGGACGAGAGGTTCTCTCCCTCTCGCGTTCCGCCACCTCCTTCGCCAGCATCACTGCTTCGCAGAAGGAGGCGACGGCGTCCCATTCCTCCTCGCCCCGGACCATGGCTTGCACCAGGGCCGGGCGCGAGAGGTCGCCGCCGCCGATCGCCGCTACGAGAACACGGCGGGGCTCCGCCCAAGCGGGGCACGCCTCCACTGTGTGCTCCACCGTGTCCTCCGGCCGATCCTCGCAATGGTGGCATCCGGGCGTTTCCTCCCGCCTGATTCGGTGCAGGTACCTCCCGAAACAACCGTGTCCGGTGAGGACCTGCGTCAGACGGAAGGTGAGGGCGCCGTGGCGCCTCTCAAGCCACTCCTCAAAGAGGGGGCTTACCGCCACTATCGTGGCGTGCCCTGCACGGGGTTGCGACAGTCGCTGTCTCCATGCCGCCATGAGATCGCACCGGAGGTCTGTCCGCCGCGCAGCAATTTGCCGCGGCAGCGGAGTGACCCCCCGGCGCAGCGCCTCCGCGGCGCTGTAATGACCTCGCAGCAGATTGCTACAGTAACTATTTAAAGAACTTAGAAGACGAACTCACAAAAAACCCCAAATTATTCTGGACTTACATAAAAGCTAAACGGGGGGGGGACTAGCGCATACCCTATACCGATGACGGATGGTAGTATCACGTCATCTGACGGAACTGAAATATGCGAGTTTTTTGCATCCTACTTTTCCTCTGTTTATAGCCCTAGCGAAGACGGTTCCAATCTCCATGAGGATGCATTCTTACGTGACCTTCAAAACAATAGCATAAGTTTATCAAATCTGTCTATTGATGACGAGACATTATACAAAAAGTTAAAAAACCTAGACTGCAATAAGGGTGCAGGGCCCGACGGAATACCACCTACTTTTATTCACGAGTGCGCGGCCAAGTTGGTTGTACCATTGTCACTTATTTTCAATAAATCTTTGACTTCGGGAGTTTTTCCCTCAAAATGGAAGGTTGCGAAAGTGGTTCCTGTACACAAATCTAATAATGATGACATGGTTTCTAATTATAGACCCATATCAATTCTATCTACCTTTGCTAAAATTTTCGAGTCTTTGATCTGCCCCCACATTCAGAACCACTTAAAGCTGTACCTAAGCGTGGAGCAACATGGCTTTGTGGAGTCTAGATCTACAACTACGAACCTTATACTGTTTACTGAATTATTAAGGAAAGCAGTAGACTCGGGCTTCCAAGCTGATGTAATCTATACAGACTTCAGTAAAGCTTTCGATAAGGTGTCACATGAAATACTGATTAAGAAATTACGAGCATATGGTATCACCGGGTCGTTAATTTCATGGCTGAGTTCATATCTCGTGGGTAGATCTTTCTATGTGGTTGTCAACGGTTTTCAGTCCGCCCTGCGATACGTCTCATCTGGCGTGCCACAAGGATCTCATCTGGGGTCCGTTCTGTTTAATTTCTTTATTAACGATATTCCCAATTGCTTCCTTAACTCTGTTATTTTTATGTATGCAGATGACCTAAAATTTGTTAAAATTGTCAAATCTATAGATGATGCCTCTGCACTACAGAGCGATCTAGAAAGGCTTGTGCGATGGTGTCAAACTAACAAGATGTATTTAAACCCAAGCAAATGTTATCATGTTAAATATACCCGAAAACATTATCCACTAAAACAAGAATATTATATCGAAGGAGTAAAGATTGCGGAACTTGAAACAATTAGAGACCTTGGTGTGCTGTTCGATCAGAAGTTGACTTTTATCCCACAGATAGACAATATAATAAAAAAGTCCTCTAAGATGCTGGGATTTGTTATGAGGAATTCTAGACAATTTAGGTGCTGTAAAACTAAAATCATGCTTTACAATTGTTTAATACGAAGTATGTTGGAATATTGTAGCGTGATCTGGCGTCCACACTATGCCACACATTCGTTGCGTCTCGAACGCGTTCAAAAGCGTTTTCTTTGGCATCTGGCGTTCTCTAGCGGAATAACTAAAAAAGTACGTTCGTACATTAAGAGGGTGAAAGCGTCAGGATAGCCGCGAAATTCAAATTTTCTTACGTTTTTTGCAATTTGCAGGCCAGTGCTAGGTTGTATGTTGATTGAAATGTAATTATAATCATCAAAATCATCAATACAACCCTCCAAGTTCATATAATTCGAGGAATGACTTTGACCTCGAAAAAGTCGTTCCTCGAATTATATGAACTTGGAGGGTTGTATTGATGATTTTGATGATTATAATTCTGTAACTACATACGTCTTACACTCGCGTCCAATATTTCAATCAACATACAACCTAGCACTGGCCTGCAAATTGCAAAAAACGTAAGAAAATTTGAATTTCGCGGCTATCCTGACGCTTTCACCTTAAGATGGTTTCGCTAGATAATCGCCGACGCATTAATGACGCAATGTTTGTGTGCAAAGTGATGCACCACAAAATTGACTGCCCGCAAATATTGCAGACCTTTAATTTCCGTGCCCCCTCAAGAATTCCTCGTAGTGCAATCACACCACTCTGCCCGCCGCAGAGCAGGGGGCCAATTCTCGATTTTAGAGATGGTGTCGAACTCGACAAAAATTTCTAATGACATCATTTTTTCGACAAATTTTAAAAGTTGCTATTCTGGGGATGTCGAATTCGACATTTGTCGAAGGCTAACGTTAGAATTCATGTCGAGTGCTTCTGAGCAGTAGAGATGTCATGTCGATTGTAGAGATACGTCATTTCTGAGTGAATTCGTTGAGTTTTGGATTGTACACTGTGTTTTCTTTTCTTTAATTTTTAAATAAAATACGGCTTGGCATCTCATACCTACTGGAAATTTGATTTATACTCTTTGATTTGTGCTCTTGCCTTGTTTGATTTTCCCCCTCCATGTTAAAATAAAACTTTTAAAATGTAAAACAGCACCCAATAATGATGTAAACACAGTACATGTAAACATAACAAAAGTTTTGAAGGAACCGCAAAAAGGCGCAAATTCTGACACTGACAGACAGTCAACTGTCAATTTGTTTTCTTTAATTCACGAAGAGCATACGAAAATCTTGAAACACACTAAACGTTTCGTTTTATACTTAAATAAGTAGGTTTAGTCAGCGTTTTAAAACAAAATCATTCATTAACTCATAGCTACCTAAAACAGAACGTGCGATTCTTCATAATGGTAACATTATCTTCACTCGACTCGACATTTTCGTGACATTTTTTTTTTGACTGGCCTGTTGGTCTAGTGGTTAGTGACCCTAACTGCTATGCCGGAGGTCGTGGGTTCGATTCCCACCCAGGACAAATGTTTGTGTGATGAGCACGATCATTTGTTCTGTGTCTGGGTGTAATTTATCTATAATATGTATGTATTTAGAAATATATAAGTATGTTTATCAGTTGTCTAGTACCCATAACACAAGCTCTGCTTAGCTTGGGACTAGATGGCGTTGTGTGATAGTTGTGGAATATTATTATTATTATTTATTTCTATTTTGACTGAGAATACGGAATTCTGCTCGATTCGACATTTTTTGGTAGAGATAGAGATATTTTTAATAGACATAGAGATAGACTTACGATCTCGAACTCGAGATAAATGGCGAAAATCGAGAATTGGCCCCCTGAACGGTTCTGGGTGCCAATTCTCCGTATGCCAGGTTATGTCGGGTTGTAAATAGTTGCAGTGATCAAATCGATTTGCACTTCGAAGGTTTGGGCAAATTAAAGGCCAATTTCTTTAAGCATCTTGCAAAATAGATTGACTTTCCAATTTTTTTTTTTTTCATTGTCTCGCATGGGAAAAAGCATGTTTTTGCATAATAAGTAGTTTGGTATTATCGTTTTGATTTTTATATAAATTTAAATTTAGACCTTTAGACTCTTTAGTTAAGTAATTATGTAAAACTAGAATAAAAATTAGATTAATATTATTTTGTACTTACAACTTCTTTATGCATGCGGAGTTCACCTGTAAGTGATTGTTGCACTGTTGAATTTACATTTTTGCATGTAATAATTACCATGAACCCTGTGTAAACAATTGTTGGTGAACCAATAAAATAAATAAATAAATAAATAAATAAATAAATAAATCTCGGTAACGTAACACTTTGGAGTACCTACCATGTTACTGGACATTTTTTGTTCGTCTATAATAATGTCCTCTATTCATACATACCTCTTTTATCGTGTGCTGCGATTACGAAAACAAAAAAAAATTACAGGCGGGTTGATATGATGCCACATCGGTTCTAGTCTGAGGTTCTATACCCTTTTATTTATTACCCGACTGCGGCGAAGCCTAAAAGGAGGGTTTTGTGTTTGGCGTCTATGTACGTATGTATGTCCGTTTCCTTGTTCCCTCATAACTCCTAAACGGATGAACGGATTTGAATAAAATATACGTCGTTAGATTTGTCTTGATGGCGCGAGTGTCACTACATTAAAATTAATAAACAAAGAAATTTGCTGATTTTGGGGGCCATATCACAGATAAAAAAAAGGGTTTTAAAAGGAGATTACAAAAACCCGACTGAAAAAACTGCAAAGCAAAAAACAAGCACATGGAAACATGCTATTTTTTGTATCACATTCAATGTAACTTTTAATTTATGACCCCAACCGCCTAGCTTTGCCCAGCCCACAAGCAGGTGCTCGTTAAAATGCATTGTTTGTGACCAAACACAAGTTAGATGCCGTTCACCATTTAGGAGTTTTTTTGATAGGTTCATTGGGTATCTTAGAGTCATGATCCATGGAAATCAAGGTTGTCATACTTACTTTTGGGGTATTTTTGACAAAAGACAGGATTTCAAACCAATCTACTCGATCTGTGGAAGTAGTTTAAATAATTATCGTCATCAACTAAAAAAGAGCTGAATCTTCAAACGGCTGAGCAAATTTTCTTGAAACTTCGGTAATAGTTTTGAATAATACACATGACGAAAGAAAACCTAATAAATCGTTTCATGCATTTATCACAATAGACATAAATAAGCTATGATGCCACAGATAGACATAGACAACTAGACACATAGAAGAAACACACTACAATTCCCATAATTTTCTTTGGGTAATAATAATAAGAATAACATCCCTCTTTTTCGAGCGATTACAGCGGCACTAACAAAAGGTGTCAAACTGTCAACGCCAATGTGGTATTAGGCTGGGTTTGCACTTTATAAGAATAGGTCAAAGTTCTATTATCTGTGGAGTACGCTAAAACTTCGTTCATGTCGTGTGATATCGGATTTAATTTTGTGCCGACTTTGTAGTCATTTATCTGACAAATAACCTAAAAAGACTGAATTTTATATTATTTTATAAGTAAACAGTAAGTGAATTACAATTCCGATAATATCAGCAGTGACTCAACTGAACGAGATAACGATAGTGAGTAAATAAACATTTCTATAAACGTTACTTTTGTTGCTTTGTGTACCATATTTAATTTGTAACACGCCTACTGTAGAAGCTTCTACAAGTAATTAATAATTATCATAATAATTTACTTTTATAAGATTATTATAAACAGATAAAACGTTAATTTGTGAATGGAACCTTCTTTAATTTAGCAGTGAAAGAACATCGCTCTTTACGAGATGGATTAAAGTCAACACTGACTAGTGACTACCTATATTCCTAAATAAATGGTCTCTTATTTCGACTGTATTTACTGGGTCCGTTTCCCAGGATGTGATGTGATGATGCATTATTCTGTAACGAGCACTCAAAACTAGAATAAAAAAAGTTGCGCCTTGCGGACTTATTACTGGTTGCAAATAGTTTTTTCTGGAGGAGTTATAAGATAAATGTTTAGAATTGAATGTAAACAAATATAGTGATTAATTGAAAAGCTTAACTGACCTTGATTTCTTCTAAAATAGTGTATGCTCTACTTTATCACATCAAAAATTAAATGTTTTGATTGCAATGATAGTTCTGTGTTCCTGAACATCCTGCTAGCCTTTCACAGGGTCTGTTTAACAAGCTTGCTTCCTAAACTCATTTTACAAGGTGTTAAAATTGTATTTGGAGGCACAAAATATCATTTAATTAAACCGAATTTTACTGTCATAATCTGATATGTAATAACCAAAACAATTCTATGTAAATTGCAATTTTTTGGAAATAAAGTTATTATTATTATTATTATTATTATTATTTAAGCATCTCCAGGAACGATACTTGCCCCTGTATTGTACACCCAAATATACCATTGACCTACCTTGTAGGTACTGCTTAAGGTGTAGCAGTTACCTACATATTTTAATGCCAGCAATACCGCTGGCCGTAATAAAACCTTAAAATCTACATAGGTATATTAAATGTTAGACTAGACCAAATAGAAGAGTGACTTCTAAAATGCAGAATTACCTTTTTTCCATTGGAGAAGAGCTACCAATTACTACTACCAGTTGCAGGTCAGGCAAGGAGTTATTGGGTTTTCCCATCAGGAATTTCTCAATAGCAGCCACGGAGTCTAGATTTGTGCCTGGTTGATAGCAATAGCCTCACCCCTTATTACATCATATTAAAACATTACTGGTGAAATGTGTGTGTACTCAAATGTGTGGGTAAACCTGTGCTGAACCCTTTGGGGATTACAAGCATGATGTTATATTTACATTCATTATTATTAAACCCATCATGGCAAGATGAATATCTTGGCATCTGCATGTAATTCAAAATTAGAGGTACATTTCAAACCTAGAAATAGTAAACTTAAATCTTTGGAATATGTGGCTACACCATCTGTGAAGGAAAGAACATTTGCTTGAAAGATATTGAAGATTTGTAGCACTTATCAGGCAAAAGAAGGAATAAATGGTAATGGTGATATCAAACACGTCAACAGATGGCATAAAGTTCAATTTGGACACAGATTCTAAACTGTGAATCCGATTCAGATTCTAAATGTGACATGATTTTTAATGGATTTCACCTACTTATGTGATTTTAATAAGTCCGATTGCTGATAATAACTGTCAGTCAAGTGTAAGTCAAGCTACACAATAACTGAAAAATACTTGCATTGACTAGACAGATCCACTCAGGTTCTTTCTTCAAAAGGCCATACAGACACTTTTCTGCATAGTCCTCATGAGTGTATACCAGTATTGTGTATGGACCTTAAAAAAGACCACAGACATGGAGTGGAGTTCCCTGTCTGCGTCAGTTTTCCCGAGTTCATATAACCCCAATCTATTTAAGTCACGAGTAAATGGGCTTCTTCTGGGTAAGCTTGTTTCATCGTTGACCTCATCTCTGCCCTTAGGGCAAGATTGTGGTCAAGAGTAGAGCCCATTTCAAATAATATAAAAAACACCTCCGAGTTTGTATTGGCTGTTCTAGAAAAAAAGTCACTTGTAAGAGTTTGTAAAAATCTATTTGCAAAATATACATAACTTATTTTATCAAAACAAAAAAAGGTAAGTTTTTTGTCTGTTGGAAAAAAAAATTATGCTGATAGAATACGTCATAATCTCATACTTTTAGAATTCGGTTGAAAACTCATTAAAGCTGTCTCACTTAAGTGAAGCCACAGTCAGCAGGTCAGAGCTTTCAGACAATACCCTCATATTCTACTTGCACTTGTCCAATGTTTTATTATAGACCGTCCTGACTAGCGTTGAAAACTCCGTAACTTTAAATATTTTTTTCCGGAAAATACAAATTTTTGTATTTTTTTCCGTTTTTTTCGAATGTTGTATTGAAAAATTCACTTTTATGAATCTTTCGGACAGAAACAGGAATCTTTCTAATAATCTTTTTATTTATTTAAACTTTATGCACAATAGTGATACAGCGGACTTAATGCCACAAGGCATTCTCTACCAGTCAACCTTAGGGTCAAACAAGACAACATTGTGGTAGGCTACAAACTAGAAAAAAAAAAAAAAAAACAATAAGTATATCAATTAAGATATAAATATATATACTTATATTAATACTAATACACATATAAAAATAACATAAACTAATAAATATTGCAACAAATACCAAAATAAAACATAACTAGTAATAACCATGACTAACTTGTAAAATAGCTATTTGGTCTGATTTAAATAGTGGGAACGTACTTTCCTTATAAAAGTGAATTTGCTTGCAGCTTTTTTAATTCCCAGGGGTAGCGTGTTCCAGAATTTAATAGATGAGATAGTGTAAGAATTTGACAAAAAACAGGTGCGGTGTGAAGGAATTTGGAGAATAAGATTTTTGGAAGCTCGAAGATTACGACTATGACAACTGCCCAACACTTTGAAATAACTTTTTAAATAATCGGGAGCTCGTGGATCGTTCATAGTCGAGAAGAGCATGCAGAGAGATCTGAGGGACATTTAAGCTGAGAACGGAAGGAAGAAATATGATCGTATTTACGAAGGCCAAAAACAAAACGAATACAATTATTGAGAAGTCGCTATATTTCGCTTCTTGAAGTTTAAAGAAATAAAAAAAGAACAAGTTTTATTGAAATAGTAATATATTTTGAAATAAGTGAAATATAAAAAAAGAGAATGTACGGAAGGTGAATACAAATAGGTAAAAAATTATCAATTCCAGCAGGGCTATTGCGTATCTTTTAAATGACAGTGGCTAACCTATAGTGCCTATATTAATTACTGTCAAATGGTTCCATTTTGTACTAATTTTTTTTTTTTTATTTCCTTCGCCCTTCATGGGCAGGCTAAGGTCTTGGACCATACCGCCTCGTCTTCAGTGCTTATTATCTTTCTTGTTTATAAGTAAGGCCAAAGCCTCGTCTTCAGTTTTTTTGTACTAAACCATAACTAATTTGACAGTTAATCCATAGACAATATGATAGCCACTGTCATTTAAGGTGGAAGCTCACATCTGGCCCGCGAAATTCTAATTTTCTTACGTTTTTGGCAATTTGCAGGCCAGTGCTTGGTTGTATGTTTATGAAAATTTGATTTGCGACTGTAAGACGTATGAAGTTACCGAATTATAACCATCAAAATTACTAACTACTAAAGAACGACGACTAAATTACTAAAGAATGACTTTTACATGCAAAAATCAATCTTGACATGAAAATGAACTTGGAGGGTTGTATTGATAATTTTGATGGTTATAATTCGGTAACTTCATACGTCTTACAGTCGCAAATCAAATTTTCATAAACATACAACCAAGCACTGGCCTGCAAATTGCCAAAAACGTAAGAAAATTAGAATTTCGCGGGCCAGATGTGAGCTTCCACCTTAAAAGATACGCAATAGCCCTGCTGGACATACTTTCCATTATGCTTTTTTATTTTTTTGGCTGGCAACACTGGCGACAGGTCGTGAAAAAACGGCCTCGTAGTAATTTATTTTAAAATTTATTGTTTTATTGTGTTTAATTTTTTAAATTCAATTATTTATATTAGAATCAACATATTAAGTGACACACGGTGTTTGTGACCAGTTTTATTGTGAAAATTCAAAAATAATTCATATTTCATTACTTCATGTACGGGCTGTCAACAGTGTCAACGTTTGAACTGTGGATTTGAATTCTTCGAACCGGGGGAGTATTTTGTTTTGATTTACTAATTATTGCTGTGTTATTTAGTATATTACACATTACAAAAACACTGCTCGAGATTTAGTAGGCAGGCGTAGGCATGTGGTAGGCAGGTGGTGGAGGAAAAAAACAATAGAAAAGTTTTAGAAAAGATTATAAAAATATGGAGGTAGGTGTATAAGAGAAAACTAAGAACTAAAGAAAAGCTATTTGATTTGATAATCCCCAATTTAAATATTACAGTTAATACTTCAAGGACAAGCTACCTATTTCGATATTGATTTGATTTATAAAATAGGATTGCAAATAACATGAGTTTTTAGTGGGATTTTCTGAATTAACAATGAACAAAGGGTCAGTGGGTCGTCTTAGGAAAGTGGTTTTACTAATAATAAAAATTATAATATTTATGGCTTATTACAGACACATTTTGTGTGTAGTAAGGTTTGCAGTGTATGTTTTGTATGGGGCAAGTGTTTTCGTCCTCGATTTTGCTTCCACAATTCGTCAAGCAAAATGAGACATAAACGTAGCCGGTGTGTACTGGACGTCGCTCAGCCATAAATATTTTAAAACAAAAATACCCAAATTCGGTCCAGCCGTTCTCGAGTTTTAGCGACACTAACGAACAGCGATTCATTTTTATATTGTGTAGATTTAAAATATGAAAGATTCCAGTTTCTTTTTTTTTTCTTTTCTTTTTTTTCTTTCTTTCATATCTTTTCGTTTTTCTCCGTATTATTCGAAAAAAAAAAACGTGAAACTTATACTGGCTAATGTTTTTGAAACTTTCGAAATTTACATTGAGAAATACAACGACATTGGAAAGAAACGGGAATCTCTCCGGCTTTTTCAACGCTAGTCCAGCAGGGCTATTGCGTATCTTTTAAATGACAGTGGCTATCATATTGTCTATGAATTAACTGTCAAATTGGTTATGGTTTAGTACAAAATGGAACCATTTGACAGTAATTGATAGGCACTATAGGTTAGCCACTGTCATTTAAAAGATACGCAATAGCCCTGCTGACTGCTGACCATAGCTGAAAACCACAACAATAGAACATGTTTTGGAACAGAACGAAAAATCTTGATAAACTTTGATTGTGATTGATTTATATTTTTGATTGTGTTGTTATTGATAACACATTTTTGAAATAGGACGATACCGCCACACTATTCCCAAACCACTGTTAACTCCTGTAAGCCAGAATCAACAGTGGCGACCACAAGAAAAGCGCCGAGACAATGAAGCTCGACGAACTCCCGCAACGAAATCAATCAGAAAAGCGGAGGAGTAGGAAAAACATATATATATTATTCACTAGCTGAACCCGGCATGCCTTGCAAAGCCCTTTTTCCTACCTACTACCTACCTACTACCTACCTACCTACTACCTTCCTACCTACTACCTACCTACCTACTACCTACTACCTACCTACCTACCTACCTACCTATCTACTACCTACCTACCTACCTACCTACCTACCTACCTACTACCTACTACCTACCTAATACCTACCACGCAAAATAAAGTTATGAACGCACGCGTAATGTTAACCATTTGTCATTATTTCTGAACGCGCGCATAAATATTTGAGGAACTTCTATTTAACACTTTTCAACCTTTTTAATTGATAAAAAAAAATACAGACAAAAGTTTATTCACCCTTTTTAAATAGTTTACACAAAACACATTTCTGAACGCATGCACAAATGTCAATCACAGTATTTGACAGGATGACAGGAGGAAAACAAATGTTTGACAGGTACGAAACAAAGGATCTAAATGGAAAATGATTCATTTTCATAATTATGTATTCGTCAAGTTTTCATTGTTTTTTAATGTATTCTGCTATTCAGGGCGGAGACAAATCCAACGAAACAAAAACGATGAAAATTGATCCAGCAGATCTCGAGTTATAAGTGTTGTAACAAACCCGTCTTTGTTTTATATATGTACTAGCTGAACCCGCATGCCTTGCAATGCCCTTTTTCCTACCTACTACCTGCCTACTACCTACCTACTAAATACATACCTACCTACCTACCTACTACCTACCTACTACCTACCTACTACCTACCTACTACCTACCTACCTACTACCTACCTACTACCTACCTACTACCAACCTACTACCTACCTACTACCTACCTACTACCTACCTACTACCTACCTACTACCTACCTACTACCTACCTACTACCTACCTACTACCTACCTACTACCTACCTACTACCTACCTACTACCTACCTACTACCTACCTACTACCTACCTACTACCTACCTACTACCTACCTACTACCTACCTACTACCTACCTACTACCTACCTACTACCTACCTACTACCTACCTACTACCTACCTACTACCTACCTACTACCTACCTACTACCTACCTACTACCTACCTACTACCTACCTACTACCTACCTACTACCTACCTACTACCTACCTACTACCTACCTACTACCTACCTACTACCTACCTACTACCTACCTACTACCTACCTACTACCTACCTACTACCTACCTACTACCTACCTACTACCTACCTACTACCTACCTACTACCTACCTACTACCTACCTACTACCTACCTACTACCTACCTACTACCAACCTACTACCTACCTACTACCTACCTACTACCTACCTACTACCTACCTACTACCTACCTACTACCTACCTACTACCTACCTACTACCTACCTACTACCTACCTACTACCTACCTACTACCTACCTACTACCTACCTACTACCTACCTACTACCTACCTACTACCTACCTACTACCTACCTACTACCTACCTACTACCTACCTACTACCTACCTACTACCTACCTACTACCTACCTACTACCTACCTACTACCTACCTACTACCTACCTACTACCTACCTACTACCTACCTACTACCTACCTACTACCTACCTACTACCTACCTACTACCTACCTACTACCTACCTACTACCTACCTACTACCTACCTACTACCTACCTACTACCTACCTACTACCTACCTACTACCTACCTACTACCTACCTACTACCTACCTACTACCTACCTACTACCTACCTAAATACTACCTACCTACCTATCTACCTACCTACAACCTAACTATCTACTTACCCAAAAAAAAAAGAACAAAAACTATCCTATGTCCTTCTCCTGGCTCTAAACTACCTCCCTGCCAATTTTCAGCTAAATCGGTTCAGCCGTTCTTGAGTTATAAGTGAAGTAACTAACACGACTTTCTTTTATATATATAGATAGATTATTAGGAGTTACTTGTGTCGACTTACGCAGAAAACTTGGAATAAAAAACAACTTGGACTGCAAGAGTCTTAATAAATGTTAGAGAGCTAACCCCCCCTCCCCCCCTCTCTAAATTCGACACAGGTCGGCGTGCACATTATAGTATTAGTATACTATTAACATGATGTTATAGCTCCGCGCCGGTTAAGGATTACCTCCTCCTCCGCAGGTGCCATCACCATACACCATTATTCAAATGTCCATAACATATAGATCGGTCGTTTATAGTTATGCGTCAACCGTGACTATTAGTGAAACAATTACTTAATTCACTACACACCGTTTCCTCGACATAAAATATATGCAACAACAGACCAGGGAGTCGTAAACAATGTTCGGAAGTAATTGCTATTGTACTGTGTAACACAGCTTATGTTTGAAGCTCTAACATCGCAAGATATTTTTGAACGCAAGGTTAGCACTTTGTTCGCAAAACAAAGCATAATTTTGCTGTTTGTTACTAATTTAAGACTGTCTACTAACATATTCCTGCATTATCGAAGCTCCATGGCGGGTCAAGCCCGATCTTGATACTAAGACTGCATCATTGGATTTTTGAAAAAAAAAAATCTTACCTGGAATCAAACAAAAAAGAAAATTATAATGTTTCTGTTTTTTTTTACATAGGATTAATTTTTGATTTAATACACTTTTTTTTTTTTTGGCGGGTGGAAAATCATCAAATAACCCCCCCCCGCTCTTGGGCAGAGCGAAAGGGAGTGTCAGACTTCTACTGACTAAAAACCACCCATGTTGCTTCTTAGCCCTCTATGTCGAGGTCGCGATAACTAGTGTACAACCCGCGGCCCCGACGGGCGTCGGCCCTTTCGGGCCCCTCCCATGTTGCTGACATCTCTTTGAGGAGCGCTTGGAACACGAACGCGCCGTCGGCACGGCCTGTTTTCGTCGTAGGACGGACGGACGGCGAGTTAGCCTATCACTCACCGTCCACAGGCCCGCGTCTACGGTGGCCGGAGGTCATCACGTGGCCCCCGACGACCGGAGCGCCTCCCGCGGGGATTTTATACACTGAGACTTGAATTCATAAATTCTGGGATCCAAATAATTCCGGATCCTAATCCTCCATGTTGGGTCACCGTGCTGTCGAAAATTGTTCGGGTTGGCGCCAATTCTGGAGTCCAGAAGATATTGTGGTATCCGTAGGGTATTCTTCTACCACCCAGCCATTGGCTTGGGTAAAAGTTCTCCAACAATATCTAGCTCATTAGGATACAAACTAATCCGGTACACTGTTTTAATTTGGTATGCTTGCACTGATTATTCTAATATTATGTCAGTCGTCATGGAAAAACACGAAAGTGATCTGGCTTGTGCTGTGTGTAACGAGATGCAGGCGAGTTTTGCTGGTGCTCAGCCATCGGTAACCGAGCGAGAGTCGTTAACCACAGCCGGGTCACAGTATTATTGAGCTCTGAGGCTATTACCTCTACATCTGTGTAAGGACACATCTGTACGAAGCACTAAGGCTAATACATCTCAGATTTCAGTCAGTGGACGAGCTAGAGGCGTCTCTAGTCCATGTAGCGCCCGTGTGCAAACATTACACTACCACCCCCTAGTAAGCGCGCAGTCAAATTCGGACACCACATTATAGTACAAGGCCTTACTAGCGTGAGGTTTTGCCGCCGGGTACCCACCCTAATTTGGCAGCCCCCTCTATTTTCATCATTAGCCAAGAAAAGTAGCAAAAAGACATTTTTTTATTATTATTTAGGTTTGTTTTTCATAGGTCAAACTCCTTTTTTAAATTAAATTTATTGGTTCTATGTACGTCATATTCGATAGCCAATAAAGTATTAAGGTTTGCCGTTCCGAAAATTAACAAAAGCATCGACTCATTGAAAAATCCATACATATAGATAGAAATGGTGAAAAAAAAATGGTACCTTAACGAAAAAAGCAAGAGCGAGCGAGGCGAAAATTTTAGCCTCTTCTCTTCGGAAAGGTTTACTTTGTACTTTTGCTAGTAGCGCATTGAAGAATTGGATAATCACAAATACTCGGTGGCAATAGCGAGCAAAGCGATCTAAAAAAATTTTGCATTTCGGATACAAGATGGGTTCGATTTTCTTTTTACCGTGAAAACAGATAAATCATTCATTAGGTATTTTTAAAACAATCTTGTCAATCAATGTAGTGTCACCAGAACCAAAGGTATGAACTGTGAGCAACCTTTCAGCTCAATCGGATGAGGGGAACTGGTAGTGGAAGTTCATTTGCAAGATTTATCGCAGTGACGTCACCAACCCCCAATCAAATATTTGACGCGGTTATCTTCGTCAATTTTTATTAATTTGATAAAACAAAAAATACGTATCCAATATTTTCGATAATCTAACAGACGGACTAATTAGAATCACATTTTTTTAAATTCGGTAAACATCCCTATTGTCTGATGTCGTAATCATGACCTGACGCTGTCGTTTGACTCCGGTCTCTGCCGCCCCCTGAAACGCGCCGCCGCCGGGGGCTATGGGATAAATAAAATAACAATCTACCACGCGGGCCAGAGGGGGTTGGTAGATGTAATATGTCTTCGAATTTTCTTGTAGGGGGCTCCTTAGCGAGCGGTGATTGGCGCCCCCTTGCACCCTGCGCCCGGGTGCTATGCACACCTTGCACTATATTTAGGTAAAGTCGCCTCTGGGACGAGCAGTATTCTCATGACTAATCGTGCATATACAATGCCTCCTAAATACAGTGTTTTAAGAGAAGTGTGAGTGTGTGTGTGTGGTTTAGGTCCAATATCTCAGTTAATAGAATCTTGTAAAGACGGCAAAGTTGTATTTAATTTTATATTTAACAATCTATATTATCTAGGCTGGAGAATTCTCCCAAAATTACATCAATTATCCATACAAATACGGTCTGATTAATTGAAAGTTGAGATCAGGAGAAGGGATTGAACTTTATTACATAAAGTTTGTGTTTTCGGTACCTAACAAAGTGGATCAAATTCAAATCAGTGTAATTAACAAGAGTTTGAAAGCGAACAAAACGGCAATCATTACCTCCAGGCATTAAACAAGGGATTTGTGACTCGTCTATTGTTCCCCGTGAAAAGTTAAGGTTTGATCTTCCAGGTAAAATAGGATCACTTGATAAAAACGTACAGAAAATACGAAAAAAAAACATTCACATATCTATCAACACTTGATATAATTATCTTCGATCAATGTTGAATCCGGTTATTTCTTATGAAACAGTGCACAGCTTGTGCTTTGGGAACCCAAAACCAGCGGCTGTTGGTTTTGGGTCCCTAAATCCCTAAAGCTGCGTGGAGAATGCGCGTGGGTGGATGGATGCGCCGGGCGGGCGGCGCATCCGCCCTGCGTCAGTGCCGTCAGTCGCCCGCCGCCGCGCGCTCGGCCGGCCGCCGACCCTAAGTACGCCGCCCCTGCCATACAACTAGTATGGCCTACGAGTTCTTGAAAGTGAATATCTTAACTAAAAATACTATTTCAAGTTGTTGTGTCACATTTTTTATGTATAACATGCTATTATAAAAGACATATTACAATTGTTACATTGCCTTCATAGTTTATTGTCTCACGTTTGCAAATGAGATATTTATACTTCAAAAGTCTATTTAATTATGTTTAAAAGTTGTTGTGCGCGACCGAGCAAAAAAATAAGTAAAAGCAAATCTAAATCTGAAAAAATGGATTCAAACTCGGAATCAGATAATGAGATAAAAGAAAACTTGCCGGCTGCTGACGATAACAATACACAGGGAAAGGACGACGTACTACAAACAACGAAAGAGTCGGTACAACAAGATGAGAGTTTGGGAAATAAAGAACATAAAGAAATATCTTTAGCAACCAGTTCTGACGAACCGATTAAAATGAAAAATATAGAAGAGTCACGATTTAATTCCATCAGTGAGGCTGGTGAGGTAGACACTTTAGATCTCGTACTTCCTAAAAAAGATTTAGCAAGAAAGAGGTATTCTGTAGATTACAAGAAGACTCGTTTGGATTTTAAGCGATTTTCTGTAGATTGTCGGCGCGGTTCTGCTACTTTAGAAGAATTGGCGCGTCTGGAGGAAGAGCTTGCCCGGACAAATATGGATATTCGCCCAGGAGGACGTCGTAAATCCACTGGGATATTAAAATCTTCAACATACAGCAGCAATGGAGTATCAGAGAATCGACCCAGCAGTAAACACGAGTCAGATACAGAAGATGATGAAGTATTTGAGGCGAGTGCTACTAAATCGGGTGAAAATGAAGGGCCACATGATCCTCCAGCCACTCCGGTGGGTCGGGATGAATTAGCGTTAAGGAGGCATAGATTTTTTTCGGATCTTGTTTGTGCTGCCCGCGCTGCTGTAGAGCATCGTGTCCGTTTTGACCCACTCGGCCCAGTCGTTAACGATCCAGGTAATAAGAGAAAAGTAAAAAGAAGATTTAGTCCATACCTATTTATATTTTTTTAACTACCTAGGCCATTAAACCCTAGAACCTAACCGTTAACCTTAGGCCTAGGACATTATCATTATCATTTCAGCCGAAAGAGGTCCACTGCTGGACATACGCCCCAGGTGTCGCCACTTTTACCGGTCTCATCCACATTCAGCCCCCTAAAAATATGCTCTTTGAAATATAGCAAAATCCCTCATTTTCAAACACGAAAACCATCCTCATATTCCTTACATAACTTAAAATTAACCTTTCTTCCAACACTATAAAACATACAGTATTGTTATAATTTCGTCGACGAAGGTGCCTGAATATTTGGACCAAATGATGAGCGAAAATCGATTCGTTTGGCTGATATCCAAGTATCTTGATCTTACTTCCTGAAAAATTAGGCTGGTTGCAACTAGCATGCAAGTTTTGAGATTTGTTTCATATAGGTTATTATTGTTTTTAGGAGATTCTGCTTTTCTTAATAGGTAAAGGTTTGGTGTAGGTACCTAGTGTGGGGCAACGTTTTTTTTTTAAGTTTTTAATTATCAACGCGGAAACTAATGTGGAAAGTCATTGTAGAATTATTTATTTCGTATTATTAAAATAAAATCCGGCAATGTGCTATTTTAAAAGTAGGTACTTGTGTATTTTTTATTAGGTACTGTCTCCTGCTTTCTATTTATTATAACGGCTTGTCATGAGCAGTCACAAACAGATGATTTAGACATTGTTATCATTTTTATAAAACTAAGTAAAAATAAAATATGTTGTCTTTTTTATTGAAGACCAGCCATGTCAGCGGTAGGCGTGTAGTCATTCAATTACGGTATAATATACCACTTTATTGGCGATAGCTACGGATGAGTTAACGCTTTTATGATATCAATACCGACAGCGCAGCGGCGCGGATGAATTGTATCAATTGACATTTCACCTTATTTTTTTCCATACCAACATAGACTGGACACCATGGAAATGATTCGAAAAATAGCACTGACTTAACGTTCATTGGTTAGATTTAGGAATTTGGAATTAGCGGCTTTTGATGGTATTTGTTTTCATAGCGCTTTGAAGTCATTATACTTAAATTACTTTAGAAACCCCAAGAGCTCATAATAGACACCGGAAGAATGATATTGGGGACGTACAGAATGCAGAATAAATTCTATATGATTTGATTTTTATGAAAATTACAGACTTTAGGTACCTACTATACGTTACTATGGTAAGTACTATAAATTCATTCATATCATTATGACAGGTTTGACAAAGCAATTCTATCCAACTTAGGATCGGGATACCCGTCTTGTTTACCGATCTGAGATAGCTAAATGTCATGTAACACTACGATTCTCTTTTTTATCACTCGAGCACATGAATGAAAGATTTATAAGACTTATGGTTTAGTTTTGTACTAAACTTGTGCGGACTGTACCCAGAGACTAACACACAAACTGTAACCGTAATAAAGTGTGTTAGCACTGTATAAAAACAGTTTTAACAAAAAAAAAAACATTTTTAAATGTGACAGATACAATCATGTTACTGTAATGTAATCAAACTGTAACCTTTTAAATGTGTAACTGAAATAATCAGTTTTAGTATAGATTTAGGTCTATGTTTAAGTAGTACGGCGACAACGCGAGGCCGAAAGAATGTGAGACCTGTTACACTTATTAACATTGTGAACACTTTTATATCTGTTACAGATATGTTACGGTTACACTTTTGTAAGTGTTTTGGGTTAACACATTGAAAATACATTTATTAGTGTTACGTATTTGATTCTGTTACCAATTCAATATGTAACACTTATAATAAATTCTGTAACCTTTGTGAAGGTGTTTTTATGTCCCTGCCTGTACCAAATATATTGAATGTACCGACAACATGATGCATAATATACCTATTTCTACACGTGGGTTTTCTTCATTTATCACAACTTGTGCGGAAATAATAATTTTCCACAGAAAACAATTATGCTAAGTCAACTTGGTTCAATTCAATTTCTTCAGTCTTCGGGAAATGTTTTTTTGTTTATATCGGTTAAACTTAATACAGGTTTGCGGCGTTTCTTTACGGCGTAAATATTTTTTTGAATATTTAAAATGTGTAGGTTTATATCACATACAGGTTGTTAGATTAAACGAGGGACATATTGATGGAGGGTATTCAGTATCGGATTCTCGTCCCAAATATGTAAAAAAATTATAACCTTAATTTGTGACGTAAGTAATTGTGCTATGGCCCCGCACGCTTTTCAGATCTCACTTTATTAGACCTTTCCTTTTTTGCCATTGTCCTACGCCAGTTTTAAAATATAAAGGGGAAATGGATTACGCCTAAAACCCATTGATCCGCACACATTTTCTGTGATAAACTCAAGGGAGAGCTTTGAAGTATTTGGTATGGTTTTTGTCTGTTATTGGTAGTGTTTTTTTCTCTTCATATTTTTATTAGTATCATGTAAGCATGCCCTATAGCAGGTTTCAAAACATACTGTATAAATTGGATTATTAAGAAAAAAAAAAAACTTTTTCAATACACTTAAAACTGGCCCTTATTGCATTACGATTAGGTTCGACATGCAATGTATTCCACACGCGTGCATGACTCTTATTTTTCCACAAACAAGGGCAGACAAGAAAATTACCACAGATAAATATTCCCTGAACTAAGTAAAAATGTATTAAAACTTAGGAAATAAAAAAAAAGTACCACCGACTACAGAGTCGGCGGTGTTTTTTTTTATCTCGTCATTTTGATTTGCGTCTCATCGTAAATATTTCTTGAATAATTAAATTGTGTTGGTAAAAAAAAACATACGATAAATAAACATGATTATTTTTAACAATTTAGCGGCTTCATATCTTTACTTCTCGTTCAACCTGACGAAATCACGGTTTCGGCCGTCTACGAAACCGTAGTTTCGTAACTGGTTTCGATGAAGGAATGATTTGTCCTTGTACGTAACTAGTTTCGATGGAGGATATATTTGTTTTTGTACGAAACCACGGTTACGTACCAGGAATTTTTGCAAAAATATGAAATTTTACTAGTTACGAACAAGGAATAATAATTCTTTTATCGAAACTAGCGATTTATGTCTTAATTGCTCCAAGATTCCATAGCCGCAAATGTCAACCCGCAAATTTCCAAAAAAAATATACAGGGTGTAAACCGACCCTTTACGAAGGTGTCAACCAAGCATTCTGAACATCATACTGAGTACCCCTACGAAAAATTATTGCTGGGATTCAACATTTCTTTTAGGCCAAAAATCACATTTTAGGGTAAAAAAAATTGGAAGCATCCAGACCAATCGGAGAGGCCAATCATCTTCCCAGACACACACAAAGTAAGAGTAACAAGAACAACAAGTATGAGTAATAAGATCATAACTCTGTCAATTATGAACCGATTTTCAAATTTTTTTTATTATTTGACAAAGTATAATCCGCGTTCCCACTAGGGCCGCGGCTACTTGAGACGCGGCCGTGCCCCGTGAGTGTGGGACGGTTGTCGGTCTACTTAATAGAAAGCTGTGTGGCTCTGGGTAATCGGTCAGTGCACTAGTGCCATAACATAATGTAGGTACTTAAAAAAAACTATGATATTATATATTTATTTATTTTAATACAGACTTACCTAGTTTCAATAATTACAAGATGAAGGTTAGTCCAGTAGACAGCCAACGCTCTACTGAACTACCTCAATCCCCAAAATAATTCCTCCATGGAAACTAGTTACGTACAAGGACAAATCATTCCTTCATCGAAACCTTAACAGTAAATTCTTTGTACGTAACCATTGTACATAACCGTGGTTTCGTACAAAGACAAATATATCCTCCATCGAAACTAGTTACGTACAAGGACAAATCATTCCTTCATCGAAACCAGTTACGAAACTACGGTTTCGTAGACGGCCGAAACCGAAATCACACCGCGGAAAAAAAACCGATTAAATCATAGTATCCTAAAAATAGATGAAAAATATAGTTATCGTTTTATTAGTTTATTTCGTGTATTGAAGAACGTCGTTTGCTACATGTGGGAATTTGTTGTTTCAGGAATCAATGTAACCGTGTAACAAATGTAATTTTTGGAACAAAAAATTACCTAAACCTATTCCTATTCTTCGAAAGTGTACTGAAAGACGTCGTTTGATACACGTGGGTATTATTTACTTCAGTTCTCGGCTCCCATCATCAACAACCACAGCCTTTTTTTTTTTGGCGTTCACTTTTACTTTCATAGGAAGCTTATAGGTATATAAGTAGTCTGTTCCATATTTCTACTCATAACGTGTGTGAATTCCACCTCGACTGCAATAATAAAGTTTCCCCATTTATATCAAAATGTACTATGGTTCTCTTATTGCTTTAATAAATTATTAAGTAGGTTATTTTAAATGAATTAAAATTTACCAAATTAATGTTTACCTAGTCTAATGCGTCCGTACAAATTGGCTTATCGGATTACACGGCATTTAATTCTGGGAAAAGTAATACTTTAACCTACTTTTAAGCCCTTAAATACATAATAAAGTACCTTATTAAAAGATTTTTATATTTACTTAATTAACATCATTACGGTTTCGAATAACATAGGTTATTACTAATAATTAATTAAGTTTTAGACTGATAGATAAAAAATGAAAACGAAAACAAATAATTTTCAATGTGCTTTACATTAAAATTATTTGTTTTCATTTTCACACATGTTGTGTTATATCTTAATAATTGTTTTTCAAACTTACTTGATTCACACAGTTTTACGTAACTGAAGAAATTATTTTTGAAATCTACATACGGTAATACCGACTTGGGTAGTACATGCAATAAAAACGATCAAATTTACTCGTAATTAATTCTGTTAACCCGATCAATGAAAATGGAAAAGCTACGTCATTTCTAACTACCTATCAATCATTCGTATTGTTCGTTCTATTTTAAATGTGGAATTAGTTAGAACTTCTCTTGAATTACCTGCATATTCCCTTGACTTTCCTCTGTTAAATTCTCGCAATTTTCAGTTGTCGCCTGTCAGGTCCAGGTATCTCATATCCAATAGTTAACTCGTTGAATTTTGTAAGACTTTAATGTTCATTCGAGAAATTATTAGTCGCAGTTGACCTTTCATATTTTATGAGACAATCAAATAACTCGTGTGGCCTATTTTTGGGCATGTCTGATATATGCCCCTGGGGGCAGACGAAGTAAAGATCACGTAAAATAAGTTTATTGATGCGAATTTATACTATAATGTAGACTTTTCTGCAATATTACATTTTAAATGATAAAAATTGTGCAAAAAAGGCATGGCTCGCTAGTATATAGAATAAAAGTCTTGACTTATTTACTGACTGACTAAGTAAAAGCTGAAAGGGGCTTAAATATTTGGCTGCCTAACATTTTTCACCATTTTGTTTTAAAATAACAGGCATATTCGCATTGTCTGGGACAAAATCTTCTGAAGCTTCACGTTTCTGAAAATATAAGTTATCGAAGCTACCATCTTCGCTATCAATATTTGATTTGATTGACTTGAGTGTGCCCTGGGGAGAGTATGTCATGCTCACTGAAATGTATCGCCGACGGACGGTGGAGCGTGTTTCGGATCATTTAGTTTCCTTCAAAGTGGTTGAGTTGAAGGGTGTTGATCCATGCGTCATGTTCGTGAACGGATGAGGTCAGTTGTGACTGGTCATCTCTTTGTTGCCAGGGGTTATTTTGAATTGTCTTGTTTATGTAGTAAAATAGAAAAGCACAAAAGGTACTGCTTATGTTATAAGAAATTTCTTCCAGCAGACTTGCGAGAGGAAAGTTGTATTAGACATGTAAACACAGTGTGTAAAAAAGACAAATAGGAAAATTTTAATTAGATTAGATTACTAGGTACATCGTTCTCACATGTAATGTACCATGTCAACATGAATGATGTAATCAAGGTTTTGTAACATTTTGATTTAAAAGAATGTCCATGAATTTTGCTGGTCCATTCCTCTCCATAGTCTCCATAGAGGGTTACGCTTTGGAATGGCTAACTACCTATAGTACTTTCGCAGTGTTCACGCCTTGTGACTGGGACCAATTTTCTTTCTTGTATTTGTTTCGACAGTTAAAAAGTGCATGTAACTGGCCTACTTGAAATAAATACTTTTTATTTTGAATAAACCTCTGGAGTAAAATAAAAAGAATCATCCATTTAAATGTGCCCTGCAAAATATCGTGGATTGTGCATCTAATAAAATTTCCATTATGTTATCTTTCTCGTTACTGCCTATTAAAGAGCAATTTGCTTCGAAGCCTTTAAACATAAAGTTTATTGAGTAGTTAATTTTACGTATAAAATATTGTTTATCGTGCAAAGGGCATAATAGTGCATGCGTACTTTTATAAATAACAAATGATTATTCACTTCTTTCAACCTTCGGCAGACACGAAATTAAATGCACGAGTCGAGAGTATCGGTGTGACTAGTGATTGGATTGTTCTGTTGTCATTCAGCTACGCGTATCGTATGCTGTCATCATTTATGAGCTGTAAGTACGTCACCTAATGAATGAGTCACAGCGATAGTTCAGTGTCGGTCGCAGCGCTCATAAGAGCATGTAGTTCGGCAATCGTCGCGCGTTGTAAAGTTTCTAGAGAACGGTTGGCGGACAACCGCTTAGTTTCTGAATCATCGTCACACATCCGTCCGCGTTGATCCCACCAGCTCCCGTCAGTGTACGACGACGCACGCGCATGTTTACACGCATTGTGCCTTTACTAACAGTGCATGAAAAACAACGGTTAAGTGCTCTGAAAGTGTTTATTTCTGTGCTTACAATTGGTTGTTATACGGATCGTTTTCCCTAGAAATTGGTAAGCTGTGTGGTTTATAATATATTTTTTTAGTTATATCAAACGACCCGGTATTATTTACTTAAGTATAAAATTCATTAGTAAAGACACCAAGTTGTTAGGTAGTGGAAACTAGAAGCTGTTTAGCTGGTATGTCACGTTCAGTGTATACCTGTAACATTGGCGTTATTCAAACTACAAGATAAAATTGCTAATGTAGCGGTTTGTTCTAACAATATAGCGTATTTTCCTGCAAATGGCGTAAGCTTATCAGTGTTGGTAATGTATGGGACTGTCTGTGGCCGGACGTCAGGCAAGAGCAATACAAATTATGTCAATAAACTTAATCGTTTTAGTATTACCATAATAATAAGCTTTTTAGAAATAGACAACCATCATTACTTTGTAGAACCTTTTTGATAACGTTGTACAAGAAGTGTTCACAAACAACATAATATTTGCAAATACCTATTAATGTGTTACATTTTCGCGCTGGCTATTTTTATACTCTTCCATGGAAACGTTTAGGTAGAGTTCGTAATTTTTGTAGGTATTAGAACAATCAATATCGATTGCCCTGAATGGATATGATATAAGTATATCCACACAGAGCTATAAAGCTATTAAAAAGAAACGTAACGTGTGCCCAAATTTATGATGTGTGTTAAATAGTATCACAGCTACGATAGTACTTTACATTTTGGTGACAAAGTATCGAATTAATATTATCGATGCACCTCCATAAAAACACTATAATTTTTTCTTTGATACCACCACCTACTTTACCTGCATTCTGTTTGCTAACCCAATCCTTGTAGTCAATAGAATTTTGCTTGTAGAAGCTGATTCAGATTTAGCTCAGGAAGTTGCTCCATGCACCAACAATCGATTCCAGTCGCCATTGTTTGCGATATAACGCTCTGCTCATGTGGAAAATTCATAGTGGGTTAGGTATCCTATTGAATTATATAATGCGGTCGGCAGTACGAGTACCATTGCAAATACTCGACACAGAATAAACTGCCGCATCATGTGAACTGTGTGTCCTTTGTGTGTTGCCATGGAGATACGCTACTTATATTTAGAATCATTCAAAACATCTCTTTTTTTTTTTTAAATAACGTTGCCCCGCACTAGGAATTTATCCTGTATCGTGGGTGCGTTCACAAACATTTAAGGTGGAAGCTCACATCTGGCCCGCGAAATTCTAATTTTCTTACGTTTTTGGCAATTTGCAGGCCAGTGCTTGGTTGTATGTTTATGAAAATTTGATTTGCGACTGTAAGACGTATGAAGTTACCGAATTATAACCATCAAAATTACTAACTACTAAAGAACGACGACTAAATTACTAAAGAATGACTTTTACATGCAAAAATCAATCTTGACATGAAAATGAACTTGGAGGGTTGTATTGATAATTTTGATGGTTATAATTCGGTAACTTCATACGTCTTACAGTCGCAAATCAAATTTTCATAAACATACAACCAAGCACTGGCCTGCAAATTGCCAAAAACGTAAGAAAATTAGAATTTCGCGGGCCAGATGTGAGCTTCCACCTTAAACTCACATACACAAATACCCAGACCCGGAACAACTATCTGTAGGTCATAGGTACAAATATTTGTTCCGTGCGGGGATCGAACCCGCGACACGCAGCGCAGCAGTCCATTGCTTGAGCCACTGCGCCAACCGTGCCGTCATTGCAGTATTGTAGTGTTGTTGTTTTTTGTAGTTGTTTTTTGTAGTCTGTGTCGGAAAGATGTAAAAGGCCGCACCGGTATTCCCATTTCATTTGATGAAAAGTGAATTACGGACCGGAACAAGCCGTTCGCGGTCAAAGGTTTTTGTCGTTTCATAAAACTCTGTGATAACGAACGTATCTCCGCAGCCCTTTCCATCCCTGTTTTGTAATTTGTACGTCGGCTATGCGTAAAATTTCCAAAGGTAACTTTATTAAAGTCGCTCGTGTGAATTTACTGAAATCAGTGGCATGTAGCATCTGTTCAGATTGGAAGCTGAGAAAAGCTATCCAATTTGACTATAAATGAGACTCAAGCACTCAGACGTATCTTTCCTATCTCTCCTTTATTTAAGTAGACTAAAGTTTGAAAACATACTTTCAAGTCGTTGTTGATAGTGTATTTACCGTTGTTCCTGATCCGAATCAAACGGTCGGATTTGACCAGCTGGCACCTATCCCAAGCGTAAAGTAAATATAGAACGAACTCTATTGCTGGAAAGCAATATGACATCAGTGTTCGTAACATCTCATCTCTCGTTGCCATTCCATACTAAGTTGCCCTTGGAATAATTATATACTATTGTATTTTTAAGATGCATGTTATAATCTGAAGTAGGTATCTAATATCTATCGTATCTACTCGGTAAGAAATAGGCTAGGGTACTAATTTAAGTGAGTTAAAAAACTTGCAAAACGTCCGTAAGATGAAAGCGCTCATTAAAAATGTATATGAGTGTGTCATTTAGGTAGGTGGTTACGAATGTAGAGCAAGTTAAGAGGTGCCCACTTTCCTTTCTACCTCCACCTAGACGTTTCAGGGGTGATGCTCTAGTAGTTCTGAACACTCCACTTTTGACGCAGTCGCGCCGTTTTATATTTACATATTTATAATAGTGTGAAAAGTTTGATCAACTTTTATGATGCAGGCTGACAAGGTTCTATAAGTTAGTTCATTAGTTGCAATATTTCAATTATATAATATTTCAGTAGTTTAAAACAAAGTCTTATTATTTCTTGTGGCTTAATAATTATAACTGCCTCTTCTACTCGGGTCGATTTTTAAGGTAAAACCGCGCTTGCCTAGGTTGGTCTGTGGATGGGTAACCGCCCATTACATACTGAGTTTCCTCCGTGCCTCGGAAAGCACGCTAAGCTGTTGGTCTCTGCTGCCATATAAAGATCTTTGGCAGTCGTTACAGATAGTCAGTGACGTGAAAGTCTGACAACCAGCCTTACCAAAAGGACATCGTACCAGTACCTATTAACTGGGTTGTGGAGTTCAGATAGACAGTCGCTCCATGTAGGTAAATTACTATATTTATATAGACTGGAAGCCGCCCCTAACAAAGTTGGGAAAAGGCTAGGCAGATGATGATCACTTTAAAACAAAGTCGTCCGCTCCTGTCTTTTTATCAACTTACCTCTTCTAAACCACGGAACGTATTTTTTTGATAGTCTTCACTGTAATTTATAGGACGGGTTATTAAGTATAATAGTCGAAAGCCTCGTGAAATCTAGAGGTAAATTATATTTAGACTGCTATTTCAATTGTTTTTTTGTGTTGTTAAAGCGAATCTGAGTACCAATACAAACCATCTATGGTTTAATGGTACGAAATTAATATAAACTTGTGATAAGACTGTATGTGTAAATAAATTATAAAAAAAAATGGCTAACTTGAAGTCTGGAATATCTTGATGATAGACAACAATTCTTTATGCCGTATTGGGTTCAGTTGATTTGTTGTCAGGAATTCAATATTTGTTCAGTGAAACATACTAAGATATCTCATTGCCAAGGCAGTGGGCGTGTTATCTAGTTGCCAGTAATGTTTGAGACATCAGTCAACTGCAAATTGAGCCCTGGTTGCTAGGCAAGTAATGCGTGCCGTAACTTTCAAGCAGCTAGGGCAAGCTCATTGTCGAAGCAGTATGTTCATATGATTCGAAGTCTTTGATCCAATCAAGGCTTCCACAAAAACAATATGGCTTCGTCAGATCTTTGCTCTGTGAGCTGTCTTGGTCAAATTTACATAATTGGCCAAACGATATCTAAAGAATATTTAAGCTCCTTGTAATTAAGAATTCTCCTAATCAAAGGAAATTTTCCATAAATTATTAACGCTGTAGTACCTCAGAAATGTCTTTTGACTTTACATTGTACTTTACCTACCTTGATTACATAACAGCACCAGACCTTGATTATTAAGTACAGTTGTTTGTTATTTTAAGCTGTCAAGTCTAGAGAAGTAAAGTGGGACAAGGGAGCTCTTATTGGTCATACGATAGCTGTCCTACACATACTAAGGATTGTGGTGTCAGTCAACTGACACATGGCTAACCAAAAGTGTATGTTGCTCGCCAGATGGTACTTAAATGCCTTCTAACGAGATTCTGGCTCAATGACTTGAGATTTGTATTGTAGATACTTATTAGGCGTAGGCAACATAATATACAAAAAGAGTTTAAATGAATGTTTTCAAACAAGGCGGGAATAACAGGCTATCTATATAAATCCAAAAAACATCACAGATTATTATTATAAATTTTTCCTCGTTTGAATTAAATTTTCACAGCATGTAATAGGGTGCTAATTAAACCGTCTTCTTTTTAATAGCGTTATTCGCTTTAAAAAATCTACGTTGCCTTCTAAATTAGCAAGCATCTAAATATTACTATCTTAGCCACTAGTTATCTTCTATGTGAGCCACTCTAAATATAACTTAGCATGGCGGTTATTTTTTAGCATCTAAATTTGTAACATGCGTTCAAACAGTAAACTTCTAAAATATGTATTCGCAATTGGCATCAGAAAAGATATTCTAGAGCTTCAATTTTTCTAACTCAGTACCTATGTTTAAAATGTAACTTATCCCTAATTAATTCACTTTTTTTTCAATTCATTTTTTTTCTAATTTTGTCATCAAATAGTAAAATAATAATGGTCACTAGTAAATAAGTACGTAGAAACTACTGACGTGATATCGAAAGGCTTAAGTAAATATCGAAGTTCAGAGTATCTAATGACCTAAATATCAAAGTTCAGAGTATTGAATATCCTAAACATCGATATTTATTTACATGCTGTGGTACAAACGTTATCCACAGAATCGTTGCAAAACTTTATTTTTATCGGATAATTAGACAACAGTGAAAACATTTCTGCGAGCGACTCTGAAGTATCGCTCGCCGGCCGCTGACGTGGCACCACTCACTTCGCTCGCTCGGCTCGCGCACGTTTGTTCACAGTTTTAACCTAACCTAACATATTTCCCTCAGTTTACAATGATGAATCATACAATCTGTAGTTAATTAGACAATGGTAAAAACATTCCTGTAACTAGTATGTATTTTTAACGTAAATATAATAATCTAAAGTGTAAGTGTGTCGACATTTAAATAGTACATATATAAATGAAACGATTACAATAAAATATAAAAAATACACGTTACTAACGGCAGTACATGAATCGAATCTGATTGGTGCAAATTACCGATCCTTGTCGTTTCGCGCGCTCGCGCCAAGTCTTTAAGTCTTGCAGTTGCTATTTTCATGATAGAAGAATATGATGTATTATTTTTGATGTTTTTACCATTTCTACTTCCGAGTAAATAAATAAGAAGAACAAGTTATGCTAATTGATGATCTTTATTTAATGCTTTCTTTGGGATATTTAGTTAGCATTGTAAAAACGACGAATAAGTTTATGAGAGGCTCACTGTAAAAAAAATGAATTAGTTTATTAGAGGCTATCTCATTTTCCCGTGGCTTAGTTATTAAATTAGAAGTCTGATCACGTGGCCCATAAAAAAAACTGGCTCGATTATTTATTAGTACGTCGAGCATTAAATTATTTCGTTAATTACCTAGACTTTGAATACCTTCCTGATTTCTTAAGTCTAAAGAAATTGTACAATGCTGCGATATCAGGAGTTTTGCTTTTAGTTTGGTTTATTAAAAATAAATACATTTATACCGTTACGGTAGGTAAGTAAAACGACTCTTTAATAAGACGAAATTCCTTGATTAAGCTTTTATGGCTTGTACCTTTCCGTTTATGTATGCAGAAAGATTTCTAATTAGAAAATAGATCATTTATAATGAATAGAACACCATTCCGCTCGTCAACCAGTGTCTGTAATGTAGCTCATTATAAAAAACAAAATATTAAACAATCTGTGTTTCTTACTAATTTTAAACATGTTTTTAGTAATGCATTAATTTAGATACTAACGGACGTCACGCGGTTTCACCCGCGTAGTTGCCGTTCCCTTGGGAATACAGGGATAAAAACCGGCCAAGTGCGAGTCAGACTCGCCCATGAAGGGTTCCGTTGCAGCAAGTAACATAATTTTTATAATTGAGTTGATTGAATGAACGGTAAATTGCGATTTACGATTTATGACGTATTAAAAAAAAAATACTTACTAGATCTCGTTCAAACCAATTTTGGTTGGTAGTTTTTGTTGAGATCTACATTACATATTTTTTTTAGAATTGTCAATCTCTTACTTTAAAAGTTAGAGGGGGAGGGGGGGCACATTTTACCACTTTGGATGTGTCTATCTTTGAAACGATTGACTTTGAGAAAAAATGATTTTAAGAACCTCAATATCATTTTTGAAGACCTATCCATAGATACCCCTCATGTGTAGGTTTGATGAAAAAAAGTTTTTTTAGTTTCAATTCCATGTATGGAGAGCCCCCTCTTAATCTTATATTATTTTTATATAAAAAATCAAAAAGCGGTTTACAGAATACATCTACCTGCCAAATTTCAACTGTGTAATCCTTATAGTCTCGGAATAAAATGACTGTGACATACGGACGGACAGACGGACAGACAGACAGACATGACGAATCTATAAGGGTACCGTTTTTTGCCATTTGGCTACGGAACCCTAAAAAGTAGCCTATGTTATTCAGGGTGAATGTAGCTTTCTAATGGTGAAAGAATTTCAAATCGGTGCAGTAGTTTTTGAGTTTATTCATTACAAACATACACATAAAAATACAAAACTAAAATACAAGTCTTTCCTTTTTACCCGACTGCGGCGAAGCCCAAAAGGAGGGTTATGTATAGTATAGACATAGATAAGAGTTAAAACCGAAATTGGAACATACATAAATGATCATGGTTATGCTCGATGATTTTCCGTTTCTCCGTTACACACAATATTATTGTATTTGTGTTATCCTTATTTCCCTTTGTTCTGAGGAGGAAAATGAGCTATTATTATAATCCAAAATCGTGAATAATGTTAATGTGCTTATTGGTATCATATTACGTGTCTTTTAATTAAGTTGGTTCTATTACAAGGTATAACTTTTTTGAAGTAATCGAACCCCAAAGATAAAATAATAATAAACCTCAACATTGCGCTCATGCACAGTCGTACGTTTCCGCAATATTAAGACGGACTCGTTTTCTCTCCCTAGGAGTTAGCAACAGTGGGAGCTAAACAATTTAAATTGAAAACAAGGTAGCGGATAAGGATTGCCAGAATGTATTCAGATAGAATTTACCGGTGGCTGCGGTTTTTCGTCTCACTCCGTGGTTTCTGATTGGGTCTGAATGCTGATTGTTTGTTACATGAATTACGTCATAAATATCATAGTAATTATTGTTGTCTCGATCTCATCTCGTTACACGCGTGCGTTCGTGCGTGTTGGACTATAAATAACTTGGAATACGTATGTATGTCCTTATAACTAGCAAACAAAACGTATCTTCCTCTTAGTCACGAATTACTTCTTAAATACAACGTTGTTCATTAACGAAATTCATGTTTAATATTTATGTACTTTTGCTCCATAAGTTTCTTCAGATGTTTACTAAAGTTTAACCCAGCGGACATTTTAATGACACCTTTAAAAATAAATAATCTTGTCTTACTTGATAGCTACCGGTACGCCTAAACTTTAAAACTTATTTATTATGTATTTGGGTCAGTCTTTTCATATATAAACTTGGGCATTACCTATACATATAGGGAATCGAAGTTTATTCGTTCGTTTTGGTAGGATATAAGTAAGTGTTGAGTCAGTAACGTACGAGGAGGTTCCTCGAGTTAAATTTTCTTGTTCTGTTCATCAGATATAAATCAGCCTTTCTGAATTGCTCACAATGCAATCAACATTAATATTGACGATATATTGGACGACACGGTTGGCGCAGTAGCTCAGGCAGTTGTCTGCTGCGCTACGTGTCGCGGGTTCGAACCCCACACGGAACAACCATTTGGATGGCCTACAGATAGTTATTTCGGGTCAGGTTATTTGTGTAAGTGAGTTTAAATGTTTGTGAGCGCACTTACGATACAGGAGAAATTCCTAGTGTGAAAACAAAATAACCAAAAAAAAAATTGTGGAAAACATCCTTTTCCTGCATTACCTTTTGCGACAGTAAGAAAATTCTTAACTACTGATACGTAAACAACGGGATTAAGTATTTATTTATTTAAATAAATAAAGTTAGGTATTAAACATCACATGGGCTGGGATAAAAACTATTATAAAATGTTAGTAAAAAGCTCCTGAGTACCCTATTAAAAACAACATTAATTTTCCGGCAAACTTAGGCCCATATAGATATACGTTACGGACTTAGATAAATATGATAAAATACAATTTCATTTAAGTATAGTAAATTGAACCTTATATCTATTTTAGTGTAATTAAGCCTTTTTTGAAACATGGATGAGCAACAAACGAAGGTAACAATTCCGATTTTAATACTGTAACTGAAAGTAATTTACAAAGCTAAAAATTTACTTACCGCTTGGCGTAAAATGATGAGAATGAAAATTGTGTTGATCACTGAAGCTTGAGTTTTGTAATTTGTATCGTATTATTGTAATATAAGTAAGTTATATCAAGTTTGATCAAAGGCTTCAGCTTTCGCTTAAAAACAACAAGCTAAGGACTTCACTGAAGTTTTAGGCTTCTTTAGCTTACCAAAGGCAACATAGCATTTAAAAAAACTGAAATGCCAAGAGGCCTGGAACTTTTTAAGATTGTCTGAAATGCCAAAGGTGTCTGTAAAATAAAATTCTGTAAAATTTACTCCACTGTAGACGTTAAACAGAGTATCATAAACGAATGAAACTTAAATAATTAAGCTTCATCTAATTTATGCTGTTATGAAAATGGCTTGAAACTTCTCTTGATTTTCGTGTACTCAAAATAAATGTAACGTACTTGACGTACTTACTTACTAGTCTCATTCGTTTTGTAAAATCGTATTACAGTTAATTTTTTTAGACTTCCGTACCTGAATGGCAAAAAACGGAACCCTTATAGATTCGTCATGTCTGTTTGTCCGTCCGTATGTCACAGCCACTTTATTCGGAAACTTAAGACTACTCAGTTGAAACTTGGTGGATAGATGTATTCTGTGAACCGCTTTACGACTTTAATACTAAAATAAAAAAATAAAATATTAAGGGAGGTCTAAAAAGGCTTTTTTTTAAGTAAAAAGACCGTTTTCATCAAACCTATTCGTGTGGGGTATCTATATATTCACACACAGAGTGTAAATTAACCCATCACACAGCCGTTAACCAGGAATTCATCAAAAATGACATTGAGGTTTCTAAAACCATTTTTCTCAAAGACAATCGTTTGAATGATAGACACTTCCAATAAAAACTTTCAACCAAAATTAGTCTGAACGAGATTCAGTAAGTAGTTAAGTAGTTTTTAAGATATAGCACATTTAAAAAACCGTAAATATAACTTTGTCATTAAAACAAACACTACTTATGGAAAACAAACTTATTACAAAATATGTATTTCTGTTGCCGCTAAAACAAGAAATAATACAAATTAAAGGGAACTTTCCTACTACTATGGTACGGAACCCTTCATGTGTAAGTCCGACTTATAGGTACTTGACTTTGACTTGTACTTGGCCACAATTTTTGTACGATTTTACAAAAATCGTCCTTTTGTTTTAGACGTCGACTAAAAACAAAAGTCGTTCCGGACTACGGCTTAAAATATAACACTTGGTAGTTACCATTTTTCGATGCACACCTTGCAAGTATTAAATTTTCTTATCATCTACCGGTAGGAGAAGTTAGCTGTTGTAAATACTATCCCTGGTTGATCAGATCAGGCAAGGTCTGTCTCTATCAGATAATAGAAGCAGCAACTTGAGAATTTTCTTCCGGAGTACTTTTAGATCACTGATAAATAAGATGGGGTCAAATGATGTGAAAACGTATCCCTGGCCTGCACAGCATACTGTGCTTAAATAAAAGTGTTATATATCAGTCGAATAATTATTCGTTGTACCATACCGTTGCTGCCTAACGATGCGAATTATAATTCACCAAGCGTCGCCATTTTCTTTTTAATTTAACGTTAATGAGCCTTTGTTGCGGACGACAAGCTATTTGTGAAGATAGATGGGTCTACGATGACGTCTCAGTAATATTCATTCAGACATTTCTTCGCTTTGATTGTTTTGCTCTGGTGCACATCAACGACCAGTGTTCTTCAGGTACCTGCTCTTATCTGGTTTGCTATTGTTTTTCGTTTTATTTGTTGATCATTTTATTTGGAACAAAAGCTGAAAAACGAGTGGTAGGCTATAAAACATGTGAGGAGTCCCTGAGGTACGACTTAATAAAATTCGCACACGGTAAGGTAGGTACTGAAATAGGTAGGTAGGTACTTAAAGGCTTACGTTACGTAGGTCTTTATATTGATTTTCACGGTCCCTTAGCATTATTTAGGTACATAAGCCGTGTTAAAAAGCAGATTTTATAGGTAGATGCTTGGTTAGTCTGAAATCTTTGAATATCTAGAAACATATATCACAAGTGAATTTATGTAAAATGAAACGTATGAACAAGCCTTGTGTTATGACCCGCAAACTCGCTTTACATGTTGAATAACCGTCTGAAATTACTGTTCTTTTGATGCTGAAAAGTTTTAAGGTCGTAAACATGACATTGTAGGGGCTTGAAAGACTGGACTCATATACATTTATAGTAGTAGGGGTACATTTTCTTGATGCGGGTTCGTAATTTCAAAGTAAGTTCAGGGGTCTACAAACTAAGCCCCATTAACGGATCACACAAAGCTTTCTACATATCTTCCTGTTTGTATACTACACCCTCGTGCGATAAAAGGCTTAATACAGCTATACGGGGTCTGTAGGAAAAAGTTCGCATGAATTTTAAGCCTCTCAAGTAAAAATCCTACAAACAAGGTAGACTTTCCTACAACTGCACATGTTTGTTTATTTTCATTTTCTAGTTGTGTAATAAATAAAATAGCCCATAGCTAAAGTAGGTATTAAGCAGATCTTAAGTTGAGAGAACTTGACCCAATATAACTTAAGTATTACTTTATACCCATTTACATTCAACGCTCGCGTTTCATTCAACCTCTGTACTCCTGACGGTATAATAATTTTAAATAGGTTTTATGATATTTTAATATCGTTAAATTAATATTTCAAGCACCGTTTAATTAAAAACCCACTGGGGTGGCTGGGGTTATAATTTACCAATTTATCATGGCATCAGTGCAGTGTTCAAATTATTATTTATTACTTGGCCAGTCGTCCCTGCACCGAACATGTTAGTTTTCAGGCAGTTAATATGTCAAGTCTGTGAACAATGTATGGACTTGTTTACCCGACAGTTTGAGCTTTCAAATAAAGCCATCTTTATGGGTTTGTTTACTAACGTCACAGATAACTATTGATTTGATTTTCGTCCTTATTATTTACCCCTCCAATCGGCTTGATTTAACTTAAGATAATTATGATTCAGTCGAACCATCGTCCATTCATGTTATCTGGTAGGTTTTCCTTCAGACTCCTGAGTTTTAAGGAATATGTGAACGATTTTCATAGGGGGCAATTAGCTTCTTTGAAATTTTTTTGGGTGTTTAAAATATAAAAAGAAAATACAATTTATTTTGAAAATATGATATTATCTTGAAGACATTTTCTTGATTTTTTGTTCAAATAATTAATTTCCTTATTGAACGTGAGTAAAGCTGAGATAGATCCGCTTCTTTCTAAATGCAAATTTGGGAGGGACGTCTGTGCTGATTGGACCTATTGATATTCAAATCGTTGGCGGCCTTTCTTCGGATTGGCGGAGTCAACATCTTTTTTGTGAAGGAGTTTTAGGAAACCATTTTCATTTTAAGGACCGTGCTCAGTAATGTCAGTTCTTGACACTCGTCACATTGCTGATGTGGGTGCTTCGAAAAGTTCCTAGAATTGATTAGCAAAAACTGAAAGACATTTGATGAAAGTTATGATCGGATTGTATAAGCCTTACCTCCTAATACAGTGAATAATTAATGTAACCTTGAACGTAACCCTGAAAACCTTGACATAGTACAAATATTATGCTGCAGCTATCGAAAGCAAAAGTAGTACCTATGCTGGCTATCCCTCGTTATCAGACATTCGTTTTATCTAGTAATTTACACGATTACGGTTCTTTAAAGACACGTTATCATTTTATCATATCTTAGTGAGTCAGTCGATAGTGTGCCTCCAACCAGAAACTAAGTGACTAAGGTGTTAAATTTATCAGAAATTCAATTATTTTGTGATTAATTTGCGTGATCGTTAGACGTTCTTTGCCACAATGGACGAGAGTACAAGGAAAAACATGAAACATCTCATCAAGATGTTTGAAAAGCGCGTTGATAACGAAGGGGACAATGTGAATGCGGCGGAAGCTAGAGAAATATCGCAAATGACTCAAGAAGCCTTCAATATAGCTTTAGGTATTGTTCCTTCTATTATTTGCATCTTGTCCTACATTATTAATTGCAAGAGCAATGTAGCTTTCAATACAATTGATTCAAAAATTACATAACTCTATGGAGAGCACTTGTTCTTCTTCTCTTTACTTACCTTTGTTAAGAGCTTTCCTTTTACATGTTAAATGTCGCTCCATTTGGTGCTGTTAAGTTCATTTGTTCAATTTTAATTTGCTCAACAGACGAGAGAAAGGGTAGACATCAATTCTCCCTGCCTTTTCTCTACTTATAATTCGTTGAACAAATGGTATTCAAGTAATTTATCGGGCGGATTCTACTGTCTTATTTTCCACTTGAAACTTCTCCAAAGCAGGCACTTAAGGCAAGGGTGACGGTATCTTTGATAGAATTATGTTTTTGTTGAAAAGTGTTTTTTTCTAATAATAGTATTTGTATCATATTAATTTATTAATGATTTTTTTTACTTCAGTGAAAACTAAAACTTTAGGATATCTGAGACTGGAACTTAAGGAGGAATCATTAGTAAAAGTGCCTTCGACTATCCTTAATGGATAGGTCACGGGCGGTGTAAATTTCCCATAACGAAGAACCATTTATTTGAGTTTATGGTGTGTTTGTTACCTATCCGTCAAGGTTGACTGAGTGCTTTGTATTCAGATAGGCTTGGTTCAAAACAAAACAACAACAACAAAAAGCAATAAAACTTTGTATGGAAGAATAACTAAAATACATGTCAACTAGTCAGAAAGATTCAAGCTCCACATAATAAAGCACAATGTTAAAAACGTTGTCTTCATCCGACTGTATCGGAGCTGCGGTGTGTGCGGAGTAGACTCGTGTGTAGAGATCTCGGTGAAGCCATTGTTTCGCGCAATTAATTTTAACCCCGGCGCAGAGCTTCTGCATTTTATGAAAACCTCTTTATTCGCGTGGAAATTATAAATGTAATATTCGTGCCTTTAAAAAACAGTAACAAAACTGCTTTTTGTACCTACAAATTAAGTTTAGTACCCCATAGAAGGCTGGCGCCTTCACAATTTGATTTAGGTTAAAATCTACTAGTTTATCTATTTGTATTGCTAACTCAGACAACCTATATAGAATCTATTTTTAAAGAGCGTTTTATATGTTACCCGAAAGATAAAGTAGGTATTTGTTTTAGAACAACATAAATGATGTGAGTGTTGTGACGCTATTTATTTTAAGAAAATCTATGCTACTGTGTCGCAATTTTCTACTCCGTTAGAAATGTACCAGTGAAATATTCTGTAGGGCTAAGGTCGAATTATGGAAGGACGCATCTTGATCAGCCACCTCCATTTAAAAAAACCTGTTGTGATAACTAGTTTCCATGGAGTTCAGTATTTATTGCCGTCATAACTTAATTAATGTAATTACTTATTTCCTTTTTCTTCTGCGCAGGCAGTGAAGCAGACGCTGCAGCAGCTGCCCAGAGCCCAGCGTCCGAGCTCGAGAGCCTGATCGAGCGCCTGGAGCGCGTCACGTCGCGGCTAGAGCGCCTGCCGCTGCTGCGCACGCGCACCACCACGCCCCCAGGCTCCCCGGAGCCGCCGTCGCCCGTCCCCGACATCGCATTACACCAAGCACCGGTCTTTGAACCAACCGACAACATGAGTGTCAACGGTTACCAAGATATAGTACAGGTATGCTCTCTCTTAGACTGTAGGTACTGCCATCTGGAGGTCAGGGATAGTATACGGAGAATATTACGAAAATAATGCTCTCGTTCTTGTTCTGTGTTCGTTTAGCACAAACTCTAAACCCTTATCAATTGAAGCGTGCTCCACTCCATATAAAGGTTGTTTAACCCTCTGTATCTACATCAATAGGTCACTATATTGTAGTAAGTTATTGGCACAATTTAAAATAAGTGTTTCGTGAATAATTTATTTTACATACCGTCGATTAATGAGCACTATAATGATTTCATTCGTGTTAGGTTGACCGAGCAAAAAACCGCACTGCATATAGACTCATTACCAAGAAAACAGTAAGCGCGTTATAAGAAAAGAGAGGACCGTAGTATAAGTTAATCCATACATGGCTTTATAAGTACATTGAACTGTACGATAAACCCGTTTCAACACTCCGTTTGCTTTTTTGCCAAACCGTCTTCTTTACACATAAGTAGAAATAAAAGAACGATAGATCATTAATGTATTTAGTCAAATACAAATCAATATTAACTGGAATACAGGTTTATAGGTTGTGTGACAAGATATTACTTAAATAAAGTGTCTTACGGATCGTATAAAACGAATAAATGCTTTTAAACTTTGACCTTTTCAGTAAAGACGTTTATCTTAAAAGATTTAACAAACTCATTTTTCGTAAAGTGAAACAGGGAAAAGGGATTAAATATTAAGAATGGAATATGAAACAGAAAAATGAGTTAATAAAATATATACAGGGTGTTTGGTGCATCGTTTGCCAAATTGAATTGGCCGAAAGAAGAGGTCATTTGCTATCGCTTCAGGCTCAAGTACTCATTTTTGGCCACACCGGTTTTTTTATTACAACTTTCTAATTTTTATTTTGAAAAAATCCAAAACTCAGCATTAAAGCTTAAATTTAAAAAAAAGTTTTAAGTGTAGTCTTCAAATTTCATTTTTATTTACATATGTACTGTTGTATGGCTCTATCAAATTTAAAATTACTTGCAAGTAACATCTAGTTTTTTTTTAATAAATCACAAAGTTTTTGGAAAAATAAAAAATGAACTTAAAACTCAACTTTAAATAGCTATAAAAAAAAAAATAAAAGCGATCAGGATCTTCGAATTATTTTAAAAAGTTCTCTAGTCTGTCCCCTTTCCAACGGTATGTAATGTGTTAAAAAACTCTTTTAATATCTTTAATAATTAGCTAAATGTGTAGTCGAGACACATCAGGCTGATATTGGATATTACGTTTAAAACACTAGTTTTCGCATAAATTACATGCTATTAGTAGATAGATACTGTTATCTCACGTCTTACGTAGTCTCTTATCTCGTTCTTACATAGGGAACTTTCCTCGAAATTGAAAAAAAAATACATTATTACAAAAATAATCATTTATTAATAAGTAATTTAATTACATACTAATCTTACAAGTCTTGTTCAAACTGTCTACCACTATTGCGTATGCACGCGCGACATCTTCGTCTTATCTCAACTGTAGTGGTGCGTAAACGCATTTCTGCTTTGATCGTCATGAAAGCCGCCTCAATGCGTTGGACTAAATCATCTCTTGTCTCAACTTCCGTGGCGTAGACGAGTTCTTTGGCCCGTCCCCAGACGTAAAAATCCAACGGAGTTAAGTCTGGAGAACGTGGAGGCCAAGGAATAGGGCCATCCCTCCCAATCCATGAGTCCGGGAATGCATCATTCAAGTACTCCCTGACGGTTATTCTCCAATGAGCGGGACAACCGTCATGTTGGAAAACAAAAGACCTGTCTTCACTGAAAATTGGCAAATCAGCTAATAATAAGGGCAACTCTGTTTGCAGAAATTCTAAGTAATTATCCCCGTTCAGGTTGTCAGGTAAGTAGTGTGGTCCAATTACATGATTTGCAATGACTCCTGCCCAAACGTTCACACTAAATCGTCTCTGGAATGACCTTTGTCGTTTTACGCGTGGGTTTTGATCTTTTGCTGTCCAGTGGTGTAAGTTATGTAAATTGAGGATTCCCTCTTTAGTAAATTTGGACTCATCCGTCCACAGAATTCTTTTTAAAAAGACCGGATTATCCACGTCTGAATGCAGTAAAAAACGACAAAACTGGACACGGTTATCAAAGTCTTGATTCTCGAGACCTACAACAAATAAAATACGCGTAAGAATGCATTACTTTCTCGCAAGATTTTTTTTTATTGTTTGTAAAAAGTACGGGCAGTACAATGTAAAAGACAATGGCCTGACCGCTGAAGGTTTATGACATCTGGCAGAGTGACGTCAAAGCCGCTACCTGCTGCTGCGTCGGGTACGCGGTAAAGCTAGAAAGGGTTCGCAATCTACGTTAGCGCCTACGGTTGTGAGTCTATTAATTTAAAAATTACGTACCTTGCACCGGAGTGTAATGGAAAGCATGTTTGTTATTTTGGCGAAGTACTCGCCATACTTTCCAGATCGAAATTCCCAGTAATGCAGCTACATTTCTTATGCTTCTAGTGGGATCTTCTTCAAACAGTGCCAGAATCTGTTCATCTACGTCAACATTATGACGCACTACAATCCCTCTTGGTTCACTAGCAGTCAAATTACCAGTCTCACGTAAGCGTCGATAAGTGTTCTGGAAAGTATGGCGGGAAGGCAATCGTCTATTGGGAAAGCGTTCCTGATAAATTCTTTGTGCTTCGCGAGCAACACCATCGGCTCTTCCATAAGCCATCAAAATATCAGCGTATTCTTCATTAGAGAATGTAGCCATATTGTAACACAAAAAAAATCACGAAAGTTAACACAAACACCCACAAAACTCAATGAAAAGATAACAGTAACAGAAATTAACAGTAACAGAAAATAACAGTAACAGAAAATAACACAACAACAACAAGGGGTTAGTTTTCAGAGACAGTCAAATAACGACTAACAAACTTAACCAATTTGCGGCCAACCCAATAACAAAAAGAGACAGATAATGAATTCTACTGTGTAGGAGGGAGATAGCAGGCTTTACCTGCTTCGTATGTATTGTTTACGCGAAAACACTTATTTATCCCGAATATGCAATAGTTTGATGGTGCGTCCCGATACACAAACTTAGCGTATTAGTGAACTTACTGAAACATTTTTTAAACACATTGCATACCGTTGGAAAGGGGATAGACTAGAGAACTTTTTAAAATAATTCGAAGATCCCGATCGCTTTTAGTTTTTTTTTTATAGCTATTTAAAGTTGAGTTTTAAGTTCATTTTTTATTTTTCCAAAAACTTTGTGATTTATTAAAAAAAAACTAGATGTAACTGGCAAGTAATTTTAAATTTGATAGAGCCATACAACAGTACATATGTAAATAAAAATGAAATTTGACGACTACACTTAAAACTTTTTTTTTAATTTAAGCTTTAATGCTGAGTTTTGGATTTTTTCAAAATAAAAATTAGAAAGTTGTAATAAAAAAACCGGTGTGGCCAAAAATGAGTACTTGAGCCTGAAGCGATAGCAAATGACCTCTTCTTTCGGCCAATTCAATTTGGCAAACGATGCACCAAACACCCTGTATATATATAAAAATGAGACAGAAAAAAGGTTCTTGAAAATTTGGATAAATAATATACATAACACGGAGCTTTTGGTCTCTCGGGATGACTAGCGTAAGGTCTTGGATGTGTGCTGGTATCAATTAATAACGGTCGGGTGAATAGCGTCGCGCTCGAAGGTTTCCAGGAAATATAAGTAACCGCTCAATTTCCCCAATTCCGTCTGCCTTTTAGCAAACATTTACTTTGGAATACACTGGATACTAACTGTTATGTACACCAAATGGTTCGAGTGTTTGTCAACGCCGATTGCTTAACGAATCCGTGATTCAGTTAAAAAAGCGCGACGTTTTATGCTTTTTGTCTAGAAGGTTTTCATTATTGTGGGTGTGGATTTGTCAAAAAGCGTAGGCAGAAAAATGAATTCATTCACTACACCATGAAAGTAATCAGAAAAATGGATAAATGTAAACAACGTCATAACAAATAAAGCTACAAATTAAGTCGGGACATTAGCTCTCTTGTTTTTCTGAGTACAAAATCAAAATCAAAATATTTTTATTTCACATAGGCCTACATGGGCACTTATAAAACGTCGGTAAAAAGGGGCTCGGTTCGGTGCATTGGTCGATTCCTAAGGAGGAGAACCGGCAAGAAACTCCAAAGGTTACTCTTTTAATCTTTTAAAATCGTTTGGGTTAAGTAACAATAAGGTATAATACACATATGAAGACCATGCAGATTAATGTCTGAGATGGTCTTTCGAAGAAAGCACCACACAGATTTGAGTGGACCCGTCCAGTCAGTGCAAGCATTTGTCAGTTATCGTGGAGCTCGACTTATAACTCAAGGAGCTCAACGTCACGACGAACAATACCAAAGAAAGGACATTTGGGTGGGTCACTTAAAGTACTCAAACTGCCAGACAATCACAACAATTAAAATTTAAGAAAGACCCACATGGTCCTCACATTCACAATATCTATTTTTTAAATATTTATCGTATTGAATAATCATTTTACACGAACAAAAGGCATTGACATAAAAAAAAAAACTGCTATATAGTTCGTTAGGTACTATTCTAGTACTACTCTAATGCTTCTTTATCTCTTTGAAGGCATTTTAAGTACTAGGAAAACACTACAGTTAATAATAATGATTTAAAAGAGAATATGATTTAAGAGTGTCCATGAAGTTTCTTGCCATTCTTCTCATGATACCAACGCTTTGGAATCGGCAACTACAGTACACTGACAGTTATTATGCCTTGTGAGTGGGACTGTAGCTAAGTTTATTAGATTATTAAAATTTAGTATTTGTTCGACTATTCAAAAAGCCTGTAAATAAATGATTTTGATTTTGAATAAAATGAAAAAAATGTTTACCTTTGAGTAAGTTATATAGAAAGCATCTTTTGTTAAAATAAAGAGCTTGGGTCTAAATTGCGTATTTTCTCTAAAAGGTGTAAAAGTACCCTTAACGCTAACGAAGGGCACTTGTTCTCCCCACCACTGCGATCATTTTATTGTTCTAGACCATACCTGGGAACCCCCTAGTTACGGAGATATTGGGGGTCAAAGTTCCAAATTTTCCACAGCTGTTTTTGAAAATACTAGTATTTCAGGTTATAACTTTAATTAAATTACCTCCATGACCCGTTTACTATTCAAAGCATCCACTAGCACAATGTTTTAGGAGTGCTCGATTGAGTTTCACCGTAAAATGAGAATTTTGACCCCCAAAAAAAAGTCATTTCCCAGCAAAAATTTTTGCGTAAGGGTACTTAGTTTTATGTACAGAATGCTTGGTTGACGGCTGTATGATGGGTTAATTTCCACCCTATATATGACGCAATTTAGACCCAAGTCAATACCGAAGGAATGATATAAAGGTCCGACCTACAGATAAAGTAACCATTGCCTATACCAATAGCAAAGCAAATTATATTACATGCTGCTATGTAAAAAAACGTTATTTGACCATATGTACCTACCTAACTAGAACAACATATAATAGCTTTTTCATGAAAAGAAAACTAAAGTCTATTTTCATAACGAAAGGTGCTCAGTTATTGGTTAGTTACGTATTATGAACATATACAAAGGATACGATACTTTTCTTTGTAACAATGATAGCGTCTTTTTTAAATTTACCATTATACATATACGTCGTCGTATTTCTGAGTATTTTTTGTGTATTTATTTAACGCTCCGCCTGTTCAGAAATTATTCTGCTGTAAAAGCTAGTTCGGCGAGAACACAATAAGTTTTTGTAATGCAGTCGCTCTACCTATTGCATCTTACTCGTGTTATCAATTTTAAATTGAGCTAATTGAAAGCATGCCAGTTACCAGACGTGGTAGAGTTTTTCCCTAGGGGTTAAAGTCGCTGCGAACCTGGGGTCTGACGAACTTTTGTTATATTTCATTTTTGATTAGACAAGTCTAGACTCCTATGTTTACTATTAATAGTTTTGCTTCATTTCATTTACGAGGCAATTATTTGTGGAGACTAAACAATCACGTATTAACAAGGTGTGTTTTTGCTTGACAGGGGCCTCTGCAGGCGTACTTGCAGCTGTCGCAGAAGATCGGCGGCGATGTGGCTTCACACGCCAACCTGGTTAACGCTGCCTTCCAGTAAGTAATAGATATACATCTTCTACATAACAACATAACACCACGCCTGTAATCCCCGAAGGGTTATGCAGAGGTGTACTTACCTAATAGCACACCTTTCGCCAGCTATGTTGTAATAAGAGGCAGCATATTGCCATCTTCCCCATCAGCCATCTTCCGGACAAAACTCCAGACTCTGTTGTTTTAACTGAGAAATTCTTGTTGGAAATACCCAATAACACTTTGCCCGACGAGTCGAACTCAGGATCTTATACTCAGCCGCACTTGCGACCACTAGACCGCCGAGGCAACATACATCTTCTAATTTAGTGTAGTTTTAAGTAGCGTCTGAAGCGTCTGTAGCGTTTTAAGCAATCTGAAGTAAAGTAATGATAACCTTTTTTTTTAATTAAATGACTAGCGACTACTATCCACAATAATATTTTAACTTAGCCTAACAGGTTACCTACCTGTGTATACATAATTACATTCTATTTATCTTCGGGGACGCCGGCAGACACCAGACGGGCGATCAGTCCTTTCGTTGTGGATTATTTCGCCCAGTTCCCCATTTTGGTGGATCCCCTTCATGGGTTACTGGTGGTCGGCATCGCGAATCTTCCTGTTGCCTTGCAGAAGCTCACCAGTTGTTCGGTGGAGATTTCTGCGAGCTTCTCTTCATTAATCTCACCTGTTCCTAGGATTTCCCATCTGAGTGGCCCATACATTGTGCATTCCGCCACAAGGTGGAAACTTGTTTCTTCTGCTTCTCCACATGCTGGGCATATGGGATCTTCCTTTACTTTCATAATCGTCAGATGTCTATTGAGTCCACAGTGTCCTGTTGCGACCCCTACTACTAGTCTTATGTTTCCCCTGCTCATTCTGAGTAACTTGTGGGATTTCTTTTCACCATATGACTTTAAGAAGATTTTTGATTGTCGACAACCTTCTGTTGCGTTCCATCTTCTATTTGACTCTCTTGTAGTTATTCTATGGATGATTCCTTTTGTTATATTATGTGGGATCGGTAACCTGGGCTCTGGTCCCACAAAGGTTTCATCTGCTCCTTTTCTGGCTAATTCATCTGCTATCTCATTCCCTTCGTGTCCTTGATGACCAGGGACCCATGCGACTGTTACTTCTGCTTTTTCCGCTAGTTGGTTGAGTGCTTCCTTGCACTCTTTAACCAGTGCAGATGTGACTTCCACTTTGTTCAGTGCTTTGAGTGCTGCTTGACTATCACTGTATATAACTATTTTGGAAAGATCACCTGTAAGGGCGTTTCCAATTATTCTGGTACATTCCATAATGGCATGTATTTCTGTCTGGAACACACTTGCGCCTGTTCCTAGTGAGAATGATCTATTTATTTCCAGTCTTGGTATGTGTATCCCAGAGCCGGATAGCTTAGTTGATTCTTTCCTTGATCCATCTGTATAGCAGACCGCTATAGATGGATCACTCTCGATTGTACATAATTACATACATATTATGATCATTTTACATGCAGCGTTGCGTAATTTAGTTACATGAACCACACATTTTGACATTGCAACAATGTCCCTAGTCTGTTTGTTGAAAAATGCATTCTCTTGACAACTAAATTGTGGTAGTGGCGGGTTTATAGTAACTCAGTTTGGAAGGATCGGCTTCGTTCGATCGGTCTTTGTCCAAATGGGAGGAGGGGTTTATAAGTAGATCGACGCGACGCAAGGAACATTGTATTGTTATTGTACTGATTGCGTTTGTGTAACGTTCTTAGGGTGTGGAACTTCTTGCTCTCCGTGCCACGGAGGGTAAGGATCGACTCTAATATGATTATTAATTTCTCCATCAAAACTTGTTTGTGCTATTAAATATGAACCGGCAGATTCACATTTAATTAATGAAGTTCGCTGAACTGGAGTCAACGCTATTAATGTAACTTGATATTTAATTACCTGCCAATATTGTTCTCAATATTCTGCTTGACTGAAATACAGTGTTTTTGCTGTAAGGAGATTGATTCTGTTATTGATAAATACGTGATAGCAAATATGAATTAATGGCCTACAGTATTGCTGACGTTATCTAACTACATACTTATATCTGATGACTCTCGAGTAGGTTTATTCTTGATATTTCGCAACTATATGCGTGTACTCGTCTTAATCAATGAATCATTTGGTAGGGCGCAGCTCCGCTACATTCAACTGGCTACAACAAGGAGCAAGCCCTCCCAGGCTGAAGAAATGCAGCTGCTCGCGCCGACCAGCGAGCAGATCGCTGCCATCCAGCAGTTCCGTGAGAAGAACCGCGCTTCCACCTTGTTCAACCATTTGTCGGCCATATCCGAGAGCATCCCAGCGCTGGGCTGGGTGGCCGTGGCCCCTACCCCCGGCCCTTACGTCAAGGAGATGAACGACGCCGGTCAGTTCTACACTAACCGAGTGCTGAAGGAGTGGAAGGAGAAAAACAAGACACACGTGGAGTGGTGCCGCGCCTGGGTGCAGCTGCTCTCGGATCTGCAGGCCTATGTGAAGCAGTACCACACCACAGGACTCGTATGGTCTGGTAAGTCGACTCGTTTCAAATGTGCTCTTACAATGTCGGATAACTTTTACCCGTGGAAAATTGTCTCTGGACAATTATGTATGAGAGAACTAGAAAATTATTTCGCAGAATATACGTATCTGGTGGTGTGAACAAAAAATCTATCCAAAATTTGAACGCAATAATCAATGTGTCCGCAACGACGATGTGGACGTGATCGGCATGGATGGTATATTATGAATAAATTGTTCTATTATCCGAGTTCTTAGATTTAATTAAGTTTGTTATTCCACAAGAATTTCTATCTATTATGCCGTCCTTTTGCCATATTATCCTTACATTTCCCAACGGGATATACCGAGGCAGTAAAAAGATATTATAGCAAAATTTATGTGGTTTGGAGCTATTTGTAATAATAACATCGGTATTGCCGTTTCTTGACTCTACAGGTTGGTTAGACTTACATACGCCCCAGAGGGACCTATTTCCTTCAGTAAACTTTATTCATAATTAAACTTCCGTCCTGAGGGCTGAGAAACTAAAACTGAATCTAAAACAATTTCCCATTTACATAAATTCACAATACGGACGAAACAATTTAAGTAATCCGTAAATTAAATAACAAATACCTTAAATTCCTTTGCAAAATTCACCCGTTTCTGTTCAATTCAACGCTTCGTGCTGTAATTTTACAATCGTAAAGTTATTATTCGGCGAGTGGTAAATAAATAAAACGTTTATTAAGGCTGGCCTTGTTGTCTGGTTGAACTTGACACGAGTGTGGCTGTGTGGCTCTTCTCGTGAATTATTTAATGCGCGGTTGAACCGCCCAATGCCACCGCACATTCTGAACTGGCGTTACGAAACGCGCCTGTAATATCGCACACCTGAACGAATTATGTATGAATCGAGGTAAAAAAAAAATGCAAATCGGAGAGGTTACTTTAAATGATTTTTTTTAGAAACTTTCTGTAGCAATGTAAAAAATTTGTTTAAGTACTAAATGTTGGTTGCAAGCTGACATGGATTGCTGAGAGAGCATTTTACCAAACAATTTTTGATTTACTCTTGAATTATTCTGCGCTCCTCGTTCAGTATTATTCGTCGGTTGCCGCTCGAAGATCGATGAAGTGCACTCTTAAAAATTCCGTGAATAGCGCGACAACATAATAGGGATGTTTACTGACTAAAACAAATATGATTCTAATTACTCCGTCTGTTAGATTATCGAAAAATATTGGATCCGTATTTTTTGTTTTATCAAATCAACACGGATCGGAGATGAAATATAAAATAAATATCTGATTACAATTTTTCTCAAGTCCCAAACTCGAAATTGTTCCACTAAGTACCTAGTGATTCTGTTCTCTTTTGATTTTTGTGCAAGCACTTCCATGCTTAAAGTTTTTATTTATTAAACTTAAACTAATAATAAAATATTCTATAATAATTCTAATCGTTGATAAATAAGTTCAGGTTGCGGGTCGGTCGCTTTCTATAGTGAATAACCGGCAAGAAACTCGATGGTATGTATGTACTTACATACTTATTAAGAGATTTTTTGTTATAAAATACTTATTCGAATGAATATTAAAACATTACTCTTTAAATATTGGACAAAAGGTCGACTGTTATGTCTCAAAACATTCATAACAGGCTTAAATGATTAAATTTTAAATGAACGAGTGTTAGGTATGATTATACGGAGAGGGTCGAGTTAAATAAATATATCCGGTTTTTGTATCATCCAATAAAAATACGAACCCTACCTGTAAGATAAAATTAAACAGAGATTATGATTACTCAAATCCATTAATTTGTACCTACATACTGATGCTACTTTTATAAAATAGTTAACATGGTTGAGGTTTATCTTCATTTAGAAACAAAGCTTAAATGAAGAGAAGCCAAAAATATGTGAACTAATATAAAAGTATACTTACAGACATCTATACTACTAACTACAGTACTATATTTAGATAAATGGCTTGCTAAACGCGCACGTTTATACGACTGATTTACAGGCGGTACGTCTGAAGTCTCATGAGACAACCTAATATAAAACCTAACGTGACCTTTATGACATATGTTTCGATAAAGACGTCGCCCTTGACACTGTCTGGGTTGAAGGCCTGCTTATTCCGTAAAGGAGAATCTGCCTCAAGATAAGCGTCGTATTTGAATTCCACATAAATCCCCTCTAGAACCTCACTCAAGTAAGGGCCTTTTGATGCGATCGCACAATTTGATGCGACATTTTAATCCAGCCTTTCATCTCGCCTTAACACCCGGCACAGCTTTGCCGAAATTAAATCGTTAGACTAAATTAAATTCAACAAACCTTTTGACAAAATACGCAGTGATTTGTATTTACTCGTCCTATATAAATGTGGGATTATTTTCATATTTTAATAACGAAAAGGTTGATGCGTTTTGGTTTTTTGGCGTCGGTTTTAGGGTACCATATCGAAATGGCAAGAAGTGAACATACAATTTTGTCAAGTGTCCGGTGAAAAGGCTGTGATCCGAAGAAATGGGCAGATCGAAATTATATGTGCTATTTTTGAAAATGGGCTACAGTGATCTCAAGTGTTTACATGCTTCTATCTTTTTCTGTCGCTCAGAACCGCCATTTCTCTAATCTATTTAATAATTACTTTTTCTATTTTCTTCCTTCAGTGCGTATTTTACAGAATCTTTATTGGTCCTGTTAGCCTTGTCTCCTTCCTTAAGGCTAAACTTAAAGCTAAGCTTCCAATAAGTTGCGAAGTTACAATGCTACACAATTTGATATTAGACCAGCTCTCAGATTATTACTAGGACTGACAATATGAATATTCAAGCCGGGCACGGATTTATTAATAATTTTTTATCGCGTGCCGTTGCGGAAACGGACGCCGATATTAAATTACTTTGCATACGTACTGTTTCTCTTTTATCTATCTCATGAAAACTAATAGACAGAATTGACAAAATGAAGTTTTGCGGGATTTTAAAGCTATTACTGTATGTAGTTTATGCGTATATAACAGTACTTGACTACCCTTAACAGGGGGTACTGGAATGCCAGTATAATACGGGCTTCCCAATACTTCTTTATTTATATATTTTATTCTTTGACAATAATCAAAGTAGGTCTAAGTCCCATCTATAAGTGTTGACTGTATTACGTTACTCCAAAGTTCGAAACACCGAAGTACGGTATTCAGAATGTTCGTTACTCCGATGTAGTATGATGTAGTAAGTCGTATGCATACCTATCTACAGTACCTACATTTTTTAAAGATGCACCAATTTGCAATTCTTGCTAGCAGCTTTTGCACTTACGCAATGCAATAGGTGGAAGAATTACACAGTGAATTGCATTTTTGTTTATAAATAGTGTATTTGTGCAGGTAAGGGCGCGGGAGCCCCGCCCCCACCTCCCCCCGGTGGCATGCCCCCCCCGCCCCCCGTGCTGCCCGACGTGGACTTCGCCAACTTGTCCGTGGACGACCGCAGCGCCCTCTTCGCTGAGATCAACCAGGGCGAGAACATTACCAACAGTAAATGCTTCTGTTTATGATGCATGTTTATAGTCTAATAAAATTGTATGATATTTAAGTATAAGTGACTTATTTTTTTCGTTTAAATTGTATTTTAATATCAGTCTAACCCAGTACTCCTATGCCCTTGGCATAATACTAACTTTGAATATAAGAGAGACTATAAAGGCGTATTCTCTGACAGCTCTGCGCAAGGTGACCCCAGACATGCAGACGCACAAGAACCCGACGCTGCGCACGGGCCCCGCGCCGTTCAAGGCGGCCGCACAGGCGCACGGCCCGCCCGCCAAGCAGCTGCCGCAGCCCGGAGCCGGCGCGCTCGACAAGCCGCCGGTCTTCGCGCGTGACGGCAAGAAGTGGCTCATCGTACGTATCAAACTCCCATTATCACCAAATTAGCCTGTTATCGCGTTATCTTGATACAGAGTTATTGGCTGAAATCACCAATTTTGCATTATAAGTACCAAAAACAGCACGGTCAATAAAATGACGAAACCACGCTAATTTGACGAGTCTGAACATGATTCACTTCGCTGATAATGATGACCTAATGATTATTTCGATTCACCTTTTTCCGACCATATTATTTACAAACATGCTATCAACATAACATGCGAATCACACTTTTTTTTTTTTTGGCGGGTGGAATCATCATCATCAAATAACCCCTCCCGCCCTTGGGCAGAGCGAAAGGGAGTGTCAGACTTGTACTGACTAAAAACTACCCATGTTCCTTCTTAGCCCTATATGTCGAGGCCGCGATAACTAGTGTACAACCCGCGGCCTCTGAATCACCCTTAAATCACATTGAAACATATTCATGTTGGGCAAAAGTTGCTAGATAATTGTGTTACATGTTGCGGCAAGGATATTGCTCGTTTTTTGTAACGGCTGAAAGCAACCCAGAGAATAACCCAGCTACCTTATTCTAGTAAAAATAATGTCTTAAAAAACTGTGAAAGGCTTGTCACGTGCGTGTATGACCGTGGATGAGGCGAAAGGAGTATGTAAGGATCAAAGCGGGTGGCGTTCTGTGATTGTATGTATGGGAATACGTAGGATAGTAACAAATACTTGTGTTATCACAGGAATACCAAAAAGGCAACGCCAACCTAGTGGTGGAGAACGCAGACATGAACAACGTGGTGTACATGTTCCGTTGCCGCGACTCGGCGCTGACGGTGCGCGGCAAGGTCAACGGCGTTGTGCTGGACTCCTGCACCAAGTGCGCCGTCGTCTTCGACAACCTCGTGTCCAGCATCGAGTTCGTCAACTGTCAGTCGGTGCAGATGCAGGTCAGTTTATTTTTTTTCCTAGCGTAAGCTAAAAAAATTAAAAAACGTAAGGCACTGTCATATGTAGTACAGGTCAAAAACTAAACCTCTATGACCTTCTAAACCTATATGAGGAAGAGGAAGAGAGGATCCAGGAAAATCCTGTGCATTTCTGGCCATAGTTTACATGTGAAACATGATCAGATCGTAACAACGACCTTCGGCGCGGTCAGCTTCGACGGCTATGGCTCCCGCCTCCATGACAATATTTTAGGCAGGTTGTACAACAGGAACTTGGAAAAATGTATAAAACTGTCGTATGCAGCAAAGGTAAGTGAAACCGTCGCCACGTCGCGGCGGTCGCATCATTTTATGACTGTCCGGAGACTAATTTATTTATTGGAATTAGGAGAACGAAGCAATACTACTCTAATTCAGAAAAAACAATTAAATAGAACTTAATAAATCGAATTCTAAGTAGTCTCTATTTCAATTTGTTTCCCCCCATACAGGGCTCTTTACTGAGGTAGAGAAAAAGGGCCATTGCGTATCTTTCAAATGACAGTGGCTATCATATAGTGTCCATCAAATAACTGTCAAATAGTTCCATTTTGTATTAAACCATAACCATATCCATGGACAATATGACAGCCACTGACATTTAAAAGATACGCTATAGCCCTGCTGCTCTCGCTTCACCGTAATGACATCGTTTCTGTCTGTTTGTTACAAATAGGCTTAAATGGAAGCAATTTTCTAACTCCTAAATGTAAAGGCCTAAAAAAGATAGTAATTAGATACGAACGCACACAAGAACAACATGTGTAAATTATAAGGGCAAGTAATGCCAAAATAAATCGCACTAATGAGGTTAGTTTGGTCCCCGATGTAATATTAAATTTGTACGTTGAAATGTCTTCGCAACATGTCTAGATACCGCTTACGTTTTCATTATTACAAATGAACGACCAAGAAGATTGCACGTAATGACATTTTTATTGAAAAGGGAGGGCAATGGCAATCTAAATCGGCTTAGAGATTCTTAAGAAAGGATTTCATGAGCGATGCAGACGATCGATGAGAGAAGCCAGATGTTGATTTTACGAAAATGCAAGCTGCTGCAACAGAGTGTGCTTTTAATAACAAGTTTGCTCAGCTACTGATTCTACTAAGATTTATCTACACGTTTAATAACAAACCCGAAAATTGATAACCAAACAAGGTTAACTGGCTTCGCAAGCCCGTAACTTAGTCGGTGATAAATAATACTGTAATTTGATCAATTAACTAATATGTTACAACATTCGGGATCCGTTAGGGGTTAGACCTCGAGGGATAGAGGTGTTAGCAGACTGATTAATTAATGTATGTACCATAATACTGAACTAATAAAGGTTAGGTGTTGGTTAATTGAAAACACAATTTCACTGAAACGTAAATATAAATGTAATATGGTTGCAAAGTGTAATATTATAGTACGACAAGGTCGCGGCACTCGTAGTCATCGCCGCATTCACTTTTTACCTCTTCGATGGCTATCTGACTGTTGGTTTCCTCGACGATCGACACCATGTTCGTACCCTTCCCACGCTCACACGGGAACATCGGCTGAGCAGGATACCTCACATCCCCAAAGTCTTGAGTGTCAAAGTAGGGAGTACTGTGTGTGTTTGTTTCTGGTACATCCTGTGAATGAAAACAAACGTTAAATAATACATACCTATGTATATACAAAATGAAGCTTTCATTAACAATACTAAAGCCTAGCGATAAAACAGCGTAATCTTATCGAGACGATCCCAAAATCGGAAGATATTAACGTTTACAAAAACCGTGCTGATTACTCTATCTATTCCCTTTTCGCAATTTTGTGAGGATTATAAGATTTTCGCGTAATCTAACACTGTTCCTTTTTATACCTATTATTAATAATACACTCACCTCATAATTATATATATACGGCTTAGAAGGATTTTGCGTCCAGCCCAAACTGTATTCGTCGTAACGCATGTCTGTACAACTATTTCTGAAATCACTGTCCGAGTCGGATGATTCGTGAGGCTTGGAGTAATCCCCCATAGCATCCTGCGACGGTACGTCCAGTGGATGCGGGTCTATGTTCAAAATCGTCAGCTTGCTGTTTATGACCATATTAAGTGCTTTCTGCCAATCTTCCAAAAGTTTTTTTATTCCCTCCATCTGAAAAGAAAATAATAGATTAATATTTAACCTGTTTTATCAAGAATTCGCTTTTCCGATAGAGAAAAAGTTAATAAATGGTAAATACGAGTTTCATACTTTTTTCTTCAACAATGCTTGTTTATTGGCTCTTCGTAGTCTCTTCTGTTTGATGTAATGCTTAAGATAAGCTACTTTATAAACGTTGGTAACTTTGACGATCTTAACTCGACAGTCCGGTTTCACATCAGCATCGCTCACTGAGGAGTTCACGCTGATTTCCGGTGTGTTCGGGTCGGTCAGCAAGTGTTCTGTCTTCTCTGAATGCCACTCGGGGATCGCCATATGTTCGTACTTCAACTCCTTTAATAATTCCACTATGAATTCGCGGTCTGAAATAAAAAATGATCTACGACCTAAAAATTTCAACAACATTTTATACTAAAAGCAAAGGTTTAGTCGAAGGGTTGACCGATGGGTCGTATGTACGTGTAGAATTACCTTCCGCCTGCGGTGTGTCGCCGTGCATATCGTGGTCGGAGTCGCAGGCACCGGCACCGTCGAGTGCGCGGCGCAGATCGGCATCGGCGGCGATGACGTCACGCACGCGCGCACGCACTCTCCGCAGCCGCTCCGCACCGCGCCGCAGTTGCTCCGCGCGCTCAGAGAACTCCGCGTCTCGTACGCACAGCTTCGTGTTCACTATCTGAATCTAATCACAACAACACGTATATACAACGCTGGAGCTCCTGCTGAATACCATAACACGAATACAGATACTACGTCTTACTTGAAGTTGAATGTCTTCCATCTCGGTTTGTTTCTTTTTTATTCTCTTCCGGAAAGTCACGAACATGTCTTTTATAAATTTGCACATATACAGTCCCGTAGGCACATACTTGAGAAGAAATATCGACTGCAATTACAATTAACGCGTTTAATATTGACATCTACATCAATATCATTGTTACTTATGAGTGAGCAAGTAAACGTACCACATTGATGATTGTTAGTCGTAAATAGATGGAATATGATACACTAACAAGGTAGTGCGCAAACGGGACGCCGTATTGTTCCATGAGATAGTTCCATATACTAATGACACTCCATGTATCCTCCCCGTTTTCCAGCTGTTTGCTCGGGAGCTGCGCTCGGTGCTCATTTTCGTGCACGATAAGGGTTCTCAAATGAAGAACCGAGATCACCGCCCCCAGCACTATTATTAAAGTCAACATCTAAAAGTTTAATATTTCATACAAAACTCTATTTATTACAGGCATTAAAAATACAAAATACGAAAAACTAATTTTGAAAAAATTAAATTCTTGACATTGACATTTCATAATGCTACCAGAAAGAATTATCATCTTTTAATTCTCCGTTCAAAACACTTGAATTAAAAAGAATTGATAATATTGACAAGTTTGGTGATGAGTGACACTTCTTTCAAATTTGATTTTTGGTGTTTGTATTTTGGATTAATTTGGAATTGATGTGCTGTATTCTTAAATTGTTTTTACTTAGGTGCTGGGCAAAGTGCCGACGGTATCGATCGACAAAACGGACGGCTGTCAAATCTATCTGTCGCCGGAGTCACTTGACGTCGAGATCGTCAGCTCCAAGTCTTCGGAAATGAACGTGCTCGTTCCTCAAAGCAACGGAGACTACGTGAGTACAATATTATACAACAGCCAAGCTTTCTTCTAATTAGTCTAATACGTTCTGAACTGACTGATCCCGTTAATACGGTTGCGTGACAGTCTGGAGTATTTACGGAGCAGTCATTATGGAAAATGCTTGACTTATGACTTATTTCGATTAGGTCCCTTCCTTTATAGGTAAATAATAGAACTTCTAGATTTGGACTAATTGTAGGAAACTTTCTCTTTTCAATATGCTCATAATAACTAATTTCAGTAACCGTCATTCGATTTTAATTACACTATATTTACTAGTAAGAGTATTTTTTTGGTGTGATTGTTGATTTGGCGGTTTCTATAATAGTACTCGTAATATTCACTACTTGCTTGTTTGTGGCACAGTCGGAGCATCCGGTCCCGGAGCAGTTCAAGACAGTGCTGAACAAGGCGAAGAGCGGCATCACCACCACGCCCGTCGAGAGCACGGGCTAGACCCGCGCGCGCATTCGGGAACTAACCTCGTCCACTAACCAAGCGCGGTACCCATTCGAGGCGAGGCGAGTCTTTATTTAAATACTTTGCACGGTCTAGTTCAACATTAGTTCACGTACCATGATTCGCCTCGAAGCGACCGCCGACGACCACACACTATCTGCGTACCTTCAGTCGTACGAGCTACGTTCTCGAGTCCCATGTGCGTCTATTTAGTCTTGTATCGATCATCTTATTTAAGAACTGTCTTCATTTCTTGCTCATTGCGCTCGATTGTAGTATTTAAATATTATAAATCTAAAACGACGTAGAAATAACTATAACTCAAGTATTTACTGGCCTTTGTGTGTAATGTAAAGATGTTCCTTACACTAACATTTGAGATTTTGACTTTGTGAAGAAGGTAACATGCTTTGGAGTACCGCTCGGTACGGGAGTTAGTTAAGTTAGCTGTAAGGTGTGTGACTGTTTCGAGTATCAGAAGTAAGAATGGTTTGCATTCTCGACTTGCGCTATCTGTATTAATAACTATGCGATCATTAAACCCCGAAGCTTGACACGCGTGAGGTCTAATTTTCTTACTTGTATTACTTCCTTGTGATCTATCATTACATTATTTTATATCGATGTCTATCTTATGGGATAACTCACCCAGATTTATATTTTATGCTAGGACATTTTATTTTGTGATTGTAATTATTATTTTTTAATGTGCAGATCAGTGTAATTCGAAATTGAAATAATGAATAATTTGTCGACATCGCTAATAATAAGAATTGCTATTATTTATGATTTCATACTTATTTTGAAAAATATAAAACTGTGTTGAAAGTTTGTATTTTGTTAATTTATTTGTCGAGAGATTAAAATTATTTTTAAGATCATTGATTTTTGTATTGTGTAGTTTTGCACGATCCCTTTAATTCCATGATGCTTTACTGGTCGATATAATAATATACACATGTAAAGAAATACAAAAAAAAAAAACAAGTAAAATGATCGTTATATTTTTATTCTGTTCATCATGACATGGGCCACATCGTCCATTTAAAAAACAGTGTTCAAACGGAAAAGGCGGTCCATGTGCTTCAAATAAATTCAATTTAGAAGTAATCGTGCAGTGGTAAACAAATTTGGGCACAAACATAACATCTATATTTACAAACAAACCCAAATAACATTACGTAATAATTATGGCGTAGCAATCTTTTAGCATTATGATGTGAAATTAATAAAATTTTAAAATAATTGAAATATTTTCTAATTTTTAGAGATTTCATAACTTACAGATATCTTATAAAGTATCAGTCGAATTTCGATATTTAGTCTACTTCTAAGTACTGGCTTATAAGTAATTAAACCTGTTTAAATGCTGTTAATCGGGGTCTATGCTGGAGTTATTTGGTGAAACTCGACTGCACTGCCACTCGTCGCTGCCGTCGGAGCATTCTAGGAACCCGTTGCAGACGCTTGAGGCGGGGAGGCATTCTCCTAGGGGACACCTGAACCCCTTGCAGGTGTCCACTCTGCTAACTCGCCTGTTCTCCGCCGTCTCCAGGTCTGCGTAGAAGTCCTCACTGGAGTCTTGTTCTGTGGAGCTGGAGTCGTTGCCGGGTAGCGTGTAGGTAGCCATGACGCTGTCGATCCAGTCGATATAGTGGGACACCTTGGTGTACACGCCGGGCCGGTTCGCTCGAGCACAGCCGTATCCGTTGCTGGTAACACCGTAAACGTACCATTTGTCCAATTCCTGTAAGTGGGTACAAATATTTTATTAAGTTAATGATAAGATATAAGAAGATAGTACAGCGCAAAAAACTTGTATATTACTGTTATAACGAATCTTTGGTAGAAACGTAATATTTTCCTTTCTCACCAGTTGTGATTGTTTTTAAACATTTCGATTCGATTTTGTATAATTTCGGGACTCAGGGAGTGGTATACCTAATATAAGTGAGCTCTTTTAGCAGCCCTTGGAAAAGTGACTTTGCTCAAAATACATCAGTTACATAATCTTGGGGAAGTTGTGGAAGTCAGACAGGCAGTGTAAAATACTGGTATAGCTGATGGAAACTGGTCTCAACACGATAGTTGGGAATTGATGAGGAATCTTGGAGAAAGTAATAAGTACCTGGCACATGAGCGGTCCGCCGGAATCTCCGAGACAAGCGTCGCGTCCGCCGCGCTCATAGCCGGCGCAGAACATATCGTCGGTGACGCGGTACAGCGGCAACAGGCGAGTGCGTCGGCGGCACTCTGACGTCGATATCACTGGCAGTTCCACCTCTTGGAGCGTATCCGCTGGAAATGTAAGGCGACGGCAATATAAAAACTGGACTGGATGCAAATTAGCGAGTGATGATGACTCCGAATATCTTTAGTGTTGTAATAACTTTGTCGATAGTCAATATTGTGCTTTGGTAGATGTGGCGGCTCGAATCGAAACAAAACCTGTGGCCAAAATGGCCTAAAAACTAAGTAATGAAAATTTGAGCTATACCACACATACACGTAAACTTTTTTAAAAGGTGTAAAGATATAGGTGTATATATTTATGATCTGCAGGGCTATTGCGTATCTTCTAAATGACAGTGGCTAACATAAAGTGCCTATCAATTACTGTCAAATGGTTCCATTTTGTACTAAACCATAACCAATTTGACAGTTAATCCATAGACTATTTGATAGCCACTGTCATTTAAAAGATACGCAATAGCCCTGCTGCAGGGCTATTGCGTATCTTTTAAATGACAGTGGCTAACCTATAGTGCCTATCAATTACTGTCAAATGGTTCCATTTTGTACTAAACCATAACCAATTTGACAGTTAATCCATAAACAATATGATAGCCACTGTCATTTAAAAGATACGCAATAGCCCTGCTGATCGGAACAACAAACCAAATCAACTAAAGGAGTGGGCACAGTAGGCTCGCGGATGTCGTATATCTTCGGATATTTGGTTCTCTATTTTGAGAGCCAAGTGGTGATGAAATAATTTACGCAAAGTGCCTGCCTGGAAGCGATCGTTTCCATTAGTCCACTGCTAAAATCATTTCGACTAATAATAATAATAATATTCCACAACTATCACACAACGCCATCTAGTCCCATGCTAAGCAGAGCTTGTGTTATGGGTACTAGACAACTGATAAACATACTTATATATTTCTAAATACATACATATTATAGATAAATTACACCCACTACTACACACTAAATAAAATAATTCGTCTACTAAAAGGCCCCGTTACAGTTTTCCTATTATCGTTAGTGAGTACGACGACGAAAGCACTGACTGTCGGTAGAAGACATCTAGTACCTCTCTGGTAGACTGGCTTCTTATGGTGGACCATACGGTTTGGGACTGCTTGAGATCTTTTCCTTTTTTCGGATTTTTCTCGAATTAAGTAGAGGTGGTCGAACGGCACGTTCATCATAGGGTATAGATTGCTAGTCATACATGCCCCTGTTAGTCCGTTGGGCCCTAGACTATTCCCCTGGTGGAACGGTGGGCACCTCAGTATAAGATGAATACTTACGGAACACTCGCTCATGTTCGTACAGCTGTCCCCAGCCCAGCACGGTGCAGTGCCGGCCGGCAGGAGGCGCGCGGCGCGGCGGCGGCAGGCAGGCGGCACGCAGGCGCGCGTGCGGCGCCAGTGCGTCCACGCGCAGCAGTGCGATGTCGTTGCGGAACCCGCGCGGCGCGTACTTGGGGTGCAGCACCACTTGCCGCACGCGCGACACGCGCTCCCACGGCCCGCGTGGCCACGCACCTCGTCGTAACGCGCCCAGTCGCGCCACCCAGTGGGCTTCTGTCGCTCTGTGGGTCAGAATAGAGATTGAGTGTGATCAATTTTTCGTTTCCATCTTTTAAACTGTGTGTGCAGTCCAAATGATTTCGTGTATCATAGCCGACTGTTTTTCCTATACATAAGGTAAAAAGATTTGAATTAGGTATCTACTTCTACCAAAGTCAAATTTAATGCCTCTGAATAGCAAGCTCTATTAAATTTCCACAGCATCCACTTATTTATCATCAACATCATCAATAATGACAGGTTTTAGCCAGTGCAGAGTTGTATAACTATCTATGCATGTTTCCTTTGGTGCCAGGTTTTAGCTAGTCTCGTTTCTCTCGCAATCTTTTATAATTTACCTATAGGTCTAGTTATTAGGTGGTATGACTTAACTTTGTAACAAAATATGATGTCGATACTCACTGGTAGAAGCAATGGCTGGCGGATAGCAGCCACTGCGCGTGCACGAGGGTCCCGCCGCACTGGAAGTCTCCGTCGCGGTACAGCGCCGCCTGCCAGGGCCAGGCCCCCGCAGCTGCGCCCTCACCGCCCACAACCCTGCCGCGGCGCACGTGCGCGTCAGTATCGTCCCTAGCCACACATATCATACACGTGCCATATAGCACGTCTACTGATTGTTGGAATGGCGACGTACAAATAATGGCTTCTTTGATTTTTTATTAGTGATGTGGCCACCACGGGTTATTAGTAATTAAAAGATCAATGATGCCAGGATTTTTAAAACCATTGCACATTTTTGGGAAAAATATTAGATCTTATAATGTCTTTATGAGGCCATTCAGTCTACAAGTGATATAAGGTACCTAAACTTCACTCGATAAGGAGATTAATTTTACAGGTCAACAGATTCACTATCTTCAGTAATATCAGAGGGTTCTTCTTCGTGTCTCTACTTCTTCTCGAATTCAAGACTCGGATTGTGTCTAACCAGTACGTAGCAACCTGTACAGCTCAGTCGTTTGCTTCAATCAAGTCTTGGAGGATGCATTTTGTCACTGGCTCGACGAGGGTAGTTAAAAATTTGATTCTACTGTTTTTTTCCTGTTGGTTATTTACCTGGGTTGTTGAGCGTCAGCATGCGGCCGTATTCCGCAGTCGAGCCCGGTGCAACGGACGCGGAGCGCGCGCTTGCGGGCGCACGTGGCGCGACGGAAAGAGAGACGTGTGTCATGTGCACGCGCCTGCGCGTTATGCCAAACCTCCCAGTAGCCCTCCGCGCTGGACGTACGGCCCTCGCGAGCTTCTCGTGCCCAGCCGGCGTCCCTGTACACAACACAAAGCGAATTATTACCAACATTCTAATCTATCGTGTCTACCACAGAACAGATAAAAGGTGTCTACTGTCGTTATATGTATAGGTATCCCAACCTTACGAGTAGGTAGAACCGTTACTAGTATCCAAAACTGAAAAGTAGCTGAACAGGGCAGGACAGGTCTGTCGCATGCCGGACGAACTGTGACTAAGGGTCGCGACAGACACAGGAGATTGGGTATACACTGGAGGCCTACTTTGACAATTAATAAAGAAATAGTAGAATTGTAATAGTTGAAAGGAATAGAGGGAGGCCTTTGCCCAGCAGAAAAATATTTAAAAGAAACTTGGGCTCAAAAAAATGGCACCCAACATGGACCCGCCGAACCACGTTCTACATGAGTTACCTTTCGTTTTTCAATTTACTTAACTCCGCCAGAGGTCCCTGGGATGGAACCCACTGAACTTTAATGGTATATTGTTATATAGAAAAGAGTAGGCATTATTACTGGAAGGTCATAGCTTTGCACACTGCTCTGCCAAGGTCGGGCAGTTTGAGAGAGCTTTGGGCTTGCTCCACCACGTCGGCAAAACTCTCCACGCACAGACGGCCCCAAACACCCCGCTTGCGCACCATCACGTAACCTGAAATTATTGGAATACAGTTTACTTTATAAAACTTCATGAATTTCAGCACATAGCGACCTTGGTATCTTACCGTTGATAAAATTTCCAAACACAACCATTCATAAGATAAATATTTTTGTATTCCTATAGGTTTGCTGGTCGTGAAGTAGATACTTATCACACTATCACACTAATATTATAAATGCGAAAGTTTGTGAGTGTGTGAGTGTGTATGTTTGTTACTTCTTCACGCAAAAACTACTGAACGTATTTCGATAAAATTTGGTACACAGATAGTTTACAACCTGGATTTTTATCCCGATTTGACCATGGTTGTAAGGATAGTCGAGACCTACTAGTACATCAGCACATAAACATACACATACAACATGTACTATAAGTTACACAGAAGTGTAACTTACATACGTAACTTACGTACATCCACACTTCGCCAGTCATGTTTAAGTTCCATGTTATATGGGGCGAGCTTTTAGTAGTTCGACTGGCAAGTTTCTAAAATCGAACCAACTGGAAAAAAAAGATCACGTAGTCTGATTGATCGAACCATGCGGTCGGACCACGTGTCCATAACCGAGCTTATTCCCAACAACCGTAAGGATATCATCAGTTAGTGGTACAATCATCTTTAACTTTAGGAAGAATTGGGCACATACCTTCTTCGTTATATGGAATAACTTCGTTATCCTCTAGCTGGTCTGCGAGCGCTACACAGCTCTTCTCGTCGTCACCGAGTGGGCAGTCGGGCGTGCCGTCACAGACCTTAGCCATGTCCAGGCACTGGCGGGCATTGGCGCACACGTACTGACCTTCTTTACACCAGTCTGGAAATAAACCATTAGGTAAGTATGCGATTTGCTACAAAATATGGGAGTTATTGAAGGCAATTAGGCCCCTATTACGTACAGAACGTCACTCAAGCATCAAAAAAGACTCGAAAACTTCAAATAAGTTTCAAATGGATGGAAATATTTCTATTATGGAAATATTTCGCCACCTACCACATTTGTTCTCATCAGAATAGTCCCAGCAGTCGACAATGCCATCACAGATCTTTGCTTGGGCGAAATCAGCTCGCAGGTAGTCTGCGCAAGAGCATGAACGTTCGTCCTCACCATCCGGACAGTCCAACAAGCGGTTACAGCGAGACGTTATTGGAAGACACAAACCGCTTGGGCAACGGAACGATGTAGCATTGTCACACTCTTCTGAAAAGAATACGAATTTAGTAAAAGATAATTTTTATAATGATTAGTAACTTAATTATGATATAACATCTGAAACCTCATTTGCTTACCTTCTTTGATAACTTCTTTGATGAAGTTGCTGACATTTTCCTTATCTTTGTTCGGTTTGGTTCCATGAGGTTTATTGTAATTCTTTTCGGGTACATCAAAACTGTTTCCTTCTTGTTTAGATGGAGGGTTTTTATTATTGTACGTTTTTGTTAGAATTTTAAACCCCGCTTGGTTCAAAGTGTAGCTAGATGGTATCGCTTTTGTTGAAATTACACCGCCCGGTGCTCGAAATAAAGTGTTGTTATTAGAATCTGATATTGTAGCGAGACTTGCGAGCTGTTTCAACTTGTCAATAGTCAATGTATTTGTTTGATTTATCGGTATTTCTAGAACGACATCTGGTTCTAAAGCCAACTCATAAGCAGGTAGGGTTTGAGTTTTATTTGCTCGTTTACTGCTCACACTTCCAGTCACATGATACGACACTCTGTATGTTCCTTCAGGGACGTTAGTAGTATTTGAGACTTCTACATTTTTAAATGACTCTTTACTTACGCTTGAAAATTTTAATTCATCACTTGATTTTGGAAATCTACTGTTTGTTGGAAAGTTATTAGGGGCGTTAACTTGTATGCTCTCCGGCACTGTTGTTAACCTTAACTGATCTGGTATTTCTATTTCAGGTATAACTTCTGCATTGCCCGTATCGCTGTGGTTAATTTCATGACTTTGATAGTAATTCTCGGTACTCAGATCATCGATTATCTTTTGTGTTTCAGGGTCGTTACGAAAAAAACTACGTAAATTCTCTTTCGTTGGTTGGGACTCCTGGATTTTGATTTTAGGTCGGGGTCGAAGTGGTCGATTCATACCAAGATTTGACTTTGCAGGTAACAGAGTGATAACACCAGCTGTAGTTATCTCTAACTCATCATCGGGCACAACCTCGACAGATCCAGTCATTTTGTTATGATTATGCCGTTCTTCAACTTCCATATCGTTTAAAGTGTCTTCAGATCTTGACGGTGTGTTTTGAGTATATTTCTTAATAATATCTGTTAAATTACGAAAAATTGAAACCTTTCCAGGAAACTTAGGAGTTGTATTAGGAAATACATCGTCGTTCTTTGTAATGATTGCTTGTAAAGTGTCATTATAATACTTTTCTGGAGAATTTTTGCTAAACGTGTCGTTTTCATTGGTTGAAGTGTTCACTAATTCCCAGGTGAGATGCGGTGCACCTGTGCTTGGTATTATAGAAACTTTATTATTAGGTCTTCTTGTTGAATTTTCTTTCGTCGTTTCGTTTTGTAGCTGTTCTGTTGTTTTATATGTTGTATTTACTACTTCTAACTCTGGAGTTGTGGAAACGGTACTACTTGCTGGTGCTTTAGTGGTAACGGTTGTGGGAATACTGGCACTAGTTGTAGTACTTGTGGCGGTGGTGGTGGAGCTGATGGTTTTAGTAGTAGTTGTGGAGGTAGTGGTACTTGTGCTCGTACTAGAAGTGGTGTTGTGCTTTTTCAGTATTGAAGCACCGTCAATAGAAAGTTGTTCAGTGTCTATATCTGTACTATCAGCTTGAAGCACGTTTATGCTGACACTTGTTTGCTTGTCTTTAGGAGGACGCTCTACTGGTTTTCCATCATCTTCATCAGTAAAGTCCATTCCATCTACTACTTCAACGGCTCCACTGATTTTATCCACAGGGATAGGATGTGGCTTTGGATAATGAGATCCCAAAGTTTCCATATTCTTTGAAGGTGGTGCATACGTTGGCAATGTAAAACTCGTGTATATTGGACTTGGCACGTACACATCAGCTGCTAAATCAGGATCCACGTTGTGCAGACCTATAGGTTTGATTGCTGGTCTATCCCTGTGTTTTACCGGTGGTATAGGTGTCAATAAACTTTCTAATATTGAAACATCATCTACGACTTCTGCTACTCCCATTCTGTCTTCAGCATTCAGGTCACTGGAAATTTCTACAGAAACCGGGGTAGATTCGCTTGCCCGTTCATAATATGGTTGAGTTATTGGTCGCCAGGGTTCGTTGTCAATAACATGTGGGACGGTAAATAATGTATCTATTTTGGGCAAATCTTTATAATGATTTTCATTTGTTAGTAGATCAAGTAGAATTTGGGATACATTACTGGCGGTGGAGCTTGCTTGAGCTGTAGTGGTCGGCGTAGCTTTCGTCGAAGCTATGGTGCTGGTGGAAGAAACTGGAGCTTTTGTAGTCTTCTCGGTGCCTTTATTTGGTGTCGGTTCTGTCCTTGTCTTAACATTGAGAGTAGATGTTATGGTAAATGGTCGGGTCTTTGGTGTGCTTGTAGTAACAACTCTCTTCGTTGTAGTGGTCCTTATAGTCGGTCTAGTAGAAGGTGCTTTAGTCGTTGTAGTAGTTTTAACAGCTGCTTGTTTGTGACTAACCTTATCGTCATGACGTATTGGACTAGAGCTTAACTTTTTGTTTTCCGTTATATCTGCTTCAGTTTTAGTAATTTGAAAGGATCCTTGTACTACTGGAATATTTTCTGTGTCAATATCGGGTTCATCAGGATCTTTCTTTTGATTTGGTTTAACTGTAGTTTTACGCACGACACCAACCCTCGTCTGAAGATTTTTATCTATTCCTGTTGGCGGGGGTGAACCTTTTGGATTGCTCATTGTCATACTCTCATTCATAGCTTCTTTCACATAAGATTCTGAATGATATGTGTGCTCTAGATCTCTCTTTATTACTATACTAGATGTGTCTACTTTTATACTCTGTCCAATCGCTGGATGTTTAGAATTTAAATCTTGAATCAAAATATTCTTAAGAGTTTCTTCTATGTTTGAAACAGAACTGAAATAAAAAATTATGTAATGAAAATTTGTTGAAAATAGTAGGTAAAGTTTGAGAAACAATCCTTTAGAGAATTACCTTGGTATTTTTCTCCTATCGAGGTACAATCTAAAGTGCACGTCTAGTCTTCGGTCCCCGAAGCCGCTGACGAGTGCTCCGGAGAAGGCTTGTCGCAGCGGTGAGGGCGCGGCGAACACTTGTCGCAGGGCCACGCTATAGCGCCGCGCACGCTCACGGTACGAGGGGCTGCCGGGCACGCCGCCGTACACGTCCCCCCGGGTTACCCGGAACGTGCCCTCGAACGATATTATAGCTGCAAAATAGATTATGAGCTTGACATTTAGTCCAAAGCCTTGGAGCTTGGTTAAGGTATTCCCAAGCGGTTTTCAGCTGTGCTTCCGGAATTAATAATATTATCAAATATTAACACGAAAAAGGTAAACCAAAGATTTGAGGACACGTTGTTGACTCAGCTGTTTCCCACACGTTTTTCCTTTATAAAGGTCAAATAGAGCCTGGAGGAGTTAACATGAAATACGTACCCTATTACACAATAATAATGTAAGAACATAGTAACCCACTTCCCTCGGTTGTCTCCCACAATTTACATGTAAGTTTTTCTATTTATCATTTCCAGTTGAGTGAATTTTGTTACTATTGTTACACTCCACTATTTAGGTTTGCCATTTCACTCGTGAACAGATGAAGATTGAATACATATAATGAAGGGGAAGCCCCAAGTGTATTTGCAGCAAGCATACTCAACACGAAAACTTGTGGTGGGGCATAGTAAGGAGATGGTCCTTTTGTTACTTTAGGAATATATGAAATCTGAAAGTGGGTCTGCTATACTTTTCAAATATAGAGTTAGCGTCAGCTATTGAGTTCACATTTTGAATATGCTTGCTAGGTAACCCTCTGGGTTCTTGTATCACTACAAGAAAAATACATGTAACTGGTCCTGTACAAAGTCAATAAATCTTATCGTTCATACACAGGTACATGACTACATGAATATCATACCATTATCAATACTAACAATTGTGAGACTTACACGAGAGTATTCAATATTGACTGAAGAATATCAAGGGACCGGATGATGAACTCCTGAAAGTGGGTGGCAAACCGGTTCTTAAGGCCCTTCAGAAGCTGTTTGGTTCCGTCATACTCGAGGGAAAAACGCCGCAGGCATGGTGCAGATGTGTGGTGGTACTCTTCTTCAAGAAGGGCGACAATGCCCGGCTGAAGAATTATAGGCCCATCTCACTTCTGAGTCATGTCTACAAGTTATTTTCAATGGTCTCGCGCGCAGGTTTGACGACTTTCAACCTCTTGAACAAGCCGGATTCCGAAAAGGCTTTAGCACCGTAGACCACTAACATACGCTGCCACAGGTTATACAGAAGACTGAAGAGTATAATCTGCGTCTCTGTTTCGCAAAAACACCAAGGTGTTTTTTTGAAGCTGGATCTAATGATGATCTCATACATTCATGGGGTAATACTTACGTTCCCCGTTGTCAGGCCTAAGGGCTCCCATGTAGAAGGCAAGCGCGGCGACGGCCAGCACAGCAACCGCTGCCAGCAGGGCTCCGCCTACCAGCGCCGCTGAGCACAGCCCGCCGCTGCGGGTGCTGCTGCTACTAACACCTGCACGGGGATACCCTCCGCCCGCGAAGCGATACTCACTCTGCAGACAAAAAAAAACATTCAATCAATTTAAGTTATATAAGGTCACGCCAGTAATCTCCAAAGGATTAGGTGTAGGTGTACCTAATTGTACACCCACATATCTCCAGTTTTGTTAAGGTCACAAATCCACTGAAAATTCTGGAGACAAAAAAAAAGCCAACAACACATTGCCCTACAGCCTCAGGACTTCATGCACTTTCTTTGAATACAGAGAAATATAGTTTTAGATCAATATTCCAAACATATTCGTTTAGCTAAGTAGGTAATTAGCAAGTCCTGTAGGGTGCAGGATAATAACCCCTTTAAATTCACGTCACATTTCCCTCACTAGGATACTGAGTTGTGGGTATGATAATAAATTACCCGTACGTGCGGACCCGAAAACAAATACATACGATATCTACATAGCTAGGATACGTCGTATAAAGTGTTCCTGTTGAGTTTTGTGAAAAGATAACGTGTAAATCTCTAGAAATGTCTGAAGCGAAGTATCGATTCAGCAAACATTTTCGCATTTTAAATGAACACGTTACCTACGTAGAATCGAGAACATTTAATCAAAAGTACATTCATAACTTTTTAAAACATAATAATCAATTCTGCAATACTTAGCGTGCTCTCTCTCCTAAGCTCTCTTATCTTATGTATGGCTCATTTGGCTCTCTACAGTAGTTAAACAGATTAAGTTTATACTAACACTTTATGGATCTATGGTCTGAACTAAGTAAATAAATTAAATTAAACTGTTTCATCTCCAATTCAAAGTCTCATTCATCTTGATTTAGAAACTTACGATAGGACAGATCTCAAAACAACTATTAAGAAAAACTACGTATTTCCCTAGCTTGAAAACCTTCTAATAAAATAAAACTGCTAGTACAAATAACATGCTAGTTGGCAACATGAAGTAGTTATAGTTCTTGTGCCACCCAATTATATTGAAGTAGGTACTTAGGTATCGTAAAAGCAAAGGGTCTCATCGATCCGTCGATGCCAATTTGTTTCCTCAGTCACGCCCACTCATACAGAAAAAAAGAAGAAAACATTGCTTGTAGGTAGGTACTTTTTTATTTTCCTCGAAATAATTTGCATAATATCATCACACCACTATAGTTATCACTTATGGTAATCAGGGCACTAAGTATAGGCGGGGGCCATCCGACCTCTCGAACTGTTTTTGTATCAACCAAGGCGTGATACAGTTTTTTTTTTCCGTTGACAGCTCATTTCTTGACAAGACCCTCAAGGTTTGTAGGTTCTTCTACTTAGTTGGTTAAAAAACTGATATCATCAATTATTTTATGTCGTGTCTTTGTTCTGTTATGAAAACAAAGGTTATGATCTTATCTATCACATAGGCAACATTTTGTTAAAAAAAAGAAATGATTATGCTTATATTACAAGCATTCAGAAAAACATTATTTTTATTTAAAGTACGGTCTACGTATTTATGGCTATTGTATTATAAGCAGCTTCTATTACTTTATTGGTCGAACACACGTGTACGGTATCATTGTCTAGCTGTACAATGTACGCCAAAATTCAAAAGGAAGTAATTTTTGATGTTGCGAATTCGCGATGATTACAGTGCTGATGAACGATGGGAACGTGGATAGTGCATGGGAAACGCCTGCGGTGGGCCATCCATCTGCACCCCGCCTCTTGCTTCACCTGTCACTTCGCGCCGTTAATCATCCTTCTACAAAACCACATCCAAACGCTTGGGAATGCTGTTTTGGGGACACGAAACAAATTGCGTGGCTGGGACACCCGAATTAAGATTTAATTCCCTGTAGCTTGCTCTCTATATCGATACATTCATTTTAAAAAGTTTAGCCACGATACAAAAAGCATCTACAGGCAGGTCCCACCGAGATTTGAACTCGGATCGTTGGATTCAAAGTCCAAAGTGCTAACCATTACACCATGGGACCGCGACACTAGAATCCCGAAATTTTATATGTGTTTAGGGTTAGGGTGCCGACTGCCAAATATCTGCCAACCTATCTACTTTTGTGTATTGTTCATGATACGAGTATCACAATGTTCAAGAAAGTCTTATAACAATATTTTTCTGACTAAGTACTTACCTCATCATTTTAAAGAGCGAGCCAAGAATTACAATGAACCAAAAACATTACCGACCGTTTTTGAGCCGGATAATTATTATACCGTGGAATGGACTGTGATTATAAAATGCTTGACATATTAAAAAACCCAAGAATGATGAAAGTCTTCGTCGTAAAGAACTTTGGAGTAGATAACTTACACATTTTTCTAAAAAGCCACATTTTAAAAGTCCTTGTTACGTCGTCGCTCAACCTACTTATTATTTATTTAGTATCTAGATACTCGTACCTCGCTTATATGGGAGTGTTACACGTGAAAATTGTTTAAATTACTTAACATTATTGAAACCCGACAAAACGCTGTACTACACTGAAAATATAACAATCACTGGATACATAAAATGAGTCTACACTGAAATCAAATCTTATTTATATCGGAAAACCCACGGGTACCTATTAGTACCTACTTTTAAACTACCTACCCAAGAAGGATAACTTCGAATATTGCATTATTAATGTGTGATTTCATGTTAAGCACATTACATGAAATCACACATTAATAATGCAGTTCATCGTGGAGCTTGATTCACTTACCAAAGATATAAAATTCAGCGGAGGGCCAACATGCGCCATTTTGTAAATTGTGGCTCGTCTTAAACGAAGGTAATGAGAGCTTTGAACCTTACCAAACTGCATTATTATGTCCCAAAGTAAACTACCCGCCAGTAATTAAATATACTTTTTGGTTCCTACATTGATTAATTTACAGTTAGTTATTTTAAGTGGAAAGCAATTTCGTTTTGCGTTAGGCGTGATCGATAAATGATCCGTGGGTTGTCATTATTGTATGGCTTTTAGATGATATAATCCCTGTACTAGATTTTACAATCTATAGAAACAATTGCCCAGTTTTTCTTTCAGTAACACAAGTTATGGAGAGTAACTGAAAAAAATAACGTTTTGTTCAGTTTAAGTAAGTTATTGATTGAACTATTAGACTGAAAATGACTTTTATGCGAAAAAGAAACAGGGTGAGATGCAAAAACTTAGGTCCCACCGAGATTTGAACTCGGATCGCTGGATTCAGAGTCCAGAGTGCTAACCATTACACCATGGGACCACTGAGAGTAAGTTTCGAAAGAGTTGATCGCTATCTTTAAGGTAGAGCTTTTCAAGTACTGAAATCGATACTTTCATTAATGATTCGTGCACGATACAAGATACGTATGTATCCTGTGTATATTGATTTTTGCAGAACCCGGATGCATAATATTCGAAACCCTCACTCTATAGCTATTTTATATGTGTATCCTGTGGTAAATACCTAATTCACTATAGTCTATCTATAGTTTTTTTTTTTTGTGTTTTTATTTATGAGTTAGTTTATTAACGACATGTATATTCATAGTATGATGAGTTGCGAACCCTAACCCTAATGTACCTGGCTATGTACTTTAACAATAAATGTAAATAAGTGCAGGCCATTGTGTATTGAATGCACGCCACTGTGACACGCTGACCGTGGTCTCAATCTCATAACGCGATGCTAATGACTATTATGCAGCGGCAGATTCATTTAGAAACGCGAGTAACGCTGGTTTCAGCCCATATAGGTGGAGTTTTCTCGTCTTTTACACATTTATTTTGACTCATTATTATTTGCAATACTTTAAATTACTCCAATTGAATACTTAATTGAAAGTATTATATGTGAAGATACTTTTTTAATGATGATTTCTACAAAAATAAATTACAAAACTAACTTAAGGTAGAAGCAAAATCTTATCTAGATAAAACTTATTACTTTTAACTCTAAAAAGTAACTAGGTACCATTGTTTTATCAGCTAAGTAAGTTGTAAGTATTAGGTAAACTTCTCGGTTTGGTCGGCGGCCGCGGCGTCCTAATTTTTAGTCTGCGGTACTGCTCGCACAGACAATTTATTGATCGGTCTAAATTCCAACGAATGCAGTTGCTTGCCTACTGGCAACTGTTACATTATGCTTAGGTAGAGTACGGTTCGTAACATCGGCATTCAATGGGTTACCGAAACTGCTCTATGCAGTAGGTAGTAAGGTTCAAGGTTAAAAAGCGTAACTGAAATTCAGTCCAATTCAGTTCAGAGGCTTAGAATCGAGCATCTTTACGAATAGCACCTATATCAGAGATATGTCTCTATCTTAGGTGATAGGCAGTTAAAGAAACCGGTACCTGTACATAATATTAATATCGTATTAATAATTGCCCAACCAAGATGTACCTATATGGAGAAAAAATAAATTGGGCAATTTCGTGATATACATAGGTAGGTGGGCCACATACATGATACGTTAGGGTACCTTATAGGTGTGTATTTACCGATCGATGGTTGATAAATACTTATATGAACAACATCAATTAAAATTAACGATCCTCCTGTGGTCCAGCGTGTGTAGTCGCTGACGGGAAATAATAATACCACCTACACGTAGGCTTTGCGTAACGAAATGAAATAAGCTTTTATAACATTTGATTGATCCAAATAACAAGAACAGGTAGGTAAATGATAAATATGTTTCTGTTTTTAAATGATATCGTCTATATTTTATGAAATGAGTATATTATGTATTGCTTTTCCATATATTTGAAAACAAGGCTCACAACAATATTAATTTTCTCTAGTAGCATGTGTTGATTAATATTTGCATAAATGTGTTTGATGATTGATGTGGGTAAAACTTTCATGTTTTCCAAAAAAATAAATACTTTTGTCATTGATTTATTGGGATTTATTGTTTCCATGGGACCACCGTTTCGTTGCGTTGTATATAATTCAACTATCCTTCTCGTGTCGCTCATTAGGATCTAGTGTACCGAGATACCGACGTTACAGATCTCGCCACTCGACTGGTACTCAGATTAATGGCCTGCTCTCAAAGGCTGTATTTGCATAATCTACTAACTACAAACATACTAGACAAGTAGACAGACATGCATGGCATGATTGGTGTGGTAAGATTTGGTTTACCGGTCGTTCTTGCAACTTGATACTGCACATATGTTCGTGGTGATGTCAGTACATCGTAAAATAATTTAATTTACATTACACCCTAATAATAAGAGGTAAAATATTGGCAGACTCATCTTTTACAAAGTATTACATATTCCTCTTTGCGTAGTCCTTCGAGAGTATATATATATCTCATAAAAGCCACTTTAAGTCAGCTCGGTTTACGGGTGTTTTCTTAGAATTCAACAAGACATGGAAATCGATAATCAATACTAGACTTTCTCGTATATCACCTGTTTGAAATTTGAAAATAAATACATACCTTTGGGATTATGACGAATAAACTTTGACCATTTTATAATAACACTAGCGGACGTCACGCGGTTTCACCCGCGTAGTTCCCGTTCCCGTCGGAGTACAGGGATAAAAATTGTATGTGTTGTGGTGAATGTAGCTTTCTAATCGTGAAAGAATTTTTGAAATCGGCGCAGTAGTTTTAGAGTTTTTTCATTACAAACATACACACACACAAAAATACATTTTTTTTTTGTGTGTGTGTTTCACATCATCTTTATAATATTGGTGTAGATAACATTACATCACAACTGTAATCCCTGAAATATTAGGCAGAGATGTTCGTAATTGTACACCCACATATCGTCAGTTATATATACGTCCCATTGTATATACCTACCATGAATAATCCATGAAATTAAGTCTATGTCATCGCCTGAGCAGGGTTATTACTTGTAACATAAGATCGGATAATAATTAACGTCTGTGAAGATGCGCATAACACTGTACCCTTGTACATAACAGGTATCGTACTGGTCGACCTTGCCACTCGGCCTCATCCCAGTTTTCCATAGTTGCTCCTGCACACGCTAATTGGACTGTATTTGTTGTTCATTGATCCCCTTGTATCGAGAAATGTGTAAATAGATCTCTGGAGGTTAGTGACGGTAGAGCCTTTTAATACTTATGAAGAAATTATAAATGTTGTGCTGATGTGCTTATTGCCGAAAAAAATAATGTTTTTTCAGGTTCCTAGTAGGTACCTAGTTGCCGAAATAGTTTTTTGCGTAGGTTGGACTTTGGAGAACTCTATTACATACGAACAATACAATACGATGTGTAGTATATAAAAGCAGATCTTGTTTTGATAACTTATTTACCACGGAAACCACCTTCAGTGGATACACATTACATTTAATGTTAGCGTTGCTTGCCTACCTCGGAAAAGCGTGACCAACACGAACATACATACAACATACAGCGATTTTTCGTCAATTAATATGTTTGTTTGTAATAATTGGTGTGCAAGGCTCCCCTGTAGGTGTATACGTGCTGTAGGTCATGGGTGAGCAATAATAGCATAAACGCGGGAACCAATTGTCCGTCATGGTTACTACGAACAGTTTTCGTGTTAAGTTTCATGAAATCCACTGCAATGACATATAATCGTCGAGTAATTAATAATAGATGCTCATAATTAACTACCCGTTTATGGTGTACAGTAGTATTGTAAATGGCTTACTTAATGAGTAATTTGATAATTATTGTAAAGGAACGAGGAAATACGTCTTTTTATGAAAAATAAAACAAGGATCTTTGAGATATTTTAACTGAATACGTCGGTCGTATGGTTTATGTTTCTATACTTTTATGTAAATTGAAAATATGTGAATAAATATGATACAACGAGACGCTGAAGAATATACGTAAAGATGTGGAACGGCAGCTCAGTTAAAAAATAATGACTCCTCGTTGGAGGCTCATTATTCTCATAATTCCCTCATCCGAATGAGGATGAATTAAGTTGTCTGTAATTTCAGATTGCTCTGAAACCACAGATACACAGGCGCAATTTGAAAAAGGCAAAACAATCGCGTTAGAAAAATAGAGTTACTTAATTTCGACTTTTAGCAGGCGAGAAGTCGCGGTTTATGTTAGTCAAAGTAATAACTTTAATCACTGACACGGGTAGTCACGTTAGATTGTCCTAGTTGATGTTTTTAATTTATATAATTTTCCTTGTTCGAATGTCTTCAAGCTTGAAGAGTCCACGAAGTCATTGTCAACCTTCCTTAGCAGATTACACGTAATAACCCCTATTATTTATAACTGCGCTTATTGTATAAAATTTGATACAGGAAGATTTTTTGTTTAAAAACCTTCGTGTTTGCGGACTTGTAGCGAGTTATTTTTTATTAGTAAAACATGTTCCTAAAATCGAAATATGAAATTCAAACTAGATACGCGAACATTCTTGTGTTTTACTTGATAAACATTTTTTTTAATATTTCGTTTCATGTATAAAATAGATAGAGCTACAATTTTATAATCGTTCAGCTGGGGAATAAACGTAAACGCGGGAAGATGAAAACGTTATAAATGATTAAAATTTATTGCTGCTATATAAAAACAAATCACGACTACCAACTTGTCTATGGGAAGAAAATGAGTCACTGGCTTGTTTGTCTATGGTCTCAACGGACGCGTAGCGAGCAATTAGCATGGCTTACTTATAGGCAAGGTAGGACTGATAGAACTGACAAAAAACCTTGACATGCGAACATGTAAACGCTACTAATAACTTACGAAAAAATTCATGAACATACCTGACGGGCTTTGAACTGTATCAAGGTTGAGGTGAAGCTGTGATGTGTAGTGAATACCTTGCGTGAGTGCCTCGCCGAAATATTCAAATGTGTTCTAAACCTGAAAGAGCTTCATGTTCATTCTTTACACGCGTTTGCCCGCGGTTTCGCTCGCTTTTTGGTTTTAAATTTCCCCACAGAAACGTTTTAAATATACGAGTACCTTAGCCTATGGGATAATGTGACTTCTGGATGAAGGTATGAAGGTAGGGAGTGTCAGACTTCTACTGCCTAAAAACTATCCATGTTCCTTCTTAGTCCTTGTGCCGATGCCGTGGTATCTCTTTCGAACAACCCGCAGCTCAAAAAGGGAAGGTACCCCCTTTATCCTACAAAAAATCCTAAATAACAGTAATATCTAGAATCTAGATATTGATAAAAATGAGGAAATTGTCCGTGCGATGACGAGGCTACACTTAAGATTCTTTCTATCTCAAATGACTTTGTTTCTTTCGCTCCCCATTGAGATTTTTCTGTTCTGTCCTTATTGGCTGTCCATGGCTTTGAAAGCGGCGCTCATTAGGGGCCAATGCTGTGCAAAATGGTAGACTTCTTAGAAATGCTGGCGCCCGGCGGCCGACTATTGTCAAATAATGAAAGTGTCATTAGTTTTGTTGTCGAGAGCAATTTCGCTTCGTGCTCTCTTGAAAAGCGTTCGCATAAACTCGGTATTGAAAAGTCGATGGCTTATTTATAACAAATACCTGCACTATTTGTTTGGCTCCAATTCACAGTTGCTTTCTAAGAAACTGTGATTATCAAAAACTATCACAGTTTTTCTCATAATTTTGAGCGAGAACTTTAGCAACCATGGAAAAATATCAACTATAGATATATATTTCCTCGATCATAGCTTTAGATATGGAAAATAGGCCAAAATGAAGGAAGTCAGTAGCTTTGTTGTCGTAATTCATGTGGTTTAGAACAATAACTTTCCTCGCCACAATCTTATTGCTCTTTTATGGCCACTGTAACTGTAGAGTTCGAAGCTTGGACAAGCGGGGCATAGGTATTGGCAGTAATATGGTGGTATAATCAAAGCTTGCACTTAGGTACACAACATTTCTTGTACCTACCTATCTTTAGCGATTGCTGATGGTGTTCTTAGTTTTGTTAGATATACTCATATATCTAACGAACATAAAACAAAAATATTTAAAACTTTCACAATAAGTAGATGTTTATCAAGTTTTGTCATATTGTCTCAGGTGTGCTATTGTGTCTTATACGCATTCCTTACATCTATGGGTGTAATGATGAAGGAACGTGGCCATAAAATGAGGAATGCACAGCGAACCGTCGCTGATCGCAATCTTTGGCTACGATAACACTCGATTGGCGTAATGACGAGTAGATTCCAGCTCGCTGTCGGCATTCCGCCACCGCTGCCGCACTCCCCGTACCCTCCACATCCTATCATTCCACTTTTATGGACATCAAGACATAACTATATAAATCTTGTGTTTGTCATCACCTTGATCGATTTTGGATCATCCGACTAGTTGCGCGTAATCATGTAAAAGAATGTCGTCTAGCGGTAAGTGGAGTTTTTCTTGTATGTGTGTGTGTACTTGCAAGAATTTTACGGGCTCATTGAGAATTACCATGAGGTAAATATGATTGTATTGCTTGATGGATGAGCGGTAAGAATTTAGTCGAAACTAAGTCTGGACTTCAGGTCAAATCTGAACTTGGCTACTTTCGTCAGTTACGCGTTTTTTACTAAAGCTTGTTATGCGTCATTGAACAATCCCGATAGCATAATCATTTCAATTTTATAACTTCAGTTGAACTCTAGTGATGTTATTGTAAAGTGATGTGCTTACACAAATATTGTCGACATGATTCCCGTAGATTGGATTACGCGACTGAAAAATTTAATTGTTTCGCACATTTCATATTCAGGCAGGAGTGACCTGTAAACATAGGGCAAGTTAATATTGGTTATTGTGTGCGAAGGCCGAGCCTGAACAAACTTAATATTATGATTACAAACACGGAGCCACTATGTACAACTTGCTGAGAGTATACACATCTATACAACAGTACAAGTCGCCGAAGTTTCCGGTAATTTGAAACTGAATGAACATCATGAATTCATGAAGGCCAATTATTTAAGTACCTAAGCAATCATTTTAAGTTTTAAATTATACGTTTAAATACGTCTTCTCTTCTATGTTTTCACAAAATTTAGATATCGAGTTTTAATTGTATAAACAATTCAGAAGTTTATATGTTGGGGTAAATGTTTTCTAAATAAGTATCTTCACGTGACTACCAGAAATCAATAATTACAGGGACATGCGCTGACGTAACCCTCCTTAATTAGAGGAGACGGTGGGAATAGTGTATTTCTTGTAGTTGTACCTAATTGTTCTTGTTGTCGACCGTGAGTCCGTGACTAGGTATCAACGGTGTAAAAGTACCCTTAACACAAACAAAGGACACTTGTTCCCCCTACTTGAACCCCCCAGTTACAGAGATATTGGGGGTCAAAGTTCCAAATGTTTCACAGCTGTTTTTGTAACTATACTTAAATTACCTCCATGACCCGTTTACTATTCAAAGCATCCACTAGCACAATGTTTTAAGAGTGATTTTTGAACCCAAAGGAAAGTCGTTTCCCAGCAAAAATTTTTGCGTAGGGGTACTTAGTTTGATGTACAGAATGCTTTTGACGGCTGTGTGATGGGTTAATTGACACCCTGTATAAGTAGATACTAATAAGTAAGTAGGTACCTTAAGAGTCTGACAGAAAATCAATATGTTGCCGAGATTTTGTTCGGACAGACCCTCTTATAATAATAACATACGGCGGATATCTGCTAATGTACAAAAAATCTAATTTGGGAGCAAAAGTAGAAAAGCGCCAGGTACTTCTCAAACTTGGAAAGCCACGAGGGAAATCCGAGTGTTACCGAAGGAATTTCAATTTATATTGCTTTAAGTTTGAATGAAAGTTTTTGATATTTTTGCAATTGTTTATGTATTTATTTAGAGTATACTAAGCATGTACGTATTCAAGTTAATTAAAAAAAAAACATAAATGCCCTAAGTAATGTTTACTTAATTTGTAAGTAAACCTAATGCCTAATGCAAATAAATATCTTCTAGATGTTATAATGTTTCAATTTATTGTAGAGCTATATTGAGTTAGTTTATTTATTAGAACCGTAGAAAATATCTTCTTTATGGTGAGTTTAGTGCCCAGCTTGGTGTCAGAGCTTTTATGCTTTTGAAGCTGAAACCGGACAAAAAAAATCATGTCCTGGGTTCGAACCATTCATCATTGGTCTCGAACCGGGTTCGAGACCAATGACTTGGCACCCCAACGGCCACACCAAAAGGCTATCACTGCTATAAAAAAGATATTGACAATAATAAAGTAAGAGTATAATAAACCATAACTTATTGTACGTACATAGATACATAGGGTACTTAACTATTTGAGGGAGCATGATGTCGCAACCCCGCGTGTCAAGTTGTCGGCCGCCGCGCGCCGCCTCGTACGACCCACCCTGAGCTAGCACCAGCGTATCGTCCGCGTAGCAGACCACGCTGACGCCGCTAGGGAGGTCGGCGCGCAGCACCCAGTCGTAACCGATGTTCCACAAGGGCGGCCCCAGAACCGATCCCTGTGGAACACCGCACGACATCTCTCGCCGGTTCCACTGTCCGTCTTGACCAGGGTAGATGACAGCCCTGTCTGTCAAATAGTCCCCGACCACACGACGAAGGTAGGTCGGCACCCGGTGATACCGGAGTGCCTCCCTAATGCAGCTCCAGGCTCCAAACGCCCGGATGCCACCATTGTGAGGATCGGCCGGAGGACACGGTGGAGCACACAGTGGAGGTGTGCCCCGCTTGGGCGGGGCCCCGCCGTGTTCTCGTAGCGGCGATCGGCGGCGGCGACCTCTCGCGCCCGGCCCTGGTGCAAGCCATGGTCCGGGGCGAGGAGGAATGGGACGCCGTCGCCTCCTTCTGCGAAGCAGTGATGCTGGCGAAGGAGGTGGCGGAACGCGAGAGGGAGAGAACCTCTCGTCCCAGCCGCCGCGGGAGGCGCTCCGGGCGTCGGGGGTCCCGCGATGACCTCCGGCCACCGTAGACGCGGGCCTGTGGACGGTGAGTGATGGGCTAACTCGCCGTCCGTCCGTCTCACGACGAAAACAGGCCGTGTCGACGGCGCGTTCGTGTTCCACGCGCGCCTCAAAGAGATGTCAGCAACATGGGAGGGGCCCGAAAGGGCCGACGCCTGTCGGGGCCGCGGGTAGTCCAACGGTTATCGCGGTCTCGACATAGAGGGCGAAGAAGGAACATGGGTGGTTTTTAGTCAGTAGAAGTCTGACACTCCCTTTCGCTCTGCCCAAGAGCGGGAGGGGTTATTCGATGATTTTACACCCACCAAAAAAAAAAAAAAAAAAAAAGGGAGCATGATGTGTATTCATACTTATAAGGTACTTATTTATACAAAAAAAATTGGTTTGTACACTTTATTCTTTTGTGTAGTTTTCTTTATAAATTATTAGTAAAATTTAATACTTTTGTTCTAAAATTATTCTTTTAACAAGACAATTCACGAGAACTCCATTACATTGAAGGAATACTTTAATTAAAAAGCTTAAGCATTTCAAACAATCAAAAACTTTAATCAAACAATGTTTGATAACAGCTGATCATCAAGATCATACTTTATTGAAACAAGAACACGGCATAAACTTAGACTACAAGGTAATCATGGCCGCCAGGATTCAAAATAGAAAGCAGGATAGGAACGCAGCTGAGTCGCGCGCGAGTAGTGTGTCGGCTAACGGGACCGGCTGCGTCACGTCACGCTGACAGCGTCGGCGTCGCCGGCGCAGGCGCAGCTATCCTACAACCACTGACTACACTCACCGGATGACGTTATCTCATTCTTTTCGTACTATCGCTCGTTATGACGATTGCATACACTTGTGGCTTTTGGTTGATATGCACTTGCTCCATGGTAAATACTGATGTTCAGCTGCATAAGACTAGACTATGCTGTTAGGTTAACATAGTAAGGTTATACTAGGCAGATGTTGATATATTTCTGATTTTGCCTTTTTAATATACAGGATGTATTGTCGAAGCCGTCACCCAAGCAATAGATATTAAAAATCAAAATTTGCAACCCTACGCAAAAAATGTTTCGAGGAACGTTTCTTTTTGGGGTGCAAAACCACGTTATAACAAGCACACTCAAACCTAAAGTTTTTTCAAGGTTCAAGGGTATTTTACACCCTTTATTTTGCAATTTGTCATAGTTTGAAATAAAAAATTCCTTGTCTTGAATTTTCGCTTCTGATCAAATCAACATTATTTTTTTAACGTAACAAAAAGTTGATCAAATAGATGTAAATGAAGAACAGCAAACACGTCTAAGTATAGGTTGATGAACTTATCTAAGAGATATTACGAAAACATTTACTGCAGTGCAAAAGCTTTTTAAGTGGAGACCTATTTTGATGATGTTTAGCATAATAACAAATAATGCCTTGAGCACTATTCTGTTGTTGATTTTGCCTTAGTAAAAAACGTAGGAATATTGGTAGCTATATAAATATTATTTGCAGATAAGAATGACCTCTTTAGTGTTGTATTAAGGCAGCCACTAAATTACCGTATAAATATGTAGGACAATAATTGTCCTAACACAATATTTAAGCGGTAATTTTTCTGTGATTTCTTTTGTACCACCATCTTGTCCGAGATTCGTTAACCTTTGTTATTAATTCAAATGATATTCATATATACTGCTAACCTCTTGTTACACCACTGTCACGTCCGCGTTACTATCGCGACGTTTTTCTCTAAATAGTCTAACGTCCACGTCGCGATCGCGACGTTTCTGTCAACTACACTTCAATCGCGTTTTTATCTAAAAAATAGTTCAAAAGTCTCTACACGGTTTTAGTATCGATTAAAGTCGACTAAATTACGCGTCCATTGGTACTAGCAACACTATTGAACGAACCAGAAAGGAATTGAAAAAAAAATAAACAAAAGTCGTGTCAAACAGTCGATGGCGTCACCGAAATTGTAAGGGGATCCAAATTTATAATGTAAGTATTTTATGGTATTTATTGCCCAAATGTAATAGTGTAATATCTTAATATAATGCCGAAGAATCATTGTTTCCGAATATCTACAAATTCTTTGCATCCGAAGTATCTCAAGTTGATTTTACATGTGTTGAAAGTAGAAAAGCAAAAATTTCGCCATTTTTTTGCCGCTTTTCCATTAAATTATTACATGATTTATGTAATATTTTAGTGAAATACGTTCTGTAATTGAAAGAACAGTTAATTAACAATATTTAGGTAGACTGAATCCAAAACAACATGATGAAAATCGCTATGATTATACGTTTTTGTTTTTTCTTCCGCGTGTTTTAGAAAAGTCACCCCGTACCCTCATGAAAAGTATCGAAATAAGGATTCATTTAAACGAAGAATCATGCTTTATTACCCAACATATGTCAATCTTTTCTTTTGTCTTATGTCTTTGACCTGTGTTTATTTATTATTTTCTCATAACCCATAAACGTATGAACGGATTTGGATTAAATAAACGTTGTTAGATTTGCCTTGGTAACGCGAGTGTCACTGGCTATATTTAAATTAAAATACAATGAAAATTGCGTATTTTGGGGGCCATATTGTTGTCAAGTTCGAAAAACTGTTTTGTTCCATTACCAATGGTCCAATTTGTGTTTCTAAACCATCCAAGAACACATTGAAATATCCCCAGAAAGTTTCATCCAAATCGGTCCAGCCGTTAACAGTGGAATTAAATATTTAAAGAAAGACTAGCGGACCTGGCAGATGTTGTCCTTTTCGTACAGCAGCGCCACCTACCGGGTCCAATTGTGTTTCTAAACCATCCAAGAACACATTGAAATATCCCCAGAAAGTTTCATCCAAATCGGTCCAGCCGTTAACAGTGGAATTAAATATTTAAAGAAAGACTAGCGGACCTGGCAGATGTTGTCCTTCCCATACAGCAGCACCACCTACCGATTCCAATTGTGTTTCCAAACCATCCAGGAACCCATTGAAATATCCCCAGAAAGTTTCATCCTTATTGGTCATGCCGTTTAGGATCAATAATGATGATGCTTGTTTTTTGTTTTTACTGAAAAACAAAAAACAAGCATCATCATTATTGATCCTAAACGGCCTGACCAATAAGGATGAAACTTTCTGGGGATATTTCAATGGGTTCCTGGATGGTGGCCAGAAAGTTTCATCCAAATCGGTCCAGCCGTTAACAGTGGAATTAAATATTTAAAGAAAGACTAGCGGACCTGGCAGATGTTGTCCTTTTCGTACAGCAGCGCCACCTACCGGGTCCAATTGTGTTTCTAAACCATCCAAGAACACATTGAAATATCCCCAGAAAGTTTCATCCTTATTGGTCATGCCAATAATTGAAAAACAAAAAACAAGCATCATCATTATTGATCCTAAACGGCCTGGCCAATAAGGATGAAACTTTCTGGGGATATTTCAATGGGTTCCTGGATGGTGGCCAGAAAGTTTCATCCAAATCGGTCCAGCCGTTAACAGTGGAATTAAATATTTAAAGAAAGCCTAGCGGACCTGGCAGATGTTGTCCTTTTCGTACAGCAGCGCCACCTACCGGGTCCAATTGTGTTTCTAAACCATCCAAGAACACATTGAAATATCCCCAGAAAGTTTCATCCAAATCGGTCCAGCCGTTAACAGTGGAATTAAATATTTAAAGAAAGACTAGCGGACCTGGCAGATGTTGGCCTTTTCGTACAGCAGCGCCACCCACCGGGTCCAATTGTGTTTCTAAACCATCCAAGAATACAATGAAATATCCCCAGAAAGTTTCATCCAAATCGGTCCAGCCGTTAACAGTGGAATTAAATATTTAAAGAAAGCCTAGCGGACCTGGCAGATGTTGTCCTTTTCGTACAGCAGCGCCACCTACCGGGTCCAATTGTGTTTCTAAACCATCCAAGAACACATTGAAATATCCCCAGAAAGTTTCATCCAAATCGGTCCAGCCGTTAACAGTGGAATTAAATATTTAAAGAAAGACTAGCGGACCTGGCAGATGTTGTCCTTTTCGTACAGCAGCGCCACCTACCGGGTCCAATTGTGTTTCTAAACCATCCAAGAACACATTGAAATATCCCCAGAAAGTTTCATCCAAATCGGTCCAGCCGTTTAGGATCAATAATGATGATGCTTGTTTTTTGTTTTTCAGTTTTTGTTTAGCCGGGTTTTTTAGTTTTTTGTTATTTTATTTGTCATCATCTGCCTACTATGGTGGCCCGGACGTTTGAGTGGAAGAATCTATAGTCTGTGCAAATTTGAGCGACATGCGGACTTATAAGTCCACGCCACAGACAAGCGCCTCGGACTTAAAAGTCCGCTCCACAGAGACACTATGGCTACCCGGACGTTTGAGTGGGAGCGACATGCGGACTTATAAGTCCACGCCACAGACAAGGGCCTCGGACTTAAAAGTCCGCTCCACAGAGACACTATGGCTACCCGGACGTTTGAGTGGATGTCGGCGGACTATGGTGGCCCGGACGTTTGGGTGGATGTCGGGCTACTAAAAATATTATTTAGTTCATATTAATAAATAAAAAACAATCTAATCATAAAACAAAATAATCCGAAAGTTGTGCGGGAGAAGCCTTATGTCGGCCATCTTGGCACAATTTCGTCATCGGAGCGATACCGAATTGATAGAGGGAATGGGTAGATTGTTTTGATTTATTGTGCTACACTGTATGTTCCAAGTAATAGTTTATTGGTATCAAAAAAAAGCTCATATAATCTATTTTAATACTACGTACTGTGACATTAAGATATGTTTCAAATAATTCGTAAAAACTTGTTATAACAAATATTTTACTCAAATTTAACCCATATTGTCAGGTTCAACATTTTTTTGTACATTTCACAATAAGAGTTGTTTTCCAGTATGCACATTTATCGATTCCTTATAATGTTAGCTGTTTAACAGTATTTTTTCATTTCCTATTACTGGAGTAGTTTGGTTGCAAATACACTTTTAATAAGTAATGGCATGGTGCGCTCGACGTGACCTTGGCCGCTCTAGTCACCCGGACGCTTGCGGTATGACAGCTGTCAAAAAAAGGACGTTTCAGTGGTTGCCTACATAGGTACAATAGTTTTCTTTCTCTTCTGTAATACAATGTATTGTGAATTTATAGGGACGTCATTATTCACTATAGGTGTATAAGCTTGGGCCATTGTAGGGATGATCAATTTTACCATAATAGGCCATTCAGTGAATGAAAGAAAACAGAATTTTGAAAATGCTAACGTACCCGACAGTTAAATAAACAAAATATTATCACGGTATCACCAGTAACATATTGTAACTCGAAACAGTAGAAACTAATCTCTTTCAATGTTCCTGTAAGCTGTAGGTAATCTTACTTTATTGTAGTTCACAATACGGTATGTTTCGGTTGACGTTTCGGTTTTAGTTGATACGATTCGATCTGGATCGAAGATCGCATCCTGTCGAATCGATAAAAAAATCAGTAAATCGTATGGCCGTGAATCGATCTTCTGAAAGATCGGGCATCCCTAGGCCAAAGCTCTTGTACGCTACTTCGCATCCGAAATGTTAACCAGTATAAATTTAGAAGGAATACAATCAAATCAATTTATCTTTAATATGTATGTATTTAGAAATATATAAGTATGTTTATCAGTTGTCTAGTACCCATAACACAAGCTCTGCTTAGCTTGGGACTAGATGGCGTTGTGTGATAGTTGTGGAATATTATTTATTTATTATTATTATTTAATCAAAGCAGAGATAAATGAATCTTCTTGGGATTTTCTGTTTTTTTTCCTTAATATTCTGGTGGTTTTTCTATCAGAAAATATTCTGCAGGTTTTTCTACCAGTTTTTGGGTAGCATCAATGGAGTCTGGATTTATGCCCAGTTGATGGCAATAGGCTCGTTCCCTATTACATGGGACTTAAATTAAATATAACTGACGAAATAAGGGTGTACAATTTGCTACACCTTTGCCTAACCTTTCAGGGATTACGGGCGTTATGTTAGGTACGGTTATGATGAATTTTCGAATAACCTTTGTTTTATTTGGTTTGACATAGAAACCTAAGGATTGGTAGAATCTGAGTTAATCTCTCCCTCTATCGGCGAGCTAATGGTATCCGTAGTAATTTGCAATAGATAAAATAACCAAAGGGAAATCATAATCATAATATGTCATGCTTTTAACAACATTGTAATATATACCTACTCAATTCTATTAAAATAGCGGAAGTCCCAGTTTTATCCTATCCTACTAATACACACATCAAAAGTGTCTAGGGATCAAGCATTTTTATGCGGATTTCTTGAGATTGAGATGTGGCTTTGTAATAAATTTATGATTTTATAAATTTATATGAATCCTTTTTGGTGCATTTCATAATTTGAATCAGGAACTGTGAATCAAATTCGAGTAAAAGATGAAAATCAGCTGTCAATATTTTCCCTATAAAAACATACAACGCATTGAAGACATTATTAGTGCTACTGTTTCCCTACTACTGATTAAAACCAACGTTATTATGGAGCGGCGACGTCATTTAAGCAGGGAAGAAATGCTCAGAGCCGTGGGAATGATAGAAGCTGGTTCCCGGCAACGTACTGTGGCTTTAGCTCTGAATACAAGTCAGAGTGTTATCAGTCGACTTTGGACACGTTACCGAAGCACTGGTACCGTGGCTGAGCTCCATGGAGGACGGTATCGCTGCACCACACTTAGACAAGACCGATACATTCAAATCTTAACTCGAAGAGCTCCAACAATAACCGCCATGATGTTAGCCGTGAGGCTTCATCACTCTTCAGGGAACTTAATTAGCGACCAAACAGTCAGAAACCGCTTGCATGAAGTGAACCTTCATTCCCGAAGACCGCTACGGGTACCACCTATAGCAATGCACAATCGTAGGATTCGATATCAATGGGCTCTTGAACACAGAAATTGGGCAGAAGAACAATGGCGTTTCGTGTGCTTTTCTGATGAGTCTCGTTTTGGTATGAGACCGGATACAAGACGTATACGACACTGGAGAACCCCTGGACGCCAACAGCGATTAAAATCCTGCCAGGAAGTCCATCCTTATAGTGGTGGAACCATCATGGTATGGGCGGGTATTTGGATCGGCGGAAGAACTGAGTTGATTTGGATCAGAGGCAACCTCAACGCTCAAATTTATGCTGAGACGATTGTATCAGACGTCATCGTTCCTCTACAAGTGCAAATCGGTCCCTTATTTCAGTTAATGCATGATAATGCACGACCGCACACCGCAAGAGTTGTAAGATAGACTCTCGCCGCAGCTAACATCAATGTCCTGCCCTGGCCTGCTCAGTCGCCAGACTTGAACCCGATTGAGCATGCATGGGATATGCTACAGAGAAGAGCTCTGCCGAATATGGAGGGTATCCAGTCGCAAGAAGACCTTTTTTTGTTGTTGCAACGAACATGGGCGGCCATTCCACAGCGTGATTTGGATGAACTCATTTTGAGTATGCCAAACCGATGTTCTTGTGTTGTTAGTGTTCGCGGTAGAAACACGGATTATTAATTGTTTAAGTTACCCAATAAAATTTTAAAGAAAACTGTTATTTCAGTCTTATTTTCGAACTTTAATGTTAGTGGTTCAAATGTCAAAAATCCCTTTATTAGGAAAATGGCAAATTTCTTTATTAATGCAAAGGTGACTTGGTTTATCGTTACTGTGACAAACGAAAACACTTATTTGATGAATCCTTAAAGAAAATTTTAATTAATATCAATCAGGAGAAAAGTTATTGCAAAAATATATGTTGATCCCTAGACACTTTTGATGTGTGTATTAAAAAACGCAAAAGTTTGTAAGTATGTATGTATGTATGTATGGATGGATGTTTGTTTCTCTTTCACGCAAAAACTACTGAACGGATTTGGTTAAAATTTGGTACACAGATTGTTTATAACCTGGATTAATACATAGGATAGTTTCTATCCCGATTGTATCTTCCCGTGGAAATTTCGAGTTATAGCGGGCGAAGCCGCTGGCAACACCTAGTATGAAATATTGCACATTGCACAAAAATGTTGGTTAAAATAGAGTTAAGACTTTACCTTGTTTAATAGCTCGCTTTAGTTCGACTAAACGAACAAGTGCCAACATAATTTACTGCTTGTAAAGATACCTTAGGATGTTTAACGATACAGTTCAGTTCCCAGAAATAGTTATGTTCGTGTTTTATAAGGGAAAACAATGAATTGTGCAACTTTCAGTTAGTTTATAAGTTTAAGTAGATACTCAATATCTACCTAAACTTATTTCTAAGTTTTTCAGAAAAAAAAAAGTTTCTTAGATTTGTTATGTTTAGGTAGTTACTACAAAGAATCAAAGGCTGTACCTACAATAATATTTTGAGAAGTAGTTAATTTTTTTTTTATAATTTTGTGAAGTAAAAAAAAATTAAACGATTAATCGACATCCTTACAACTACAAACATTGGTCCACAAAGTGATTGTTGGAAGAACTTACCGTTGCAGAGTGAATCAGACTGAGAGGTGCGGAACGACGAACAAACAAGTGATTAGTAGTATGTGCATAAACATCGTTACATTGTCTCGCACATGGCCACAAAAACTAAGCACGACACACGCACATATGTAATTAACTCATAACTTGACAGTATTCTGTATGTATACAACGGTTTTAGATTGTTTACTTAGAAACAACATGTTTTGTGCGATGAAGACATTACCGTGGCAATTTTATGAGTGATTAATACACACACAACCACACAACCACCCAACCACCAACAACCCACCCAACAACCTTAATGTTTGTTTATCTAAAACCTCATAGGGGTCATTGCGCTCATCATAATGAATAACTTTACGATAGGACTAACTCTGAAATTGAGTAAACAAAAACAGAACTTGTCTATATCTACATAGTTAAGTTAGTACCTATCTACATTTTTTGTATAGCATATAATCACTTGTTTAGTTTTATGTATGGCAAATTTTATGTTTTGGTATTCTCATAAAATAGATTCCTCATAAACGTCAAGATAGGTACAACCTACCTACTAGGTATAACATCAAAGACTATGGGAGAAAAACTTATCTTTGAGTGCCACGTATAAATTAGTTATTCACAACGCGCGAATGATCGTAAAACATAGCTCGTATTACTAGAGTTAATTACAAAGCCTCTATGAAAGTTAATCTTAAAATTACTACATATTCATAAAATACTAGGAAATGTTTTGTACCTGAATCACTTCACGCGTGTGCTCTGATATCTTTTACTAAAGAAAGTCATCAGTGAACATAAAACTTTCTCTGTGATCGCTGGTCTAATGGAATGGATATAGTTTGAGGGCACACGGTCGGAGACACGACGGTGAGTCGGTGTGGGTCAAGGACTCGGTCAGTCCCCCACGGTCCTCCCACGGATACCACTTAAAAAGATGAAGATGCTTGAATATCTTTATAGATGTATAGAACGAAATGGATGTCGCAGTCATGGGAAATCGATTTGAAGTATAATAAATAGATACCTTTATCTATTACTTTGTTAAATTAAATATTACAATTATATTTTATTATTGGTATTTCGCATACTAGGTAAAAATAAACATGAAGTAGAATAGATAAGAGCGAATGAACCTCTAAAACCTACCTGAAATGAAAAGCCTGTAAAAGGCCGTTAACATGTAACGGTTATTTTCTGGTTAATATTTTATTTATTGAAATAGGAATATTTACGACAGATCTCATCTAAACAAATATAATAAAGGGTAGCAAAATAATAGGTATGGGTTACCTACACTGACAAGATCGTTCAGATGAGCGATGTGAATATTTAAAATGAATGAGTACCAGTTCTAGGTTGATTAAGGCCGTACCCTGACCAATTAACCTTGAGCATTCGTTCCCTCTGTACTGTACAGTAGTGAATACGCCCATATTTTAGAATAAAATCTATATAAAATAAAATTTTGGTCTTTTGGAATTTTTATTTGTGTCAAAATGTTCATTATTAAATTGTCTATCCATTAGTGTCAGTAGCAAAATTAAATAATGCTTACGTTACGAGGAGATGCGTGTTATTAATCACTATTTCTCATTTCGGGGGTTGTGTTGGAAGGAGATTTATTAAAGATATACTCAATAAAAAATAAAAATAAATCTGCAATTATGGAATCAAGATTATGTAGAAATTTAATATGTTTTTTATTAGTTGATATTTCTTTTAAATAACAAGTAGATAGCTCCAAAAAACTGCACAAAAACGGTTTGCGTGGCGTTTTGGTCGGGGAGGCGCCTTAATGTCTCATAGCTCTGTGGGTAGGTACGTGAGACAAACTCGGTCGCTGATGTCGTCAGCACGACACACTGACCGCGTCCTAAACGGTCACTTTGTATAAGGAAATTCTACATTTTGGCTCCTCAGATTATCTCTGAACATCTAAATACTTTCCATCTCATTCGTACACACACAAATAATTAGTAATTTCTTGTGTTGTTGGTACGATTATTGCAACTCCAGAAATAGAAACCACGATTTTATAATTTACTAGCTGACTCACGCAACTTCGTCTGCTTCTCAATAATATTATTATATAGCTTACAACCTTCCTGGATAGATCGACTATCCAACATAGTAATATTTTTTCAATTGGCTTTTTAATGTTGCAAGAATTTTTAAAGTCGTCAGAGTAATTTTTGAGTTAAACCGTAACAAACAAAAATCGAATCTCTATAATATCAGTTTAGATTACCTTAGATTATAATAGTAAAGTGAGAATGACTATAGGTACCTATCTCTTACTGTTAAATATACAATTATCATCATCATCAGCCTATATTGTTCCAACTGCAGGGAGTCAGGCCTCCTCTCTAGGAGTTGGATGGGCTATAATCCACCACGCGGGCCCAGTGCGGATTGGTAGATGTCACATATCTTCGAATTTTTGGTTCTAAGATATGTCGGTTTCCTCATGATGTTTTTCTTCAGAGAGCAGTGGTGATGAAATAAATTACACAAATTAAACGCGCCTGCCTGGGTTCGAACCAACGACCAACTGTCCGTAAGTCGGGGCCGCCTCCACTGGGCCACCACTGCTCATAAAACAATATACAATAACACCTTGTAAATATTATGGTGCAATAAATATTTTGAATTTGAATTTCCCGGGGGCCAGGGTTCGAATTTTAACGCAATTCATATTATTTTCCTATTATGATCTATTTTCCTAAATGGTCACAGACGCAGTTACTATTATGAAATGTCCATTTTACGTTGTTTTAACGCAATTCATATTAGGATCTGCTAAAGTGGCCATTTTAGACCTTTTTTTTTTTTTTTTTTTTTTTTTTTCTAAATGGCATCTCGCAGTTCAGTCTAGGAGACTGTCTTCTGCTTAACCGGGCAAATCCCTGTGGGTGCCTTGAGTTTAAGGCCTCCAGCCAGGGCAAAAACTTACAAACTAAGTGACAAATCGCTAAGGGCACCCCCTGTGGGGTACGGACCTCGGCTTAGGACGTCACTGGGGGAGGGCAGCAAGGGGACAGGCTGGATCTGAGTGATGTTATTTAAGGGCTGGTTTAAAACTACTGGCTCAGCATCGCGGGCTGGCTCTGGCGAGGGTCGGGGGGGGCTTGAAATGGGATTCCGCGACGACGGACCGCGGCGGCGCGGTCGGAATGACGGATATTTATGTCTGTTCTTCCTAAGAGTACTGGTTTCCCTACTGCTTTCTTGAAGAATAGTAATAGGGTCATCAGGAGTGATAAGAGTATGCCGCGGACGGCGGGTCTTGCTAATACGCGATGGTTCGTATCGGGCGGCCGATGTGACCAGAGGGTTCCTATGCTTGACTGCAGAATCAAAGAAGCGCTTGGAAAGGCGTTTCATGAATTGAAGAAGGGTGGGCATTTTAAGATCTAAATGAAGACTGGAATTACGGATGAACCACGGGGCTCCGGTGATCCTACGGAGAAGTCGGTTTTGTAGAGTTTGCATCGTGTGGATGTGACGCGAATGAGAGTGAGCAAATACGACACAAGCGTATGTCATAATTGGTCGGATCACTGAGGTGTAAAGCCGCAACTTGCACTTGAGTGACAATTTGCTCTTTGTTTGAAGAATGTAGTGGAGCCTACTCATGGCAAAGGCCGCTTTGTTACGAGCTGCTCTTATATGCTTCCCGAAGGAAAGGTGATGGTCGAGTATGACTCCCAAGTACTTGGCTTGCTTCTCCCAGTGGATAGGCTTACCGTACATTGTGATCGGACGTGGTGGGGGACGCGAAAGTCGAGGTTTGGTGAAAAGTACCGCCTGACTTTTGTCCGGATTTACTTCGATCCTCCACTTTCGGAACCACGCGCTAAGCGCATTGGCTGCCGACTGTAGAGATCGCGCGATAGCGCCTTGTTCGCGACCGGAATAGAAAATAGCCGTGTCATCAGCGAATAGGGCTATTTGAGCCTTCTTGATCTTTGGGATATCGCTAGTAAACAGCGTGAAAACTAAAGGGGAAAGTACGGAGCCCTGAGGGACTCCAGCACGAATCGGATGCGGGGAAGACAGAGCTTCTCCTATGCGATAGCGGAAAGTGCGATTCGACAAAAAGTCCCGTAAGATGAGCACGAGACGGTCAGGCACTCCCATTTGGTACAGCTTGTATATTAAGCCGTTGTGCCAGACTTTGTCGAATGCTTTCGCTATATCGAAAAATAACGCGCCTGTCATCAGGCCACGCTGAAAACCAGCGCTGACGTGTTCGACGATGCGATGAACCTGATGAATACACGAGTGCTCGGTCCTGAATCCGAACTGCTCGTCGGGAATGAGGCTCTTTGCTTCGACATAATCTTTGAGCCGCTTATAAATAAGCCTTTCATAGATTTTGCCGAGCGTGGTCAGGAGACTGATTGGCCGGTAGCTCGACGGCTCGGCCTTAGGTTTGCCTGGCTTGGGAAAACCTATTACAGTGGCCTCTTTCCAAATTTGCGGAAAAATATTATTAGCTAGGGCAGCATTGAAGATGCCAGCCAGTAGCACTATGAGTTGAGGAGGTAAAAGTTTAATCACCCTGTTGGTGATGCCGTCGGAGCCCGGTGCTTTCCGAGGCAGAAGCCTGTTAACGATCTCTTGCACTTCAGTGGGAGTCACTTCAGGCAGAGGGTTATCAGGGTCTTCCACAGGTGGTAGGTTAGTTTTGTGATCGACTACTGCGTTCACCTTATCAAGATGACGCTTGTCGACCGGTTGAGAACTATCGGTGCACTGAGCTTCCAGGCTGTCTGCCAGGCATTCAGCCTTCTCGGAGTCGTCAAAGGCGACGCTCTTGTCTGGTCGATTGAGAGGGGGCATCGAAGCCTCATCGGTGGCACGCAACTTGCGTTGCAGTTGCCAGAAAGCCTGATGGGTTGGCTCGAGGTCGCTGAGCATGTTGTCCCACTGAGTGTTACGAAACTCACTAGTGCGTTTCTTTACAGCAAGCTGCAAGTTACGCATGTGGGTTTTGTTTGACTCATTTGGCCAACTACTGTAGGCACGTATGGCCGCGTTCTTCTCGGTTATCAGATCGCGTATGTCCGCGGGTAGTTTCCAGCGATGATCACTCATCTCCGGTACCTCCCGCGAGCACTCCGTAATAACGGACTGAACGTGAGCTGTAAACGAGTTGATGGCGGCCGTCGTGTCTGCGACTGAGACAATATGATCGGGGATCTCGTCCAGGTGCGGCGACGTGGTCGATTTCAGCTTTTCGCCTAATTTCTTCCAGTCGGTGATCGTAATGGTCGCAGGAGGCTGGCTGGGGTCAGAAGGACCCGACCGAGGAACCAAGTGCATTAACACTGGACGATGATCAGAGTGGAGCTCATGTAGCGTCTCGATGGAACGCAACCTGAGGTTGATGTTCTTGAGCAGCGCTATATCGAGCACGTCTGGACGATGGTCAATGGTACCCGGGTAGTGGGTAGGCTCCATGGGAGCGATAGTGTCGAAGTGAAGCTTCTCGCCAAGGCTAAACACGACTTTCCCCCTAGGGTTCGTGGTCGCGCTGTTCCAGGCAGGATGTTTGGCATTGAGATCACCCGCTAAGATAACGGCATCACTCAAGCCGAAGAGGACTGTGAGGTCCTTGTCCAGAAGACCGTGATCTTCAGGAGTGAGAGTAGGGGGCATATAAGCCGAGATAATATGAACCGGTGGATGGCCGGTCATACCGAGCCGACAGACTGAAACCTCTAGTAGAGAAACAAGTGGTGGGGCATCGATGGGGATGCAGTGTAATTCTTTGCGGTAGTAAATGAGCGTACCGCCCTTATGGCAGCGAACCCGATCATTGCGTACCATGCGAAAGTTTGCAATTTTTGGGTCGCGGTGACTCGGCTTGAGGAAAGTCTCTTGCACGAGGAAAACATCGATGAGATGGTCGCGAAGAAAGGCGGCGATCTCATCGCGCTGTGTTTTAATGCCACCGTTGGCATTAAAGAAACCTAACTTGAGGGATCTGGGTAGGCCGCAGGATAATTTTGTGGTACCCATTATTGTTTTTTGTAATTGATTCCACGGAGTGACTCCTTGAGGTTGTACTTGAGGAAAATCTTCCCAAGCTTTTCTCCATCAAAGTTCGCCTCCCTGATTTCAGCCGCGCAACGGTCGGCTTCGTCAGTGGCGAACCAGTGGAAGGCTCCCAAAATCGTCTCATAGTTCGACTGATTTTGGGGGGCTGTCGTGTTCACGGGCCTGAAGGGCTCCGAGCGACGAGGATTGGCTGGTGCTGAGAAGGCCTCCCTTGGAGGGGGCACAGTTTCGGAAACTGCAGAATTGACGGGAATAACAGGCTGATCCATTAATCCCGGAAGAGGGGTGGGTTGCTTTTTGCCGAGAGGGGGAAACTCTTTTTGGCTGTTGAGAGCATCCCAGTGGAAGGGTCGCTGAGGACCAAGACGATCTGGCATCTGGGAAGATGGTACTTTGTAAGAGCCCTCTCTGATTTGGCGAGCGTTGGCGCGCTTTGCCAGCTTCGCGGACGAAACTTTGGGAGCTTTAGGGCAGCCACGGTAGTTAGCCGGGTGACCCGATTGGCCGCAGAGAACGCAACTAGGCGGCTCTGTGCACTGTGAGATGTCCTTAGGACGAGGGCATTCTGAGGTGCCATGGTTTCCCAGGCATTTTACGCACCTATGAGGCGCGAAACAATTGTTGGCGCTATGGCCGTACAACTGACAGCGGTGACACTGTCCAATTATAGAGAGGCTGTTAGGCTTCTGAATGATAATGCCCGATAGCGAGCAGACGGCCTTCACCTTAAAAATAGGGTGATGGCCTTCAACGCGGTCACAGACGACCAATACCATGTCGTATAGGTCTCCGCCGCGCGCTTTGTGAAGGCGGTGCACAGCTATTACTGGCACCCCCTGAAGTATGAGATCATCTTTGATCTCAGAAGACGGTATTTCCTTAGGGATCCGCCTAATCACCACACGGTGAGGCTTCTCCTCGGGAAGGGAGTACGTATGAAAGGCAATATGCCTTTCGCGAAGGTGGCGGGTGAGTTCCCTGAAGTCCGAGGACGAGGGCACCATCACCTTGATACCAATTTGAGTAGCGCGGGCGTTTGTGTACTGAATCTTGCGATCCGCACACATCTTGGACACTTCTGTCCATTTCCCTTTCTCGTGAATGTAGATAGGGGGCGGGGGCTTTTGCTTCCGAGGAACTATCGGAGCAGAGTTAATAGCCATAGGGCTAGACGGGCGGCTAATTGGTGTAGCCTGAGTGGCTGGGGCGGGCGAAGAAGGGCAGGAGCTCACAGGTGTAGGGACCACTGCGGTCGCTACAAGCTTTACCCATTTTAGACCCCCAGAATCTCTACATATCTACATCGGGACTCGAGGGCCGCTGCCGCGCCGGGCGGCGTAATTATTTTGTCGCGCGGACATTTTTACATTGCGATATCTTCTAAGATATTTGTTTAAACTATATAGAGTAAAAGGCACAAATATTCTATATTAAATTTAAAAAAACGTTCTAACAAACACATTTATTTAGTTAAAGATTAATACCATATGGGTTAAATAAGCTTCGCAAAAAATAATTCTATTTAGCCTAACATTTCAATAGTAAAAAATGGTAACAGTGTCAATCTTAATAGATAGATATATGCTGTCTCGAATTTTTTTGTAGAACTTTTAAAAAGGGACATTTCTTTCATACATGATATTTGCATAACTTAAACCATTTTCGAAGCACTCGCAACGGAAGCTCTCAATAAGGAATATCGTTTCCCGTTTTTGCAACATTTTTCATTTATGCTACACTCCTATTGGTCGAAGCGTGATGCTATATAGCCTAAAGCCTTCCTCGATAAATGGACTAACCAACACAAAAAGATTTTTTTCTATTCCAACCAGTAGATTTGAGTTTATAGCGTTCAAACATACAAACAAACTCTTCAGCTTTATAATATTATAGTATAGATTATATTTTTGAATAAATATTAGGCTGTTGCTCATTTCAAACGAATTAACTGTGAGTTTTCCGGTATAAACTGTGTTCAGCTTCTGGTGAATTATACTCAGCAATGATAAATTATATATGCGAAATAAAGTAACATAATAACGTATTCGTTCACGAATATGAATATTTGAATAAATATGCAGCGTGATCACAAACGCAGCTTCCTTAACCAGAGCCTTGATAATTAACAATTTTGTGGTTATTATGTAAGGACAGAAAAAAACTTCATAAAAAATGTGAAGAGGAGTCACGAGGTTCATTGACAGATTTTCATTTATTATGAGAATTTTTAACAAATGTTTCGGTGGAGTTCTGAAACGATGTGATTAGTGTTGCAATCCATCATATTTAGTGGCTCATTACGGAGTGATAAATGGGTGTATTAAAAATTGGCGCGTTCCAGGATGACTTGCTCATAATGGATCAGCGAAATTGGATCCCTTCCAGCTTCATAAAAGTCTTAAGATGATTAAGAGTCGGTATAAAACCGGTCTTGTACGAGTAATCACAATTCGTTATTAATTAACCAAGAAGTGCTTGGTTTTATAATTATATAAGAACACTTATAATTTCATGAGAATAACGTCATCTCTGAATAATAATTTCTTCATTGTTTTAAGTTACATTACATTATTAGAATACACTCGAAGTTGAATACTAAGTACAATTTTATTATCTGTTACAAACCGTTTTGTAATGTGATGCGTCAGGTTTATTTTAGCTCAAAGCCTGGGTACATGACATTGACGATAGACCTATACAGTGTGATTCTTTATAATGTGCACATATCGAAATGGGGGAATCTATGCTTAATTTTATCGACGGAAAAATTATTAAAAAAAATCTAAATATTTTTTAATATTTTATATGGAATTTTAAAAAAATTTGTCTGCTACTGTGACCCCAGTGTAAACAAAACGGTGTAACTTTTAAACTAAATTATCTATCGCGATGAAACAAACTCCATAATTATTGGAAGCAATTAGGCGTCTTCGTAAAATGAAAATTGGGGAAAAAAACTACCCTCAATTGAAAATAAACACGTTTTTTGATCAAAAAAACTTTTTTTTTTCATAACTTTTTACATAAAATTGTTTCATCGCGATAGATAATTTAGTTTAAAAGTTACACCGTTTTGTTTACATTGGGGTCACAACAGCGGACAACATTTTTGAAAATTCCATAAAAAATATAAAAAAATATTTAGATTTTTTTAAATATTTTTCCATCGATAAAATTAAGCATAGATTCCCTCATTTCGATATGTGCACATTATAAAGAATCACACTGTATCTAAAATACCCGCACATAGAAGCACGCTATTTTTTGTGTGCCAAATTAGCAATCCTTTGATAAGTATTAAACCCGGGGGTTCTTGTCACGTCATATTAGAAAAGTTTTTGCTCTTGTGGAGAACTCGGGTGACTTCTCCGTCTTAACGTGTCGATGGCAATCTACCTAAATACGGTCGGCCCAGAACTTGGCTATAAGTTTACGTAGCCGAGCTAGATAAGGGACCCAATCCTTTGGGATAATTTATATACCTAGGTATAGTTATGGCTACACAGATTGTTTAAAAATGTTGATCTATTATAACTAACTGCCTTCTAAAGGTATAATTAAGTATAAACAAAAATCGTAATAGGGTTTTTTTTTTGCACATTTTAAATTAAACAAAACTTGGAAGCAGGCGGGGTCCATTCTATTTTCATTTCATAATTTAATATTCAAATGAAACCCGCCTGCTTCCAAGTTTAGTTAAATTTAAATAGTGCTTATTTTTTTCTTTTCAGTTTTTTAGTCGGGATTTTTAGTTTTTTAACTACTTTTTTTTATTTTCAACTTTTTAGTTCTTTTGTGTTTGTTCTTACGTTGGCCGCGTAAAATTCTTCGCAGATGATTTAACTTTTGTGTTTGTTTACAGTATTTGTGAGTTTGAATTTATTTTAAAATTTTTGTAATCTCCTTTTAAACCCCTTTATTTTGATACCCTACTCGATGGTAATGGGTTTTGACCCCCTAAATCCGCAATGTTACTTCGTTTTTTTTTATTTTAATATAGCCAGTGACACTCGCGCCATCAAGACGAATCTAACGACGTATATTTTATTCAAATCCCTTCATCCGTTTAGGAGTTATGAGGGAACAAATAAACGGACATACATACATAAAATACATACATACATACACGCCAAACACATAACCCTCCTTTTGGGCTTCGCAGCAGTCGGATAAATACATACATACAAACATACACGCCAAACACGTAACCCTCCTTTTGGGCTTTGCCGCAGTCGTGTATAAAATGTGATTCTAGTTAGTCCGTCTTAGGGTTTCCGATTTCTCGAGGTTTTTTAGTTCTCGGGTGTCGAGACTTCTCGAGCCTGATTTCTCGAGTCTTCTCGGGCTGTCGAGAAAAAATAAAATACGTCAAAATTTTTGTTTAATTAATAAAAAGAGTCTTTAATTTAACTGTGTTTATTTTACATGAAAAAAATCAACATAATTTTTAACAAAAAAAAAAGTTCTCAATAAAAAATCAGCTCAAAACAAAATTGCTAACTAAAAACAATCATACTTCTTCTCCTTATCATAACTAATCTCATCTCACTAATCTGTAATAAAAAACAAAATCTCTGTTAACAATCAGCTTAAAACAAACATCTTAACTAAAAACAATCATACTTCTTCTTATTATAACTAATCTCACTAATCTTTAATAAAAAACAAAATCTCTGTTAACAATCAGCTTAAAACAAACATCTTAACTAAAAACAATCATAATTTTTCTCATCATAACTAAAGATCACTCACTAATCTCACTATGTGGGTGGTATGGTATCACAATTTTTGGCAGTTTTAATGTAATTAAATAAGAGATATCTATCTACTATTAATACGAAAAATATAACTGTCTTTAAGCCTGCTTATTAATTCTTATGAAATATGCCTTAAGATAAACCAAAGCATTAATAGATTTATCAGACAGCCGGCTCCTAATCTTACTGACCACATTTCCCGATATGGAAAATACCCTTTCATTTTCTGTTGAAGTCGGCTTGACTGAAATTAATGCTTTGTATAGTGTTTCCAGATTAGGGGTCCTCTTGCCTGTTTTTTCAAATACCAAAAACTCTTTTTTTATAATTGATTTGGAAAGCACCACAGCATTAGTTGATTCACCATTTCTCGAAACACCTTTTATTGCTCTCTCTAATTGAGCTGCAAAGCTGTCTTGTTCAGTTTCTGATTCGCTTACGCCTGCTAAAATGTTTATTTAAACTTCTCGATGTCTCGACTTTTCTCGAGCTGAATTTCCCGGGTACGAGACCGACCGATTTCCCGGGAATTCCCGGGACGAGAATTCCCGGGAACAAACCCTAGTCCGTCTGTTAGATAATCAAAAAAAATTAAAATGTGCTTGTTTTTAACTCTTTAGTTTTACCACCAAACTAAAGAGTTAAAAACAAGCTGGAAGCAGGCGGGGTCCAATCTATTTTCATTTCAAAATTTTTGTAATCTCCTTTTAAACACCTTTATTTTGATACCCTACACGATGGTTATGGAATTTTTTTATTTTCCCCAAAATCCGCAAATTTCTTTTCTTTTTTAATTTTAGTGTAGCAAGTGACACTCGCGCCATCAAGACGAATCTAACGACGTATATTTTATTCAAATCCCTTCATCCGTTTAGGAGTTATGAGGGAACAAAGAAACGGACATACATACATACATACACGCCAAACACATAACCCTCCTTTTGGGCTTCGCCGCAGTCGTGTAAAAATAGTGTAAACGTATTTTTTGTTTTATCAAATCAATACAAATTGACGAAGATAAAACGCGTCAAAGATTTGAGTGGGGGTTTGTGACGTCACTGACCGGTAAAAAAATAGAGAATTGGAATATGACGTCACACGAGTTTTCAAAGCACTGTATCGTCTTCATTGTTTGTTTTCGTAAAAAAAAAGTGTCCAATATTTTTTTGAAATCTATATGACGGACTAGTTAGTTTTTTTTCGTGTCTTCTTTATCGTGTGGCTAACGTGGTGTCGGACTTTTTATTATGCCCATGGATCTTCACCTAAACAATAACTAAATGCAATGAAGGACATACATGAAGGAATATCTATTCTTAGGGTCCCATCATTAAGACATGTTGATGATCATTGCTTTCTGTTCAAAATAAAATACTCCTGCTTGCACATCCCGACTCTCCGCAGGACATATAGAGCCCAGTCACTCAAAAGTCGCCTACATTTATGGCAGCTAACTCAGACCAAGTAAAAAGTACTTTTTATTTGGTCTGAGGCGGCTAATAATAATCTAGTTCTTTTTGGAATCAAAGTCATTTTATTTGAAAATAGCTAGAACGAAAAAGGTTGGAAGATTGAGGAGTATTATTAGAAGCATATTGCTACAACTTATTAATCCAGTGGTTGTGTTTTCCTGCATTTTTTATAGGTTGGTAGTTTCTTTACAATATCGAAGAAAATTCTTATGCATTAGAGCTTTTCTCTAAAAAGCTTGATTCCGGTTAATTGACAAAAATGATCCCGCATGTAACTCTACATGCGGGATCATTTTTGTCAATTAACCGGAATCAAGCTTTAATTTTCAATTAATGGGTAAGTTACGTATAGATTACATGTACAGAAAGTCATCTAAATTCTAGGGCAACATTGAACTTAGGCAGTAACTGTACTCCGAAGTTCGACGTGCTGTTAACTAATTAAAGCGTTAATAGAATCACTAAACCTCTTTTCGATGAATAAATAACCGGTTAACAATGTGTATGCATACCGGTGTGCATACATTCCTGATCAACCGATCGGCTGTAATTAACCTATCCCAGGGATTTCGAGAACAGCACTAACCTGGTAATGGTATGTATGCTCCTGAGATGATAAGGCGACGAAGCAGATAAACGATTTAATACAATCCGTCAGTTTAGGTTGTTTCTAAATAATAGGGTATTTCACAAAAAAATATCTAATTAGTCCGTCTGTTAGATTATCGAAAAATTTTGGATACGTGTTTTTTGTTTTATCAAATAAATAAAAAAAATACGAAAATAAAACATGTCAAAGATCATGAGTCCCCGGCTTTTGACGTCCCTTTGTGGGTAAAAAAGTACTAACCTTGTGACGTCACGCGACTTTTGGAAGCACTGTATAGTCTTCATCTTTTGTTTAAGTGAAAAAAGAAAAAATACGTATCCATTATTTTTTGAAAATCTGTCTGACGGACTAATTAGATTTCTTTGGTAAAGTACCCTATTGTGGTTCAATGTCAAAAGACTTCTTTTGATTGGTTACGACAAATTAAAATACAGGTGGTAAGTAAATAATAGCGTAATCGACCCTAAAGCAAGCTTAACGAAGTTCTTACTTAGGTAGCTTAAGAGTTGCGTGTTTGGTTCTCGTATCCTATTATAAGAAGCTGGTTTGTAATGACACCCACGGGCACGTAAACGAGCAATGAGTGGGGTAAGATATGGGTTAGCTGGACCAGTTATTAACGAGTATTTGGCTCACACGTAACTACGATATTTCCCGATACGACTGATAGTCCTACCCGGTCCATAGGGAGCTTAATTGAAACCCACGTATAACAAAAGGGTTGATACAATTTTATTGAGTAAATACTCGAATTAACAGGTAATTAGCATGGTCCCTGGCCGGTCTAGCCACGGCGGCGGCGCAGCGGTCGTTGAACTCGCTCAGGTCAAAAGCCTTGCAGTGCCAACCGTCGCTTAGGTATATATTTATCGCTAATACAATTTTCTGAGCCCCTTCGTTACTTGTGAAGATTATCCGCCTACCCGGACTTGGCGGACAATTAAATCCATTGAACATCTCTCTGCTGAAAGCCGTTAAGGAAACACAAAGGGTTCGTTAACTTAGTTTATGTTCTGTTTGTGTTAAAAATAGCGATTTTGAGAAAAAAAAAACAATGAATGATCTGTTGATATATATATTGTTGACTTCCTTCAAGTCAATCAAAACAAAAAGAAACTTTTCATTTCTTATTACGTCGCCGTCGTCTCAAGAAATGGTGTACCATTTTTCTCTTAGCTAGAATAGTATTATTCAAAAATCTTTTATGTTTTTTAATGAAACCATATTATTGTAGATAGTAACCCATCGTTAGTAGCCTTATAACTTAATGAAGCTGCCTCCATTTTGTGCTGTAGAACAATAGGGGATCGGACTGGGTCAAAAAAATATGATTCTAATTAGTCCGTCAGTTAGATTATCGAAAAATATTGGATACGTGATTTTTGCTTTATCCAATTAATAAAAATTGACGAAGATAAGACGCGTCAAAGATCGTGAGTGGGGGTTGTGACGTCATTTGTTGGTGAAAAATGTACTACCATGTGACGTTTTCGAGGAATTCACGAGTTTTCGAAGCATTGTATCGTCTTCATTTTTTGTTTATGTAAAAAAGAAAAAATAAGTGTCCAATATTTTTTGAAAATCTATCTGACGGACTAATTATAATTTTTTTGTCCGATCCCCTATTCTATAAATATATATGTATAAATAAAAACTTATATTTGCAGGTTACAACACACATGCAAGTTACTTTTTGGTTGACTATAGAAATCAAGTAAAACTACTTACATCAAATCAGTTAAAATATAAAATACGAGATGTTCTTCCTTAAATATTTATCCCACTGTAAAGAAAAATAAAGCATCGAACGGCAAAATTGAAAACTTTAAAATAAATGCAGTAAATTTTGTGCCGTAAAAATGAGATAAAGCTTTCTTCGACGATACAAGACGTACGTCTGTAGACAATGCTTGTACTGAATGTATTTCATTGCGGCCATCTATTCAGGAATGCTCTTCTATGGCTTCTCTTAATTTCAGAGGTCAGTTACCGCGAACATCTCTAAACATATGTATACAGTATGTTAACTAACAGAGGGCGTTCCCGTTAACCCGCAATAGTATAGCATCCATACATGCTAAAAAAAAAATTACCAACCTGGAAACCCCTTGGTTACGGAGATATTGGGGGTCAAAGTTCCAAATTTTTCACAGCTGTTTTTGTAAATTCTAGTTTTTCAGGCTATAACGTTACTTAAATTACCTCCATGACCCATTAATTATTTAAAGCATCCACTAGCACAATGTTTTAAGAGTGGTACTTTGAGTTTTACCGTAAAATGTGATTTTTGACACCAAAAAAAAAGTTGTTTCCCAGCAGTAAATTTTGAGACATCAAACTAAGTACCCCTAGTACTTAGTTTGATGTACAGAATGCTTGGTTGACGGGAACGCCCTCTGTTAGTTAACATACTGTATAGGTACCTATCCATCTTCTGATGAATTGCTATTTCGCTAGAACGTCGCAATTATGTTTTTGCCTCCTTCGATGCGAGTTAGTTCGGGTGAAGTCTTAATATATATTATTTTCGGATCATCAAACGTTATTTAACTAATGATCTTCGAATTTTTTTTTAAGTACTAGAAAACAAAATGTTGAATGTTATCAATCAGGTACAAACGTTTTCCTCGTGTATCTTTACTCTTATTAACATTATTATTATTTCATCAGCTTTTACACAGGAGTTTCATCATCATCATCACTTGCAGCCTTGTTCCACACCTCTCTTTTGTGCCAAACATCACTGGTCTGCACGTGTCTGAATATAGGAGCTTGAAAAACTCAAAAATATTGAGCACTCTTGAAAAGTAACCAAGTTTTAAGGTCTTTTTTGATGAATGTTATTTATTAACAAAACACTTAAGTACCTATTATGTGCGTATAAGTATAAATTTAATTTAGCTACTCTGCAAAAGTTTTCTGTGGTAATTATAGTTTCAGTTATATTTTCCTTATTGAATAAATCAATAATGGTTGGTCTATTTCAAAGTATGCGCCGATACTCTATGATTATAATGCGGCGCGGCGCGTGGTGCCTGCGTGCCTCATGGCTCTGAATGCCATTAGCGTTCGCGGCCGAGAAGCCGCGATTCGCTTAACTTGATATACACGCCCCATAATAGGTCCAATCCAATTTCTAAAATCACGTATTATGTTTCGATACTATGTATTCTAACAAATTAAAACTTATGATTTTCCAAAATCATCCTGAAACATTGCTGTGCATGGCTGAAACTGTTTTTGAACGCTATGTGCTGTAACACCCCTGATTTTTTAAATTAAGTAGGTATAACAATTCCTTTTTCTCAAGCAGGAGAAAATGTCGGTAAAATGGTAAATACTTAATTGTGTAGACAAATATACGTACTCGTTATGTTGTTAGTAGGTGGTCACTTTCGAAAGTATTTTAATTTCAAGTAACTTTAGAAGTGAGAACATGTACAGAAGTAATTACTGTTGTGAAGTCTAAACGTTGAGTTCTAGTTTAAAAAATTCTCCAAACGATGGCAACAATGTCATGTGGCATATCTGTCGCAGAATTTATTACTTCCTCACTTTTACCGCCGTAAAAAACAAGGAAACAATGTATTAAAAGAAACTTTCTTTTAGCGTCTCTGATGAATGAATCAGTATCATGAAATCAGCTGGAAATATATATATACTTTTTGTTCTTGCAGGAGAAAGGTGGACGCTGGACCCACTGACCTACTGCGGCCACTGCTGACGACCACTTTCTGCCTCACTGCTATTTATAATAATCATTGTGTAGCACACAACTGACAACACGTGCATTATACCGTGCAAACTTGCCAAGCTTACCAGGCGTTTAACTAAGAAGAGCTGCGAAGACAAATGATTGATGATATACACGAGGGATATAATACGACGCGCCTCTTCTGTAAGAAAAACAAAAGACAAGATCCCTAATGGTTTTCTATCCAAAGCCCTATTTACCATCTAGTTGTGATGTATAACAATTGAAATAAACGACACACTAAGCTGTTTGTGGCCCCATTCGTATTCCTTGTGTAGGAAGATCAGCTGGTGCCTCCTCATCAAAGACTAATGAGGGCAAAATATTAATAAACAAACGATAAAATTGAATGCAAATAAGGTACATTTGTGACAGAAATACGCCCAGCAGATGCACCTTCCTTAAGATTCTATTAATGATACCTGCCTTGTGGTACAAGTAGGGGTTTGGTGCAAACAAGTCTGGATGCGCGACTGGTTGGCAGGCTACACTGGCGCTAAATATAAACTCTTAACGAGTTTCTACGGACAAAAAGGCAAGTAGCTACACATTATCGCACATGAGATTAGTGGTTCTGAGCGCAATGAGACTCCTATTAGGATAGTTTATGGCTTTTCGAGGAAATGTTAAAAGGTTTACGCTTTAGTATTTATTACAAGAGATACGACTCCAAAAATATATAGGTAGGTATGGTTTATTCACAAATGAAAACAGTAATAAATCTTCGAAACACAAAACATAATCTCTTGTGTCAATTATTGAGGTCACGCTAATTCAATTCATTATTCTGATCAGATAACACTAATTCATAAATATCTTTCATCAAACATGTCGGAACATCCGCCACTAGCAAGTTTATCGGCTAACAGTGAATTCCGTTTAGATACGGTATTTTTTGTCCAATAATTCAGATGTTTTAAATAAATTGTTAAGGAATCGGCTGTGAATAGCATCTAGTTATAAAACCGGCCCGCGTCGGCATTTTATCTGGTGACCCGATTCGAGGCAGTGTGAACGGGCCGGGCGGGTGTTGCACTGAAGACGCTGCGCGGGCGCCGCTGCCAAGTGCAAGGCAAACCTCTCCACCACACGTAACACAGCATAACGACAACAAAATACCAACACGCGCGTCCGACACACACTCGTTTTGTTCGAGTTTCTTGTGTTCTACTATATTAACGTAAGTTGGCAAAATGACTTGAAAATTGAAATACGTTGTCTAATAAAATATTTTTTGTAATAAATTCAACAGATAGATGTTAAATGTTTTATTTTATATCTCACGTAAATAAGATTTAAAATCAATGTTCATTTTAATTTCTCACTTTGGTCCCAATCTAGGTCTCCCCGTTTATCTTTCCTATTTCTTCCCAAACACTCAAAATTATGATGCGATCCAAGAACGAAAAAAAAGGGAAAAGTAACAAAATTACTTACTGCACGGATATCTTAATCAATATTTTACGAACATGCCTAAGGATAAAATTACGTAAAAGTAAGTCACGTCTTCGGATACAATTACGCGAATACGCGACTAAAAGTTAATAGGGAACACGTAAAAAGAAGATGGCGGCATAAGTGCGGAATGCTCGCCGGGTGCACGCTTCAGAGATGTTCCGATAGTAGGTACAGGGACCCTGTCCCGTAGTTCCTTTTTTAAAATCTTCAGTACATGGTAAACGAATATTTTTATCTTTATTTTTTCTTTATCAGTGACACACACACACGTGTTAATCACAGTGTGTAGTTTTTGATATAGCCTCCTTACAGAAATTAAGGAAAAATGTAAAAAGAATATGTAATTGTATGTAATATGTTTATGTACTATGGTTATTAAATTATTATACCGAGAGCAAAAGTTGTACTTCGCAGTCACACACTCACGAACACGGTCTGCACAAAATTCACTAGACGAAAAACATTTTCTTCATTTTAATTGGTCTATTATGTTTTGATGCAAACACAATTATTAAACCAATCAAGACAAGATTTCCGCCAAATTAACTAAGAAGTGAATCAAGATTCGTATCTTAGAATTCCTAGACTGTCTGATTTACGACGACCCATGCATAGATGGAATTGGCAGACACACCACAAAAAAAAAACTTAATATTAACGTAAGTTATTATAAAAAAAAAACTGTACCTACAACATAACTCTGCCCTGGTCAGCCTGTACAGCGAAAGTGCTTGCACTCAATTTAAAATGAACAAGGTACCCATCAAGGTACCTACTACTCACACAAAATGAAAATCCATCCACATGATGAAATTCACTCAACTGAATGATTATGGGAAATGCACTGCAATCTCTCTTATTTATGCAATATTCTAAGTCTTAATACGTAGTTGATGTTCGTGACTGTACGTAGTGCCAATTCATTTCATATGCATCCAATGGAGGCACCACTTTCCTCGTAATGAAGTCTCCACGCAGGATCGTGCACGTACTTAATATGTCCATGGATTCAATAAAATTAAATAGGACAATCATATGAAGTTGTTTGACGACACGGTTGGCGCAGTGGTTGAGTGATTGACTGCTGCGCAGCATGTCGCGGGTTCGATTCCCGCACGGAACAAATATTTGTACGACCTACAAGTATTTGTTCCGAGTCTGGGTGTTTTTCTATCTATAATATGTATGTATTTACAAAAAAAAAATGTATATAAGTAGTTTATCAGCCATCTCGTTACCATAACACAAGCATTAGGTTGCTTAGCTTGGGACTAGATGGCGTTGTGTGAAATGTCCAAGGATATTTATTTAAGTCTGACCAATAAGAGATGATAAACGTAGCGACCGGGGTCTAAAATGGCCACTTAAGCAGATCATAATATTAATTGCGTTTAAAAGCGTAAAATAGACCTATCATAATAATAATGCGTCTGTGAACATTTAGGAAAATAGATCATAGTAGGAATATAATATGAATTGCGTTTTAATTCGTAAATAGTTCACAGACGCAGTTTATATGATAAAGTCCATTTTACGAATTTTAACGCAATTCATAATATTATGATCTGCTAAAGTGGCCATTTTATATCCCCTGGCTTATTTTGATCTCGTATGTTAGTGGAACCAATTCAGCTCCATCCGGTTAGACCAGAAGTCGAACCAAACCTATATAGTTGTGAAAAAGCTAGGCAGATGAAGTAAAGAAAACTTTTAAAGTCACTTCGGGGAAATCTTCGTAGCCAAGTGCCAACCAATCCATAATTTTCTACGGGAAGCACATATCAAAATTGTACACTTCAAAAGTGCTTGAAGATTTTCCAGTTACATGATTTTATCAATTTAACTGTAACTTGCTCCAAATTACCCGTTCAATTATAGTAACACTACAGGATTATTAAATAATTATAAAGATTGTATCTTAAGACCATCATAATTCAAGTTAGCAGAACAAAAAGCTATTGTGGTATAACTGCATACTTGGATAGCCGATTAGCATGCTTAGCGCCGAGACGACACGCACGCGCGCCCTTCAATGGAACACATTACTATACAATAAGGTTTTTTGCCAAATTATTCATGTTTTGCTAAACAAACAAACCAAACACAATCCATCTCAATAACGGGCCGATAAATTGGGACAGATTTTTCCGTTTTTACCCCGCCTCTGAGTATAGATCAATCTAAGCTTGTTAAGGTTTCGACGCATCTTGTCGACTCAGACTACGATTTATTTGTTAACGGCACTTAAAATACTATCTCATTAAGATCAATGCAAATAATGGAGAAAGTAGACAAGACCGTTAATGACAAAATGTTCGTTTGGAAACAAGTTTTTAGTCCGATTTATGTCTTAACTGGCAGGTTCTTGTCTGCGATAATTTAAAGTTGAAAAGTGAGATGGTTGACACACAAACATGTAGCTGTTTGGGAAGGCACCGTTGTGCGACACCCGTGTTGACCCCACCTGTGGTTCAACGATCAGCCGACATTCGGACAATACGGGCATTTCCCAGGCTTGCCCATGACTGATGGTACCTCGTTCCAACCAACGGTTTAAAATATATTTAAATAAACATAAACATTTCATCACTCTAATATACCTCTTAGGTCATCTAAACTTTATGAAAACTCTACAGTTTATAAATAAAGCCACTGCACGTAAATAGCTTATTTGTTGTCAAATTACCTCCTTTCCTTTTTTATGAAATAATAACATTTTATGGTAACGACGACCGCGATTAACATGACCTGATGCAACATATTACGCGACCTAACCTTTAATTTTATTTAATTAAGATTATGTAATTGTAGTAATAAAACTAAAACAGTTGCGGTTCGAAGCGCGTGCTCTCGTAGCGGCAGCGGGCGGCGCGTGTCTACACAATAGTAAATAAATAGTTGTTAGGGTACCTATATGATGGGCATCCTCGAGGCGTTAGAGGCAATTAAGTGAACACGCGGAAGCCCACACATCATTATTCATTAACATCATCGGTATCGACTAAAAGCTTCGAGCCCGTTTCCTGGGTTTTTCTGCGCAGGAGCAGTGGATGCACGTCTCGCGTGCTAACCCGCGCCGCTCGTGCGCACACGCCTCTTACATCATAACATAACATGTAAATAATTCATGGCATAGCGTTCGATTCGGTTAGTGAGCTTTATCTAGTCCCTAACGGTAAATAAACAATAAAGAACACCAAGTTCTCGTAAGTTCTTAATTAATGTGATGGTCTCAGCTTGTAAGAAAATCGTTATTTAAACACGCTACAGCTGCCGTTAATGTTCCTCTTGGATAGGTACTTATATTGTTTGTTAGACAGTCTTTCTACTTTGTCGTATGGATTAAAACACCATGTTTCTAAAATAAATTTTACAATTTATTACCTCTTTTAATTTTTTTCACATGAAAAAATATTCAATGTATGAGACATACATGACGTAAAATGGTGCTAAAGCTACCACATTACAAGCACTATTACAATTATAATCTAATCATCCTTAAGAACTAATAAGGAAACTTATTTTTTATCACATACAACTAATATTGCATCACAATATTAATAGCAAAACAATCTTCAAGAATAAAAAAATCACAACATCATGATACTATTGGCAAAAGCCTTCAAATATTTTTAACTTCAACCATCATCAATATCTTGTATCTTTTAGACTAATCACTGTGGATTTAGTTCATGTTCACAATAGAAGGTACTTAAATAGTTTCTCGGAGGTTTTTTTGGAAATTCTTTTTACAACGGTACACAATCTGTTTCGGGTGCAAGATGTGTTCCTGTCTCGTGTCTAAATTGCCTCGTTAGGTTCACTAAGAGCGTCATTAATGTTAGGTACTGTGGTCGCACCGTTACTGGTGTTACCGTGGTTGGACTGAGCACTTGCTCGCAGTCAACATCACCATGCTTCCACGCTGCCGCCATACGATGTAGATCAGTAGAGCATGAGATAGCTTATATTTTTGTAACTTATTTTGGTCATAATCGATTTAGAATCTACTGCGGTTATTTAACAGATTTTCATCGAATTTGAAGTTATCAAAATATCAATTGTCACGTTTGAGTTCTAGTTGTTTCGAATAGAAAGTGCTGGGGGGCTAAAATGGCCACCTTAGCAGATCATAATACGAATTGCGTTAAAAAGCGTAAAATGATAGGAACTGCGTCTGCGACCTATTATCATCTATGTGCGTAAATGGTTACAGACGCAGTTACCATAATGAAAGGTCCATTTAACGCTTTTAACGCTATTCATAATGTGATCTGATAAAGTGACCATTTTAGACCCCCAGGTCGAGTTGAATTGTATGTAAGTGATTATGAGTCAGACTATCTGGTGAAAGATTTATGATACATACCCTTCTTATCAATCGTAATTTCGTACTTATAATAATTGCTTAATCTTAATTAGTCGAATATTAGGAGTCATCGAACCTTCGCGTTCATTGCCTACTCCCATAAAGCTAGGTTTTTTTTTTCTAGGTTTTTCTTTAGGTTAAATTAATGCTGCATACTAAAAGGGTTCAATAAACGTGTTTCTTCTTTATAATTGGGTGTAAAAAGATCATTCATGAAGCTAAAGTCACTAGTTTTATCCCGTCATTGATATTTTTTTGCTCTGGACCATACCTGGGAACCTTCCAGCATAGTTCCAATTTATCTACAATTTTTTTTTAAATGTAATTTTTCAATTTCAAAACTTCACTTTCTATGTTAAAACGATAGCACAATTGGATTAGTTTTTTACATTGAGTTCTACCGTAGAACGTAACTTTGCACCAAAAAATAAGGTAGCGGCCTAGCATTGTTTTTTGGTTTTTGCGTAGTGCAAAATATTTATTTTTATGAATAGAAACCTTTGTTTACCGATTCGTGTAGGGGCCGTCTACACCATAATAGGTGTAAGCGAAGCAGATTCCCAGATTTGCTATGTAATTTTCTAAACATAAATCTTTTCATTTGAGGATATAGTCGTGTTAAAATAAGTATGCGGTCGAGCAAAGTAGTCTTCCACAAATAAAATCAGTTCAAGTCGTAGACCCAGAAACAATAGCCGTTACAAATGGTTTAGTTAAATGGAGGAGGGGAGGGTCGCCCTAATAACGTGGAAATACTCGCTAGACTGGAACAAAATATTCAAATCGAATTGTAGACAACTACATTATTTCTATTCCAAATATTTTCCACACGAATCTCCAACATTTTGACTGGATTTCCTGAACGGGATGACAGAGCTGTTTACTAATCGATTCGTCAAAACCAGTTTTTTTTACTAGATTAGTCTATTAAACAGGCATATATCTAGATTTCCCCAAACTAGTGATACAACTCATGACTTCACACTGAAAAGACTAGCGAGGTTGCCATGCGAGGCAGTAGGTCATTTCTAACCACAAAAATAGATCCTCATATTGTATTGAAACTCCATATCTACTATTCAAGTCCAAATCAAGCTCAAGAGTGTTTAACCGACCATTGAACTGAGTACTTGGACCGTAAAGCTGCCAACGTGAATGAACTATCAATTTAATCCCATTGATGTCCCGAAGAACCTTGAAACCCGGAAGCAAGTACAAGAAATTTGATAGCTATACATGATCAATAGATCCGATCCGAAGGTAACGGTAGTGCATCGGCGACGGTGAACGACACCGTGCGATCGGCGCGGGTGCAGCCTCCCGATAACGCAACAATTATTAGCTTGTTATCGACCGATCTCATAGAGCTCGTGTCAAAAACGATGCACCGTTAATACTGTAGTGTTAGAAACTTTATGAGAATGACAGGTTTGATAAAGTCGTGAAAGACGATGGAATATTTGGAGCCCCAAATATTCCATCGTCTTTCACGACTCAAACCCCAAATTTTAAGTTTATTATCATAACATCGCTTTGTAATACCCCAAAAGGTGAGGAGGAGATGTGGAAAAACCCAATAACACTTTGCACGACCCGGCTCAGCAGTCGCGCTTGTGAGCAGATACGATAAAATATGCAGAAACCTAAAAGTTGAACTATTTTAGGCTCATTTATTAACGCTATTATTTTTTCTCCGACTGATCAACAGTAGGGTATGTCATCAAAAAAATCTAATTAGTCCGTCTGTTAGATTATCGAAAAATATTGGATAAGTACGTGTTTTTTGTTTCATCAAATTTATAAAAATTGAAGGAAATAAAACGTGTCAACGATCATGAGTGGGGGCTTTTGACGTCACTTTGTGGGTAAAAAAGTACTAACCTTGTGAAGTCACACGACTTAACGCGACTTTTCGAAGCACTGAATTGTCTTCATCTCTTGTTTAAGTAAAAAAAGAAAAAATACGTGTCCATTACTTTTTGAAAATCTGTCAGACGGACTAATTAGATTTTTTTTACCCTTTTGTTCTGATTGTTGCTTGACGTTTCGTGTTTCAGAAATTATAGCATCATTCAAAACAATATTAGATCGTGAACTTGAATTTAATATTTGCTCAACGATTTTATTTGTCTAAGGAACGAGCTTCCGACAATTTTATACACGTCACACGATTCGCTGGCTCTTGTCTTTACGCACAAAGACAGATACTAATTAATTCTGCCGTAACAATGAATCATGCACGGCATAATGATCTTTGTAATCGAGGCCAAAGGGGCGAGATTAGAACATAATATGTTTTGACAATTTGAGCGAGTATACTGCCGGTACTTGACGAGTAGCGTGTCATTATGGCACTCCATTTAAGTACGTCTATAATTAAGATAAATTGCACGTCTTTTGATGTTAGCGACCTTCCGTTGCAGAGTAAATAATGTTCTAAATGTAACATATAAGTTTCTACTACCGTACGTTTACCTACTTAGACATTGAAAATTATGTTTTAAAATGGCTCTTCAATAAACATAATAATATGTCTCATAATTATAACTATTGCTTTATATTATCTCTAAGGCTCTCATAAAAAAGTCTAATTGCTCGACTTGGCGGGGACACTGCCGTGCCGCCACAACATTTCTAACACCATATTTATAAGTTCATACAATACAAATCCATCTCTCCAGATATCCAAATCTACAAAAACAAATCAAAGCCGGATTTCTTTATGTTTTTTAGGGTTCCGTACCTCAAAAGGTAAAAACGGAACCCTTATAGGATCACTTTGTTGTCCGTCTGTCTGTCTGTCTGTCTGTCTGTCTGTCAAGACCTTTTTTCTCAGGAACGCGTGGAGGTATCAAGCTGAAATTCATATCAAATACTCAAGTCTATGGTCTCTTGGAGCTGTGAAAAAATCAAACTTCTAAGTCAACGCGATCAAAAGATACTCCCGTTTATGCCGCAAATTTTCGACACTCGCAAGGGAATCAAAACCTACAGGGTACTTCCCGTGAACTCAGAATCTTGAAATTTGGTACGAAGCAACGTCTTATAACACAGATAAAGGAAAAATTGCGAAAAGCATAAATTTTTAGTTACAACCTTAAATAAAAATATTTTTAAGTTGAAATTTTCACTGAATGTGTCTCTCTGTTGCTGCTATAACAAAAATAAAATAAAAAGCGACTCCCCTACTACGATGGTACGGAACCCTTCATGTGCGAGTAGGACTCGCACTTGGCCGGTTTTTTGTAACCGTACCGAAATCCATAGCTACAGGTCGGCTTTATTCCACCTTAATATCATTGTCGTGTACCGTTGTCCGGCCACAACGTAACGGGACCCAAGGCCCTAAGCATTGAATATCGCTCCGATTATTTCAACCATCTCACATTTAGAGGGGCATCGGAGCAACCATGTTAAAGCTTGTAATTGGCTTTAGAATATTGATTTGGGCATTAGAAGCATGAATGGATTAATGATCGGGCACGATTCTGTACGACGTAATTATACGTTCATAGCTATGATTGATTTAATAAGATAATAGTGCTTAGCGTTAAGACAAGCCTCAATTACAACAATCTAGGCATAATTTCTAAACATTCCAAGTCTTTAGTTAGAGCTTCTAAACTTCTTGTTGGATGCGGGCTCCGCTCAGAAATATGAAACTTTCTTTAAAAATTGAGTAGAACATATTCATATTTCACCCATGTCACGTGTCACTAGTTACAAAATACGTATAGGTGGCACATACCTGCGGGCGGAGTGTCGTATGTCTTGAATAATAGTCGTGTTGGTAGAAGTTGGTGGGCGACAGCGGCGGCCGGTACTTCTTGTGGCCGTAGCCCATTGTGTCCATAGTGTGCATCTTGATCACAACACACTAGTGGTCGCACCCACGAGGCAGTTCCCGATCGATCGTCCGGTGCTCAGGTCAGACGTTAAGCGTCACATATCGCTCGCTTTTCTGTAATAAAAATATCATTGATATCAGTATTTTATGACACGCACAGCTTTCTTTGTAAACTGAATGGCGGGATGGGCCTGGAAGCGACGCGAGCGCATGCCTTGCATCGGAAATGTGGGATGACGATGCGGCGTGCATTAATAACTGAGTTGAGGCTCTCTAATCTCCATTAAAGCTTTACTTATTTTAGTGATCCTTACATGTTATGTTACTCTGTAAATCTGTTCAGCTGCAATTACGAATGTTTCTCATTTCCTACTCCCTTGCTACACGAGTCCCACGTTACTAACTTATTTTGGAGTTATTCCAACATATTAACGGGACCAGCTTTGCAAGTAACTAACAACCGCTGTATAAATTACGAGAGCTTCGCTCTGCGTCGTCAAATATTTACATAAACTCTCACAGAAGTCGAGAGCTCGCTCCATCGCTGTTTGTTGTGGAAACGAATTTAAATCGGTCAAATACCTGCCACTGGTAATACGACTAGTGACGTAACATAACTGTTCAATGGCTACGACGAAATTCATTAATTAAAATGTACCGACCCGACCTCCACAGTGGCACTCGAATAGACAATAAATCTGTATTTTATTGGCATTTGCATTTGACGCTCATAGCTGTTTTTCCAGTCTTAATGATCTGCTAATTTGATTTTGAAGATGTAAAAAATCTATACCGTAAAATGTTGGGCAAATAAATTGATATAGTCATGGTAAAATTCGTGCTGACAGAAAATCATACGGACTGAGTTATTGACTACGCCAAAATCATTTTTTTCAGCCGATCCTCAATAGAACTTGTATCCCATAAATGGATAAAAACCTTTTCCTCGTAAATATTGGTAACATTTATGAAATCTGTCCCAACCCAACAAATCCGCCATTCAAAGAAATAAATTTGTTATTGTTCCACGTTTCCTGAAAGCCAGTTCAAAACAAATAGCTGATTATTCTTGCCAAAATATGAATCAGTCATTTACGAAGTTGTGACAGTTCTCACGCGTAAAACGAATCGGTATTCGGTGCCGAATGTTTGTTTTTGCTTACGTTTTTATCTCATTGATTGAGTAGTATTCGGCCTTAACTCAGGGCCAGCCATTGCACTGCTCAATTGTTCCACAATCGACACCACGGATCAATGAATATTATACAATATTGTTTTTCCCTGAACGTTTTATCATAATAACTCGTGGTTGTATTCAGTAAGTTCATAGAACAAAAACTGGTTGCGATGTTAAAATTAATTGTTGATTTATATCAGGAAGTGTTGGTCATCGGCTTCACGTGTGTTCTTCGGCTTATCGTAATAAAGATTGATGTACAAAAAACAATGACTGAGATACGGTGTTTTTATGTGGTAACCGTTTGTGTGTGACACCATGAGCAGGTGTTTCAAATAATTCGAATAATATGTTTTAGATGTACTTAAGGAAAACAAAACATGTTCAATGACAATTGAGATTTTTGCGGTCAATGCTGGGACATCCAGAAATGTGAGAAATATGCCAAAGTACCGACACATCGCGTTAAGTGTAACGTCAAAGGGGATTGCGGCACGGCATTTTATTAAGAGGCCTTCATCGACGTGCTGATATTCACCAACATAGTTTTAGTGAGGTAAACATCTGACACACTCCAAAGATCGGCCGTCTGAAGGTTCTCTCCCCCCAAAAGTAAAAAAAAACGGTACAAGCAAGTGATCTACATCATCCTTGCGTTACATTTATCTCACACTACATCATAGCCATCACACTAACTATATTGCCCTTAAGTTTTCCGCAGCACGTTGCTACTTTGCTTGTACGTCGTTAACACGTACATTGCTCAAGCCGCCTCGCAGCCAGGCCTTGTCCTGCATGGTGCTGAGTCATAGCGAGCATGGCCACCGTGGGAAACCGCTTATCAGCGCGCTCTTGTGCGAATCGTAGGCATTCGTTGGCCAAGTAATTATGAACTAGTTATGCAGTCTATTGAAGTTATCTAATCCGGTGCTTTGTTAAAAACCTCTTGAGGATATATTTCCTTGGATGCAATTGTGCTGCTGTTGAATTGATTTTAGATAAGAAACATGCCTGAGGCAAACTAAACCAGGTTAACCATGATAAAGAAATCACTCATAAAATCCAGATTAAGTCCCAACTACTGAGTACCTATTTTATTTGAATTATTCACAAAGCTGTAAAAGTCTTAACAAAGCTCGAATTTATTAAATAAACATGAGTATAAACCCGCGTGGTGTTGGTAAACAAAATTCAAGTTCAATGTATCCCAGGTGCAGAGCGGCCTCGTCGCGGTCCAATGTCAATGTCACCTTTCCATTGGGTCGGAGCCGACATCGCTGCGCCTGCGCACAGTGCGCACTGTGCCGCCATCGCATCGCTCTGTCGACCATCGCCCGTCGCCGCTCGGACGCGGACCGATGAGAGTCAACCGCTCGGAACAGGAAATACCCGATGCTAAGCGGCAAAAGAGACGGCCATCCTGTTTATGTTATCAAAGATTTTTCCAAAAATTAGGATGCCTCTTAAAACCTTTTAAGTATTTTATTTATTACTTTTGAGACATTCTCGAACTAAGTATTTTGTATTTCTCATTACAAAAAACATGTTTGTACACACACTATGAACATTGCTAGATTCTACTCGATCGGAACCGGTTTAGCATTCCAAGAGTTCAGATACTGGTTTAATCCTAATACATGTTCTAAGAATCATAATTTTGCAGGTTGTGCTGCTTTCTTTTAGAATATATGTCAAGATAATTTAAATATTCGTATAAAATGTGGGTGAGGTAACGCGAATTGCTGTGGAATTCGGACGACAACGGTACCTGCCCGCGCGCAACAAACGCGCGACGGATTACACGACACTCGTGCTGATGCATTATACAACGCAGCTAATCACTCGACTCACATTACATACATTAGTACTACTTGGAAGGTATTCAAGCTTCAGAGTAAATTGGCAATGGAATTTGTGCTTTTTTTAGACTTCGTATCTAAAAAGCTCATCGAAAAGTAACCTATTCATACGGTATGTGACTGACTTGAGTACTCACATTTTTATTTAAGCTAATATAATTAAATACTATATATATTAGATACTATAATTAAATAATTAATTTCTATAATTAAATAATTATAGTATCCATAGAATTAAAATCATTTAAATATGAACTATTTTATTTAAACGTAAAATCTGTAGCTACGAATATTAGCATAGTGCTACGTTGCTACGCCCCGTGCCGTAGCGAAAATGAAAAGACTATTTTTTTCAAAAAACAAAGTATTTTTTCAGGTATTTAAAATACTTTGACGTCCAGGCTAGTCATGTCTAGGCAGGAGCAAAGACTGGACAAGTATTGTAGTTATAGGTGATATTATGAGAAGAAACTCCGGTCTGACCTACCACACATTTCTAGAAAAAAGTCGAGTAATTTCATTCATAAATACGTAGATTGTGTCCTATACTTAGAGTAGTCAGTCTACTTGATAAAATTACACCGTATTTGTGCGTTGGTAATTGTGCTACCAGGCTGCCAGGAAGACGAAGAGGCGACAAAGAGTAGGCATTCACATCCTCAATGCGACTACAAAGAGCACTTGGATCTCAACACCGTGAAACAGACAGTTTAATCGTCGGCTGATTGTGCCTACAGGCGTCATATATGCTTAAAGGCTTAGTATTTATACTCGAAGCTAGGTTATAGAGTCTATGATACATAATACTGTTGTGGTATAGCTAATCTGTAATTATGAATACAAGGTTAGCATGATATCTTTGATACATACATATATTATGGGAATTCTTCTGATGTGTTTATACTACTTATGAAACGACGTTGAATTTTAGCTTCAAGAACGAATTGATCTATTTCTTTTTTTCAAAAAAAAAACATCAGGATTAGCCTTGTGGCGTGATATGCGTATTACGAGTACCTAGATAAGAAACGTTTATTTTATTTCCGATATCATCAATACAATTTAGGTATGGAAAAGACGAAGTATTTTTCTTCTTATCTTATACAAAACAATATTCAACGACATTTTCCTTGATGATAAAGAACCGGTATCTCACAATGGAACCTTCGCATAACAATATACTTAGCTGGTCCCAATTTCTTGGAAACTTTTAATTTTTGGAACGTAAGCCAACATTTAAAACTCATCATCTGAAACCCTTAATATAATTAGTCGAAAACGTTGAGACTATATAAAAAGTTTTACAAGCTTTCGTATAAAAATAATGATAATTACTGTAATTTTCGGGATTCTTTTTCTATTTGAAATTGCGATGTATACCTAATAGCGCTTTTTCTGTCTTAGATCGTGCACGTTAGTTTGTTCAACCCATTGAAAAACTTCAAATTAACATTTGTGTGATTTGAATATGAATCTCTGATTACTTTGGTAGGTGTATTGTTATTCCTTACTACTAATTGACTAACAAATACCTACCCGACGTTTAATATAAAAATAGAAATTAAAAAGTTAATGGGTAAATAACAGTAGTTGGGTGACTAAAACCAAAGGTAAATAATATTATTTATATCTAACAAAACAAGCGATAATATCCATCTGATTGTTTGTTGGTTTTCGTATTTATAAATAAATATTGTACCCGTGAAGTTCACATTACTTAATTCGAGCCAAACAACATAAATATTTATCATTTGCCTAAATATCGTTTTCCTAGACCACCTTCATAGTTTTTTTTCCGACAAAACCTCAGTTTTAATTCAGTATCTCACACCTATTATCGTAATCAGAAGCAGGTAGATCGTTTCCTGCTGCTGATGATTGGCAGAGAGTCGTGACGAGCACCAGTCGTCCTCACGTCGGGAGCATCCGTGACTCCCGCGCCGGCCTCGCCGCCGTCACGTCATCACCAATTACGTGGAACGTGGAAACCATGCAGTTGCGTTATGTTATCTAATAGCTGGACACGACCGAAACAATTAATGCTAACTACTCATCAATCTAATGTGTAAACAATATTCTAAAAAAAAATAAGTACAAGAGGCAGTTTTATTACAAGTATTGATTGATTGATTACAAGATTATGATAGTCATACATTATGTACTTAAAATATTTGAATGAAAATATTTAATTGTGTTAACTAATTTGAGTTGATTGTGAAGTAAATACGCTATTGTCTCGATAAGTCCCAACCGAAGATGAATACACAATATTATATGCAGCCCGTAATGAACAATGCTGTCCCAATCAAACTTCATAGGGTAACCTGTTTGCATTCCGTTCAGAAGCTTACGATCATCAGCTGAGCATGAGAATCTCAAAGGGATTTATTGTCAGTTAGCATGTCAGACAATGATAAATGAACATGGGTGACACAGATGAATATACTCCAGGCTTACCCGGTTACGGACTCTGGGAAGGGATGTTACCGAATTTTGGAGTACCTACGACAACATGCATGACCATTGACTACTCGTAAGATAAACAAATCAAGTAATTACTTGAGTAAATATAATTTAAGATACAATTTTAATTCTGTAATCTAGTTATTGCTCGAAGTTAGAACTGTCAAAACTTACAATTCCTAGCTTTGCTTTCTTTGTCAGTTCTTCGATTCGTTCGTTCAAATTCTTGTCTATTGTGCAAAGATGGTGGTGGACAATTGCCTAGTAAATAGTTTTAAAGTAACTACATATTTTGGTTGTGATGAATTTTAAGGTGGTAAAAAATACTTAGGTTGTACTTGTGTTCCTCTAGTTAATTAAGAACTGGTTAACTTTTCTTGTTTTCTTCTTTGTCCTATTTGCTTAATCAAATTATAGTTTGTTTTTTCACTTTGCAAGCTTGTTAGTCATTTTTTGTTTTTTTTAATCACGATGATGAACCTAAAAGCTACTCGTTAAAGCAGTGGAGCTCGTATGAGTAGCGGATCGTAGTTAGGTACTCGATTGGCGGGTTAATAAAGAATATCATATTAAAGTAACCAACCTTGCAATATAGACACATATTAAAGTGTGCTGTTCCTATGTTGTCCCAAATAAAGAAAAATATTATTATTATTATTAAAAGCATGTAGATCACTAGTGAAGAGCTCAACGATACGGTCAATTCAATCTGAAAACGATTGATGTTATAACGGTAACGCAGCCTGGTTGACTAAAACATGCATCAACTAAGATTTATAGCAGTTTTAAATGCATGCTTATTATATCAAAAGAGATTTATTGCTTAGCGTTTTTTTTGCATGTAACACACTTGTTGAAACTGACTAAGTTGTTGATTTATTAATTTTGTGCGCGTTTTATTTTGAATTGTTATTAAATATATTATTTTTTACTTTACACCTATCTATCAATTCAGTACTTGTTTGTCACTCGTTGAAAGACAAAGTTTATTTCAATTTTTAGAGGTACCGTTGTTTCAATAAGCAATCTAAATTGTTATGAACATTCCCTTCGGATTTTCCGTTTTCAAGTTTACAGACAGAAAAGATTTTTAGATTGTTAATCTATCTTATCCCATATGTTACATAAAAGCTTTTCATGCATGTTTAATTGACAATAAATTGGACGTGGATTTAAGAATATAATCAAATACACAGTTCTGCTGGAAGTTTAAGTTTTTTTGGCGATTATGATTATAATTCTTTGAATAGAAAACATATTTATTGGGACACACATCATCTACCCTAATGAGTACTGATTTAATTTGCAAAAAGCCTTACGAAAATTCATCATTAAACACCTAGGTGCATCCCCCTCAAACGACGTCCAAATACTAAAACATGGCTTATGGAATAATTTCTGTAGCAGTTTCTGAGCAGTCGTAACTTAACAGCGACATGCACTTGACACGCGCATGCGCATCTGACACTGTTGCAAGACATGCGTGACGCGACCCGCTGTAACAGTACACTGATCTAGAACTCGTGCGACTCGTGCTCATGTGCGTCACCTATGTCGTCATCATAATGTAACGTCTGTCTGTTATACTTGACTGGTCATCACTGCGACCTGATGTAGACCTGATGTGATCTTCGGTGTAGGTTTAAACTCAAAGCATTGATTGGTTACAGTGGGTTGGTTACAGGCACTTTTGAATTGTCAATAACAAAAGATGAAGCTACAGCCACAATACATTGTAACTGTTACTGTATAATAAATTGAAGCTGGTATTACTAACACACTTATAATATTAAATCTCCCTTCTTTCAACGTGCTGTTACACTTCAATTTTTTTTATTATTAACCTTAGTTATAATATTAACAAAAAGCAAAAAGATAAGATTTAGAACAATATATGCAGTTTGTCTTTTGATGCGGAGACGTAGCAAAATCAAGAGTACACTAAACAAACAAAATGTAGGTTTTCAGTTAAACCACAACATTTAACTGTGTAAGCTGTCGTTACTTTTTATCACTACGTGTAAGAAACTGTTGTTTAGCATTCTACGCATGATTACGTTCAGCTATTCATTAATATATTCATACACATACTTTTGAGGTTTTACTACGTAATTATTCTATGTTTGTGATTTGTCAATGTCATAAATATTAACACAACAATGGTTTATTCAAATACACCTACTCTACTTAATCCGTCAAGCGATTGCCTACAACTTCCTTTTTGTATTCTAAGTATTTTACTATTTGTCTACAAAACCAACCTACTCCTTCCTACGATTATATTTATTGAATTGTCGAACACCAATCATATAAAATTCTAGCAAAGAAAGTACAATTAATACATTCTGTTTAAAATATAATACAAAGTGGTTTAAGTCAAAGTTTCAGCCCGCGGCTCGGGAGGCCTAAAAAACTAAGAGCCAATAATAGCGCAATAACCTATACGATGGAGTATTTACACCGATTGCATTTGTTGTTCAAGTGGTTACATCTAATTTTAATGTAGCAGCGACGGCTTGTAAAAAGTAAAGAGAAATATGGTATATTATTTAAATCTTAACCACTAGTGATTTGGGACACATACAAGTAAAAGAGTGAGTATGTAGGAAACTCCATATCTACTATAGCCCAGTTATACTCTCTTGCAATGTATTTTTCTCCTAAAAAGTCTTATTTGGTAAAAAACAACGCGTAAATATACGAAACACATTAAATACAAAAAACCAATTCGCGAAAAATTTATTATTACATCGCGTCTAGCTTCGCTGTGTTGTAGTGTAGGAACAGCAACGGCCAGTTATTTTGTGAGATTATATTTTTAGAATTACAATAGAATAAAATTTATTTATTTTCGGGTAACTAAGACCCATACTTAAGTACCTTAACCTAAATATACATACTAATAATACAGTTTGTGACAATGAACTTGCAAATAAATACAAGCATAGCACGCATGGGTGTCTATATCACAATGAAAAATAGGAATAAGACCTAAAACCCGAAAATTATCATTACACCATATTTTATCACGTCATCTAGGTTTACCTAATGAGATATGTCACTCTAGTCAAGATATCTCCAGGACTATATAAGTACGTATAAATTAAGGCTGTGTTCGACGATACATCTTCTTATTCCTGCAACGTCCAACTGTCCAAGCAAACCATCATGACTGTTTTGCTTAAACTTGGTCGTGATGAGTTTATTAGCAAGCACACGTGAGAATCCTTGGAGCTAACAGTTCTACAAAAGCTTCCCTGAAAAGCTCTTGGGAACAACAAGTAGTATTAATTTCCGTTTAGTTTCATTTGTGATGAGAGACTACGAGTATTAGAAGCTCTATAAATAACGTTTTTATTGGTTAAGAGACATTAGACAGATTCTAAATGTATAAGGTACATATGTATAATTTTTCCATTTGAAAGTCCACCTTTTTTTTTTGGCGGGTGGAAAATCATTGAATCCCTCCCGCTCTTGGGCAGAGCGAACGGGAGTGTCAGACTTCTACTGACTAAAAACCACCCATGTTCCTTCTTAGCGCTCTATGTCGAGGCCGCGATAACTAGTGTACAACCAAATTCCACCTTGGTTGGTATCATTGCTGCCAAGTTTTCATTTCCAATCAAAGTAGGAGTAATTTTAGTTCATTTTAACCATGTTTGAGACATAATTATTTAATTTTGGAGTGGTGGAGGGGTACGCGTTATGAGCTTCTTTAGTTCATACTGATTTTCTTTTGTTTTTCTGAAAATAAAACTTACTGTGTGTTCATGGCATACGAAGTTTTGCATGAGACTCTCGCATAACAGTGACTTACCGCTACGAAGCCGGTGCACTGTCGCATGTCGCTCCCCAGCGTGTCTGCGTGACACCTACATAACTGGTGTCACACTGTCATTACACCTGGGTATTCTACTTTCTTTTTCGTATCACTGTGATAGTTGGCAGGCTATATATGAATCTAGTTCTGCTATAATGGTTTATGTTCGGTTAGTCATCAGACTTATTTAATCTCTAGGCGCTGGGTTGAAATTCCAATAATAAATTTTGCTAAACATTTTTGAACGTTTCATAAATTATCAATGGTTACATAAATACTGATTAGGATTATATTTTAATGAATCAATTACTGTAATTTATATTTTTAATCGTGTCTGAAGTCTACTGATACGAGGGCTAATTTTTTTTACGAAAGTGCTGGTATTTTTAAACACGTTTACAAAAGAAATAACAATTATTATACCAAGCATTAAATAATTAAAATGATGGCTACTGTTTGAAAATGTAAATGACCATACATAATTGCAAAAATTTAGATGTAAATTAGATTAATGTAACTTGATTCATGATAGGGTTGTTAACAAAAATAAAACTATAAATTAGTCCGTCATATAGATTACCAAAAAATATTGGACACGTATTTTTTTCTTTTTTCACATAAACTAACAATGAAGACGATACAGTGCTTGTGACGTCATTTTCTGAGACATTAGTATGACATTCCTTAGCGGACAGTGACGTCGCAACCCCCAACTCAAATCTTTGACGTGTTTTATCTTCGTAATTTTTTATTGATTTGATAAAACAAAAAATACGTATTCAATATTTTTCGATAATCTAACAGATGGAATAAGATTTTTTTTTTTAAATCAGTAAACATTTTATTTTTTATATTTTTGTTTATAGGCAAAGGTAACTCTTATTTGTCTGTTACCTTTTTATGCATCAACGTAATTGCACAAAGTGTGACACCTGCTCTTTAATACTTATTATTATAATAATCCAGAATAGAAATAGAGTCGAAAATATCAGGCTATTTACGTCTATCTTATAGAAATAAATAACCCTAACGCAAATTTACTGTAGTTTTGGGTAAGATCAAAAATACTTGAAAACCTAATTTCAATCAAAAAGTATCAATGTAAAATACTTATTATGTATAAATATGTAGTTATTTATTTACAATATTAAAACTGACAAGAAACAAAGGATAAAAGACTTAATTAAAGTCACTTTTTTCACAACAAGTTTTTGCATATATTTTTCATGTTTTTGTATATCGCTCTTCGTATAAGAAACTATCACGCAGCTTGATAGCTTTTTATACCAGGCAGAAACTGGATGATAATGTAAAAAAAAATAACTCTATCAGTGACAACCGGTCAATTCATCGCTCAAAACTAAAGTTTTATAGCCCATCTCTAGCCTTCTATGTCATAATTTCATTTTTTATGGCCTTTGATAGATTGTTACGTTAACTACTGAAGCAAAAACAATAAAACCGTAACTTAATTTTTTGCCAAAAAATAAAAATCGCTATCTTTTAAAACACAGACTTCATTTAGTTGGAACGCCGGAAATTATCTCGTATTTGTGCTCACGAAATTTTAAATAAATTCTTGCAAGATTCTGTAAATAGCAGTACGTGAAGTTATTGAACCGCGTTATCCGAAATGAATGACGTGTATTGCTTGAATAGCAAACGAAATATCCCGTTAAATAACCTTTGGAAGTGCGAGGGAATCTAATTGTGTGCTCATTGTTGTGAGCTGACCAAACAATCGCTAAGAAGTCACTTTCAAACCGATAATGTAAGAATTTAACAAGTCGACAAAACGTGGCAAACGCTGCCAACTTTTAGAGCATGTTATCCACCGATGGTAATGCTGATAAAAGATATTTTGCTGTCTTAGCCGTATTTGAAGTATTAAAGTATTTTCTAGGTTTTGTAGTAGTTAGAGTTTTTTTACTACAAATCATCTTACTGTTTACATCATTAACACTGCATCATTCTTTATTAATAAAACAATTAATTTTGCACAAAGTTGTTCTAAAGCTATTAATATTCATCATAGTTATAAAGTAATTAGTTTCGAAGTGTTACACTCGTAATTAATAACACTTACCGGTTCTTTGGGTTTACTAAGTAACTGTAAACATACATTAACTAACGATACATTTTGAGCCAATTACTGCCGACGATTGACACTTAAAATAATTGATTATTATTCCATGTCTCGTCACGTGATTTGTGAGATTTAAAGACTAAAAATATACAAACAAAATAACTAAATTAGTATCTGGCATTCTTACAGGAAAAACGATGATTCATCTGATATTTTCTGCAAATATGCGAACTTCATTTCCCAAACCACTGTTTCTTTCTACTGCTTAACTTTAATACACAATATTGCTGTTAGGTATTAGTTCAAATATGCCAATCCATTAAATAAGTACAATATGTATTTATAGCAGGTTTATTAAACACATAAAAAAGTAAAGTAAATAAAATTGCAAAAATGTGCATCGTTGATGTCTTTTTAAAGGACGAGTGGATGTGCTACGAGATGCTACGCACGATCGCACATTATTCATTTAAATTGTTTTGACAAATTTTGCCATTCGTTCGTACTGATAAATTATCAAAGTGTTAGGTTTATTTATTGTTTGTATATTTTGATAAAAATAAAATAATTCATTTAATGACATTTTTTATGTTATTTTTGATTGCATATCCTTATGGGTACGTAAACTACGCACGAGTGAAATGTGACTTATTTAATACTTATTAATTAAGGAAATTCCATTTAGCTATAATTTTAAAGAAAATAGTTATGGTAGATTTCCTGTGGTAAAATACTTCAGTAAACTATCTACCTTTTAGTCATAAGCTCAAACGTTTCTTAACCTAAATAAACTGAGTATATTCCTAGCATTATGTTCGTAACTTCTAAGGATATTATCCTTAACTGACGTCGTAGTTATCTTAACGGTATCGAGAGTAACTGTAAAAGATATTTACCTTTTTATACTACCCCAAAAAGCTCACAGCACGTTCTGGACGAGCAGCATCAAACGAAACGTGTCAACAATCACTTGGAACACTATAAATCGTTAGTCAAAACAACTGTGTACTTCCAATAGTATTAAAAAAGTCGTTCGGATCTCGAGTGTCGAGTGGCTTAGGGCATCAGCGCGCGCGCGGCTGAGCGGTCTGTTGGGATGTGCGCCCGCGCTGCACTTGAACGTTGAACTGGCGCGCCTACCCGACCGCGGCCGGGAGAGCTGCGCGCGCGCACGCTGCCCAGCCAGCGGCCAGCACCGCAACTTCACCGGGTCGCACCAACACGTTCGTCGCGCTAAAGTAATTGTAGCGCAAAATATGATCGCGGCCAATGGACAGTAAACCGCAGGAACATTTCGGAAACTGTGTTGTGGTGAGCCACCGGCTGCTACACAGCTTAATTGATCGCCCAAAGATAGCTATCTATGTATAGTAACGTTATCTATCGACGTAGCTGTTTCTAATAGATTCGCATTAATTGTAACGTTCTACTTAGATAATGGCCGTAACCAACTGCAAATCGATGAGTGAGTCAGCATCGCACGGGTGCCAACACTTGTAGCCACTGTGACATTGTTCTACTGACAGCCGACTGACAGAGCATTCGGAATAAACAAATGAAAAATGTTCTACCCGGTTTAATATCCCCAACTACGACGCTACAGTCATAGTCCTACTGTGGAAGCAGACGTCAGTGAATTAATTAAAATACATAATAACTAAAACATCACTCAAAACTCTAGAATCTTAAATATTTAAATAACTTAGCAGTTAATTTATGATAATGGTCATAAATAACGAATAATTAATTTAAGTTTGTTGTAACAATAGCATGAGCTCCTATTATCAACAAATCATAGGATAACAATAAACAGACAAGGCCGCGGTACATTATAGTAACACAAAACACATGCATAATCCTTGTTATGTTAAATTAGCTTCGTAGACAATAAAGGCATACTTGAACGATGGTGAACTCATAAGTAGTACTCGATAGTTAATTATTTACGGAGTATCGCGCTTAGTCATCTTAACTTGTGTTTTACTTTGATTAATATTAAAAGTCTTAATTATATCCAGAGAATCAGACATCATTGCAAATAGCATGTATGTATATTATATAAATACTTATGTCGAGGCCCTTACTTAGTTTTATTCTTTTATTAAATAAAACTAAAACCAACCCTAAAACGTAAACGCTTAGATACTGTTTTAAAGACCTACACGAGCATTACTACTATCTTAGATTGACGCAATGAAACAGGATATTTTAAGTAGCAATAAGCAAGAGTCGTGGCAGTAAAGGCAGTATAATAGCGACATCCTGTGCATGTCCTAGGCAGCGAGTGGTCGCGGCCGGGCATCGAACCCTGGACGCTGCCCGTACACCCGCGCCGCGTTAACAGCCTCGCACACAAACATGGCGTGATCACGACTTCAAAAATACCAATAAAAATACACATTGGCAGGATTCTTCAACGACTATCTGCTTCTATAAATTATAATCACAAACAAAAAAATAATAAAGTCACATTGTTATAAATATACGTTACAAAATAACTCGTATGTATACAGGGTGTTTGGAAGGGAGCTGTACATACGCCTAGGGTAGAAACTAGGGATAGTCTGCTACCTACCCCCGCCCATTATATTGACCTTGGCCTCAAGGTTTTTTTTTAATTTATTATTATTTTTTATTTGACTTTTTGACTAAAACTACCTGTAGCTCAAAATCTATCCATGGGACCGGTCGGCTAATGGTCTTGTTTTAATCGTTAGAGTCTTAGGGTCCTGCAAAAAATTATTTTACACCAGAAAATTGTGGAGAAGAAAAGTTATGGGGCCTGAAGTACCGTAGTAAGGTAAAGAAATAATTTTAAATTAAAAAAAAACCTTGAGGCCAAGGTCAATATAATGGGCGGGGGTAGGTAGCAGACTATCCCTAGTTTCTACCCTAGGCGTATGTACAGCTCCCTTCCAAACACCCTGTATAACATTAACGAAATAAAAATGAGTCGTCAAATAAAATGGGCTACCATTTTATTTGACGACTCATTACTAAACTGTTTAGAGGAAGGCTCATTGCAAAATAAAAAATTTCCCACTTTCCTCGTCGGTCGCGTGACAACGCTGATTACTTAGTTTACGTTATCTAAACAGCCGCTTGTGAAACAATTAAACAGTTAGGAAATATGACTGACAAGAGCTATAACAATACCCTACAATAGACTATACAACTATTTCCAACAATCTACCAAGAGTAAGTTTTACATGGTTACATACACAGGTTTACACTATATTTATCTCATAAACTCCCTTTATGCCTGTTCGTGGGCACTGTATGTCGGTCTTAAGTCGTAGAGTAGTGTCCAATCGGTTTCGGCTGAAATGGCCCGAAGTTTTGGCCGAAGCCGAAGGTCTCTAGCGAACGTCGAAATTGAATGAACGGCTACGAATGCGTGAGAGCGTGATGGAGGAAGCAACACGTGGGAGGCAGGGGTCACACATTTTAGTCATCTTGTTATGTTGTTGACTTACAGTCAACAAATTTTTTATAAATGAATTTGTAAAGGTTATCAAACCTTCGGCTTCGATTTCGGTCATAAATCGACTGTCAAACACTTTCGTAGAGGTGGCGTCGAACGTTTATCCCTGGGCAGTGCGCACATAAACATGACCGGTCGCTAGTGGCTCCTCCAAACCCTCATTTAACACAATTATACGCTTCCCGCGCGCACTTTGCCCATAAAACACCCTTAAAACTTAACCCACGTTATAAGTCCCAATAAAACTTCCTTTGTTATATTGCAGGTTTATTTTGAAGTTTCTAGGAACTAAATTTGAGCAAAATATCTTAATAACTAAGCCTAATAGTAAAATAATAACAGAAGTCAAGACCCGACTCAATAAGAACTTCCAATTAAGTTCCAGTCAAATCAGGGCTACCTACTTGTATTAATAAGCTAAATTAGTTTAGAATGGTCTTCTGAGACCGCTTGCCTGACAAAAGACACTTTCTGAGCATTTTTTCAGTCAATTTCTTATGCTATCTCAATTCAAGGTAACAAAGACATTCATGTAGGACATTTCACAGTAATCCATGAAATGAAATGAAATTATTGGAATTTTTTTGACAGCAATCGCAAGGAACATTTAAAAAATTTCCTATTCTTTGTTTTTTGTTCCCATATTAACCCTCCTTTTAAGATTTAGTGGTCGTTACCCCGTATTAAAATATAATCACTATCCGTTAACCATCAATTATCACTCTATTCCTGTTCGTAATGTTTGGATATAGCATCCAGTATGAACTGGAAGGTCCTAGGGTTGATCCAACTGTGCCCGGATGGCATTTCGTATTGCTCTAGACTCCTGGTGTTTCTTCCTATGGTACGCTCCAGGAAATAGTCGTCGTACTCCCTGTCGTAGTCAGGCAGGATCGGATTGAACTTGGCGTAGTAGATGGCTGACAGGCACGCGTACAGGAGCAGGGCGGCAGTGAACAGCTGGAATTTAGAAAATAGTGGCATTTTAGCGATAGAACTGAGTTCAGACAACATTCAGAGGTTTAACTGCCGTACTCAGAGATATTTAATGATTACTTAAGCCATAACTAAGTAAAGATTTGACACACTTTTGTATGACAAAACTGTCAAAACCTTTACTTAGTGATGGCCTAAGTAAAGGTTTTGACAGTCATTAAAAGTCTCTGAGTGCGGCAGTAAGACAAATAAGTATGGGGTTAATGGACACTTGTAACAATGATCAGTGCTGTCAACTGTATACAGATATTGAAACTTTGTAAGTGAAAGCTTGTGTATTTAGGGATTTCAGTAATTGCAAACCAAGCCGTGTAGACCAGTGTTGTAGGTATCGTGATAAAATCGTTGAATACTAAGAACTTATTATTCGCTATTAAGATTGAATATTTTGTTCGGTTTAGAGTTTTGATTACTCATCAACTTGGAAGCTTTTATTCTGCATGCTGAATGAAAAAGTCGGCATTGAAACATCCGTCAGTGACGAATAATGTATCTGTTACAAAGATAAGGTTTTATGAGGTACGGTAAGGTTTGGATCAGAAAGTGAATCAGGCACAATGCGCGGGGGGTCATTACCGCGACCCGCACGCGCCGGCACCGGAACTACTCACATCCTCCCTCCGCGCTCCACCCTGCGCTGCCGGGAGATCGTGACCACCATTTTGAAACGTTACGTCGAGTTTACAAAATACTGTTCAACTGTTACGTTCATTACTTAATTATATACACCTGCATTATAAATAATACTTTACCAGCAAAAAAAACAATAACTCTGCTTGCTTACAAATATTGTTTTAATTCAAGAATTTTATTTAATACTTAATGCTTCTTAGATTAGACAAAGACTGTTAGGCGTTATTTTTAATTAAAATCCGAATTGTAATAGAGGAAGTTTTAGACATACTCGTATCTTCCCTTTACTACTAACGTATACGTTTTCGGTAAAGTTAGAAAAAATCAGGAAACATTTAAAAGAAGAAGCACTTAAGCCGCGGCCGTGAAAATAATATCACGTTTGGACAACAAGACGGAGCGTTGTCAATAATTGCTCCTATTTAGTAGCTATAGACAATACATTAGTAGGAAATAAGTTAGTGTAACCGAGCCTTATGTATTTGCATATACTTGTATTGTTGTCTAAACCTCAATCTAGGAAATGGTTGTCTGTAACGACACTCGCAAGGTCCCTGGCTACATCTTGTCGCCCCGACGACGGTCATCACATGGCTCCACTCGTAACTATGTCAATGTTATGTCGTCTAACTACCGGCTGATCGTCAAATGACAACGTACTCGTAATCGCATTTTTTGTAACGAAATTATAAACAACAATATTTTCGCGGTACGATGCGCTACGCTGCGCTTGAGGTCAACTCTATTTTTGCGTATTTAGTAGATGATGACGTTTGTGTTCAAAACAAAATGCACTTGGTAGCCATAATTACATATTTTATATCTACGTTATATCACGCTTATAATCTACATCAACATTGCCAAAGTTATGTTTAAATGCCAAATTCGTTTTACAGTAACATGTTTTTAATGTCAGAGTAATGTACCTCGAATACACCAATTTCCTTTTAAATTATTCCAATAGTATTTCAAATGTTACGAACAGAACCCGTCTCATGAGAAAATCATATGTATACCTATGTAATGTAAGTCTGTAACTTTGGATGTAGGTGGTAATCTTCAGAACTATTGATCCGATACGATAATTATATTTCCCAAATTACACTTGGGGATAATGTGTCATAGGATACGTTTAAAACGAGCTGAACGAAGGGATAATTTCAAAAGCAAGTACGTGATAAACTACTTACTTGGAACACACTCCAGAACTTGAAGGATCCCTCGTTGATGACCCAGTCGTAGTAGCCGGCCCAGGGGTCCGTGTACCTGGCCTTCTGTTTCATAGGCTTAGGCGTGGTCGTGGGTTCTTCATAGTGGTGGTGATCTTCGTCATAATAGTCCTCTAACCCTCGACCGCTGCCCACCGTCTCGTTTTTCGGCTTCGTTCTATTTCGTCTTTGCAGATGTTTCGTCTGAAAATGGCATTATATGCTAATTAATTGATTTGCAAAACCTGTACCTTGGATATTAGCTATCAAGATGACTAGTGAAAATATTACATACATACATTACATTTATTATGATTATCATAACATATACATTTATTTATATCTTGGCAAGTTACTGTAACAGAATAATTTAAGTGTCACACGAAAAAGTTTTAATAAACACACGCGACACTAAAAATAGAATTCCAGTAGAAGAGAACTTTGTTTCTCCTGGATACGCGAGTAAAACCACAGGTTACAGCTAGAAATGTTTTTTTTATACAGAATATGTTAACTGCACGTAGAGTATTTTTTAACAGAAGATTACTGTAGTTATTTACTAAGCAATACATATGAAACACACTTCTAAAGGTAATCAAATACAATGTAACAATACACACAATACAATTTAAAATTCCCTTTATCTAAATGGATTTACATCATTTTTCACAAGATACGTTGTCCGTACTATACAACTACACTTGTTGGTCTAGTTTGTTAAAGCAAACTGTGCGTTTCTTGTCACGAGTTGCTATTCAAGTTTCAAAGTAGAATAACTTTGGGTATAAACCTTATGTACTTTTCGAAACTTTGAGCTAACAGGACTTTCCAGGATTATCCTACAGAATAATATAAATTCGTAAAAAGCTTATTCTCAATTAAAATAAAAAAAAATCGGTTAAATGTATTTTTGATCACCTGTGTCTGACTATTAGGCGTCAAAAATGAAAAGAAAAATTTCCTCGAAAATTATTTAAAAAAAAAAGTGAAAATTAAAATGACCTCGATACAAAAAACTGTCACACTGCGACAGAATTATATGAAATAAGTTAGAGTAGGCGTTAAAGTTCGATTTACACGCGTGTGTGAACGGGGAGTAGTTTGGTTGTTGGTTGTCTAAATAAGTTGCGTCTAACCCATTCAGTTAGCGCATGGACTGGGTCACCCACATTGTCCAGTTTTCCCAGTTCAGCGGGTACCGTACTGTGACCTTGTTACCATAGTGTCCAGACACATGCCAATAGAAAGTTCAGAATATTTCAGATGAGCACTGTTCACGCTCAATTAGTTTAATTTTTATTGCGACTCACACGAGGTACTTGTGTTAGTAAGGACGATTGATGGAATGTTATGAGATTATTAACTATTTCTCAGGAATGTTAATCTCAATTTCTGATCTCAGTAGTTAGTTAAGTTCTCTGCCTAATACTTTCTACTAAAAGTAGAATGTGTATATGTTCTAGTCAAATATCGGTACAAAATCTGAAATAAATCGTAATTGTATATTTTATCTTGCCCTTTCTTAAAAGGAAAGGTCAAAAAAATAAGAGTAAAATCATTGACGTAAGTCTAAAAGAGAGATCTATCAAATAAAAGTTATCTTCTGGTACACCTGAATTAAAGGCAGATGTATCTTTTAGAAACTTCCTATACCATGTGCAAAAAAATAATTTTGATTTTGAAAAAAATAAAAGTTTTAACAAGCAATGCACATTATCTAAATATCTTCTCCTCAACTCTATTTAGGTGACAAAGTGCATAAGAAACAGGTGGTGTTGTCACGTTGGCAACACTGCACAGATTGATCAGCGTTAAAAATAGAAGTTACAACATTTTCGGAAAACTGGAAAAATTTCTATGTAGTTTTGTTTGTATATTTTGTCTGACCTGAATCTTGAATGGGTACCTACCTCAACAGCCGTGGTGTTACTGGGCGTGGCGGCCGCGATGGCGCGTTGCTTATTGACGTTTCTGACGACGTCCAGCGCAGTCCGCAGGGCCGTCAGGATGAACTCCGAGAGGGGCATCCTGCTTGACGACTCCTCCTCAGGGGTCGACAGAGACGCCTCCGGGATCTCGTCAACACTACACAGCAATTAGTGAAATTGTTTTAATGAGTAAATCTGTCTCGAGTGATGATTTTTAAAGACTATATTATAATTTAAATAAACAAGGGATTATGTTATTACTTAACTAAGTTTATATTCAATGAGTCCAGTCGAATTAGTTAAAAAGCTCTATGGAAAGTACGACTAAAATCTGTAATTAATAATCGATTTTTAAATTATTAATAAATTAAATTACACTTTCTAATTCTCGCCCAATGCACAATTTCCACGAATTAAGTTTTGAGCAGCACAATAGGGATGTTTACTGACTAAAAAAATGTGATTCTAATTAGTCCGTCGGTTGGATTATCGAAAAATATTGGATACGTATTTTTTGTTTTATCAAATCAATAAAAATTGACAAAGATAAAACGCGTCAAAGATTTTAGTGGTGGTTTGTGACGTCACTGACCGGTAAAAAATGCAATACAAATGTCTTAGTATATGACGTCACACGAGATTTCAAAGCACTGTAACGTCTTCATTGTTTTCTTACGTAAAAAAAAAATACGTGTCCAATATTTATTGGAAATCTATCTGACGGACTAATTCGATTTTTTTTGTTAACTACCTTATTCAATGAAAAACTTTTACTCGAAGTAGGTTCTGGCTAAATATTATAGATTTATCTTATTTTATTGCAAACAATGTAAGATTTAGAAACAGTTTTAATACTAATAAAACAGGAAAAAACTCACTGTATGGGTATATATTTATACTTGCTGTAGGGCGGAGTGTGCGGCGTGGCAGTGTCGTACCGCAGGGCAGCGCGCGCGCCGCCCGCCCACAACGCCAGCGCCACCGCACCCAACCACACCACCCCGTGACATGACAACACCACCCCTTTTGACACCATTGCAAGTGCCAGATATTAAAACAAAAACTACTAAAACAATCGGTGGTCTTCTTTGGTCCTTTGGTATCACTTATCAAAACGACCACTTATTTTTGAATATTTTGAAGCGCCTTGTTCATTGTTCGCCGGTAGGCAAGCTACTGACAGATTTGTGATGTCGCGCCCCAGTTAACAGTGCAAAGGGAGCACTGAAATATGAATACTGTAAACAGAGCGAGCGTGGTCTTAAGTGGCGTGTCAATTTAATTTGTACAATTGACACACACGAGTGAAAGCTAAGACGAGCTGAAGATTCTGTCTCGTATCAACTTTATCAGTTAATTTACGTGTTTTACTGTTTACTCTCATTGAGTCCGGGATGTTACAGTACACCCAGTTATGTTTCCATTGTTAAGTCCCATGAAATAGGAAACGATCCTATCATCCCTAGGGGGTACCACTAGGAATCATAATAGGCCCTACTCTTTTCTAAATTTTTATTAATGACCTGTGCAATCTCAATATCAATAATGCAAGGATCAACTGCGCATTAATCCAGACTCCGTTGTTGCTACATAGAAATTCATGATGGAAAAACCGCGTAATACTTTGCCTGGCCCTTGAAGCGAACCGGCGACTACATGCTCAGCAGTCCTACAACGACCAAGAGACCATCGGGATAGTAAATACACCCTAAAGATTCAGTTAATCGTTCGTGAATATAGGTACTATTATTCACTGAATACAGCTCAAAATCTTATATTCAGTGATAGATATCGGACATCCAAGATCACTCCTCATCGGTCCTACTAAGAAAATATTTTTTCATTACTCATGCTCTGAAAGTAGGTCATAACATGCCTGTGGAGCGGGTCGAAATTACAACTTTTCAGCCCTAGGGAGAATCGCTTTCAACTAACAGCTGTAAAATTATTTAAAAAAAAACTATGTCAATTTTCACATTTTTATTGAACCATGTTCCAACTTTTTATACAGCCACAAAATTACAGCGCTGCAAGCAGCGATATAATTAAGCTAACTATTTATCTAAAATAACATAGATTTCGGCAAAATCTTGGCCATATTTTTTAATGATGAACATAAAAATACTGGCTGTAGCTGGAAGACCAGACAACAAAAAAAAAATAAGCGGGACAGCAACAATCCAATCAATACTAACTTTTTCTTGAGCTTACTTTTCACGTATTCGTAATGAAAAGCACAGTGTTTATCTCGGATAAATTACTTATTTAGTCCCTCGTGTCGGTATTATGAGATTAGTAATTATAAATGCTACTGAGGGTAGAGAGGTAAGAAGGTGAAGGAAAGTAATAAATGATTCGGTCGTTAACCAGAGCTGGTGTTTTATTGACATACAAGTTTTACATGGCGCAGCCGGTAGGATACTTCACTAATAATAATGAAGTAGATTAAATTCGTCGCTCCGAAAATAAAATTTTAAAGTAGTGATAAACCAATGGACATAAGTTGTTGTTTGTTCCTTTACAATGGAAACAGTACTGCCGCCACCGCCTCAATTTTGTTTCAACAATAACGTTGAAAACTCTACGTCTGGAAACATCTCGAAGGAATGGGAGAAATGGAAGACGGCATTTCTCATATATTTTGAAGCATGTGAGCTCAACAAGAAGACTCACAAGGTGCAGATCAATATATTTTTGCATGTAGTGGGAGAACAGTGCCGAGAAGTTTATGAACAGTTCGCGGAGCAATTTGTTGACTTGAAGAGTTTATTAGAAAGGTTTGATGGAGTTTTTCTACAAAGGAAAAATATAACTGTACAAAGACATACATTTTTCATACGTGAGCAAAATGATGGTGAATCAGTTGAACAGTTCTCTTTGGAATTAAAGAAATTGGCGGTAAAATGTGAATTCGAGGGATTATGTGATGATTTAGTACGAGACCGATTAATTTGTGGAATTAAGGATGGATCACTTCGAGAACGCCTTCTTCGAGAGCCCAAATTAACATTGCAAAAGGCCGTAGAAATATGCAACATAGCTCAGTTATCGCGCGTGCAAGCAGGAAATATAAAGAAAGAGTCCTCAGAACACTGTGCGTATTGTGTATCACGAACGAGCAGTACGAAAAGTGATAAAGTAGAAGATGATAACAGTGATCAAGTGCATTGGGTATCACGACAACGTCGTGGTCAGCAATATCGAGGAGCGTCGGTGCGTCGGTCTCGACAGGGAGCGGGCCGCGGGACATCATCGTATTCTCAACAACACGCGATGGCGTCGACGTCGAAGGGTTACGACGGTCATGCTAATCAGCGAATCCAAGAACACTTGTGCCGAAAGTGTGGAATGGACCATATTGGTTTCAAATGTCCAGCGGTTGGAAAACGATGTTTGAAGTGTCATAATTTAAACCACTTCTCACGTGTATGTAGGGTACATGAAGTGCAAAGGGGCGAGAATGAGTCAAACGATCAGGTAATTTATTATTTTAACAATTCTTCCAGTGACTGGTGTGTAAAGTTAACAATAAACAACAAAGAAGTTTCATTTAAAATTGATACTGGTGCGGATGTTAATGTTTTACCCTATAATTATTTAGAAACGTTAAGGATACCTAAAGACTATCTGATTCCGACCAGTATCAAACTTCGGGGGTATTCGGGCAGTGACATCACAGTAGTAGGCAGCTGCAATTTGAAAGTAAAGTATAAAGAGTTGGATTATATTATTGAATTCTTGATAGCTGACGTAACTTCTCCTCCAATATTGGGCCGTGACAGCTGTCAAGAACTGAGTTTAATAAAATTAACACTAGCCGTTACCAGCTCAGAATATAAAAATAGTATTTTTACGGAATATAAAGATGTTTTTGAGGGTGTAGGTTGTATGCCAGGAGAATATAAAATCGGTATAGATAGTTGTTGCTGAATGGTAATGGATAATACTAATTTTTCTAGTTTAACAAAGAAAAATCCATCGTTTCAGTCAAACAATATATTCACAAGTCAAATCAATAAAAAAGAATATCAAAAATAGACAAGGTAGACACAACACGTGAAAAGGTTAAAATATAAAACATAAACAATATAAAAAAAGGCTCCAATCGGCCACATGCTCCCCTTTTTAAAGAAGAACGACTTTCCTTAATGGTCGCCTCAAAATACCCGCTTGGGTCCGAACATCCACCACCCGTACCACCCCATCACGGCCCGGGTGCAGAGCAGCGATGACGCCTCGTGGCCAGGTTCCCCTCGGCAAGTTCCCGTCACCGATGAGAACCGGGTCCCCGACCTTGACGATGACATCTACTCCCTGCACGCGACGGAGCGCCAAACCGGGTAGATATTCGGTGACCCAACGACGCCAAAAGTGATCACACAGCCGGAGTGCCCTTCTCCAGCTGCTCCTGCCTACCAGTGCGGCATCCGTCAGGTTCGTAGTTGGGAACGGACGACCCGATGAGTCTCCCAGCAAAAAATGGTTGGGGGTAAGCGCCTCCGGGTAGTTGCTTTCGGGGGAGACGTGCGTTAGAGGGCGGGAGTTTACCACCGTCTCAGCTTCGACCAGCAAAGTTGCCAGAACCTCTTCTCTTGGAGCCTGCTCTCTCAGTGTTACCTTCAGGGCTGACTTCACTGATCGAATCAGTCTTTCCCATGCCCCTCCCATGAAGGGCGCCGATGGGGGAATAAAACGCCATTTTATTTTTTCATCTGCTGCAAACTGTGGGACGGCGGCATCATAAAGAGCTTTCAGCTGTCGGTTTGTTCCCACAAAAGACGTCCCGTTGTCCGAGAATATTTCGCTGGGCGTACCACGTCGAGCGATGAAGCGTCGCAAGCACATAATGGCAGAGTCTGCAGACAAGCTGGCTACGATCTCGAGGTGGATAGCTCTGGTCACCATGCACGTAAATAGGGCAACCCATCGCTTCTCCCGCCTGCGTCCAATAGAAATTAATACAGGGCCGAAATAGTCCACACCTGTATAGGTGAAAGCACGTCGATGATGGGCGAGTCTCGCCTCGGGCAGATCTCCCATGGGCGGTTGCAAGGTTGTGCTTTTCAGCAGCTTGCACAACTGACATCTATGGACCACTGACCGCACGGCGTTCCTCAATCCAAGGATCCAGTACGACTGCCGCAGTTCATTAATTACAGTTTCTGTATTGGCGTGAGCAAACTTGACGTGATAATGGCTGATCAGAAGACGTACAGCTGGCTCTTTGCCACCAAGAATAATGGGCTGCCTATCGGAAACAGACGAAGTTCTTCCTGCGAGATGTAAAAGTCCGTCTCTGAGTTCTGGAGACAAAATGGCTAAACGACTTTTCTTGGGAACGGGCTGCCCACGTGTCAGGCAAAGAAGTTCCTCTCCGAAGGCGCTAATCTGGCTCCTCCCCAAAATGTGCCGTTCCGCGCGGATGATGTCCTCAGAGACTAATGGTGCTGGAGCAGTAGAAGACAAAGCATCAGGCCGCGAATCGCGCGTCGGCGCATTTACAGTCTCACAAATTCCCCGAACCCAAAAATTTTGAAAATTACGACCTCGATGTTTGAAAATTGAGGCAATGAATTGATGAGTCCTGGCTGTTGCCCTTACCAGCCTAATCCAAGAACTAAAATGAGTGATGTCAGCTACAACTGGTAAGGGTAACTGATGTGAGTTGATAAAATTAATGCACTCTGCGACTCGTGATGGATGGTTTAATGATTTTGAATGACGAAGAGGTGGCTTGAGCTCCTCCTCTGCAGGAGTTACTATCGTTGCGACTTTGGGCTCTGAAGGCCACTCAGAAGCGGAAGCTAGGAGGAAATTTGGGCCAGATACCCAGCGTGGTTCAATACTGGCTTTCCCCCGCGTTGCATCGTCAGCTACGTTAAGTTCGGTTGGAACCCAATGCCATTCAACTAAACTACTGTATTCTAAAATCTCCCCCACGCGATGAGCCACAAAAGGTTTATAGTTTCTTGCATCGCTGCGTAGCCACCCCAACACGGTCATAGAATCACTCCAGAAAACTCGTCGGTTAGGCTTAAAGCGGTGGACCTCGCAAATCTTAGCAGCAAGTCGAGTGGCTATCAAGGCGCCTTGGAGCTCCAGGCGTGGGATCGAAACTGGCTTCAAAGGAGACACACGTGCCTTGCTAGCTATTAGTGCAAGTTTCACGTCACCGCTGTGAAGCACAAATCTCCAGTAGGCAACGGCGGCGTGTGCCAGCTCGCTAGCATCACAAAATACGTGCAGCTCCAAGTTTGAGAAACCGCATAAATTGTAGCACCTTGGAACTCTCAGTTCCGAAATCGATTTAAGGCATTCGAACCATTCGAGCCAAGTTTCTTGGTCAGCTTGTGATAGCCTCTCGTCCCAGTCAAGATTCTTACGCCACAAATTTTGAAACATAATCCTACCTCTCACTACAATGGGGGCTAAGATACCTAGTGGATCGTAGATCCGCATGACCTGGGCTAAGACTACGCGTTTTGTGAAATGGCCTGAAATATCCTTGAGGCCCGGGTTGAAACCTATGATGTCTTGAGCAGGTTTCCAGATCAAACCTAGAGTCCGTGTTGAGGTGGCTGTGAATGGTAAACTACCTAACTCTACACTACTAGAACGATTGGCTAGTGAAACGTCAGACAACAGCTCGTTTGGCAATCGATTGAGTGCGCCAGGCTCATTCGATACCCAACCACGCATCTCGAATCCTCCACGCTTATGAATCTGTACAATATCGGCTGCCAAACGAGCCGCGTCCTCCGTGGGGACATCTACACTTCCGATAAAGTCATCCATGTATGTATCGGACGTAATAGCTTCCACAGCTTGTGGGAACTCGCTTAGAAATTCCGATGCGTTTCGGTTGACGATGTAAATAGCCGTAGATGGGCTGGAGCACGCGCCAAAAATCATAGAGGACATACGATAGGTCTTTATTGGTCCCGCAGGATCATCGCGCCAAAGAAATCGCTGAGCATCTCGGTCGCACTCTTGTATTTTTACCTGCGGAAACATCTCCTTGATATCGGCGGTCAAGGCAACTTTTCCCTCCCTAAAACGCATCAAAATTCCTAGTAGCGGTTGTAAAAAATCAGGACCCGACAGAAGCATAGAATTTAATGATATGCCCTGTACTTTAGCAGCCGCGTCGTGAACAACACGAAGTTTTGCCGGTTTGTTGGGATTTACCACACCAAAATGCGGTAAGTACCAACAAACTGATGTGGGCGACTGTCCTCCACACTCCTCAGCATAACCCTTAGCGAGCATGTCCTGAATATTAGCCTTGTAACGTTTGGCGTATTTAAGATCCTTTGACATTTTCAGTTCAAGGCTTTTATACCTAGAAAGTGCCAATGGATAGCTCTCAGGAACAGCAAGGTCATCCGCCTTCCACAATAAGCCAACCTGGAAGTGCCCATTTGGTAGGCGTTGGGCTGTATCCTTTAGAATACTGAGAGCGCGCTGGTCGCCTGCACTGCGAGGCTCATGTTTCGTGATACCGATCGCGTCTAACTTATATTGTTCCTTGATGAGGACTTCCAAATAATGCTGCGGACGCTGACCTAAGGAAACGTGGCAGACAGTCTCCACTAAAGTTGTCCGGCTGCTTGTAAATCCGAACAACACCCACCCTAGCGAGGTTCTGATGGCGACAGGCTGAGTCTTCGTGCCTTTCCTGACCTCGGATGCTGTTATCAGGTGCCAGTTGTCGATGCCTATCAAAAGTGTAGGCTTTGCTTCGGGGTAGCACATCTCCTCGACTATACCAGACAGGTAGGGGTAGCGACGTAAAGAGTCGCGGGTGACCGATTGGCTTTGCAGCCCTAAGTTTTTAATTGCCCTTGCCCGCTGGATCAAGAAACTCTGTGAGGCTGATCGGCCTTTTATCTGAAAGTCTACAAACTGCACGCTGCTATCCCTAGATAAACCTCCCACACAATCCAAATGTAGGATGCCCTCGGGACCCTCGGCACCAATTTTGGAGGCGATGTCGGCATCTATGAAGGTAGCCGTCGACCCGTCGTCCAGAAGGGCGAATGTGTCTACGCTCCCAGCCGGCCCGGAAACTGTGACGGGTGCTACTTTTAACAGTGGACGAAGTGTAGGATCAATTTGAGTGTTGTTGACAGCTACGAGAACCTGTTCAGTTTGTTCAGCATTAGTTTTAGTCCTATTTTCAGGTTTTACCTCCTCCTTCACTTGAGCAAAGGCTACAAAATTATCATTATGCAAAATAGTGTGATGCCTACGATTACAATCAGATATTGTGCAACTAGCCTTATTTTTGTTACAAAACCTAAAGTTGTGTGGAACTTTTTGAAGACAACGATAACAGACTTTGTTGTCTTTGACGAAACGCCATCTGTCATCGACTGTCAAAGATGTGAAAGTCGGGCAATTTGACAACTGATGTTCGCCTTTGCAAAATAAACAATCCTTTTCCTGATCGGATGTTTTTGCAGGCTTTGATCTGGAACTCTTAGGTGAAGCTGAAGCCCCCGCTCCCGACTCTGAAACGTTATGCGCTCGCTGTTTCTGTGAAACGGTTGATGAAGATGGTGTCACCTCAAATACAGCACCGAATTTCATCATCAAATCGACCTCACGGTTTAGGAAAAGCGACAACAATTCCACTCGAGCTCGGCTTAGGTTCTCGTGATTAGCTGCAAAATCTAACCACCGCGCGCGCAATAATGGAGACAGTTTGCTAAGCAGCGCTCCAAAAAGTTCAGGAGAACGTAAATAATCACTGTGCTGCAATAACTTAGCAACTTCGACACAATTATGCACACGGGTGGTGAAAACATGGAGATCTCTTACCTCCGGCCCAAGCTTGGGCAGAGCCTTGATTGCGGTCACCTCCTGTAGCACAATTTGTTCAGGTCTGCCATAGCGACGATCCAGGGCTTCAAAAACGTCGTTGGCGTGAGGTGCCAACACTAACAGCATACCGACAGCTTCGCGCGCTGCACCTTTTAGGGCTTGGTTTAGGCGTGCAAGGTTTTCCGCATCTGTGAAAGCGCTTACCGTATCCAGAAAGGCCCGCTTAAAAATAAGCCAATCAAGTGGACATATACCATCAAAACACGGAAGTTTGATCAAATTTTTATTGTTGTTGGGGCCGTTACTCTTCGCAAGTGCCTTTAGGGCCCCCACTAACTGCGTAACTCCAATTGAGTTGTCTTCTCGATGAATATCAGTGGCAGCAGCCCTGTCACCCCCGCAAAAACTGTGCTGAGGTAATAGTGCAGGACTCTGTGCTGCGATACTCTGAGAAACGACGACATCATTACGTAGTGGAAGTTCCTGAGAACACAAGATAACTTTAGTAATATTAGCCCCTACCTCACATCCACTGTTGGTTTGAGAACCTTTCATAGATGGCTCTTTCTCATGATGCGAAGGTATTTTAGTAGGCAGGGCCGTACTATCTAACCATTGTTTGACACTAGCGCGGCTCCACCCACTGCGAGAGCCGTGGTTACTACTATCTGCTTCAATAGCGGCGAGCTCAGCCTGATATTCCGCTTCAGCAGCTTTGCGCTCTAATTCCGTCTGCCTTACTTCTACTTGTGCGCGCATCTCTGCCTCCATTTGGGCAATTTCTAATTGAGCCACGCGACGAATGTGTTGCGCTTCCGCAGCGGATTTTCTGGCAGCGACCATCACGGAAGTGCGACTGGTGTGAGTGCCGACGGAATGAGCGCTCGAGCTAGGCTCTAACACAGAAGAATGTACCTTTGAATTCCCTGTGGTAGTACGTGTAGGGGGTTCTTGAACGGCCTCACTACTCGACTGGGTAGGTATATTTGTGTCATTTTGAGGCAGTTTCGTCTGTGACCTCGTCACAACCATTTTTTTTGCTGGAAAAAAAAATCTGAAAAAAAAATTAATTCCTGTGGACTAGTCTTACTAGACACTAGTTCGATCGGTAGAAGGACCACTTATGTTGCTGAATGGTAATGGATAATACTAATTTTTCTAGTTTAACAAAGAAAAATCCATCGTTTCAGTCAAACAATATATTCACAAGTCAAATCAATAAAAAAGAATATCAAAAATAGACAAGGTAGACACAACACGTGAAAAGGTTAAAATATAAAACATAAACAATATAAAAAAAGGCTCCAATCGGCCACAATAGTAGTATAAGCCCAGTTGTACATGCCCCACGAAAATTGCCAGTTTCTTTAAAAGAAAGTTTAAAATTAAAATTGGATGAGATGGAAAAACAAAAAATAATAGCAAGGGTAGAAGGACCTACGGATTGGGTTAACAGTATGACGGTAGTAAGAAAGCCTAATGGTGATTTACGAGTATGTTTGGATCCACGGGAACTAAATCGTGCCATAAAACGGGAACATTTTCAGTTATACCAACACTAGATGAGATAACAGTTAACTTTATTGGTGCAAGGTATTTTAGTACAGTAGATGCGAGGAATGGGTTCTGGCAATTGAAGCTCCATAAAGAAAAAGATAAAAGATGAAGATAAAGATGTTAAAAATATCATGAAAAAGACAAAGTTTGATAATTCAGATTATAGGCTAGGTTTGTTGGAGTATTCGAACACTCCTTTAAGTAGTAAACTAGCGTCACCCGCAGAATTACTATATAGTAGAAAATTAAGAAGTTTGGTACCATGCTCACCGAAACTCTTAAAACCAAAAGTACAAACAAATGTTAGGTGTGAGTTAGACAATCGTCAAAGTAAACAGGCTCGGTATTACAACAAAGGCGCAAAAGATATGATTCCTTTAAGTGTAGGTCAAAGAATTAAAGTCAGAGTAAATAAGAAATGGATAAGCGGAGTTGTAGCAGCTTTGGTGGGTATAAGATCATACAGTATTGATCTCGAATCTGGTGGAAAATTAGTTCGAAATCGTAGGCATTTGATATTAGATACAGCGTATAGCCCAACAGCTGATCATACGCTGCCGCGGCCGTTGCAAAACTATGACGATGTCACTGTGCCGGAACATCACGAATATTCTCCGTCTCGTTTACACTCGCAGGAATCAAACTTATACACTACTCGTTTTGGCAGGACTGTGAGGGAGCCTGAGCGGTGGACTTATCCGTCGTCATAACGTTGTAATTGGAAGTAAAAATAGTTAATATAAGTATATACCTAGTTTTAAAGTTGCCTAGTTTAATGAATAATGTAAATGATTAATGATAAAACAAAAATTTGGAAAATGATTACAATCTAATATCTATTATGAAATGTAGCACAATGTACCTACTATTATGGATTTATATAATTGAATGAAATGTCAATACTTCAAATGTAAGATTGTTCAACTATTTTTCATAGCAATTGTTAATTTAATAATATAAATGAATTGTGTGCTAAATGTTAATGATTCAATGATTTTTTATACGAAATTCAAATAAATTCATACATTAATTATTTTATGAAATGAAATGAAATGAATGTGAATGGTTCATATATTATTATTACAGAAACACTATATATTTAAATAGTGTAGTTCTTAGATAGATTCATCATTCTTGTAATTAAATTCAATTCTATGTGTCGTATTTTAATGTTAAAATTGATTATCCATGTCTTTTACTGTAATTTAGTTGTACCTTTAAATGTGATATTTTTTAGTAAAATATCGTTTAAATAGGTTCAAATCCGAATATTTATACTAATAGCATGTAGTTATATTTTTTTTTTTTTTGAAAAAGGGAGATGTCGGTATTATGAGATTAGTAATTATAAATGCTACTGAGGGTAGAGAGGTAATAAGGTGAAGGAAAGTAATAAATGATTCGGTCGTTAACCAGAGCTGGTGTTTTATTGACATACAAGTTTTACACCTCGAACTATTAGCGCCCTCACTACGTTAGGGGCGCGAAACCCCGACTCGGGACTAAATAAGTAACTTTCGCCCCTCGGATAACAATGTACTACTGAAGTCATCCCCTTCATCCCATCACCCAGGACTTATGAAGATTCATCCGCCTGGGTTTCCCCAAAGGAAAGTATCTTAGAAAATGATTTCTTAGTGGGACCCTCGCTTTGTTGGCAGTTCGTAATTTTTGTCGATTTTAAGGAATCTCCTTGAACACGGCTTATAAATCTATAACTTAAGATTTGACGGTTTTTTACTAGCCAGGTACTCAGATATATTAAGTAATCAATTTATATATAAATCAATGCCACTTTTCGTTGTAATTTTATAACTCAAGAACGCCTATCCAAATCAAATATTTAGGCTTTTTTCGGACTATTTAGTAGATCACATAAACTGTGAAGTTCAGTCGAGCGATTCTTCATTTATCACATTTTTTTAACAAATTAATTCAAAAAATGGTGGATTATTTCGTTAATGGAGATTTTGCTGTCTTGGACCCAGTAGGTGGCGCTGCTGTCCGGGCAGTACGACGTCTGCCAGGTCCGCTAGTTAAATATAAACAGATGTTTCGATACATAAAATTAATAAAGCAGTCATACGCCACTGAAAAGAAGTGTGTTTTCAGTTTGCAATCAATATTCATCATTGTGGATCGTTCCTTAACGAGTGCGTTTTTTCATGAATTTTTAAATTGTTAAATGCGATGCTATGGAGTTTTAAGTGAAGCTGGCCAAAGCAGAGATGTGTTAAGTGAAAATTTAATATAAGGTAAGGTGATATTAAATCCAGCCAAAGTAGATACAATTACCGATAGCACCGGTCGTTGTATCATGTCCTTTGTAAAGTGTATGTTTTTTATCCGTTCTGCCATCTGTTTGTCAGTGAAATTTCACAGACTGTGTAATTCTGTTGCTAGAACAACAAATACTTATTAAATTAAAATAAAATATAAATTAAAGGGGGTTCCCTAGCCCCTTTTAACGACAAACCTCTAGTTCAGTTTCGGCTCGGTTTATAATTATTATATAGAGAAGGTTTTCTTTCTATCTATACAGGGTGTTTGGAAGGGAGCTGTACATACGCCTAGGGTAGAAACTAGGGATAGTCTGCTACCTACCCCCGCCCATTATATTGACCTTGGCCTCAAGGTTTTTTTTTAATTTAAAATTATTTCTTTACCTTACTACGGTACTTCAGGCCCCATAACTTTTCTTCTCCACAATTTTCTGGTGTAAAATAATTTTTTGCAGGACCCTAAGACTCTAACGATTAAAACAAGACCATTAGCCGACCGGTCCCATGGATAGATTTTGAGCTACAGGTAGTTTTAGTCAAAAAGTCAAATAAAAAATAATAATAAATTAAAAAAAAACCTTGAGGCCAAGGTCAATATAATGGGCGGGGGTAGGTAGCAGACTATCCCTAGTTTCTACCCTAGGCGTATGTACAGCTCCCTTCCAAACACCCTGTATATCTTTGATACCAATCGCTCAGTGTAAGACAAGTAATGTAATGTTCGTGTTATGATATACTTAGTAATTCATTCACGTAGCGTGTATACATGGTCTCGTCTGCCATTAATACCATTTTCCACGTGTGAAAAGGGTCATGGAGGAAGCGCTCAGTTATCAAAGGCCTCCTAACTGTAGTAATTTATTGTTGCTTACTCTCTCTATGTCTGAACATACTCCATAGACTAATATGACATGACATACTCGTAAGTACGTTCAACCATTCGTTATTGTTCACACTTACCAGACCTCACTACAACGGCATAAAGGTGCTATGGCCACTTCAATCGGTTGCCATGGACTTGTGGCTGACTGTACAAACTACAACTTGTGACCATGTAATTATCACAGGTGCTCAACCCGCGATCTACTTATCTTATGCTCTCATAATCTAAATTCAAGATAAACTGTAACATAATATTGTTGGAAACAAATAATAATAAAATATTCGTTATTTATAGTGCTGCAAACAAAGATAAAATATTACAACTTGAAACACTATGTTATCATGAGACGGCTGAAATCCGCGATGCGGGATACCTCTACGTTTAGCCAGTCTAACTAAACCAAAAATGTTCTTGGGAATTGTATTTACACACATCAAAAGTGTCTAGGGATCAAGCATTTTTATGCGGATTTCTTGAGATTGAGATGTGGCTTTGTAATAAATTTATGATTTTATAAATTTATATGGATCCTTTTTGGTGCATTTCATAATTTGAATCAGGAACTGTGAATCAAATTCGAGTAAAAGATGAAAATCAGCGGTCAATATTTTCCCTATAAAAACATACAACGCATTGAAGACATTATTAGTGCTACTGTTTCCCTACTACTGATTAAAACCAACGTTATTATGGAGCGGCGACGTCATTTAAGCAGGGAAGAAATGCTCAGAGCCGTGGGAATGATAGAAGCTGGTTCCCGGCAACGTACTGTGGCTTTAGCTCTGAATACAAGTCAGAGTGTTATCAGTCGACTTTGGACACGTTACCGAAGCACTGGTACCGTGGCTGAGCGCCATGGAGGACGGTATCGCTGCACCACACGGAGACAAGACCGATACATTCAAATCTTAACTCGAAGAGCTCCAACAATAACCGCCATGATGTTAGCCGTGAGGCTTCATCACTCTTCAGGGAACTTAATTAGCGACCAAACAGTCAGAAACCGCTTGCATGAAGTGAACCTTCATTCCCGAAGACCGCTACGGGTACCACCTATAGCAATGCACAATCGTAGGATTCGATATCAATGGGCTCTTGAACACAGAAATTGGGCAGAAGAACAATGGCGTTTCGTGTGCTTTTCTGATGAGTCTCGTTTTGGTATGAGACCGGATACAAGACGTATACGACACTGGAGAACCCCTGGACGCCAACAGCGATTAAAATTCTGCCAGGAAGTCCATCCTTATAGTGGTGGAACCATCATGGTATGGGCGGGTATTTGGATCGGCGGAAGAACTGAGTTGATTTGGATCAGAGGCAACCTCAACGCTCAAATTTATGCTGAGACGATTGTATCAGACGTCATCGTTCCTCTACAAGTGCAAATCGGTCCCTTATTTCAGTTAATGCATGATAATGCACGACCGCACACCGCAAGAGTTGTAAGACAGACTCTCGCCGCAGCTAACATCAATGTCCTGCCCTGCCCTGCTCAGTCGCCAGACTTGAACCCGATTGAGCATGCATTGGATATGCTACAGAGAAGAGCTCTGCCGAATATGGAGGGTATCCAGTCGCAAGAAGACCTTTTTTTGTTGTTGCAACGAACATGGGCGGCCATTCCACAGCGTGATTTGGATGAACTCATTTTGAGTATGCCAAACCGATGTTCTTGTGTTGTTAGTGTTCGCGGTAGAAACACGGATTATTAATTGTTTAAGTTACCCAATAAAATTTTAAAGAAAACTGTTATTTCAGTCTTTTTTTCGAACTTTAATGTTAGTGGTTCAAATGTCAAAAATCCCTTTATTAGGAAAATGGCAAATTTCTTTATTAATGCAAAGGTGACTTGGTTTATCGTTACTGTGACAAACGAAAACACTTTATTTGATGAATCCTTAAAGAAAATTTTAATTAATATCAATCAGGAGAAAAGTTATTGCAAAAATATATGTTGATCCCTAGACACTTTTGATGTGTGTATGTGTTACAAAATTTAGGTAGAGTGCTTGGTTATATAATAACACCCTATAATGTATAATAGCAGCCTATAATGTGTATATTTACTGGGATTATGAATCCAGACTTTTGAGTATTCTGCACACTAAAACTGCTAGAGACGTGAATTTACTTTTTACAATAAATAGATACTGTGGCCAGTGTTGGATCCTGGCCAACTGTCTACCACCGATGATAAAGTAGCTATAGCCACTGCGTGGATGTAAACACGAAGATTAATCTTGGTTTCTGTAGAACTAAAGAAGCAAGTTCCCTTACGTTCTGGCACCGAAAGCTCAGTGAGCTGGAAGTAACTAAGACTTACTTCGTATCGTTAGTGTTATCGACGCCTCTCACCAAAAATAAGTCTGGTTTATGAAATAATTATAGGATTAATATGGGTTAAGACGCCTACTCTAATATTACAACTAATATTATATTATATTTTGCAACAGGTAACGTACGCGTTAGGATTTAAAAAGACATTCAAGTGCTAAGAGAGCTCACCATGTGGAACCGGAAACTATACCTCTTTCCTGCATTATTTAGCCTGGTATATAATATCAAGGGCTTATCAGAGACTGCCCCCCTTGTCCACTCCAAAGTTGGCTTGATTCGCGGTTTGAAAGCTACTGATGGCGAATACTCAATGTACTTGGGCATACCGTACGCCACTGTCAACGAAAGCAATCCTTTTGGCGTAAGTAAATTCATGGATTAATACTTAAAAAAAATAACGTTACACAACAAATTTAACACTAAACGGATTAGTTCACCTGGGTGATATCTCCCAGGTGAACATTAGATAGTAAAGTAGTGTAGTATCCTCAATTCACCTGAGAGATATTAGTTTCACCCAGTTGGATACTAAACCAATGTTAAAACATTTAGTGTCCTATGTTCACCTGGGTTAAATGACCCAGTACAGTGCCCCTGAAAGTTATTTTAAATAATATTAAAATTAGAATACACTTTGTTAAACACTTTGTTTGCACAAATATTAACAATATTAATTTTTTTTGGATGCAACGTCTTATAGACTTCTTCCATGTAACCTTTGGATAAACTAAATGATAAAATAATAATAATTCATTTTAGATGTAATGTAATGTCTGTCTATTTTCTTTTTAGGTCTCTACTCCCCATCCCGGATTTAATGAAGTTTTCGAAGCTTATGACGATTCCGCGATATGTCCCCAAGTGGAAGAATTTAACAATACGATAGTAGGAACATTAGACTGTCTCCATGTAAACATTTATATTCCTAATTCAGCAAACTCTAGGAATCTGTTACCTGTGTTAGTCTACATTTATGGTGGTTTGTTTATGATTGGATTCTCAGGAAGATACTTGTATGGTCCTCGCTATCTAGTTAAAGAAGAAATCATTTTAATAACTTTCAATTATCGTTTAGGTCCTTACGGATTCATGTGTCTTAATACACCAGAAGTACCAGGAAATCAAGGCTTAAAAGACCAGTTATTGGCATTGAATTGGATAAAAGACAATATAGAAGCGTTTGGCGGTGATCCTAACAAAATAACAATATCAGGTAGTAGCTCTGGTGCTTCATCAGTGGATTTCCATTTGCTTTACTGCCATGACCAGCTATTTCACCAAGTTATAATGCAAAGCGGCACTGCGTTGTATCCCTGGGCTATGTTGCAACCAGATAAATCAGCACCTCTAAAATTAGCCAAGTATCTTGGTTTTACGGCTATAAACACGAACGAAGCCTTAGCATTCCTGTCTTCTGTCAACTCCAATTTATTGACTGCAGCAACTGCAGAGCTTGGTCTTAAATTTCGTCCATGTGTAGAAAAAGACTTTGGAAATGTTGAAAAGTTTATTTATGACTATCCCGTGAACATTCGGAAGCCGGCTCTTGGAAATGTGCCGATCCTGCTAGGCTGTAATAGCGACGAAGCTCTCGCAGCATACGACAACATAGCGCCAGAAAATTTCACAAAATTGAGTCTATTTTATGACAATTTAGAAGAATATTTTAACTTTGGTGTTGAAGAACTTAATGTTATGCAAGAATTTGTAAGACATTTCTACATTGGAGATAAAAAAATAAGTAGAGAAGTAAAACATGTAATCATCAAATTAAATTCAGACTTTTACTTTAATCATCCTGTAATAAGGACAATTCAAAAATATCTTGACAGCGGAGTGAACCAGATGTATTACTACTTATTTGCTTTCAGCGGAAAGAGAAACTTTCTGAAAGGTAGACTAAATGTTACATCTGCAGGAGCGTCACATGCAGACGAACTTGGCTATTTATTTGATATGTCTTACATGGACAAACACCTGTCACTTGAAGATGAACTTATCATTGAACGCATTACTACATTATGGGCTAACTTTGTTAAATTTGGGTACGTGTCCCTATCATTTCATTTAGATTATTCTAAAATAGTCTATCTCTAATACTTAAAAAAGATAGTAACTAAACTACTATTTTTTTATATATTTACCACAATTGTTTCAGAAACCCGACACCAGAAATAACTGAACTATTACCTGTTAAATGGCCACTCGTAACAAAAGACAACCTGAACTATTTGATTATTGACTTGGATCTTAAAGTTAAGAAAAGGAACTTCAAATCTAGAATGGCTTTTTGGGACCTTTTTTATCGGATTAATGAAAAAGCTCAAGTTGGATACCGAGAAGACACCGATCAGTTTACATGCACGGCAATGACTTATAATGTAGAAAACATTTTTTTATCTGTTCCTCCATAAATACGTGTAAATCATAATAAACATTTTTTTACTTCTTTCTTTTACGTTGTATCTTACAAACACGTTTAATTTAGCTTATAATTCGCCCCTATAGATTTTCTTTTCATATTATAGTTGCCCAATTAGGTGTTCGAATCCTTAAGTTTGTGTGTATAGGTTAATCGTTTCTGTTACAATACACACAATCGATATTAATAGCCACTTCATACGGTCTCTGCCCTTTCCTTAAAAATGGTCGTTATGGTTTCAACTTAACTTTTTGATACCTGCTAACTTTTGCTGCTTTACTGAAACTAGAACTAGAAGCGATTGACTTGACACTTTTCACGTAAACACATAACTCGACCCACCCACTTGGCCTTGTGGTTTCGCAATGATTTATCAAAAATCAATGTAATCTAATGAAATAGTACCTATATTTTGATACAAGTGGGCTAACCTTGATGAATTCACACAAGTGTTAGGGAGCCGAAAACTGCAGTGGCAAGTACCGAAGTGTATCAAACGACGTCTTCCAATATCTAGTTAAGTTTTAACTGAATCGTCAAATACACTCCATTCTGAACCTAATAATAACGAGATAAAAGCCTGTTTTTGAGGAGATGTATTGCAAAACATGTTGTTAGCAGCATTCATATCTCCAATGCACATTTGACATCAAGACAACGCCCCTTATCTCATGATCACCTTCGATAGCTAGAGTGAGTGTTTAGTCTATCTCCGAGAGCCGTCGATACGGACAGATCATGAAGGATTGCAAATTCAAAATCATTTTGCCATTGTTATTTTGTCTAGTCCAAAATGGCAGTACATTATCAAGGATTGACCCCTTAGTGGATTCTAAAGTTGGTCTAATTCGTGGTTTGAGAGCTACTGATGGTGATTATTCTATGTTCATGGGGATACCATACGCAACGGTTGATACAAATAATCCTTTCGGGGTAAGTTACTTAAGTGAAAATTATTTGTATTTTCTTATGTCTAAAATGATAAACCAATGCTTCCTTTCTTTTTAGCCCTCTACACCCTACCCCAGCTTTGATGAAGTATTTGAAGCTTACGACGATTCAGCAATATGCCCGCAAGTTGAAGAATTTAATAACACTGTAGTAGGAACATTGGACTGTCTTCATATAAACATTTATGCACCAAATTCAGCCAACTCTAGAAACAGACTTCCGGTCTTGGTTTGGATTTATGGAGGTGGATATTCGATTGGGTTCTCGGGCAGATTCCTCTATGGGCCGCGTTATTTAGTCAAACAAGACATAATTTTAGTAACCTTGAATTACCGATTAGGTCCTTATGGATTCATGTGTCTAGACAACTCTGTAGTGTCAGGAAATCAAGGGCTTAAAGACCAACAGTTGGCCCTCAAATGGGTAAAGGACAACATAGAAGCATTTGGTGGAGATTCTGATAAAATAACCATTTTTGGCGAAAGCGCTGGCGGAGCATCGGTAGACTTCCACTTAAGATACAGCCAAGAAAATCTATTCGATAAAGTAATAATGCAAAGCGGTAATACACAAAGCCCTAGAACGATAGTTGCACCTGATACAACAGCACCTCTGAAATTAGCCGCACATCTCGGTTTTAAAACACTAGACACAGGTGAAGCTTTAACGTTTCTGACCACCGCTGACACTAAGTTAGTGATAGCAGCGACGGCAGAACTTGAATTAGTATTTCGTCCTTGTGTGGAAACGGATTTGGATAACGCTAATAAGTTTATTTACGATCATCCGCTCAACGTACAACCAAATCTTAGGAATGTGCCTGTCATTGTAGGATATAACAGTAAAGAATCGCTTGTTACCTATGAAACAATGTCTTCCGCAGAATTTGCGTCTTTAGACTTGTTTTATGACAGTTTAGCCAAGTATTTTAACTTTTTTGATGAAAAACTTGCTGAAATGGAACAGTTTGTGAGACATTACTACATCGGAGACGAAAAAATAAGTGAAGAAGTGAAAGAAGGAATAATAAGTTTTGATTCCGATTTCTTCTTTAACTACCCTGCAGTACGAACTGTTCAAAAATACCTGGATAATGGAGCCAGAAATATATATCACTATGTGTTCGCCTATGATGGTGACAGAAATTTTGTAAAACGCAGACTGAATGTATCAGCTCCAGGAGCATCACATGCAGATGAAATAGGGTATTTATTTGATATCTCGTATATGGACAACCCAACGCCTGAAGATCAACTTGTCATCGATCGCATAACTACATTATGGGCCAACTTTGTCAAATACGGGTATGTAGTGTAAGTCGATTGAAAAGCCACTAAACAACAGCCTCCCAGACTATCTAACTCATATTCTATTTATGTTTCCAGCAACCCAACGCCTCAGACAACGGACCTGCTGCCTGTACGGTGGCCGGCTGCTACTCAGGGAGCGCTCAACTTTCTGCATATTGGCGAAGAACTTGATGTTTACAAATCCAGGATGGCTTTCTGGGATCTATTTTATAAACTCAATGAAAAATCCCAAATACTGTACGAGGAAAGTTACAAGTAATTATAGGTACCGGTAAGGTTTGTTTTGCAGCTTATTATAATATAGTGTATTGTAGCATTGTCATCATTGGCCTACTCATTAAAATATTATAAATAAAAAATGTCTTTTTTTATAGTTTTACACTGTGGTTTTACCCTTCACACTCAAAATACATTATTTCTATCTGTTTTGCGATGTTTGTTATCTGAAAAAAAATTAAAGATAGGTAGTTCATGATTAAGTTACCTACATAATTATTTCCAGCGAACATTGTTTGTTCATCACAACAAAAATTGAACTTCGCGCGATCTGCAAATACTTATACATATAAAGTCATTTTGCGACTCTGTTCCGATTTTGAGAATTAAGCATTTTGCACCTAAACCGTTTTTTGCTTTTCAGTTTTTTCAATCGAGATTTTTAGTTTTTTATTTCTTTTGTTTGGTAACTTATATTCATAAACTCACACCTATTTAGGCAGGCTTAAACGCCCAAACGTTCCTGGCGTTGCATCTCTTATCTGGCTTGTAAATATTTTATTCATTACTCATAGGTACTTGAGAAGTAGGTTTGAAGTTGCCTGAGGAACGAGTGAGAAAAAGATTCTCCCTAGTGCTAAAAAGTGTTACTTTCAACACTTTTTAGCTCTAGGGAGAATCTTTTTCAAATGGTAGCTGTAAAATTATAAAAAATAACTAGTTCTATTTTGATTCCAACTTTCTATACAGCCACTCAGTTACAGCGCGATTTAAAATTTAAATAACATAATGATGATGAATGATGTATTAAATAAATAATATATATATATTTTAAATAGATTTATTATAATTTAGTTTCAACTATTTCTTTAAAATAACATAGATTTGAGCAAAAAATTTACCATTTTTCATTGATGAATGAAAGATAATGGCTGAATAGCGTAGGGGGCCTCCTACCACCCATAACAAAACAATCCTAATGTAGGAACGTTTTGATTTAGGCTTAAAACAATAACACATTGTTTGATACCATGACGTCTACAATAGTCTTCTTCTATATTTTATACATACAATGCTTTGTCCTGAATGACTGACTGATCAACGCACAGCCTAAACCGCTGATCGTAGAGTCTTGAAACTTGAAGGGTGTGTTCTTTGTATGACGTAAGCATCCGATAAGAAAGGATTTTCCGAAATTCTACCCCTAAGGGGGTGAAAAAGAGAGACAAAGTTTGTTTGGCACAACGTGATTCCTTGGTCCAATCTACTTTAATTTTGCCAAAAACCTTTTTTAACAGAAATGACGGAAGACGTGTTTCGTATTTTATTGATACTTACCCCCTAACGGGGATAAAAAGATGTAGAAAGTAATTTTGGGGGCGATTTGCTTCGAAGTTGATATCAATACTCCTTATTTACTTATGATTTAATTGTCATTTTGTTTTGACACATCTCAATCAACCTACGAATGAATGCTTTATTTATTTATTGTTGGACAGCAATTTTGTAAGCTGGATAAATGAGGGATATTATATTAAAATTGGGAGCAATGATAACATTTTGCATCGAATAAGTAAAATCCATCGCTCATACGATGCATTACAGTGGGTACCCACTTTTTTTTGCTGCGGTGAGGATGAATACTACATTTCCTTACATTTCTATACCCAGTGCGATCCTAAGACCAAACATGATCGTTCGCTGCTTAGGCAGTTTTTTTTAGGTGACATGTTTGCGAAAATCGAGACGGAAAGGTTGAATTATATTAGGAAAAATCGGGCGCAGCTTAGTGCTGCCTTCTTCTTTTGTGGGGCCACGCTTTATGCATGAGCGGACACAAGATGACATGACGTATGTGCTACGGTCGTCCTCTTTATAACATTTACTTGCAATCCTCGATGGGATGAAATCACGGAGAAGCTTTTGTTTGTGCAAAAAAATTATAATAGACACGACATAATACCCAGGATTTTTCGCCTCAAAGTTGAGAAAACAACGGCACGTCTAACCAAAGGTAAAAGGCCTTATGCACCCTTTTTCTTGGTCTGAGGTCACAGCTAAAGCAGTAGAATTGACCGACAGACTTATAGGTATAGGTGTAGAGGGTTTAGGTCTCTCTTTACGTAATTGGCGCTTTTGTTTCGGTGGTAATTTTCGTCCCCTAATTCCTCTCTCATCCGATCCAACCGACCCCACTCCTTTGACCCCAGGGCACTTTCTCATTGGGCGACCTCTCACTTCAGTACCATCGCTCTCGATCACCTGCAAGCACCCCAACAGATATCAATATATTGAGCAGCTGCGACAGCAATTCTGGAAATGATGGCGCCGAGAGTTCGTTGCCGAACTACAAGAGCGCTCCAAATGGAAAACACGGCAATGTGAGCTCCGTGTGGGCGATCTGGTGATCCTGAAAGAGGACAATCTTCCCCCACTACACTGGAAGCTTTGCCGTATATCTCAGTTATATCCTGGCATAGACGATTGATTTAGTTTCAATCATTAATCATTAGTCATGACTAAACTTGTCAGGACTAATTTTATGCTTGCTTACCGTCAATGTAAAGCGACACGGACGTTATTATAAATGTTGAATTTGACACTTTTTCGCAACAAGGCAAAGAGAATAGCCGTGGTCGTATGCCATTAAAACTTATTATAATTAAGTTTAAATATAATAATAATAAATGTAAAAAAAAAAAAAATACAGTCTATAAAATATACTCTCGCACAAAGACAGACTTAATACTAAAGATTTTATAAATTTACTACCGGTGGACATGGGGTCAAAAAGCAAAGTAAAAGACCTTCTTAATGATTATCGTGATTACGATTTAATTTTTAAGTTATGATTGAATCAATCATGACTAAATCAATCATGATTAAATTAATTATGACTAATCAATTGATTGAAAATTTTAGTTGATTGGCCCAACACTGCCATCGAACACTGCTTGTGCAACAGCAACAACAAGTAAAACCTCGCTCGGCCTGCAAAGATATAATTCCGATGAAATGGATTAGCATTGGCTCAGGGTACTTACATATTATATCTAACATTAACCAGTTTCAGTAAATTTCATAAACATCGTTGTTAGACGGAACTGAAAGTTTTGTGACGGTTTTATAATGACATATCGCATAAAACCGTGTAGGTGAGAGTAGAGATCCGGATTTAAGGTGCTAGAAAATTCGGGACTACAACAACTTGGACCGCGGGTTGTACACTAGTTATTAAGAAGGAACATGGGTGGTTTTTAGTCAGTAGAAGTCTGACACTCCCTTTCGCTCTGCCCAAGAGCGGGAGGGGTTATTTGATGATTTTCCACCCGCCAAAAAAAAAAAAAAGGTGCTAGAAAATTCGAGACAACAACAACATTCTACTCTATTTTTCCTCCAAACCTATGACCAATAAAGTAAAACCTAACCAGTGTTAACCTAAAATCCTGTACATGGAACCTCTGCCTATCTAACCTCCACAACCCAGTTAGATACGGATAATACGATACCCCTCGGTAAGACTAGTTGTATTTTCAGACTACATACTTATCATTTGCAAACTCTATTTTCTTGGTAACTTACATACATATAGAAACTCGCGCCTTTTTCTTATGGCAGAAATCACCGAATGCCACCTGATGCGATCCTAACATACTCTTTTTACCCCATCCACGTTAATTATATCGGGTCATACACATATTCGTAAGTGTTGGTACCATCACCAGGATACCATTGTGATCAAGCCAGACGAGCCTTTTCTTTCATCGACTGGTTGGTCACAACCGCATGTATGGCACCATTCTCTATTTTTCCTGTACTTACTGTCTTTTCCACATCTGCGTCAATCTTTCCATCTCTTGTAAACATACTGCTCCAAAACACAAACTCATGCACTTGCTTCACACTCTAATCATTTATTTTCCCACAACACCAATGTATCCTCTTCTCTTTATCTTCTTTTTTTTTCATTTTCACAATCATCACTTTTCTCTTAAGAGCTTCATTAACTACAGTCGACATATCTTACAACTGTTCCGCTAACGACGCATGAAAGGAAATCTAATAAGTACTTAATAAAATTTTGAAACTTTGGGTAGAAACCATTTAGCACCTGTCGCCGAAATAAATTTTAATCAACCTACTAGTTATACAGATGAAAATGTGCCTCAACATAGTAATTTAAAATGTGCACTATATCAGACAGATCAAAAACTCGTTGTATGTTAGTAATTGGACACTTTCGCTTATGTACGTATTTCTTTTTTTGGGGCTCTGGGCAGAGCGAAAGGGAGTGTCAGACTTCTAGTGACTAACAACCACTCAGGTTCCTTCTTAGCCCTTTGTGTCGAGGCCGCGGTATCTCTCCAGAACAACCCGCAGCCCCGACGGGCTCGCTTATGTACGTGTAGCGTCGACGACAGCCACGACTGTTAGTGGAAGTGGTGCCACGTTTTCGGACCAACCTTTTACAGGAGGCGCCGCTGACGCGTGTACTCCGAACGCTCAACTTCATAGCCAGTGAGACGGACTTATTCTGTTGTTCTCTGAGTGAATTCACAAGGAATGCTTTATTTTTTCATTAGTTACAGATATTAGTTTTTACGTAAAAATTAAGTTAGGATTAAGTAGCGCGACTTTGCTATTTTTACAAGTTTGGTTGGGGAAAAAGTCTTTTCGCATTATAGTATGTATGAACTTGTAATGAAATCTCTTTGGCTATACTATTTGTATCTGGCTGGTTATGGTTTCATTGAAAGTTTAAATTATAAAGAACATAATTCCAAATTCAAATTAGGAAAATGTGTGATTTTCATTTGTTTTTCGTACCGTCAAGATGAGTGCATCTTATGAAGAAATTCGATACTTTGTAAAATTTTACTACAAAAAAGGTAAAATATAAAGCAAGCCGCGAAAAAAAATTGCTATGTTTATGGACCTAGTGCAGTGTCTGTGAGGGTAGCACAGATTTGGTTTAAGCGTTTTCAATCCGGAAATATTGATGTCAAAGATGCACGTCGCTCTGGTCGCCCTATTACGGATGAAATGGATGCCATTTTTGAATAACATCAGTTATCAGTCATTATAGAAAGCAAGAAGTTGAGAGAAAGCGGCCGGAATCAATCAACAGAAGGGGTGTGGTTTCTCATCATGATAACGCTAGTCCTCACACATATTTAGCCAGTTAGCAAAAATTAAGAGAGTTCGGCTGGGAGGTGTCAATGCATCCGCCGTATAGTCCTGGCCTTGCACCTTCAGATTTCCACCTGTTTCGGTCTCTTCAGAATTCTTTAGGCAGTGTCAGGTTAACAAGTCAGTCAGTGACAAGTGGTTTTGGCAGTCCTCTCGTGATGTTAACTCGACTACACTCTCGTGATGAGAGGACTGCCAAAACCACTTGTCGCGGTATTTTGATCAGAAGACCCAAAATTTCTAAACCAATGGGATCATGTCCCTACCTACAAGATGGCAAAAAGATATCGAACAAAATGGTATCTATACATTTTAGTTAAATGTAAATAAACAACAAAGCCAAAGAAGCATAGAGTCAAAGAATACTACCTTTCCTCTCCAGTATGATTTATTATATTATAAATATATATTTTATTTGTTTATGCATCTTAGGATTATGTATATATATGTCGCATCATGGGTGGCCGAGATGCGAAGCTTCGGATCTTTTTCGTGATCTGACATAGTTTTAGTTAGATGTGGGCACTGTTGTAGGTACTCGAGCGAAACAGATCTTAAATCAAATCACTTTATTTAAATAGGCCATCACGGTTTTACTTTTACAAGAAACAAACACGTGCGTTGGTACTACTGAGCGTCTGCCGAGACTGTTGGAGTTCAAGTGAGCGAACATTCCGTCCTTTCGCCAGTACTCGCTGCATCCCCTCTACCGACGATCGTGTCCAAGCGGTAGGGCGCGCTTGAGTTTCCGGTAAACATTTATTTAGTTCCAAATCGAATTACTAGACGGCGCTGTCGGTTGCACCATGGCGCCATCAATCCACGACACGGCCATCCCTGACTAGCACCCGTCCCCGGGTGTAGTACCTGTGGACAACATTTCTCAGAGAGTAATCTAGCTCGGCTATCCTGCCGATAGAAACAAGGGTTGATTCTTAGAGGTCTGTACTTTATTTCTACTAAATCTAAGTACAAAAATCTACTCTCATGAGTTATAGTGCCCTGTTATTAAGGCTACATACACAGTGCTTCCTGCACAACATCATTCATTTGAAAAGATCCGATCAACAAGTTAACAAGTAATTCTAACAATTATTTTAACTCTTTACCATAATTCATCATAAGCAATGCATACTCAACTCATGAAACTTTCACTGTAATCTGTGCACTAACACAGTTTAGAATCGCACCAACGATTCTTTACATGTCTGCCGCCACATATGCTACAACACATGAGGGGCTCTGTGCACCAACACAGACAAGAATCGCACCAACGAATCTCAATAATCTAGCGCAATATGTGCTACAACACATAAAGCGCTCTGTGCACCAACACAGACAGAAATCGCACCAACGATTCCTTGTAGACCCATCGCCACATGTTACTCATGAGGTGCGGTCTAAAGTTTCGAGTGTGAGTGTACAAGCCATTCTTAATCGCATTTGTTTTCACTACCACTGTCATCAACCATGACATTTATTTCTCGAGAAACTTGGTGATCGGGAATCTTCCTCACACAATCATGGGGGTATTTGTAAGTTCGCATAGATGGACCTCTGAATCTGGTAAATATTTGGTCAGATTCCTTTCCTAATTTTCAATTAAAACAATCATTAACAACTAACTCAGAAACTAGAGCCAAGCAGAGAAATCGTTTTTTATCGTAACTAGCATTCCGTTCAATTTTTTGTGTCGCGTGCTCTCTTATCTCATCTAAATGAACTACAGTCAAAATCATCATCAGCGCTCACTAAACTAAGTGGTCTCGCTACCCTTCCAATCATAAACTCGGGCTAGGTTTAGTCACCCTATTAATAGTAGAGTTCATAGCCTGAACCTCCTAATGCGTCCTGCCAAAAGCGGCCACGACTGGTCCCCAGTAGTCTACATACTCTTTAGGGTACACCATACTCTTTCAACCTGACCTCTTGCACGACTGCCTTCAGTAGCTATCAAGTGCAACTCGATGTTGTTAGAAGTGCAGAAGCGAAACAACGACCTTGATCCGCTATAATGTGTTTCGGTGCACCAAACAACGCTATACAGAACTTAATTGCACAGATACTACTGCTAGTGTCGATGTTGAGCGAATGACGAAGTAACACAAATTTGGTAAACGCATCTATGATGACAAACACGTACTCCTTGATGTCGTTCTTACCAGACAGTTTACCAGAGGCGTCAATATGAATTGTGTGCCATGGGATATTGAACTTGGGAATTGGGTGAAGTTCTGCTTGAACTTTACCCGAGTGGGGCTTCGCTACTTTACAAGTGATACAATTGTCTGCAAATTTCCTCACATATTTCGACATTCCTTCGAACCAATAGTGCTCGTAAATTTTTTCGAGCGTTTTCTCCCATCCCAAATGCATGACTGAGTCATGGACGTTGTTAATTACAGACCACCTTAGTGGTCGAGGTACAATAGGCAAACATCGAGTGCGGCCGTTACGCTGAATTTTGCGATACAGAATACTTTTACGAATTTCGTAAGTTTTGCGAGTTTCCTCAGGAAAAACTTCATTACGAAGATCAGACACAATCTTACTGATCTCTTCGTCCTTCTCCTGTTCAGCTTGCAACCAGTTACTAGAAAGCTCAGCTAAATCGACACGCTTTTGTTCTACACAAGTGAAAGCTACTTTAGATGTAGGGAGCGGATTTCTAGAAAGAAAGTCGACATGGCTCATCCTACTGCCTTCACGATAAACAATATCAAACTCAAAAGACTGCATGTAGGCCCACCAACGATGAACACGTGGAGACAAGTCAGTTTTGCTTTTAGAAGCTTTAACAGAACTGCAGTCTGTCACAACAGTAAACTTACGACCTAGCAAATAATGTCGAAAATGTTTTATGGCGTTAAAGACAGCTAACGTTTCTAATTCAAATGAATGAAACTTCGATTCGGCTGGAGACGTACGACGACTGTAATAAGCAACTACATGTTGATTCCCGTTCCTTTTTTTTTAATTAAAAAATAGTCACCAAATCCTTCAGTACCGGCATCGGTTTGTAACTCTATTGCATGCGCAGCCTGCGCAGGGTCAAAGATTGTTGGAACTGGTTCACTGGTAAAATAAAAAAATAATTCTCTGACAAATAGCCTCATGACTCGGTTCCCAACCAATGGACCGATTCTTGCCACTCGTTAAACAAAACAGAGGCGCCATTGTTTTTGAGAACTATGGCATAAATTGTCTGAAATAAGTGGCCAGCCCTATGAACTGTATCAACTGACAAAACCTAAATATTCAACCCGTTCAACATTATAAAATTCAGGGAAAAACCAGCCTTTGTTAATTAATCGAGTACAATGCAAAGACAAACTAAACTCTCTTCCATTGATAACCCTATCACTAGAATGTCGGTCGACGTATGTAACGGCATAGCTTTAAGCAATATCACCTAATGCTTTCACTGCTGTTTCAATGCTGCACGCTGATAAACAGCTTGCATGCTTCAAACACAACAGCATGGTCACATACTCCCACTGACCGTCAGGTGTGACGCTGGAGTGGGCTCTATGGACTCTGGATGCACTGAAATATGATGATAGCCTGATAGCATAAATCAAGACACGTAAACCACGTGGCACCACCTAACCTAGATACAAGATCCTCAATCAAAGCCAAGGAAACCTATCCGACACAGTGTTGTCGTTCAGTTCCCTGTAGTCGACACACAATCTGAACTATCCTCTTTTCTCACCAGCAGTACTGGACGAAGAAGGTAAACAACTTGGCCTAAAATACCTGGTTAGAGGAAGCAAGACGGTATCCACAAGTCTACAAGGGCAATGATTAACCGTTCGAGTAGGGTTTACACGCCTACTTTGCACTGTCCTGTCGTAATTCGTAATAAGTACGGGATCTAAAAACAGCACTAGAAAACGAAGATGAATATTCTGTCAAAAGATTAATTAATTGAGAACCAAATTCTAATTGACCATCTGTTTCAACTGTATTGAAATCAATTTGAAAATTAGAAGCGTTTTTAAGCTTATTCGAAAAATCACATAACCTTACTTCCTTTTCACGACACAAAAACAACATTAGCACACGTCATACTAACGAACGTTAAAAACCCTTGGTCTAAAATCTCAAGGCCAATTGAAATACCATTTTTTTTTATAACATCTATCCGGTACAACGTGAAATAAAATCTCTAATCGTACCTAAATCGTTAATCATAACCTCAGAAAATAATTGTTTGGTACAGACTACCATGACCTCTACCGAGTCAATTTACAAAGTTACACGCTTGCCAATAAACTGTGACTACACATTTTTGATCAGAGAGCATTCGGCACCAAAATCATAATAAAATGGGTACGACTCACCAGAATCATCAGCACACCGCTGGCATTGCTCACATAGCAAACTTCAACGCATCGCTCGCCGTTTGCCACTGCCGCAGGCGCTGCCCCGCAACTGCTCGGTCCGCCTGCCGCGAAGCCGCGCGCCACGCCGTCGCGTCGCCTTCACCGTTGCGTTGTAAACATTTCGTAGCACAAAATGTCCGGCGTTGCTGCAGTAAATTCTCAGCGCATCGTGACGTCATCGCACCATTCTCCGTGTTTTCTTCAGCTCGAGTGAATCCCGGTTCTGATGTCGCATCATGGGTGGCCGAGATGCGAAGCTTCGGATCTTTTTCGTGATCTGACATAGTTTTAGTTAGATGTGGGCACTGTGGTAGGTACTCGAGCGAAACAGATCTTAAATCAAATCACTTTATTTAAATAGGCCATCACGGTTTTACTTTTACAAGAAACAAACACGTGCGTTGGTACTACTGAGCGTCTGCCGAGACTGTTGGAGTTCAAGTGAGCGAACATTCCGTCCTTTCGCCAGTACTCGCTGCATCTCCTCTACCGACGATCGTGTCCAAGCGGTAGGGCGCGCTTGCGTTTCCGGTAAACATTTATTTAGTTCCAAATAGAATTACTAGACGGCGCTGTCGGTTGCACCATGGCGCCATCAATCCACGACATATATATATATAGGTAAGGTAGGTAGGTTTATATATATAGGTTAAGTTAGTTAAGGCACATATACACATTATTCTTTTCCTTTTCTCGCACACTATTGTCTACATTTCTTCTTCATTTCTCCTTTAGCAGGTCTGCTGGCAGAAATTTCGTGAGAAATAAGCAGTACCTTTGTACTCACATATTATTTTATGTTATTTTCCTGTGCTGTCTACTGTGTGTACATAAATAGTAAATAAATAAATAAATAAATAAAATAAACTACGTTAAAAAATGTTTTTAATTTTCTTAAAAAATGCGAAGACACTTTTCCCCCAACCTATTAATTAAGGCGCATTTATCGCATTGGGGTTACCCTGTAATGGTAGATGCAAGTTGGAAAAAAGAAATGTAAGAAAATAAGGTTTTCACTGTCACTGGCCTTGCGGTTTCGCAATGATTTATCAAAATTTGGTGTAATCGAAACATGTCAGCCGCGCACCATTATCTCCATTGCACACTTGACACAAAGACATCTTATCTCATGACCACCTTCGATATAAGTGCTAGTGTCAGTTGTAATCTACCACACACCAGAGAAACATGAAAATCATGAAGGATTGCAAATTCAAAGTCATTTTGCCATTATTATTTTGGCTGATCCAAAATGGCAGTACATTGTCAAGGATTGACCCCTTAGTGGATTCCAAAGTTGGCCTAATTCGTGGTTTGAGAGCTGCTGATGGTGATTATTCCATGTTCATGGGGATACCATACGCAACAGTTGATACAAATAATCCTTTCGGGGTAAGTTTCTTAGGTGAAAATGATTTATATTTTCTTATGTGCAAAATAGCTTTATTTATTTTTTTACATTATTTGTAGCCTTCTTCACCCTACCCCATCTTTGATGACGTTTTTGAAGCTTATGACGATTCAGCAATATGCCCGCAAGTTGAAGAATTTAATAACTCTGTGGTAGGAACATTGGACTGTCTTCATTTAAACATTTATGCTCCAAATTCAGCCAACTCTAGAAACAGACTACCGGTCTTAATTTGGATTTATGGAGGTGGATTTTCGATTGGATCCTCAGGCAGATTCCTCTATGGGCCGCGTTATTTAGTCAAACAAGACATAATTTTAGTAACCTTAAATTACCGATTAGGTCCTTATGGATTCATGTGTCTAGACAACCCTGTAGTGCCAGGAAATCAAGGTCTTAAAGACCAACAAATAGCCCTCAAATGGGTTAAAGATAACATAGAAGCGTTTGGCGGAGATTCTGATAAAATAACCATTTTTGGCGAAAGCGCTGGCGGAGCATCGGTAGATTTCCACTTAAGATACAGCCAAGAAAATCTTTTCGATAAAGTAATAATGCAAAGCGGCGTTGCGTTAGGTCCCTGGGCTATAGTCGAACCTGATACAACAGCACCTCTGAAGTTGGCCGCACATCTTGGTTTTAGAACAGGAGACACAGGTGAAGCCTTAACGTTCCTGACAACAGTCGACACCAATTTGATAATTGCAGCGACGTCAGAACTTGGATTAGAATTTCTTCCATGTGTGGAAACGGATTTGGATAACACTAATAAGTTTATTTACGATCATCCGCTCAACGTACAACCAAATCTAAGGAATGTGCCAATAATTGTAGGGTACAACAGTGAAGAATCGCTCGCAACCTTTGAAACAATGTCCTCCGCAGAATTGGCGACCTCAAACTTGTTTCATGACAATTTAGCCAAGTATTTTAACTTTTTCAATGAAGAACTTGCTGAAATGGAACAGTTTGTGAGAAATTACTACATCGGAGACGAAAAAATAAGTGACGAAGTGAAACAAGGAATTATAAATTATCATTCCGATTTCTTCTTTAACTACCCTGCAGTACGAACTGTCCAAAAATATCTGAATAATGGAGCAAGAAATATATATTACTATGTGTTCGCATATGATGGTGACAGAAATTTTGTAAAACGCAGACTGAATGTAACAGCTCCTGGAGCATCACATGCAGATGAGATAGGATATTTATTTGATATCTCTTATATGGATAACCCCACGCCTGAAGATCAACTCGTCGTCGATACCATAACTACGTTATGGGCTAACTTCGTCAAATACGGGTATGTAATTTTATCCGATTGAGAAACAATTGTAAAACCGCTTCCCAAACTGTCTGGTTCATATTCTATTTATATTTCCAGAAACCCAACTCCACAGACAACGGAACTGCTGCCCATACTGTGGCCGGCTGCAACTCAGGGAGCACTAAACTATCTGCATATCGACGAAGAGCTCAAAGTTGAAAAGAGAAATTACAAATCTAGGATGGCTTTCTGGGATCTATTTTATAAACTCAATGAAAATGCCCAAATATTGTACGAGGAAATTTCCAAGTAAAGCAATAGTTGTTAAAGAGACTAGATTAGATTTTAATCAGAGTTTAAATTTTGGTTTCAGGTCTGTTTTGCAGACTACTTCATTTGACTGTGAAATTCTAGATCACTATCATTAAAAAAAAGTTGTCACATTAAAATGGTACTGAACTATGATTGGCATTTTTACTGAACTCTGGAACTGGAAGTGATCGGAAGAGAATTCTGCCCATCTGTGAGATTATTCATCTTGGGGATTATCTGTCTAAGCAATGCACTCAAAGTATGAACTAACACTATTCGCTTCCACACATTTTGTTTATAAGAAAATAAGTAAGTTCTGGTGACCCTGCGATCTTAGGCCACTAAGATATGAAGATAGGTAGCATATCATGCACGTTCAACAACACCACGATTAGAGTTATCTATCGGAATCGATCTGCGCCCGATCAGCGCAGATTTTAAAGTACTCAAATAGTTAACCCCGGTTTCAGGATCGTTTAAATGAAAATTCATTCCTTTTTAAGACGAACTAGAACATACTAGAGTGAGAACACTTGTCAGTTTTTTTAACATAATTCTCTACAAATCAACGTACACTGTCGCTTGCCTTGTAGTTTCATAACAGTTTATCAAAACTCAACGTAATCTATCGAAACATGTTTTCATCAGCATCCGTATCACCATTGCACACTTGATATAAAGACAAGGTCCCTTATCTGATGATCACCTTCAACTGTTGACAGAACCAGCATTACCTACTCTACTTCTTGCGAGCGAACCGTGAAAGTCATGAGGTATTACAAATTCGTAGTATTTAACCGACTTCCAAAAAAGAAGAAGGTTCTCAATTCCATTGGTATTTTTTTGAATCTCAAATGGATTTAAAGCAATATAGAAACATTTGGCGTCGTCTCGGATTTAAAATTACCATTAAGTGAGAAAGATCTATAGGAATATCTGTTGACTACCGATTAATTTTGCAGTAATGAAAATCTATTTATGAGGTACACAAAAAAACAAAAGTGGTTCGCGTAACTCAAGTTTTTACGTAAATGAACATAAATAAGCTAGACAAAAAAAAGTAGTTAGTAAACTAAAAAACCCCACTGAAAAAACTGAAAAGTAAAAAACAAGCACATTTTAAATTAAACAAAACTTGGAAGCAGGCGGGGTTCATTCTATTTTCTTTCATTTCATAATTTAATATTCAAATGAACCCCGCTTGCTTCCAAGTTTTGTTTAATTCTTTTTACCCGACTGCGGCGAAGCCCAAAAGGAGGGTTATGTGTCTGTTCTTTTGTTGGTCGCGTAAAAATCTTCGCAGATGATTTAACTTTTGTGTGTGTTTATATGATTTGTGACTTTGAATTTATTTTAAACTTAAAAGTGTCATATATTTTTCTAAACTCCTTTTAAAACCCTTCATTTTGATACCCTACTCGATGGTAATGGATTTTTTTTAATACGCTAAATGCCCCCCAAAATCCGCAAATTTCTATTCTTTTTTTAATTTTAATGTAGCCAGTGACACTCGCGCCATCAAGACAAATCTAACGACGTATATTTTATTCAAATCCCTTCATCCGTTAAGGAGTTATGAGGGAACAAAGAAACGGGAAACGCCAAACACATAACCCTCCTTTTGGGCTTCGCCGCAGTCGGGTAAAAAGTCACTTTTTCATATTGTTTGGTAGGTAGGAACAAAAATGTAGATATTAATAGATTTACTGGCGGACCTGGCACACGTCGTCCTGCCCGGACAGCAGCGTCGCCTACCGGGTCCAATAAAATTGTAAAACTAAACCATTCTCGAATCCACTTGAACACATACGAAAATTTTCAACAAAATTGGTCCAGCCGTTTAGGAGGAGTTCGGTGACAAACACACGTACAGAAGAAAAATATATATAAAGATTGTGCGTCGTTGGTCTAGTGGTCGCAATCGCAACTGCGAAGCAAGATTGTTTTTGGCTTTTTCAGTATTATTCATTAGCAATTGGCACGACCCCTATATTACACACATAGATACACACATGTGTACATTGTGCATTAAATAAATAAATACATCTATATCGGACGTTTGAGAGATACAGTTAGACACAGTATGTCTAACTCTTCGAGAACTGGCCTTTTTTTGACCTTTTTGTCAGTTTGACCCGTTTGTCAGACTTCTACTGACTAAAAACCACCCATGTTCCTTCTGAGCCCTATGTGTCGAGGCCGCGGTAACTTGTGAACAACCCGCAGCCCCGACGGGCGTCGGCCCTTGTCGGCGCGTGAAACACGAACGCACCGTCGACACGGCCTGTCGTCGTCGTAAGACGGACGGACGGCGAGCTAGCCCATCACTCACCGTCCACATTCCCGCGTCTACGGTGGCCGGAAGCCATCACGTGGACCCCGACGCCCGGAGCGCCTCCCGCGGTGGCTGGGACGAGAGGTTATCTCCCTCTCGCGTTCCGCCACCTCCTTCGCTAGCATCAATGCTTAGCAGAAGGAGGCGACGGCGTCCAATTCCTCCTCGCCCCGGACCATGGTTTGCACCAGGGCCGGACGCGAGAGGTCGCCGCCGCCGATCACCGCTACGAGAACACGGCGGAATCAAATTATGATTTCGTGTTAAGCAGGCTGATTCCTGCCATGAGTCTAAATATGTATGAATGGACTCTTATCGTGTGTGTCACGTGTGGTTAGTGCGTCACCTGGTGTCAGAGATTTCAATGCCAGCCACAGACCTCTGACTTGGCTTAACATCCACCTTATTAGTCTATAATGCTTCTATTTCCGATTTGATTTGGAATTGTGTTTTAAATCGGAATTTATGTCGATTCAATAACTAATTAATAAGCCTACAAAAATTAGGCATGTACTCAAAATACTTAAATTACTATGTGATTTAATAATACTTTATCCCTCCTTCCTTATTTTCTGTGTGTGAATTGATTTGATCATGTCGCATTTTAAGTGTTTTCATTGTTTTTAAGTGTTTTTAATTGGCTTTTATTATAAATTATTGCGTTTTTAACACAAGTTCTATTGGTTAGTAACCGTTGGGTACCGTTTTATGAATAAGGTAGATAAATTCGGGAAAGAACAAATGTTTATTCTACTTTTTAATGTAGCGAAAGCTCATGGAGTTTCAGTCGTTTTCATAGGAAATAAATATGAAATTCTTCGTGAAGAGTTAACAACAATTTTTAACGTCACGATCCCTTCTGTTAGGCCCCTCTGGTAACTTTATTTTAAAGAATTCTTGGGCTTAAGTGTACAAAAAGAAGTAATAAAGATTTTCAGTATGAAATTTTATGACAATTTTACTTGTTCAATAAAATACACTTTTGATATTTTTCGTATTATTTATTTTAAACTTAACTAACTTTAACGAATTAACTGTTAACATAATTGTTGTGATAATGAACTACATTCAAACAAGAAGGAACATTGGGTAATGATTAAACGTGTCCAGTTCACAACGTACTTAAACTATTGTACAAGTTACTTCTAAATCAGTTACTGTTGTTTGCTGTTCTCACTTACATATTTCTCAGCTGCTGTAGCGATAGCTCGCGTTACCCTTCCAGTGATTTCGTGAAGATTCTCGTTTGAAAGATGCGATTCGATGGACCTCTTCGAGAAGAAACCTGCTGTGGTGGTGTTTGGTCTCCAACTGTTGGGATACGTGATCTTATGACGTAGCACAGCTTTGATAATAAGAGCTCCTACGTAAACTATAAAATATACACTAAAGTACAACGGCAAGTAGTACAGCTTCTTTCCTAAGTAATAGTAACTGTATCTGTTGACACGAGGCATCTCTGTAGTCGTTGTGGTCGTCGTATGGTGGTGGTAGTGATAGTGGTCGTGGTCGTGATCGTGCTCGTCAAAGTCGTGGTGATATTTGAAATCTCCGGGGAAATCGTTAGGAAATCCGTGATCGTCCATCGGAGCTCCTTGCGTATCTGGCTTCATGTCGTCAGCAGGGGGAGGTGGGGGCACCATGCCCATGTCATTCCCCTTCATATCTCCACCTTTAATGTCTCCATGACCGTGTGGTTTATCAAATATGAGATCAGGATAGTCTGATTCAGGCTGATACGAAGGTGGCGGTCCATCATGGTGACCGTAGCTAGGAGCGTGGTCCTGTTGTGGTGGAGGAGCTGGTTTACTGTACTGGTAGCCTTGGAAGTCAGGTTTGCTACCCATATCCATCATAGGCGGGCCATCATCGCTTTCTTGAGCCATCGGTGGCTTGTTATAAGAGTACCCCGGAAATGGCTTGCTAGGCGGAGAAATCGTGGGCACAAAAGGTTGTGATGGCGGAGCAGGAGCAGAAGGTGGTTTGTATCTATACCCTAAACCAGATGGGGGGCCATCGCTATCGCCGCCTGTAGGAGGTGAGTCTGGCCCTGAGTCAACAGGTGGCTGGTATGAAGATATAGGTCGTGGTGCTGGAGCAGAAGGTGCGTATGGGGGAAAGGACTCATAAGAACTTGGTGTGGGAAAGTCGTCCCCTGTAAGTACAGGACTGGGTGGGGGCGGGGGAGGCACTAGGCTTGCAACGGCATTAAAGGGACGCGGAGGAGGACCTGAAGGCGGTGAGGGTGGTGGGGGAGGCCCAGACTGTTTTGATTTATCTCCGTAGGTTGGTGGTGAAGGCAGGTATGGCTGCGCAGGATTGTAACGGTCTACAGGTTGACGCATTGGAACTGAAGAATCTTGAACTTCGCCTCTCACTGGTTTTTTTATATCAGTAAAACTGTCCAAGTCAAACATATTGGTGCCTTTTTTGCCGTTAGAAAAAGAATTGAATTGTGATTTCTTCATATTTTTCATTTGGAACGGTTTTAGATCAATATAAGGAAAACGCATATTCGGTTCTGTCCGAATGGCTCTGGATTCATTTTCAGCGCCATTACCTGGATTCGTGCCAAATCTGTGAACAATAATAGTTTTTTTTAATACCGTGGCACTTATTAAAAAGTAGTTTTTTAACAAAATTCGAATTAATATTTTTCGACACGAATTAAAGGATGGAACACAAATAGAGCTATTACAAGTTAGTCATGGTTATGTTTTATTTTGGTATTTGTTGCAATATTTATTAGTTTATGTTATTTTTATATGTTTATTAGTATTAATATAAGTATTTATATATTTTAATTGATATTGTTTTTTTTTAGTTAGTTTGTAGCCTACCACAATGTTGTCTTGTTTGACCCTAAGGTTGACTGGTAGAGAATGCCTTGTGGCATTAAGCCCGCCTATGTATCACTATTGTGCATAAAGTTTAAATAAATAAACACTCACCCTGGTAACGCAAAGTTGTCATCAATTCCTGCATCTTCTTCAGTTTTATCTTCATTTAGTTGAACATCATCACTTTGTAAATTATCTTTGTTTTGGACATCTCTAGTAGTTTGCTCCGAACTAACAGGTTCTTCTTGCCACGCACCAGAATATTGGTCATGTTTCTCGTTGTCGATGATATGCCAAATATTTTCTACGTTGTTGATCGGTGCTTGTGTCGTCGTGGTAGTCGTTGCAAGCGTACTTGTCAGAGGTGGCGGCGCACTAGAAGATGCAGCTGAAGGCACATACATTGGCCCAGAGTTATACAAGTTGTTATACAGAGCAAAATAATCAGTCATATCAGTTTGCGCTGGTCTCTCTGTTGACGGCACTGGTAAACCATAACTTGCTTCATCATTTGTTTCTTCATCAGGAACATAAATAGGTCGCGATGTAGTCGTAGTTGTACTCGTAGTCGATTGTATTCTCTCTTTGTCCAGAAGATTTCGAATTGATTTCATATTGTTGTTGTTAGAATCAAATTCTGCGAATATTAAGTCAGGAGTTTTTGTCCTCGCTGTTGTCGTCGTGGGTGTTGCGTTCTGCGGCGTGTCCATCCTGCTCATCCACTTGTGGTAGTAGAACGGCGCTGATCTCCCCGCGTCGGCTTGCAACGTTCGCGGAGCCGGCGTTACGACGTACACTAACGGTCCCGGCAGATTTGCGGAAAAAACATGACGAACTTGAAAACAATTTAACAAAACAGTAAGCAGAACTATTCGATACATTTTAGAAGTGTGTAAAGCACATTTGTGAATACCGTGGTAAATGAATAGTTACGCGAGTGCTCTACACGACAACTGACTAGAAAATGATGGCTTAATATTTTCAAATACACACATGCGGTGGACAGGAGCGTTGGGTGTAAAACTGCGATAATTTTTAGCGGTACTCTCATATGTAGAACGTTAGAGGCACGATTCAGATGACCCAAACCCGAGTTACAATTTACACTATTAGCACGATAATCAATATCGCTCCCGAGCAAGCCTTTGTAGAAAGTGTCACATAGATATTTGTGCAATATATTTAGACCACCTTAAGTGGAAAGTTTCTACATTCCTTCGATCATCTAATAAGATAATACTAGATATCTCTATTGTTCTAGTAGTTTGCTCGAGCATCGATGCAAAACAGTTTTAGAAATTTAAGTCATAGCTTATGGCTTAAAAACCAACTCTTTGTTGTTTTCTACTTCGACTGCTGAACAAGTCCTGGATTCTATTCCCGGTTGAGGTAAGCTAACATCAATCCAATCCCATCAGCAACTTCTTAGTAGCAGCCACGTAGTCTAAATTTTTACCGGGCACAAATTACCGGGCACAAAATTTTACCGGGCACAAATTACCGGGCACAAATTCAAACTCGATCGATCGATGTCTTTAGGTTCGCCCACTATTAGGTACATGGGCCTCAAATATAACCGGTGAAATGTGAGCGTAAAGTGCTAGGTTCATCTCTGCTAAATACTAATGTAATTAGGATGTATATAAAGGTTAAGCTATTTATCTATGGGTCTATGTTACCTGAAAATAAAAGTATTATTATTATTAACCCTTGGGGCAATTTAGGCGTGATGGCAATAATATGTTATGTGTAGACTAATCCTATGTGGATTTTTTTAAAGGTATTTAGTTTTTTCGTTTTATTGTTGTTCAATCATCATCATTCACATGCACTTATGCCAATTAATTTAGGATCACAGAATGTCTTCCTCTCCCATATTCCTCTTTTAGTCGTCATCTCAGCAACCATCTCCTTCCTAGCTATGTCATCCTTCACACAGTCTGACAGTCTATCGTAGATGCCAATTTTGTGTTTTTATTGATTCAAACGCGCGTGTTAATCGCGTTCGAAACTCGTTTAAAGTGTTTATTAAGGGACAGCTTGGGATCGCGATCGTGGTTTACCGTGTGCTAGGGGCTGGTGCTCCATGGCTAGGGGCCTATAATATAATCATCCACTCTCATAGTCAAAACTTTCCTCACGACATTTAGGTACTGTTCAGTGCCAGAATGAAACTTATGAATCGGTAATATAACAATAATAAATACTAAAACATTATTCGTCCAATAAAATTTATTCATCAATTTGTATAACTCAATGCTCTGGAACTTAAACTATAGGAACACAATCAAATTGTGTGACTGCTAATAAACAAAAAATTCTAATTTAAAATGACAACGATAAAAATAACTTAGGCGTGGTCATAATTTTTATCTTAACTTAAACTTAGAGACTGTTTATGTACTAGGTACTTACATATTTTTATCAAATTCAGATCAGATTTAGAATCAGTGCAGATATTTAAAAAAAAAGTTTGAAAAAGAAAAAGGCTTAGTAGGTACCTATATGTGATGACAAGGAACAAATCGCGTGTGAGTAAATAGTGATGAATATAAATGTTTATGTATACAGTGGAAGCGGAAGACCAAGATCGTGATGGATGGATTATGTAAGAAATATCATCATCATTATTTAGCTAAATTCATTTGGGGTCGGTGCAGCATGAAATGGTGCAATATGAAAGAAACAGGAGTAAACGATAGCGCGACGAATGACAGAGACGGAGAGGAGTAGTGTAACTATATAAGTGTTGACTTAAATAGACACAGTTTAGTGCCCAAAAGCGTTCTAGACACAGGGAATACTCCAATATATACGAAAAACTCCTTATTTCAAATATTTATGTAGACGGTCAACGATAATGGTTTGGGAACTTTAAGAGCAAGTTAAACAGGTAGACTAAAAGGTAAATTTTATATATTTATTTTGTTTGTCTGCTATGTTTTCACTCAAAATCTACTGAACGGATCTTGATGAAACTATACAGTACATAGCTGAAACAACGTAATATCACAAATACTTTAATTCATAAAGATATTGTGTAAAAATATGAATTCGCGGACAAAATCGTGGGTGTTATCTATAGTAACTACTAAATTCGGCTTACAATTATTATTATACTTATTATTGTTAACGTAAACCGCATTGCGACTTAAAAATATTTCTACATTAGCTTTTAACTTAACTAATTTGTCACACAGTGGGTGCTTTATTTTCTTCTTTCTTGGTTTCTGTAACGTCGGTTTCATTGTAAGCCGGGTTGTCAACACCGGAGTCACTACTGCCATCTGCATTGTCTGGCGCTAACTTAGTGCGGTTCGACTCCGGTTCCTTGGCCTTGTCCCCTACAGAGTTCTCTACTTTTGCTTCAACTATACTAGCGACATCTATCGCTGGGACAATCTTATCGCCTTCCTAATTTGTTTCACTGCCCTCAATATCCGCAGGCGTTTGTTTTTTCTTACAGAAGTCATCTTCATACACCACTGCCCTCTTGCGTAAATAAAATGTATTAAATAAATAATAAATGCAACCAGTGATGAATGTCGCACCGGAGAATATCTGGTAAGTTGGTCTGGTACCGAAGAACTTCATCAGGTAACCACCGATGAGACTCCCAGCTCCTTTGCCTGTAAAACAAATAATTATACAGGTCATTATAGTTATAAGGTTGGTGTATAGTAATGGCACTATGTGAATTAGCCACCATTTTGTTGAAAACCAAAAAAAAATGTCCTGTTTTTTTATTTTATGGTTTTGGACTGTCGACAAACAATCTGGCGACAAAAATAGGTAATTAAATTTCTTCTTCAATGCTTCAAGGATTTTGATGTTCAAAGTTTGTAGTTTTTAAAAGCCATTGACGAAAGTTTGGGGGCTCAGACTTGGTGATCTGGCCGTACGTAAAATCAACATACCGACTCCATAGTAGATTCCTCCGAGAAGTCCCTGCACGGAGGTGTCAGTGGTGGTGGAGGACAGGCGCGCCGCGTATGTCACGGCAGCCGTGAACGACAGCGATGACGTCACAGACTCCAGCGCCTCGAATACCAGGCACAGCCAGGGGTTGTAGATCAGTGAGTAACCTGTAAACGATACGGGGGATATGGTAATGAATAACTAAGGTATTTTAACTGATTAATAGCATTAGTGACTGCCTTGTTGGTGTAGTGGACTTGCAATCACGACTGACCACGAGCATAAATGCGATGATCATGAGTATAAAACCCTTCCCGAGTTCGTTTTCCAGGTTGGTGGCCAGCAAAACGAACTCAGGAAGGGTTTACTGTTATTGAGTAATACTAATAATACTTAGGTTATTGGGTTGGGTTATTTCGCAGTAATAGCCTCGGAGTTGAGAACTTTACCCGGTTAATGGCAAAACTTAACCCCTATTACTCTAGTTATTAGGTACACCCCTGGCTAATCCTACGTTTTGTTTTGTTTTCATCTGGGTAGTTCCAACCTTTAGTTGGGTCCAGTAAGTGGTGACATTAAGAATTTATCTGTGACAAATTAAGCTGAAATCGCTTGATACTTTGCTAGTTACCAGGATGTTTCACGATTAGGGCAAAACAACGTCTGCCGGGTCAGCTAGTATTTAATATAAGCATGCATCTTGTATGATCTCTTGCTAGACCAGACACTACTTTTAGATGATAGATGAATGGAATAAAAGAAGTAAAGTATTGAAACACTACTGTATTGTCTCAAAGGTACTTAAAGTAAAATGAGCTTAATGGACTGATATTGTGGAAATGAAGTGAGTGACGCGGCCCTTGTTGGCGGTAACGAGAACGCCTGGCTGACTTGATAGCTCAACGCGAACTCAACTGATTATTATGAGTTGAAATGAATGTGGCGTAAACTGCTGAATTGCAGAATGTGCGGTTGCACCGTACATGCTCCCGAGCGGGAAGATGAAATGAGATGAACACGAAAACATGAGTAACAAGGTGATGCCAATTGGTCCTTAAACTAGATGATTGACAAGGTGATTCCAATTGGTCCTTATTCTATGTTTAAAGTCTCTACTTGAACTCCGTTTTACGCGACATTGGCACTGTACACTTGTCTAACTTATGCACTTTTGGAATTTCACTGTAATCTGATACACACGGAATTTCACACTGATTACGCGCACTAACACTGTATTGAACTGTGGACGACGACGTAGAGGCGCCTGCCTCTGCCCGTGCCGGAGTCACGTGTTGTGTGGTCTGTAGACTCGCCAATGCGGCCCTTGCCACCTCGAGAGATGCGGTTCGCCTGTTACGCAGCCGTCGTACCATGAAGCCTGCTCCAACCACCAACACAACTCCGATCACCACATAAAATGTAGTGTAGTGATGAATATCTTGTTTATATTGTTCGGCGAATCTCTCATCAAGTACACCGAATAAGCTGTTTGCAAGATACCCTATACCGTTGATAAGGCCTCGCTTGCGGCGGCGCAGTACGGATGCGCGACGCGTGCTGGAATGCTGACTCAGCAACAGGTGGTTATAATACTCGAGTTCTGAGAATTCTTGCTGCAATTGAACTTGTATGACGTCACAATGTGACGTCTCTTTAAACTTGTTGCATAACTGATCTAGGTAGCTAAGGTATTTGCTGCATGCTTCTGTACCTTGCCAAAATGAATTCATGTCATAGTATGTGAATATCTTCCATTCATCTCTGATTAGTTGCATGTTTGCAATTTTATCAAAATAAAGACCTTGGTTGTCTTTTAATTGTGTTATATTGTATGAACAGTGAGCTGTGGTCAAAATGCTCATGAAAGACAAAAGTAACATTACCAGCGATGAGAAGCTGTAGTTTACTTTATTGTTTTGATTTGGCTTGCCATCCTTCACTTCCTTAGAATGCAACTCTTGTTTGTCGATTCTATCATGCACCGGGAGAATAGACAGCTTGAGAATTGGCCTCTTGATAAGCCCATTCTTTGTTTTCAATGTGACCACCCTGATGTGGCCATCGGCACCGGGATGCAGCTGGACGACGCGGCCAACTGCCCACTTCCCAGGAGGTAAGTTTGCATCGTTAATTGTAACAATGTCATTTAGTTGAATATCTGGTTGAGAATGTCTCCACTTGCTTCTTGCTGACAGCTGAGTGAGATATTCAGTATGCCAACGTTTCCAAATATCTTGTACTATTTTTTGAGTTAAATGCCATCTCGTCCGCATATCTGTTTCTGTTTCTAATATATGACTATATTAGAAACAGAAACAGATATGCGATTTACAAGAAGAATTTGAGCAGATACAAGAAACATTTGATCAAGATTTCGTCAAGGAAATTACCAGCATGGAGATCGAATGGCATTTTAATGCGCCCTCATAGCCTACAGCAGGAGGGCTGTGGGAGGCTGCCGTCAAAAGTTTAAAATTCCATTTAAAAAGAGTAGTTGGGGAGCAAAGGCTCACCTTTGAAGAGTTCAGCACAGTTCTGGCCCAGTTAGAAGCAGTACTTAACTCAAGGCCACTGTGTCCTCTGACTGAAGATCCCAACGACTTGGATTTCCTCTCTCCGTCAAGCTTTATCAATCTAAATCAAGACATGACTATATTAGAAACAGAAACAGATATGCGGACGAGATGGCATTTAACTCAAAAAATAGTACAAGATATTTGGAAACGTTGGCATACTGAATATCTCACTCAGCTGTCAGCAAGAAGCAAGTGGAGACATTCTCAACCAGATATTCAACTAAATGACATTGTTACAATTAACGATGCAAACTTACCTCCTGGGAAGTGGGCAGTTGGCCGCGTCGTCAAGGAATGGATTTAGTTGCAATAATTTGTTTTTTGCTGATAGCGGCTTATTTTCTTGTAAATTATGTACTTCTTGGGCAAATTTTCTCTGCTGTACATATAAAATTATTTTATGCTTAGCACTTACTAATTCTTGTAATGTAAAATAAGTTTGCATGCGGTTTTTCTTGTATCTCGTTTGCTTGATAAATCCTTATATCCATGCTAAAACTCTTGTTAGTTTGTCGAGTGAACTATATCTTGCTAATAATTCACCCAAAATGTTATCGCTTTCTTGCTGCGATGTGTGATTGATAAGCTGTTTGGCTTTTCTTGCTTCTTCGTCTGTGGTAAACACTGCTTGCTCAGTTTCATGGTCAGGGTCGTAGTTCCGCAGCCACGACGGTCCTTCCCACCACAGCGAATGGTTTTTCAGTTGACCGATACCCAATCCGCGGCTCGCGCAGTCCGCTGGATTTTCTGCTGACTTGACATAATGCCAGCTGTTTGTAGGTATCATGCTTGATATTTGTCGCACCCTGTTGGCGACAAAAGGCTTCCATCGTCCTGGCTCTCTTTGCAACCAGGCTAGGACTACCATTGAATCTGTCCAAGTATATATCTTGATGTTATGACTGTGGAGGCTTTGTTGAATTTTAGACAACAATTTTGCCAGTAGTAGAGCACCGCTAAGCTCTAACCTTGGTAATGAAATTGATTTGTTTACTGGAGCTAATCTTGCTTTTCCTGCTACTAACGAGATCTTTGTTTCGCCGTTGTTTTTAGTCTTGCAATAAACAACGCATGCATAGGCTTTATTAGAAGAATCGCAGAATCCATGTAATTCTAGCGTGTTGTTTTCTCCTGTACCCAACCAACGCTCCAACTTGAATTGATTGATTTTGTGCATGTCACCTTTAATGTTAAGCCATTCTTTGCTAATTTGATCGGGTAACTTGTCATCCCATTGACTACTTGACATCCAAACTTGCTGAAATAGCAGTTTTAGCTTGGTTGATATCGGCGACAGCCAACCAAGAGGGTCAAACAACTTTGATATGTCTGACAACATGGATCTCTTAGTCGGTGTTTTGTTAGATGGTTCAATTTTTGATTGAAATGTAAATAAGTCTGCCTTTGAATTCCAACGTAATCCCAAGGTTTTTGATGTCTCCATTTCCTTGAAATCGAAATTTTCTTGTTTCTTACTCGCCCCGATCGTATCGTCTTGTAGGGCTGATGCGTTGGAATTCCACTTTCTTAAATTGAACCCCCCTGACTTTAGCAACGTGATTAAATCTTGCTTTAGTTTTACTGCTAACTCGACAGAATGAGACCCGTGTAGAACATCATCCATATAGAATGACTGCTCCAATGCCTTGATTGCAACACTGTCGAAATTGTGTCTCTCATCTTCAGCCAATTGTTTTAAGGTCATCATTGCTAAAAATGGAGCGGCCTTGGTGCCATATGTTACGGTACATAGCTGGTATACTTGATGACGCATGTCAATGGTATCTCTCCAAATGATTTTTTGATATCTTTGATCCTGTTTATTTAACCAAATGAAACGAAACATTTTTTCAATGTCTGCCGTAAATGCTACGCGATATTGTCTCCACCTTAATAGTAAAGATTGGAGATCTTGTTGTAGATTTGGGCCTTTTAACATGACGTCATTCAGGCTGGTTCCTGTTGTTGTTTTTGTGGAAGCGTTGAAAACTACGCGAAGTGCTGTCGTAGTAGAATCGTTTCGCAACACACAATGGTGCGGTAAATAATAATCCGGTTGCTTGTTACCGGACGCTGGTGTCATATGTCCTAAAGTTTTATATTCTTGAATAAATAATTTGTATTGTTTTGCTATTTCTTCATTATTGCGAAATTTCCTTTCCAATTGTTGAAATTGCGCCATAGCTTTATTTTTAGACAATCCCAAATGTGTCTCAAAGTTTTCTTGAAAAGGCAATCTTACTTCATACATGCCATTTTCATCTCTTGTTGTGGTTTTCTTGTAATACTCCATGCATTGTAGATCTTCTGCGGATAAATTGGATGATTCGGTGATGTCTTCGATCTCCCAAAATCTTTGTACTTCGTCCACTTGATTCAGGACTACGTTACAATGGAAAGTTGTGAAATTGCCGCATAAGATCCATCCCAGTCGTGTCTGTTGCGCGACCGGTAATGATAGATCCGCCCTGATAATGCCTTCCAAAATGATATGGGAATACACATCAGCTCCCAATAAGATGTCGATAGGACGGCTTACATTGTATTCTGGATCGGCTAGTTGTATGCCGGCCAGGTGTGCCCATGTTGGCTTGGTAAATGTGCATCTTGGTAATTGATTTATCAGCGAGTCCATGATTACCACATCTGTTTTAAATGTAAAGTCATTAAAATGCGAACAACATGTTATGTTCGTGACACCCTTGCTACTGTTCTCCTTCTCTCCTATCCCGCAGATGACGGCCCTGCAGTACTTTCTTGTTAAAGCTAGCTGTTGTGTCGCTCTAGCTGTGATAAGGGAGGCTTGAGAGCCTTGATCTATTAGCGCACGCATTTTGTGGTATGATCCGTCACTTGCCTGAACTTTGATCATTGCAGTTGCTAACAATGTTTCGATCACGTTGTTGCCTTGTTGCGAAATGTGATTTTCTTGTGATTCTTGATTTTGCGTTCTAGTTGCAAGAACTGCTGGAGTGTCATTCTCCGTAGCTATGTTACATGAAGACTTATTGTTAAACGCTTCATGTAAAAGTGTATTATGTTTACCGCGACATTCGCGGCACCGTCTTTCTGACGTACATTCTTTATCCCCATGCGAATAAAGACAATTTTTGCACAAATGCAATCGTGTGATAGCTTGTCGCTTTGAACTTGGTGTCATATTTAAAAACTTATTGCAATAGTATATTCCGTGTGACTCTTTACACAACGGACATGTTAATTCGATATTATTCACCGAAGTCTTACTTGCTGAATATTTATTCTTGAAATTTGACGATGAAGATTTATTTTGCTTGCTTGTTGAGGGTTTGGAATTTTCGTTTTTCTTGCGCGAAGATTCCAATGCGGTGAATCTGCTCTCTAAGAAGCTTAGAAACTCCGTCAATTTTGGCAGTTCTCTAGGTTTCTTCAGAGTTTCCAAATAATGATCATGCGTGTCCGCATCTAATTTTAGCAATAAAATACGCACGATGAATGGATCCCAACTGTCTATATTGACGCCTAGGTTCCTTATTGAGTTTAAACACTCTAGTGTTATATCGTGAATTTTCTTGATCTGAGCGACGTTTGCTTGTTGAACTACTGGAAGATTTAGTACGAGATCTATGTGAGATGTAAAAATCAACCATGTGTTGTTGTACCTATTGTTCAATATCTCCCAGCAAACCGTGTAGTTGTCAGAACTGATTTGTAAATGCTGTATCAAACGTTCAGCTTCTCCCCGCACCTTGCTTTTAAGAAACTGCATCTTGTGGGCGTTTGATAAGGAGACGTTACTGTGGATAGCTTCAACAAACAAGTCCTTAAAAGACACCCAATTTTGATAATTGCCATTGAAAAACGGGATGTCAATTTTTGGTGTCCAATTCTCTTTGTGAACTACGGACCCTAGTTTTCTATTAATTGCATTTTTTAATTTATTGTAAATAGTTTCTTGCTTCGTATAAGATACCTCATATTCTTGATTCGTACCCTCCAATTCGCTGTCTAATTCCCAATGTAAGGAATCTATGATAGACCATCGAGACTGTAGAGAACGTAAGGCATCTTTCAACTCCCACTTTTCGGACATAAAATCCAAATTTATCCCTGCCACAGTGCGCTGCAGCGCCCTGAAGTTGCTTGCTTGTTTCTTCAACAGTTCATCAAGCTTGCTAGATGAACCTCTGGAACATACCTCGACGGACGGCGGTTGGCGTCCCACCGGATCTGCTTGTTCAGTCCGTGCAGGACCTTGTTCCTCCTGTGTAGAACCTCCCTGTTGAGCTTCTTTCATCTTTATCAACAAAACTTGATATTGTTGATTGATTAATGCCTTGGTCGAGATGTATAACTCTTTTGTTGTTTCGTATGCCCGGTTACTAAAATACGGATGAGACTTGCTTTCTTCCGTAAGAAGACGGTCGTGATTGTACTGGTAATCGGACCAATATTGATTTAAGTTTTCTAAACGTCGCTTGAAATAGTCGGCAGTCTTACGATCCGCCGAGTCTTTTTTGATATTTGTAGCCAACTTTAGAATGGCTGTGTAAAGTTCGTCCTGATTTGCATGTATGGCCTCCATGACGAGGACTTAATTGAAGTAAGAAATAAATGGAAAGATCTTACTTGAATGTTCTTGATAACTGCTTACGGATCCTTGGTGATCCCCTGAGACACCTGCTAGCCTCAGATCTTGATGCGACACCTGGTCGTTCCAAAGTCTAAAGTTGCTGCAGTGAACTTCTGATAGTTTACGGATCCTTGTCGATCCCTAAGACACTTGTTAGTCTTTAAGTCTGAAATTGCTACACTTAGCACTTGATAGTTTACGGATCCTTGTTGACCCTGAGACACTTGTTAGTCTAAGTTTGAAATTGCTACACTTAGCACCTGATAGTTTACGGATCCTTGTTGACCCTGAGACACTTGTTAGTCTTTAAGTCTGAAATTGCTACACTTAGCACTTGATAGTTTACGGATCCTTGTTGACCCTGAGACACTTGTTAGTCTAAGTTTGAAATTGCTACACTTAGCACTTGATAGTTTACGGATCCTTGTTGACCCTGAGACACTTGTTAGTCTAAGTTTGAAATTGCTACACTTAGCACCTGATAGTTTACGGATCCTTGTTGACCCTGAGACACTTGTTAGTCTATAAGTCTGAAATTGCTACACTTAGCACTTGATAGTTTACGGATCCTTGTTGACCCTGAGACACTTGTTAGTCTAAGTTTGAAATTGCTACACTTAGCACTTGATAGTTTACGGATCCTTGTTGACCCTGAGACACTTGTTAGTCTAAGTTTGAAATTGCTACACTTAGCACCTGATAGTTTACGGATCCTTGTTGACCCTGAGACACTTGTTAGTCTTTAAGTCTGAAATTGCTACACTTAGCACTTGATAGTTTACGGATCCTTGTTGACCCTGAGACACTTGTTAGTCTAAGTTTGAAATTGCTACACTTAGCACTTGATAGTTTACGGATCCTTGTTGACCCTGAGACACTTGTTAGTCTAAATTTATAGTCACCCAACACAGCACACACTTGATTCACTGAATAGCTGCCCGCTACACTGTCCACGCGCGCGAAATGGACTATGTAGCGTCCGCTGTTCACAGTCGAAGGACCAAAAAGATGTATGATCTCTTGCTAGACCAGACACTACTTTTAGATGATAGATGAATGGAATAAAAGAAGTAAAGTATTGAAACACTACTGTATTGTCTCAAAGGTACTTAAAGTAAAATGAGCTTAATGGACTGATATTGTGGAAATGAAGTGAGTGACGCGGCCCTTGTTGGCGGTAACGAGAACGCCTGGCTGACTTGATAGCTCAACGCGAACTCAACTGATTATTATGAGTTGAAATGAATGTGGCGTAAACTGCTGAATTGCAGAATGTGCGGTTGCACCGTACACATCTCATGAAAATACATGAGATACAAGGGCTTTTGCCTTGCCCCAATCATGCTACACCCTGGTAGCTACTTCATAAGTATCAAACGTTTCGGTAGTTTAACTCAACATCATAAATACTAGCATGTAGTAAAGTATTGTAGAAACAAAAGGGAAATCAGTTAATGAGAAGAAATCTAAACGGTGAAAGTGGACCCGCGGCTTACAAAGTCACTGAACGAGTCGCTTGATCTACTGGATCTAACCTCGGGTTCAATCGTTGACTAACTGATCTTACAAGTATTAAATTGCAATTAACCATGCATTTAAATTTGTTTGTCAATCAATATAGATATGATATCATCTGACAACTCCCCACTCGAGGCAAAACTCATTATTTTAACAATGGTAATTATCTTATTGTGTACCACACAAAGATCGGTATTTGAAAATGTTATCCCAACACACTAAGGTCACCTATTGAGAGTATCTAAAATTTACATAATATTCTAATATCGTTTGTTAAAGATTTCAGTGTCGCAAATAAAAAATAATTAGAACTAGATACATTTTCGTGTAATACCATTACGATCCAAGCTCGAGCTCCTCACATGTTTCATTACGACGACACTTACCAAGTAATCTAATTGCATAGAATATAAACCCGATGAACAGCACGTTCGCGTGCCCGAGTCTTCTGATGATGGGGCCTGACAGCACGAGGAGCGGGAGACCAGCAATACCCCCCACCGTTATCGTTATACCCATGAGTGATCGCGACGCACCCAGGTCTTGTAGCAGCCAGAACAAGAAGCTCTCGATGTAACCCCAAGCAGTTCCTGAGAACAACACATTATGAATTAATATGTAAGGTAATCTAAAAGCTGTGAACACAGGATAAGCTTTCTGTACTTAGTATTTAAGTAATTACCTACCAAAAACAATATTAATAATTTTGTTCTTTATTATGTAAAAACTATCATTGGGTATGTTAAAAATATGTAACGTATTTTACCATCCAAAGTAGATATGGTAGAAGAAAAGCTGAATAAATGAGTGATGACGGAATTACGATCGAACTCCTGAAGGCGGGTGGCAAACCGGTCCATAAGGCCCTTCAGAAGCTGTTTGGTTCCGTCATACAAGTTGTTTTCAAGAGTGATTACGAATAGTCTCGCGCGCAGGTTTGACGGCTTTCAACCTCCCGAACATGCCGGATTCCGAAAAAGCTTTAGCACCGTAGACCACATACATAAGCTGCCACAGGAAACAAGACCGAAGAGTATAATCTGCCTCTCTGCTGTGTGGTTTTGTGGACTACGAGAAAGTCTTCGATTCGATCGAGACCTGGGCTGCACAGTCTCTCCAAAGATGCCGAATCGACTACCCGTACATAGAGGTGTTGAAGTGTTTGTACAAAAACGCCACCATGTCAGTCCGACTACAGGATCAGACTTCGGAACCTATCCTTCTGCAGCGAGGTGTGAGACAGGGAGACATCTTATCTCCGAAGCTGTTCACCGCTGTACTGGAGGATGCTTTCAAAGTTCTGGACTGGAGAAGACTAGGTATCAACATCAATGGCGAGTACATCACTCACCTTTGGTTTGCCGACGATATAGCATGGAGGACTTCAGTACAATGCTCTCAGTAGAGCTTCCGAAAGAGTGGGTCTTCAAATCAACATGGACAAAACCAAGGTCATGTTGAATGTCCATGTAACACCCACACCTATCAAGATCGGAGACTTTACACTCGAAGTTGTAGACGATTATGTCTACTTTGGACAAACGGTCCAGTTAGGTAGGTCCAACTTTGAGAAGGAGGTCAATCGTTGAATCCGACTCGGCTGGGCAGCGTTTGGGAAGTTGAGTAGTATCTTCTCGTCCAACTTACCACAGTGTCTCAAAACCATAGTCTATGACCAGTGTGTGTTGCCTGTGATTACAGCTGCTCTTGCCCTGATAGTCTTACTTTGAGTCTCTTAGAACTATAGACACTCAGTCTATTGCCTCTTATCCAGCAGCTAAACCAGTTTTAGAACTTCTGTGTGACGTTTCATTAAATCTTACCCATTATGAAACACGCAATGAAAAGCGCAACAATTTCCACGTTCTTGAACACAGTGATGACATCTTCTAGAAGATTCTGTGCCGGCTGCTTGAACTCAAGGTCTATGCTCAACATGAGAGCTCCTGAAGCCACCTTTAGGACTGCGTACAGGTAAAACGCTGGCCTGAAAATTTTAAATTTACTTTTAAAGGACATTAGCTTTCACTGCAGAAATATACTTAACAAAAAAATCTAATTAGTCCGTCAGATAGATTACCAAAAAGTATTGGGCACGATTTTTTTCTTTTTTTCACGTGAACAAACAATGAAGATGATACAGTGCTTTAAAAACTCGTGTGACGTCTTATTTTAAGCCATAAGTATGATTATTGATTTCATAAAACAAAAATACGTATCCAATATTTTTCAATAATCTAACAGACGGACTATTTAGAATCTTTTTTTTTTTTGGTCAGGAAACATCCTTATTATGAACATAATTGTATAGGAAATTACAGTAAATTTTTCAGAAGAAATGTTATATGGTATAGACGACCATGCACTTCTTTCCTCATTTGACCCTACAAAGGTGAAATATGCAAAGATGGGAGCAAGTAAGTATTCAAAATATACAACAAGAGATGAAACCATTTATAGATAAGTAAACATAAATACGCTATTTACATAGCGTTGGAATATTACTGATAGATGTCAATTATTAGAATAATAATGATATATTCTTCTGGGTAGCCTATTACGTAACATACGGTTGCATACACCAGTATGTTTGTATGTAATTACAATAATAACCGCGACCGCCGCGTGCATATCCATTACTACCAAGTTATCGCCTCGTATTATTCGAGTAGGTAAGCACAAGGATTTAGATTGTAAATTTGTGTTACCATGGCAAAAAATATTCAGTTTTCTAGGAGCTTTTAATAATATTGTCTCATGATTGTCTCACTCACTCATACTACACATCTTATCTGGCGTTTAATGCGCTTTTTTTCCTACCTTAGTATGGTGCGAGCACATGGTTTAATTCTGCTAACAATCCATACATTGTTTCGAAAAGGACGCACTGCTGTGCACAAAGCTTATATTCAGTTAGTTACATTGGAGTCGACTTTTTGGCTAATCTGACTAAAAAGCTGCTGCAGGGGCGATTTTTACGCTGGAACTTCCGTATAACCTCGGAAATACATTCCAAATACACCCTCAAACACCCGAACTAACTTTCAGACCACCACCGCGAAGAATCTTAAAGTTTGTTAGGTACCCACTCATAAACTGTTCGTGGCAAGGGCAGCTTTACCAGTAAAACATACATCCACCTTTACACACTCTTCATAGTTCTAGTTTTAAGTTTCAGCAAGAAACGCGATAACGCCTATTGACTAAACTAAAGTTTAAGAAGTCGCCGTCTTTGCATAACTAAATTCGATAATTAAACCACCGGAGATTGCGTAGACGTATGCTGAAGGCCGAACTCTCTACAACTGTTGCTTTAGGTTCAAAATTCCACCTGCATTTTGTTTTTTGACAACTTATTCTGTCCTAAAAAAAAAAGTAAAGTCCCTAAGCTGTTGTTATATTTCTTATCTTCCAGAAAACGTTTATTTTTCTCGTCCAGTCTGGTATCAAAACAAGGTATTAAATTAAATTACAGTTACTATGCCTGCATCGAGCAGTGTGACTGAAATTCTTGTAAGTTGTTTACCTACATCTCGTACGGCGGTCAAGGCTTGTTTAATAGCTATGCGATGACCCCCGCCAACATTTTGCAATCAAACAAAATCTACTGGTTGTCTAATCGATCCTTTAATTAAATCATTCAGAAGTACAGTCAGGAACAAATAGTAGTTGGCAAAGTTCTAACGCGAATTGCTCGTGAAATAACGATTGCAACTTTGGGGAATGACCTACTTTCAAAGATTATAATTATGGTTTCCAAAATATTAGTTACGTTAATTATTATTATAATTCATAATTATTTATTCACAAATTAGAGACAACCATACAGAGTAACTTAATAATAGACACAAAATAGACAGATAATGTGAAATTGTACAATGCAAAGATGTAGGTTGCCTTTAGACTGATTCACCCTATCCCCTCGTACTAGTATTAAAACTATCACGAGCGGATAGTCTTCCTCAACCCAAGAACAACAGATTCTCACAAGATTTCAGTTACAAGTCACATAGCAGTAGTTTGATTACATGCTGTATAGGAAGTAAATCATACATAATACAAAATATATTATTATTATTTGTTACGTAAAATTAAAATGAAAACAATAAAGTGGGCCAAAATTAATTCTTAACGCTAAAGTATATAATTCATATTGATACTCGTGATTAAATTGCCAAAATCTTTTGTTTTTTTTTTTCATTACCTTCTATTTCTTTAAGCACATGTACAAGGTACATTCTATTTTTTGGCCTACCCATAACCTTATTACATAACACTTAATTAAAGACAAAATCTGAAAGTGTTAATTAAAACTTGCGTCCTTCACATTGATCTTGCGACAGATAAGCTGTCAGTAAGAGATTAAGCAATTTAAAAGCGACATTACCTGAAGTCGGTATACCCTTTCCCTCGGCTAGCGTAGTCTATGAGCATGCCAGAAAGTGGTGAGGAGATCATTCCTCCGATGCTGCCATAGACACGCTGCAGGCCGTAGTCGGCCTTCTGTTCTCTCACGATGGATATCACGGCCCCTTCGAACATTGCGAATGCTGTCCCGCCAATGATACCAATAAACACTCGCACCTGAGGGAGAACATCAAGTAAATTGTTTTAAAAGAAAGTACTACTTCCTGCTTACACTCTTGATATGATTTGAGTAGTTTTTGGAAGAGTACTTTCTCGGAGTGGTCCCATTTTAATTTGTTGAAAATCTGATGAAGAATTTGCGAAGACAGGCAACGGAACTCCTCGATAAATGATAGCAAATTAACTGGGATGCCTGAAATCCCATGTCTGTCTATTGTTTACGTGAAGGGGTAAGCACATGTGAACCACTAATAACAAAAACAAAAACGACTTGAACAAAAAATAAAACACAAAAAAGTGAAAAATCAAGACTTTGGAAGAAAAATCAGTTTCTGAAGTTGGTGGCAAAAAAAATGAAATCAAACAAACAAAAGTCACCGACTTCAGAAACTTCGAGATGGGAGGTTCTCAACTCGGTTGGTATGCTTTTTTTCTATGTAGGTATGTATGTACACTGATTACGCCGAAATGTATGATCCGATTTACGTGTTTTTTTTAGTGTGATGGGGAATAGTTGCCATTTGGTCCCATACAAATTTGACATAGGTGCGCACAGTACTTTTTATTCTATGACTTTTTTTTATTTTACGAACATTTTTCGTTTGTGTGTTCGCGAATAACTTCGTCGTTTATGAACCAATTTTGATGATTCTTTATACTTTACTTAGATGATACTTTAAGGGTGGTACCATGATATGACATGAAAAGTATTTGGTAGGAGGTATTTTTTGCTTCAATACACAAATCAAATGCTTTCACTCACCCACTCAAATATTCAAATTCGTTTATTTAGTTTACACAACTGAAAAACTGTCAGGATTAACAACGGGTCCCAAACTAGGCACAGCCTTTATCTTGGTCACCCCCATAATTATTAATCGGCAGAACCAATTTTATCTAAACATAGCTAAGAACACACCCGACTAACTCACTTTTTAAACAAAAAAATAACAAAATCGAAATCGGTTCATGCGCTCGGGAGCTACGATTCCACAGATAGATACACACACACACTCGTCAACTTATAACACCCCGTCATTTTTACGTCGGGGGTTAAAAAAAGAACAACCAACGACAATAAATCACAAATATCAATAGCATCAAATAGAATAAAGAGGAGAGGAACCAAAGTACAGGAAAGATGTAATGTAGTATCTATGTATGTAATGTAATAACAAGCATAACTTTCGATTCAATAAAAGAATAAAATATAAAAAAGACGCAATAATTTTCTCTAGGGTACAATTTCCAACAAAAGCGTTCCACGAGAAAAACCTGTCAACATAAACAAAGGAGTTAGCATACAAAAGAATTATCATAGGCTTTGTTTGATGCCTTCAAGTCGCCTTTAATTAACTGCTTGTTGTTGCGTTAGACTTTTATCGCAGTAATCCGCATAATGACAATATATCAACGTAAAATACGTATATAACTGCCGCAAGAAAACCACGAATTGAATAAAATAATGTAGATAGCATTATATATTATCATTCGGTTAATTTTAAAAGCAATCCAATTAAATATGCCAGTTATTATTATAAGTGTCTACTTACATCAGCTGTTTCCCAACTATGTTTGGGTCGGCATTTAGTTAAACCGGAATACTAGTAAATTTTACAATAGGGCAAATACCATCCCATTTAGTAATGGAATAATAATATTTGATAGCCCATGGTAAGATTGGTGGTCAGATTTTTGGGCCATTGAATGGCTGTAATTACTCCCAAAGAGTTACAAATGACAGACGGCATAACTTCAACCTAACCTTCAATAACTTTTTTTGGCGGGTGGAAAATCATCGGATAACCCCCCCCCCCCCCACCCGCGCTTGGGCAGAGCGAAAGGGAGTGTCAGACTTCTACTGACAAAAAACCACCCATGTTCCTTCTTAGCCCTCTATGTCGAGGCCGCGATAACTAGTGTACAACCCGCGGCCCCAACCTTCAATATCTTATTAACAAGAAGTATTCTAATGAATATAATTTGATTGAAATGACTCAAATTTGATCTTTGGACGTGTTTACAGATACAGATTCGCGAGTAGATCTTAAACTAGGTACTTAGACGGTATTTATTGTAAGCAACTGAATAGATCTTAACCGGACAAAAACTATCACCAAATTTTTGGCTTCTTTTTAATCGACTTCTAAAAAAGTTAGTTATTAGTTTTTATTATAACAACACCACAAACAAAATCCGGATGCGAAGATGCTAAATTTAGCCGCAAGCTTAGGTGATTTTACTGCATTATGACCTTAATTCACATTGGTTTCTCGGTATAGGTCAGAGAGGTAATGTAACTGTGAAGAGACTGTATCTAGTATTGCTATTGACATTCGACATTACTTGAATACGGTCAAAGGCAAAAGGTTTGACTACCTTTGACTCTACGCAGACATAAGAACAATTACCACCACATTCTCAGATGGCATGCACTCGCGTAGTACAGTCAGTACCCAACATTACCTAACCCCTCTTCTCACACTACTCGCCCTCTTCATCTTTATACGAGGGGTCATATAATGCTGGGTACTAACTGTACGTGGTGTGGGTAACTAAGCTCTCGCACATTGAGGACAAGGCCGCAAGCCTTGCCGATGCCGCGGTAGTTGCGAAACAATGATTAAGTGAGTCTCACTGTGTCTAAGCTCGGAAATCTAGAAAGCGTTCTTCAACTACTAGGTACCTACCCGTGCACCGTGCCTTTACAGGCTAAACTATGGGATGATTTATACTATCTTTATATTTTTGAATTCTAACTAATTTAGTTTATCATAAACGTTTTAAAGGATACTCTTCATTTACAATGGCGAGATTTCTGAAATTGTCGCTGTTGTCTACTGTTTGACGATTTATATTAAGCTAACACAAATGTGTTGAACAACTGATCTTTTGCTTGTAGTTATTTAAATCCGATAAACTATTACCAAATATGATTTACTTAATTAAAGGTTAACTAAACCTTTACTAAACCACGTTTCGACACTAATAACTAAAATGTCAAGCTACTGTTCATACAGTTGCATACCGAATACATGATTACGTATTTATTTATTTATTAATTTTTAATTAAAATTGATATTATTGTCATGTTGTCAAGCTGTATCGATAAAATTTTTAATGGTGAAATATGCGCAACTTAAATCATTCATCGAAAGTCCGAAAGAGTCGAACTCCGCTGTGGTTTCATTACCTGCATATTTTATAATATTCTCCGGATTTTTGGGTATTATCACGGAAACTTTAAATGATTATCATCTATCATACGTCACCTATTTAGGTTCTAGATACTCGCTCACTAATAAGACTTGATTTCTATACCCTATTACAGCCTATTAATCAGCAAAAGCCATGGTACTGCATTTTTTGAACCTCCATAGGAAACGGAGGCAAAAACTTGCAGTGACCACTAGCTAGTATCCAGTGGCAATGGGGCGTTGGGCGCAGCCGGTGATCTGGCAGACGAAATGGGAACGCGAGCAATGGCTCGGGTCGCCTCACCGTATCAAGTTCGCCATTACCCAGTTAGCGACGATTAGCCGGCAATCTTTCCATCAGCGGATGATCCGTTCAATCTGCATGAGTTTACGTTAGCGCTCCACGTGCTCACTACAAACATTCATTACGTATGTACATGAATTAGATAATCGTGATCCACCTTCAGCTTCATTACTGTTTATTACTTCATCCTCCATGTCTGCTTTTAAAAGAATACAGTCATCTACATTTTGCCAAACTAGTATAAGAACAATATTGTTAGTTTAGAGGACAAAGTATCTTACCGCGAGATAGGTCCAGAACGTGAAGGCGGGGTCCAGCTCAATTTGCTGCTGCGTGTTGTCGCAGAGACTCTTGCGCGGCGTAGACGCGGCGCATGCGGCCCGACATCCGGACAATTTTCGCGACCCTGCCTGCACTCGAACTCCTCCGTCTTGACCCTGATAAACAATTGGCTGGTAATTGGTTGTAACATATTCTACCTCTCACGAAGTTGTTATGAGACCCTACAGTATTTGCGAAGAAGCAAATAACGCTCCGATAAAATGACATGTGGATTTAGGTTATTGCCGTAAGAGTAAACGTAGATCTTGTTCATGCTTTTTTTTTACGTATTTTAATTTAAAAATTTGTACGTGTATTTTAATATGTATGAACCATGTAACAGTATGCCATAAAAATAGTTTGAGCATATTTCAACTCGCTGTAGCAGCTGTTTGAGCAAAAATAATATTGGCAAACAGAACTAATTACGGTGCAGTTTGTGGTTTATCCAACTCACATGTTAAAACTAGAATTATTTTTATTTCTGTAAATATTTTACAGAATAGCAACATACCACATAAATCCAGTTTGAGTATGTAATGAATAGTCAAACTGGATTTATGTGGTACTATCTACGTTTGATTAGCGTAAACTTAAAACATCGCGGCATCGTAGTCGATCACATGGTGGTGTCGATAAAATGGGCACGACCGAACTATGTACAGTACATCTATGAAACGGTGTACTAATAAGCTATTTTATTTTACTCACAAAATTGTCACTGCATGTAACACTGTCGATGCCATCATAGTCTTCATCTTTTGTTAAATTGTGATCTATGGAGACTGCTTTCACCCAATAGTTTCTTATGTTAAGAGGCGACGTTTGCACATCGTGGGATATCCTCATGCGGAATGTGGCTTCATCAAGAAGGTCCTCTGTTTGATTGAAAATATCATCTTTTCCAAATAAACAAGTCTCATTGGTCGCATCTCGGCTGCATTCAATTTGATACAACTTGGGCGCTGGGAAGAATATTGTATTACCGGATACAGATATTGTCGTGTTAAAGAATGGATCGTTTGTTAAGATGCGTGAAGTGCTCTGGTCTTTCTTCGGAAGCATTGTCTGCGCCAGCTGTGCCATCACCGTGTGCCGATACACGAGACGTTGCGAGTCTATAGTTGACTGCAAGTGTATATCGTAGGAATTTGTGTGAATTAAAGCATTTGTTTCATCTGCTGATAACTCTTCTGGTAAATCACAAACGAAACCACATGAAAGAACTCTGAAACATACAAAATGGTAGATTTGTTTTTGTCGGTTATCGAATAAATACTCTTCGGTAGGCATAATATTGGTCCTGTTAACTCACGTTAAGTTGATATCGTATGAGTAAGGATGAAGGGGTAAACAAGGGTAATCCTTCATAAGCCCTATCCGCATGGCAGAATCCTCACAGGTCGCGATGAGCTCTACAGCGGGGGGGAAGGTGACAGTGATGCGGCCCACCGGCACGGCCAGCAGCAGCAGCGCTGACGCACCACCCAGGGTTGACGACAACGCCAACAGTAGCTACAAAAAACACAAACACAGGTTAATACAGTTATATAAATGTCCACCTAATCAAGCTCAGCAGTTAGTGAGTGTAGTTTTAGTTAGATAAAATCATGTCGGACTCTTGACTTGTCAGTCTTATGGATATCCATAAGAATCTTCAGACATAAAAAACGGAAAGTCTCTTCATGATTAAATTATAGGCATAATTAAACAACCATAAGTACTTAAAAAGTTAGTTGGTATTTTAGCGCAATCAATTTTAGTAAATCACAAGGCAATATATCGAGAGCAGCGGTGGCCCAGTGTTGTCGGCCCGACTTACGAACAGTAGGTCGTGGGTTCGAATACAGGCAGGCGCATTACTTTGTGTAATTTATTTCATAACCGCAAAAAATCGAAGACATGTGACATCTGCCAATCCGCACTGGGCCCGCGTGGTGGATTATAGCCTATCCTTCTAGAGATCAGGCCTGTGTCCCTGCAGTGGGAACATATAGGCTGATGGTGATGACAAGGCAATGCTCGGCCTAATCTTAACTCCATTTCAAATGAAACTATTGTACATTCATCAAACTTCTTGTATTCATTATACAACAGATATATTGTACGAAGACTGTGCAGAGACAAGCTTTGTTTACTTTCCATGTCTAATTAGTTAATTACGCAATCAAGTCAATTATAAGACATGAAATGTCATTTGAATCGTCTCTAATTAGGTAAGCACGAGTAGCTTCACTAGGTATTGTTCATGTTTAATTAGACATTCGACTTGATTCCATATTACCGTATACATCAGAATATAATATTTGCCTTTCTCTAAGGAATTATTGTTTTGTTTAATATACCAAATTACCAATTTAATCTACATTTAACTTAAGCAATTATATTCAGGTAGCTGCAACCTGCTGCAACCTGCTTGGTAACCTGATGGCGATTTTTTTTTTAATGGAACTCGCCCACCCCTCAAAATTGCCAAACCACTGTAATTCCAGTAAGCCAAAATCAACAGTGGCGACCGAAAAAAAGCGCCGAGACAATGAAGCCCGACGAAGTCCCAGAGAAACGATGTAACTGTCTTGGATCCTGCAACGAATTGGTCTCATAGTCAGGTCGGGATCAGATGATGGAATCTGGGCGAAATCGGGAGAACTCAGAAAAATGTACAGCGATTTTGGTATTTTCTCTCTAACAAGCTGATCTGATGGTAGAATGGTTCATAAGTAACCGACATCAATACGACCTCGCAAACTTCGGGGATTACAGGCGTGATGTTTATTGATGTCAAATGGATTGGGATTGTTGAATTCCCATGTCTGCTTAATGTTTACACCAGTTCATAATTTAACATCACGCCAGTACGTTGTGAAAGGGGTAAGCACATGAGAATCACTAAAAGTGAAAAATAAAAACTTTTTAACAAAAAATTAAAACCGACTTCGACAAAAAATAAAATACAAAAAAGTGAAAAATAAACTTTAGAACAAAAATTTGTTTCTGAAGGCGGTGGCAAAAAAATAAATCAAACAAACAAAAGTCACCGGAATTTTTCTTCTAAAGTTTATTTTTCATTTTTTTGTGTTTTATTTTTTCGAAGTCGGTTTTTTTTTAAGTTTTTTTCTAGGGCTAGGGGGGGGGTTTAGGCTAGAGCCGCTTGGAAGTGGAATCGCGAGGAAGTCATCGAAGCCTATGTTCCATACATTACGGACCTATAACCAAACCCTGAGGACATCCCATGGTAAGGGACTTTGACATAGAATAATGTTTGAGTTTGAGTTTCGCGGAACCATTTAAGAAGTACGAGTAAACAAGATTGTATAACCTGCTAGCTAGGTAGCCGTCCTTATCTTCAACATTGCCAGTGATACATTGTAATATATTATTATCAATAATTGATATTATCCTCACATTTGTTTCCTATATGATTTGCTATTGTTTATATAGTAGTGACACGTACCATTAATAAAAGTAACCGGTTATTGATACGTTTATTCTTAACAACATATTGCACACTCTAATGAGTTCTTAAGATTACAGAAGGTACGTGTAAATTCAGTCTTATTTATTCTCTTATTTGAGATTGGGGTTACTTATAAGTTTTAAATTGACACGATCCCGATCACGATCAACCTATGAATACCTAACAGATAAAATGGGGTATTTACTTTGTTTATTATTTCAGTTTATCCGTCATCATGGGCTGGCAACAATATCGAAATAACAGCAACTCAATAGTACATTATTATCCAAGGGGCGAAAATTACTTATTTAGTCCTGAGACGGGGTTTGGCGCCCGTAACGTAGTGAGGGCGCTATAAATATGTAGTTCGAGGGACTAAATAAGTAATTTACCCGAGGTAAACACTGTGCTTTTCATTACGAATACGAGGAAAATAAGAACATAAATTTATTAACGAAAGAAAAAATGAGTGTTGATCAGATGTTGTCGCTTTCCCGCTTATTTTGTTTTTTTTTTGTCCTCTGGTCGTCCAGCTATACAGCCAGTATTTTTCATGTTCATCATTAAAAAAAATGGTAAAGATTTTATCGAAATCTATGTCATTTTAGAGAAACAGTTAAAACTAAACTATATCAAAGTCATAATTTAATTTTATTCTTTTGAACTTTGTTATTTTCATTTTAAATCGCGCTGTAATTGAGTGGATGTATAAAAAGTTGGAACATGGTTCAATAAAAATGTGAAAATAGACCAAGTTTTTTTTTATATTTGACAGCTGTCAGTTGAAAGCGATTCTCCCTATAGCTGAAAAGTAATAAGTACTTTCAACCTGCTCCGTAGGCATGTTATGACCTACTTTATGAGTAGGTATGAGTAATGAAAAACCTAATTATTTATAATCATTGGAAATTTCCCGTTTCATGTGCTAATCATAGAGATTGGAAGTACCTACCTAGGTAATACGATTATTATACCTAGCCAGATGCCCGGATCACTACTTACAATAATAATTAATTGATGATAATAATATTATTAAATCACGTCTGCAAGAACTAGTCAAATCATAAATATGCCTAGCTCACCGAGACCTAGATCATTCATCGTCAGTTACATTGACAACCGACTACTCAACGCTATCATTCACACACAGTTAGGCCGGTAGGTAATTATTTAAAAACGCCAATGACAATCAGTGGTTACTGGGGGATAAACAGGATGCGGTGCTTATTAGCCATGATCAGTAGAACTACGTCAAATTGACGATTTTAGATGCAATTGTAGTCCGCAATTCGAATGTCATCCGAGAATGGAGACGTTCGAGGGCACGCTGCCGCGCCGGTAAGCGGAACATACGCACGCACCCAGGTAGCATTGTGCCCATGTACCTACTACTACATAGCAACGTTCATGGACAATTAAGTTCTCACGATGAATGTTTTGCGATGGAAGACAGGTATGTGGCGCAGAAAATTAATTACATGATTAACAATCATGCAGTGACGACGGAAGATAATAACACCTATACGTTTTCGGGCAGGAAACCATTTCATTGCCAACACAGAGTTCTATTCAATCGAATCTTCGTAAGCAAACCATATAAACTTGTCATGGTGACAAGTTTATATGGTTTGAAATGAAAATATGCGTCGATACTAATAATTGTGTTTCAAAGTAATTCACAAAAATATAATGTTTTAACTTTTAACGTAAGCTAGTTTTAATACAGACTAACAATTCAGCTTACTTCGATAAAAGGAGGAGGATTAAATTCCTTAGTATTATTAAATAGTTCTATTATTCTAAAAATAGGACTTGTTGTACATAACTAAACCCAAAACTAAGGTCTAGAAAATTTAATGACAATAATTATTATATTTGCGGACAAAAACATCGTATCATAAACAGAGAGGTCCGTTAACCTATTTAGAGAATAATATTAATTTTGTTTTCACTACTCTCCTCGTACCATTTGAACCACATCAAAGATGTTGGTATTTTTAGTAGTAAGTCGAGCCTGACTACTGAGTCCACTCAGTAGTCAGGCTCACTTAACAATCCAGGTAGAATATTTACGTCTACTACTAACTGTAACATATCAATTAACACTTTTTATATACACACATCAAAAGTGTCTAGGGATCAACATATATTTTTGCAATAACTTTTCTCCTAATTGATATTAATTAAAATTTTCTTTAAGGATTCATCAAATAAAGTGTTTTCGTTTGTCACAGTAACGATAAACCAAGTCACCTTTGCATTAATAAAGAAATTTGCCATTTTCCTAATAAAGGGATTTTTGACATTTGAACCACTAACATTAAAGTTCGAAAAAAAGACTGAAATAACAGTTTTCTTTAAAATTTTATTGGGTAACTTAAACAATTAATAATCCGTGTTTTTACCGCGAACACTAACAACACAAGAACATCGGTTTGGCATACTCAAAATGAGTTCATCCAAATCACGCTGTGGAATGGCCGCCCATGTTCGTTGCAACAACAAAAAAAGGTCTTCTTGCGACTGGATACCCTCCATATTCGGCAGAGCTCTTCTCTGTAGCATATCCCATGCATGCTCAATCGGGTTCAAGTCTGGCGACTGAGCAGGCCAGGGCAGGACATTGATGTTAGCTGCGGCGAGAGTCTGTCTTACAACTCTTGCGGTGTGCGGTCGTGCATTATCATGCATTAACTGAAATAAGGGACCGATTTGCACTTGTAGAGGAACGATGACGTCTGATACAATCGTCTCAGCATAAATTTGAGCGTTGAGGTTGCCTCTGATCCAAATCAACTCAGTTCTTCCGCCGATCCAAATACCCGCCCATACCATGATGGTTCCACCACTATAAGGATGGACTTCCTGGCAGGATTTTAATCGCTGTTGGCGTCCAGGGGTTCTCCAGTGTCGTATACGTCTTGTATCCGGTCTCATACCAAAACGAGACTCATCAGAAAAGCACACGAAACGCCATTGTTCTTCTGCCCAATTTCTGTGTTCAAGAGCCCATTGATATCGAATCCTACGATTGTGCATTGCTATAGGTGGTACCCGTAGCGGTCTTCGGGAATGAAGGTTCACTTCATGCAAGCGGTTTCTGACTGTTTGGTCGCTAATTAAGTTCCCTGAAGAGTGATGAAGCCTCACGGCTAACATCATGGCGGTTATTGTTGGAGCTCTTCGAGTTAAGATTTGAATGTATCGGTCTTGTCTCCGTGTGGTGCAGCGATACCGTCCTCCATGGCGCTCAGCCACGGTACCAGTGCTTCGGTAACGTGTCCAAAGTCGACTGATAACACTCTGTCACGTAAGGTGAAAGCGATGAGGTAGCCCGCGAAATTCGATTTTTTCTACGTTTCGAATTTATCCCGGTCAGTGTCAAGTCGTATTATGTTAATTAAAATGGTATTCGCGGCAGTAACAATTGTTTCTATTTACAGAGTACTACCGTACTACTACCGTCTCAGTTCATACAAGTGTCAAGAATGCCTTTTTCATCAAATAATCACTCTTGACACTTGTATGAACTGAGACGGTTGTTTTGGTGGTTTTAATTATTATTACTCAGTAAATAGACAATCGTTACTGCCGCGAATCCCATTTTGTTTAACATACGACTTGACACTGACCGGGAAATTGCGAAAAACGTAAGGAAATTCGAATTTCGCGGGCTACATCGTCGCCGTCACCTTAAGGGACTGAGTTTAAAAAACATCGCATGTTTCTTTAGCGGCAGCCGTAGGAAGTTAAATTACATTCACGGACCGATCCTTGTCGTATGATAATAGTTTACTGTCGTCAATACTATAAAGTGCGGGTGTCACTGTGGTTTCCGTTGAACGACGAGTCGTCGGTGCACTGACGCACGCGCGACTCCCTATATGTACTAATGTACCACGGTACGTCCACCGACGATTGTCAATGCCTCCACAATACAAGGTAAAGGTTATTGTTGCCAGAATTGGTTTCATTCGCGATACGGACGTTCTGGATTAGCTTGATTATGTAGTAGCAGCGGAACGACTCGCACAAAACAGATTGGTCAGAACAAATGACACGGATTAGGGCCTCTAAAAACGAACAGTTGTAACTAAATTACATAATTCACTAAATTGCTGACCGGATAAAAGTGACAACTTAATTTACTAAATGAGATGACTAGCTTTTTTATTGCCAACTACGTATATCAATGCGCTGTTGGTGTTTAGTGTTGTTTTTTCTGAAGTTTTTATAATAAAATCGCCTTTACAATTACATTTTTGGTCAAATGTTTATATAATAATGTATTTTTAAATTAACATCAACAACGAACAGTATAATCCATCGACGTCCGCTTTGACCGAGAAGATGCGACTTGTTTCAAGCGACATCGCAACACGAGCGGATTTATTCGCCGTAATTCCGACTCGTCGGGGTTGCGGCGATGCGTGCTATCCATTTTTCATTTCACTTCGGCAATTTGCCTATCGCTTGATCGCGTAACTTGTGACCGTGGCCAAGCAAAAACAATAAACTTTTATCAATTAATTCAGTTCATTTAGTTTATTCAGTTCACTGTTGACCCTATTCATCCGAACGTCATTGAAATGTCATCACAATTTTTATATATATAGTTATCATCATCACGTCAGAGGCGGTGCTTGTAGACAGGTTAATGTGGACCTTCTGATATTGCGAAATAATCGCCTGTCACGGTTTACGACTTTATGACAGCCGTGTCATGTTGACTTAGAACATAGTAGGGGTGATATTTGATTGTCTAGACTGCAGTTTTATAAGTCGTAGGTAAGCAAGTCTAGCTGGGGCAAGATAATCCAGATAACAAGACGCAAATCCCAGGAAGAACCTATCACAAGGATTTAGTTGAGTTTTCATACATTTGGAAAACTTCGTCTAAACTTTTCGTCACCTATCCCGCAATGATTTAAAACTAAAGGTAAATTGGTAATTACAAAAATTCTAGATCGCTCAGCGTGCTATGAGATCTATTGCAAGAACATGTAGTACTCACTCTGAAGTTCCCGATCTTGTCCGCCAGCATGCCAGCGAGCGGCGGCATGACGATGGAGACGACGGGCGTCACCGCCGACATGATGGCCGTCTCCTCCACATTAATGCCCAGCTCTCGCATGTGGATCGTCAGGTACGGGTACAGCACGAACAGAGCTACAATTTACCACTTATAAGTTATCATACTTATAATAGACATGGCACACTTGCTTTTTTTGTTCAAGAGTGGAAAATCCTCATGCATATTATACTTACATGAGGATTTTGTTGTTCTCCGCCCTGAGGCGAGCGGACGGGTCTGTCTGACTCTAACTCACTAAAAACCACCTCGTTATGGTACCCAGTTTATCATGATATTGTTCATTAATACCCTGTTGGTGAGGAATCTGGTTTTGTGCCCGGTTTAAGGACAATAATATGATCGTCCCCTCAAATTGGGAAGGACTTAAATATAAATTGCGAAAGATGCGTTTACGATTAGGTACACCTCTACGAAACTTCAGAGATCACAGGCGTGATGTTATGAGGTGTGACTACATCTTGAGATCAGCTAGGTTTCTTTTAAAGAGTCGACTACAGTTTTTATTTTTATTATTATATAACTATTTCAAAGAAACACCTAATTGTCTCAAATAACTTTACTTGGGAAGTCGATGACATTCTTTGTTCCGTTGTCTTTCTCCACTTGAAACTTATTTATGGCAGTGAGTAATATGACTTCACTAAATGTGTTTCAAGTCACACGCTGCTACGTGCAATGTCCGTCACGCTTTATAACTCATATTGGCACAGCCGTGCAGGTAGTTGACAATACAAGACTGACAAATTACATGCTATCGTATTTCTTGAGTTTAATATCACCTATAAGCTGCCTAGGACTGAGTTTCTAATTATAAACAAAAAACAAGAATATCTTTATTTTACTTTCAGTAATAACCAGACTAACTGTTAGTGTTTTATCCTCGAATTCCTATTATTACCTACTAATGATTGTACCGAAACTAAGGATTCATATTACGAAAGTAAGGTTAACGCAGCGGCTTTATTTAAGCAGTACCATTAAACGCCCTGCTGCACGCTGCAAGAAACGCTTATCCGAATTTTCGGTCTAAGGTGTTAGGCATGGCGTGCTATATCTACGCTGGATCAACCAGACCTTCCCCGACCATTACTCGAGCCAACCCGCGTTGCTATCGATACCACTCAGAGCGAGCCTGTCCCCTTGCTGTCCTCCCCCGGCGACGCCCTAAGCTAAGACTTTTACTCCAAGGGGTGTGCTAAGCGTTTAGTCGCTTAGTTTGAAAGTGTAACTTTACTTGGCTGAAAACCTTACACTCGAGCCAGTGCAGGATAGTCCGGTAAGGCAGACGACTATATCCTAAGTTGAACTGTGAGATGCCTTTCACAAAATAAAACCCAGAGCTAAGTGTACCTTAAATCGTAGTAGACGCATACATACCCTGCAAAGAAAACAAATTAGAATTGTAGAATTAATAGGAATGTTGAATAGTATATACTTACTCGAAGCATGCACAAAGAACAATATCTTTAGTGGAACTAATTTCTTCTGTTTGAGATCATCGGTTATCCGCTTAAAGAAGGAGCGTACGAACTGCATTTTAGCAGGTAACAATTATTTTTGAAACAACTAAAAGGTGTCCGCACGAAGTCTCAAGTAGCCCTAGGTAGGGAAGTCCCTTGTCACCCAGCCTCCCTCATGTACGCTTTTCTGCCTTTGTTCTTGAGGCATGGAAGATGGGTGCTCCTCTCGGTTTCTGTAACAAACAATTCACTATTAACCTACATATTCATAAATAGTCTGTCTTATAAAAAATCAGTAAAGTCAAGGAAAAATAACACGGATTATTTACAAGCGTCCACACGTCGCGTCGCTTAAACAACGCAGTCTTGTCGTTATCGGAAAAACAACACAGTGATGTGATTTCACTGAAATTCAAGGACTTCGTATAGGTAACAATATCAACAGTTTCATTAATTAATCTCGGTAGAAAATCAATCACGCCTTCAATTACATGGGTAGGTACCTAAATATGTTAACCGAGAGTTAAAAAGATTTTCAATAAGAGAAAAGGTTCAAGTAATTCTTCAATAAAAGAATATTTCAGTTATGGTGTAGGTAGATTATAATACATATAATGAACAGAGTACATATTTGCTAATCGTTACTGTCTTAACAGGATAACTATGGGTATGCTTACCGAAGCATCCTTAGCATTAACGAAGAGTATGCTGTAGAGACAACAATAAATAATGATACATTGTTGTCACACGTGTGTACAATTGTCAGACAAAAATAACAAATGTATAAAGACAGGTGATAATGTAAGATAGGTGGTAAAATCAAAATCAAAAATCAAAATCAAAATATTTTTATTTCACATAGGCCTACATGGGCACTTATAAAACGTCGGTAAAAAGGGGGCACGGTTCGGTGCATTGGTCGATTCCTAAGGAGAAGAACCGGCAAGAAACTCCAAAGGTTACTCTTTTAATCTTTTAAAATTGTTTGGGTTAACAATAAGGTATAATACACACATGAAGACCATGCAGATTAATGTCTGAGATGGTCTTTTGAAGAAAGCACCACACAGATTTGAGTGGACCCGTCCAGTCAGTGCAAGCATTTGTCAGTTATCGTGGAGCTCGACTTATAAATCAAGGAGCTCAACGTCACGACGAACAATACCAAAGAAAGGACATTTGGGTGGGTCACTTAAAGTACTCAAACTGCCAGTCTCTCTCTCAATCACAACAATTAAAATTTAAGAAAGACCCACATGGTCCTCACATTCACAATATCATTTTTTTAAATATTTATCATATTGAACAATCATTTTACATTATTAAATGTCAAAAAAAAACACACACACACACAAAAAAAAATATAAAATAAAATATTAAACAAGTAAATATTGGTCCAAAAAAAATAATCATAAAATGTCAAATTGTTAAATAAATAATAAAATGAATATGTTTAAGTCAATTCAAATTGGAGCAGTTCAATCCCAAGCTTTTTTGTCCTCTATATAATCTTTAACAGTATAAAATCCTTTCTGGCAAAGTTTACGTTTTATAAAGGATTTGAATTTATTATGGCTTAAATTTTGAATGTGGCTTGGTAGTTTATTATAAAAGCGAATACATTGGCATCTAAATGATCCACCTATTTTCTTGAGCCTTGTTGTGGGTACAATATATTTATGTCTATTTCTTGTACATATATTGTGAATATCACTATATTTCTTAAACAGCTTTATATTTTTGTGAGCATACAAAAGATTTTCATAAATATACTGAGAGGGAACAGTCATTACATTAATTTCCTTAATTTTTTCTCTCAGAGAGTGTCTCGGACTCAATTTATAAATAGATCTAACCGCCCGTTTTTGCAAAACAAAAATGGTCTGAATATCAGCGGCATTCCCCCACAATAGAATGCCGTACGACATTACGCTATGAAAATAACTAAAGTACACTAAACGGGCTGTCTCTACATAGGTTAAATTACGAATTTTTCTATCTGCGTATGCTGCTGAGCTCAGCTTTTTCGACAATTTATCTATATGAGGCCCCCACTGAAGCTTAGCGTCTAAAGTTAAGCCCAAGAACACCGTGCTATCTTCAGGATTCAACTCTTCGCCCTTTACCAACACACGAGTTTTCACCTGCCTAACGTGAGGTAGTGTAAACCTAATGCATTTGGTTTTTTTTTCATTAAGAAGCAAATTATTAGCGTTAAACCAATGCACCACTTTCGAAATCGCGCTATTTACATCGTCAACAACCACTTGTTGTCGTTTAAGTTTAAATAAAAGCGAAGTGTCATCCGCAAATAACACGATATCGTGGTTATCCTTTATGAGGTGAGGCAAATCATTAATATAAATAAGAAACAAAAAAGGGCCAAGAATCGAGCCCTGTGGTACTCCCATTATTACAATAGATCCGGGTGATCTTTTCCCGTTGACGTCAACGCTTTGGATCCTATTACTGAGGTATGAGATAAGAAGATCCAGAGCGCTGTTTCGTATACCGTAGTGCCGGAGTTTCCTGATTAAGGTTTCATGAAGGACGCAATCAAATGCCTTGGATAAATCGCAAAAAAATCCCAAAGCATTATTTATCTTCCCAGGCATTATAAATATGTCCTAAAAGTTCGACACGGCATCAGTAGTTGAGCGACCCTTCGTAAAACCGAACTGTGTAATAATTTATGTTTATTAAAAAATCTTTGCAATTGGTCTAAAATTAATTTCTCAAAAACTTTACTGAAAGTAGGTAGCACTGAAATAGGTCTATAATTTGTGGGGTCTGATGTACTACCCGCCTTGAATAAAGGAATAATTTTACTTTTTTTTTTTTATAGTAATGAACTAAACTATAGTATAAGACCTATACAAAGAAGTATATACGTAAAAAAGTATATACGATATACCGACGTATATCGTGAACGTTTACAAACATTTAAACTAATAAACACAAATAGACAAACACGGAACAACTGGGGTGTAGGTTACACAAATATTTGTTTTTCCATGCGGGTATCAGGTATCAGCCACAGCACCAACCGTGGCAAACATATTGTTACGAGCTGGGTATGGGATAAATAAAAGCACTACCAATTGAACACACGAAATAACTTTATTACTCGCAAACACTTATAAACAATCGCAAATCACTACTGAACACATTATCGCACCTACCTACTAGAATTCACGCGTACTTCTCAGTTATTAGCGAGGTTTCTCGAAGATTCTAGATGACCGACGTAACAATATGCTTTCTCCAAATCAACACAGTTTAGTATAATCCATTTCAATAAATGTACCCAATAACCAGCTAACCTGTAGATGATAGCTTGAGGCTTGATAGCCGTGATAATCCAATTAAGGAATATGAGTTACAGTTGCGGGACAGAAAAAAATGCAGTCGTATCACTGGCGAACTAGCACGTGGCAGGAGCAGTCAGTACAACATCACAAGCTTTTGTGCATAAATAAGTCGAGAACGAAACTCATTGAATACTATCCGGCTATCCGCCGTGGTTTTACTTCTTACCTCGGATTGTATTACTACAAGTTATGTGTTTCACTGCCGCCCTCAGAGAGCTTTAATGATTACTTAGGCCATCACTTAGTAATGGTTTTGACAGTTTTGTCATACAAAAGTATGTCAAACCGTTACTAAGTGACGGGTTAAGTAACCACTAAAGCTCTCTGAGTGCGGCAGTCAGTCTAGTTAGTATTTCTAATGTCCTACTAATGATGAATAGATTAAACTGATCATTATTATATTAAATAGCACACCTTCCATGGGTACTTTACGTTGAACTGGCGTAGATTTTATAAGCGCAGTTACTCACTGTTGGCCTGGTTGGAAAACAATGGTTGGTAAGTACAATGGCTCATTCATAGCAAAATATTAGCAATGGGTACCCATAAATGAAACAGGTGGGTGAGAGACGAGTCAGATATACAGAGAATAACGGATGTACTAGCGATACTCTAGTTTTCCTACGCTAAATACTTTATTACATTATGGGCCAGAGTAGGTTATTCAAAGTTGTAGATATTACATTCACTTTATAAAAAGTTGAGGAATACTTCTAAGTTTTGTATGTCTTGAAAACACGATTCCATAAACTTTTCTCTGTAGAAAAGTACCTCAAATTTACCACTAAAATGAACTAGCAAATGGATAATATTAGAACAGCAAAAAAACCTTTTTTCTGATATTTTAAGGTGTCTAACCAGTCCAACTTGGACCACCTTGCTTCTCGGCCCTCACTAGAACCCTGATGCACAATTTGCGGTGCTGCTGCATCCAGGCCTGGATCTTTTTCAAAGTACACATTTTGCATGACATTTAAATAAAGTCGTACAGTGTTAAAAGTATTTACATCGTTATATTATTTATGTACACACAAGACAGAACGTTATAGAGTATAAAGGCACAGCTTATTTCAAAAGAAATTTCTGCCAGCAGGCCTGCGAAAGATAACGTAAAAAGATAAATGGAATGGAATGTAATTTGTTTTACAAGAAATTCTAAACTATGACTGTCGGGCGCCACTGCGTATCAAACTAATCACACTAATATTATAAAGGCAAAAGTTTGTGAGTGTGTATGTTTGTTACTTCTTCACGCAAAAACTACGGAACGGATTCGGATAAAATTTGGTACAGACTGGAAACCGACACCAACATAGTTGGGAAAAGGCTAGGCAGATGATGTATCGATAAGTATTTAAAGTTTATATTGAGCATTTTATGTAAGCACTAGCTGTTGTCAGCAGCTTCGCCCGCTACAACTCGATAATTATCCTACCGGAAGATAAAAATTTGGATTATAACTATCCTATGTGTTAATCCAGGTTATAAACTCAGATAGTTTATAACCTGGATTAACACATAGGATAGTTATAATCCAAATTTTTATCTTCCGGTAGGATAATTATCGAGTTGTAGCGGGCGAAGCTGCTGACAACAGCTAGTGCTTACATAAAATGCTCAATATAAACTTTAAATACTTATCGATACATCATCTGCCTAGCCTTTTCCCAACTATGTTGGTGTCGGTTTCCAGTCTAACCGGATGCAGCTTAATACCAGTATTTTACATGGAGCGGCTGCCTATCTGACCTCCACAACCCAGTTAATACCGGGCATTACGGGTATCGTATCCAAAGGGTAATAACCTGACCGGTTGTCAGACTTTCAGGTCACATGGCTACCTATAACGACTGCCAAAGATCTACATACATATGGCAACCGGGAACAACGTGCTTGTCGAACTCGAGACGGAAGAAACTCGGTTTGTACTGGGACCACCCATTACCTACAAATCGAGTTTCCTCCGTGCCTACCTATCCACAGACCAGCCTAGGCAAGCGCGACTTAACCTAAAGATCAACCCGAGTGGCAGTTATTTATTTATTCGTCATAAAGATTACCAAAAAATATTGGACTAGTATTTTTTCTTTTTTCACGCGTGAACAAACAATGAAGACGATACAGGGCTTTGAAAACTCGTGTGACGTCATACTCTAAGACATTAGTATGACATTTTTTAACCGGCCAGTGACGTCACCAACTCAAACTCAAATATTTGACGGGATTTATCTTCGTTAATTTTTAATGTTTTGATAAAAAAAATACGTATCCAATATTTTTCGATAATATAACAGACGGACTAATAAGAATCACATTTTTTTAAGTCACAATAAATGTAAAGTAGGAGTAAATCACTGTTAAAGTTGCTACGTCTTATTGATTTGTTACCTTGCTAAGTTTATTTTAACAGTGCAATAATGCTGTCCTACAAGTTTTCTTAAATAAATAAATGTCATGGACCAAGTGGTGTTTTGGACATTATATTCATAATGTTTGGCTCTATTGAAATAATGCCTTTTGGAATAGTTTCAGAAATATTAATAATTAGTTGGGTTAATTTAAATTACCACATTGTACACAATATTCATTATGAGAGTTAGTAAGCAGTTACTTCGATTAATAATGCATTTTTAAGTATCTATTATATAGCTAGTAATTACATACTAGGTTATATGCCATCATAAATACTCGGTTTATCAAAAGTGCCAGAATATGTAACGTAAAATAAAATTAAAATAATGCTACACAAAATAATGAAACGTGTGTTTTTGATGTGAAACTTCTTTAGAGACGCCCGGTATTTGGATTTTTTGCCACAAAAAAGCGTTACGGGCGTGTCACAAAAAGCGTTACGGCCGCTTTGGGGAGAGATATCTCAGCTACTGGTTGGAAATGAATCATTATTTTTGAGTTAGATAGTCTATATCGAGGAAGGCTGTATTATTAACATCACGCTACGACCAAAGGAGCGAATCATAAATGAAAAGTGTATAATAAACATAAAAATATGAAAAACACAAACGAAAAACACAAAAAAGTGAAAAATGAACTTAAGAAGAAAAATCAGCTTCTGAAGTCTAGTTTAAGTTTTTAAGTTTTAAGTTTGTTTGATTCCATTTTTGCCACCGACTTCAGAAACTGATTTTACTAGTTTTTATTTTTCCTTTTTTGTTGTAATATCCTATACAAATATTTACTATGCATTTAACATTCAACCAAGAAACCTAACCCTTAAAGATTTCCTTATTATTGCTTTTAATTCCTAAACGTTGAGGAGTAGTAACCTTCCATAATCAGCTTACCTAGATAATCTGAAAGAACACAACCCTACATTTTTTATTAAAGAATTATCCTCCAACCTCTAACTGTTGAGGAGTTATACCTTCCATCATAAGCTTATCAACATGAAGTGATGACTGCTAGATGCGAATACTTAAAAAGCTTTAGAAAAAGCACGAAACACGTGATAAGTGCCCTTAAAATTTGAGGTTTGCCCTCGATTTCTCTGGGTTGCCATCATCAGACCCTGATTTTCTTATTGTACGGTCAGCATCAGAAGTAGCTTCACATTTTGGAAATTTATTTATTTAATGTACAGGATTCCAACTATTATTTTTAATGGTTCAGATGATTATTCTTTAAAATATTCCTTACTCTTCAATGACTTGTTAGTAACGAGTAATTTCAAACAAGTTTTCATTAAAAAACCTGCTTAGTAAGTTTGTGTAGTGTTAATCTACTTCTGATGCTGACTGTACGTACCACCCTTGGGAAATTGCCTTTTCAACAAAAAAGAATTTTCTATATCGGTTCAGGCGTCTTCAAGTAATCGATGAATATACATAATAAAAGATTCCGACGAATTGAGAACCTCTTTTTTTTTTAATCGGTTGATGAGATTTACCTTCCATCGTCAGGTCAATGTAATAGCATGAAAGAATGCAACTATCGGTCCATAAGTACGTATAATTTTGAAGGAATTTTCTTTCAACTCTTAACCATTGAGGAGTTGTACCTTCCATCATCAGCGCAGCCACATGAAATTATAAATATCAGACGCAAATACTTGAACAGCTTCAGAAAATATATGGAAAACGTTATGTGTGCCTATAAAATTTGAGGGTTGCCCTCGAATCCCATCATCAGATCCTGACTTGGTGACAATGGGATCCTCGGGAGTAAACAATTTCAAACTCATAAAGAGTTTTGAAAATCGGTCCACAATTGACGGAGATATGCGCAGACATACAAAAAAAAATACATACACGAATCGATACGAACGATCAGTTTTTGTAAGATCGTAAATCGATTTACATCGGTTGATGGCAATAGACTTGCTTTGCTTCGTATTTAAACTTTTATTTAAACTTATTTTATTAAGTGTATCTTGATACTTAATAAAATAAGTTTAAATAAAAAAATGCATTCATTAAAATGTACCTAACCTAACCAAAACAATAATTGATTTGCAGTAAACCTGCGAAAAAATCGAAATGTGTGCTGGGACTGAGACACATAGTAGAAGTGAAACTTCAACGGACATGTGGAAAAACAAATCGCAACGGACAAGTGAAAAAACGAATCGCAACATAATTTTAACTTGAAGTTACTTACGGTCAGGTTTTCAAAGACAAGTAAGTAGGTTCATTAACAATCTGCCCGTAAAACTACTAAGTTTTTTTTTGTTGCGATTCGTTATCCCGCTTGTCCGTTGAAGTTTCACTTATACCCACTATGTGACCCAACACACATTTAGATTTTTTTTAATTTACTGTGTTTTTTATGAAATTTTTAATTAAAAAATTCTATAGTACTTATGCTAATTTTCCGGACTCTGCTAATAACTAAGTGTACTTAGTTAATCACTATCCCGAATTGACTTGTCACTGGTGATCATTATGCCCGGGCATTATGTTAATCACTGTCAAAATTTAAAAAAAATATAAATTATGTAGATTTATTGACGAAAACAACACAACGAAAGCCTTCCCGCAGAATTTCAAACCAATGATCAATAGCAGTTTAGTTTTTCAATGATGTATCATTGAAAAACTAAACTGCTATTGCTACCAGATTTTATTTACATAATATACTTTCACTCACTATAACATTAGAGCAATGTTTATTTTGGGCGACATAATTAAATCGTGCAGTGTCATCAATCCAACATGCCCGCTGCGACATAATGATACGCTAAAACTAGTGCAATTATTATAAAGTCTCATATTGACCGATTTTATAATTTTTATATTGAAATGTTCAATGTAATGGAACCACGTATATATCGTACCAGCTTAAACAATGGGCACTATCACAATGGCAATGTCACATTCATTTTTGAAATGTTTCTTTAAGGATATTACACTGCATTTACTCCGCGTCTACGTAATGTCAGAAATTGGTTCTTGTCTAGTTAGTTTTTTGAAGACGAGTATTTTAGAAAAGAAGAATTTGGCTTGACTCATGGCTGATAAATTCGTGTCTCTTCTCATGAATTCATTCACCTACGTGTCTTACTGTAAACACAAATATATTTATTTGTGTATATAACCTAGGTAGGACTCACGAATCTTAATACTCATTCATTGATTTTGCAGCTGTGTCGGATTGGTCGCAAGTTCGCAACTCGTCGCCTTCATACGAACAGTCGGTAGTGGGACCAAGTTGAGTGTAACTTGCATAGTTTTCTAGTTATTTATGATCTTCAGATTACAATCTATTTGCTTCTCGTTAGTTTCGTGCCGTGTCCGATTTGCGGTTACGACATCAGTCGTGAGATGCGAATGTCGTGTCTTCTCGTAACGTAGGCAGAGGCCCTCCATTCTAATTGTTTTGTTTTAGAGGACGAATTAACCAGGTACGTTAGTATAGTACCACAAACTTGTACATCCTAGCCCTTATTGTAGCTGTACCTACCCTAGTTGAATACACCTAGGTAGGTCCTTTAGGACTACCTACACGTGTTCCTTTCGAGATCGAAATAAATTTAGAGCAGCACCGATACCAACTCAGTAGGTAATAATATAGCCTGGAACCGAGTTCAGACGGTATCTCACCAAGCAGAATTCAAAATTTATTACGGAAACTGTGGATGGGGCGTCATGTTTAGGTACGGACGGTCTATAGATACGGGCCTTGTGGAAACTAGAACAAATTTCCGTTCGTTCAACAGTTTTTGCTATAACTTTTATTGATCTATCAAATGGAACAGTTAACAATTTAGGTTCCATAAAATCTATACTACCTACATAGTGCCTAATATGATAACACTGAAGAATTTGCTTGTTTATATCTCTGAAACTAGGGGTTGAATTTGAAATTTTGCATTTCATATCCCAAATTCCCAATTCATGAGGAAAGTTTTATGGCTATTTAACACGAAACTTAGGACCCGAGCAAAAAACAAAATCGCGGCGAACACCGCTAGTTTATGATTATTTTAATCCAGGTTGTTAGGCTTATCGCAGTTGTAAACGTCCCTTACTGGCTATTGGCCCTGTTCTGACTAGGTACTGATTGATATGGAAGGAAGTGGAAATCATCTACATAAGTTATTTTTCGTACCACTTGCTCAAAAAAGTGACATTCTATGCCACAAAAAGCGAACATAACAATAGCCATTTTTAATCTGTTAAAAACAGGGAAAGAAAATTGTACTGAATTTCATTCATCCTCTAGGGGGAGAATGTGATTTAAATTTGGAATACTTACCGAAATTTATACTGAACTACATCTGTGTTCTTCTTTCATCTTTTTGAAAAAGGAATACGCATTTATTATGCAGTTATGATTAATAAATAAAATAACGAAACCCGACGAGGCCCTATGAGCTTGATGCCTTTGCTTTTCCGGCAAAAAAATATTAGTCTAGGAATTTGCCACGTTTTTGTTTTCTTCAAATGCTTTTAAGTATGCTAAGTTTATTTTACTTTTAATTTTCATTATTTTAATAAATGCTTATCTCATATTATTATTGTGTTATTTTTCGCAAATGGTTCGAAGAGTAGACTATTTTCCTCGGTGATAAAGCTGTCTTAATCTTGGGTGAACTTAAATCCCTCGCTACACCCGCGATTTAAATCGTCACCCACGACAGAAGACACTGCTTTATCCCCTTGGTTAATCTACTATTTTTACGCCTCCGCTATTATTTTCTGCTTTTGTTGCGGAATACAAGAAAACTGCAGGTTTTTTTTGTTGAATTTCATGCCTCGACGCTTTAGGTACTGCTCATCACAACCGTTCATCTTGGTTTTCAGGAGTTGCAGTGGCCCGGGAAAGCGCTTACCTAGCGAAATGTCATTCGATAACATCTATAACCTGACTACTACATTATTTTATAATGCCCCGAGAGAATGCAAGTATAATCTTGTGAAGTTTGATTTTTATTATAAAAAGAACCTATTTGCTGGATTACTTGACACGATTACGCATTTAGATAATAAATATCTACTTATAATGTACCAAACTTAATTCTGTAAATAAAGTCCAAGTAGGTACCTACATAAAGAAAGTAATAAAACACAAAAAGAAAAAGGTAGAGTCATTAATAATCCAATCCAAATCCCCATATCGCTAGGTCTTATGACTTGTACCTCCGGATGTATTTCGAAACTATTTTATGAAAATTATACAAATTAGGTACAAATCAAAAGGCAATCCAATCTAGACTAATTTCCCATTTGTATAGTGTTAGTTAGGTACGCGAGTTTATAAACTTCTAGCCAAATATTTTCAAACAAGCCTTCCTAAGCTGTACCTTATTAGGTACTTTAGTGAACAATTAATTAAGTCATTTCAGGGGGTTTGGTTGTTTCTGTAGCTACTTATACAAAAAACATAGATCGATCAGATTTATCCAAACTACCATCTCTACCCATTTAAAGGTCTATCGTATCCAGACAGACTTGAACATATTAATTTTCGGATCATGGGATCCTTTTAACACTGGGATACCCTACGGTGGATACTTTTAAGAAGAAAATACAGTTATAAATAAAATAATTTGGTAATAAAACACTCGCTCACCGCAGTTGTAAATTAAAAAATCTTATCAGCAAATAATAAAAATCCACAGTCGGAAAATTTCGTTTTCAAGTCCTCGAATAACTGTCACAATATTTTTTCTCTTTTACAATATTTATTTGGTCTTTTCACAAGCACTTTTATTTTTTTTATTAACGGAAGTCAATAGATAAGTGAACTACGTCCTATCGGTTGCGCGCGCGACTTGAGTTGATGCGCGTACGCGGCCGCGAGTCGAAAGTTCTCGCTGCACTGGCGCGACCCTATGCCTGTCTCATACACCATGCATACGGCATTACGTTCTACTGTACCAAGGCATCAACAACATCGCCATCTTTCCACACGCGGTGAAAGTCAAATGAAGCTTCTAACAAGCATTCAACACAATGCAATACTTGTGCAAATCATAGAGGAGACAAATAAAACCAAGTACGTATTTGATTTATTTGCACACCTGCGTAAAATTAATATTTAAGTAATGACGACTTTTCGCTGAAATTATGTTTAAATGCTATTTCTAATTGTTTTTGGTTTTTATTTAAAGACATCAAAATAATTGGAAAATTGAACAATAGGACTTGATATTTATGTACGATTATTAAAATCTACCATCAATGGCAATTTCGAGCTTTACCCGGGCCGGGCGGCCTAGAGAAGTGGCGAGATGATCTAGAAGAGTGGCCCAGGAGAAGAGTAGGTACCTGTAAGGTATTTACCTAGCAGTGGGACATACAAGAACCTAACGCGTCCAGATTACCTCGCCACCATTTTCTAGGCCGGCCTCGGAAGCGCCGTCCATCCTCAGGCCCCCTTCGTGTTGTCTGTTGTGACCTTTGCCCCACGATCGTTATGTAATTTCTGTTTTTGAGAGCAGCGTAGAGTTCCGTTTTTTTCTGTTCTCTTAACACCCAGAATGCTGCGCTTTTGTGTGCATTTTGGGAGACCCCAAGGCGGAAATTTTCGGTGACCAGCGAGGTCGGGCTATTGTTTTCCTGTCATTCCAGGGAGGGAAAGCGTCAAAGCTATACAGGCTGTCTAGAGCACCATCTCAATAACATCAACTAAAAAATCCGACTGAAAAAACTGAAAAGTATAAAACAAGCACATTTTAAATTAAACAAAACTTGGAAGCAGGCGGGGTCCATTTAAACAGTGTATGGCGGCGCGGCACCTGTACACCAGGCATCGCAGGCGCCGCATTCGGCCTCGGAATGCGGAAGCCATTGAGGCGGAGCTGTATGAGGGGTACAGGGCGGCGAAGGCCACCCTCCGCGAGGCTTGTAAGCGGGCCAAGAATGAGGCCCGCGAGGAGATGCTGGAGACTCTGAACAGAGATCCGTGGGGGCGCCCTTACAAGATGGTGCGGAATCAATTCCGCACCCGGGCCCCCCCGTTGACGCAGAGTCTCCGGCCTGAGCTCGTGGAGGACGTGATGAGCGCTCTGTTCCCTTCGCGAGGGGAGCATCCTCCCCCGCCAATGGCTCCGCCATCCGCGATGCCGGAAGCGGACTATTCAGGAACCGATGACGACATTCCGGAGGTGACTGGGGTAGACCTGAGAGCGGCGGTACGTAGGCTGAGTGCCAAAAATACCGCCCCGGGACCCGATGGCTTGCCTGGCAAAGCCTGGGTCCTGGCCTCAGAGGTTCTTGGGCCCCGACTAGAGGGGTTCTTAAGCGCATGCATGGAAAGAGGCCAGTTCTCGCTTCGTTGGAAGACGGGGAAGCTGGTCCTCATCCAGAAGCCGGGGCGCCCTGCGGACTCGCTGTCCGCATACCGGCCCATTGTGCTGCTCGACGAGGTGGGCAAGCTCTTTGAAAGAGTAATTGCAAACCGCCTCGCCGAGCACCTGGAGGGAATGGGTCCGGATCTTGCGGAACACCAGTTTGGTTTCCGCAAGAGGCGCTCGACGGTGGACGCCATCATGCGCGTGAGAGCCCTCACGACGGGGGCTGCGGTCTCTCGGGGCGGTGTGGTCTTAGCGGTGTCTCTCGACATCGCCAACGCCTTCAACACTATGCCCTGGAGCTGCATTAGGGAGGCACTCCGGTATCACCGGGTGCCGACCTACCTTCGTCGTGTGGTCGGGGACTATTTGACAGACAGGGCTGTCATCTACCCTGGTCAAGACGGACAGTGGAACCGGCGAGAGATGTCGTGCGGTGTTCCACAGGGATCGGTTCTGAGGCCGCCCTTGTGGAACATCGGTTACGACTGGGTGCTGCGCGCCGACCTCCCTAGCGGCGTCAGCGTAGTCTGCTACGCAGACGATACGCTGGTGCTAGCTCAGGGTGGGTCGTACGAGGCGGCGGCCGACAACTTGACACGCGGGGTTGCGATAGTCGTAGAGAGGATCCGGCAGCTGGGTCTCGAGGTGGCGCTTCACAAGTCGCAGGCCATGGGCTTCCATGGACGTGGGAATGCGCTGCCGTCGGGATCCCAGTTAATGGTGGGAGGGGTTCCCATCGGCGTCGAGTGTACTTTGAAGTACCTAGGACTCGTCATCGACAGCCGGTGGAACTTCGTGGAGCATTTCCGACGTTTGGCTCCCAGACTGGAGCGGGCCGGGGCTGCCTTTAGGTGGCTCTTGCCCAATCTGGGGGGGCCAAACGCCTCCTGCCGGAGGCTCTACGCGGGGATCGTGCGGTCCTCCTTGCCGGATTGCCGCCGTGGGATCTGGAGGCGATAGTCCTCGCGCGCCTGCATCAATGGCGCGCGGAGGCGCTGCGCCGGGGGGTCACTCCGCTGCCGCGGCAAATTGCTGCGCGGCGGACAGACCTCCGGTGCGATCTCATGGCGACATGGAGACAGCGACTGTCGCAACCCCGTGCAGGGCACGCCACGATAGTGGCAGTAAGTCCCCTCTTTGAGGAGTGGCTAGAGAGGCGCCACGGCGCCCTCACCTTCCGTCTGACGCAGGTCCTCACCGGACACGGTTGTTTCGGGAGGTACCTGCACCAAATCAGGCGGGAGGAAACGCCCGGATGCCACCATTGTGAGGATCGGCCGGAGGACACGGTGGAGCACACAGTGGAGGTGTGCCCCGCTTGGGCGGAGCCCCGCCGTGTTCTCGTAGCGGCGATCGGCGGCGGCGACCTCTCGCGCCCGGTCCTGGTGCAAGCCATGGTCCGGGGCGAGGAGGAATAGGACGCCGTCGCCTCCTTCTGCGAAGCAGTGATGCTAGCGAAGGAGGTGGCGGAACGCGAGAGGGAGAGAACCTCTCGTCCCAGCCGCCGCGGGAGGCGCTCCGGGCGTCGGGGGTCCCTCGATGACCTCCGGCCACCGTAGACGCGGGTCTGTGGACGGTGAGTGATGGGCTAACTCGCCGTCCGTCCGTCTCACGACGAAAACGGACGTGTCGACGGCGCGTTCGTGTTCCACGCGCGCCTCAAAGAGATGTCAGCAACACGGGAGGGGCCCGAAAGGGCCGACGCCTGTCGGGGCCGCGGGTAATCCACCGGTTATCACGGCCTCGACATAGAGGGCGAAGAAGGAACATGGGTGGTTTTTAGTCAGTAGAAGTCTGACACTCCCTTTCGCTCTGCCCAAGCGCGGGGGGGGGGGGGGTTATCCGATGATTTTCCACCCGCCAAAAAAAGATATTGAAGGTTAGGTTGAAGTTATGCCGTCTGTCATTAAAATTTGTAACTCTATGGGAGTAATTACAGCCATTCAATGGCCCAAAAATCTGACCACCAATCTTACCATGGGCTATCAAATATTATTATTCCATTACTAAATGGGATGGTATTTGCCCTATTGTAAAATTTACTAGTATTCCGGTTTAACTAAATGCCGACCCAAACATAGTTGGGAAACAGCTGATGTAAGTAGACACTTATAATAATAACTGGCATATTTTATTGGATTGCTTTTAAAATTAACCGAATGATAATATATAATGCTAAAACGACCAAAACCCTCCAGTAATAAATAGAGAACCAACTCAAAAACTACTAATTGAAACATTGAATGTCAGATCCTTAGCATCCACAAGAAGATAAGTATAAGTATAAGTATAACGGGCTGGTGTCCGCAACTCCACGCTCAATGCGCGTATTTTGCGTGCGGGTGGGAATATCACTCGATCCACCCCAGCTCCCCGAGAAAAGCCAGCAACCCCTTGGTGTTACTGGCAATCTCGCGGAGAGTACCTGGGTCACCGAAGTATTTGGCCCTGTATGGGGAAACCCCCGAACAGTGCAGGAGCACGTGGGCTGCTGTTTCTTCTTCCTCCATGCAAGCTCGACACAGAGGACTATCTGTGACTCCTATAACAAAGAGGTGCTTGTTAAAAGTACCGTGTCCAGTGATGGCAGCCGTCACTGTGCGTAGCTGCAGTTTAGTTAGCCGGAGCGCTTGTTTGGTGAGGCGAGCGTCGATGGCGGGAAGCGCGTTCTTGGCCTGCCTACACTCGCCGTGGTCTAGCCACAGCTTGGCGTGAAGTTCTTTGGTACGTTTCCTTACCAGCGTGCCAAGATAGCCGAAAGGTAGCGGCACGATGGGTTCTGGGCCCTCCGCCGCCATGCTCGAGCCCCTTCGAGCGAGCTCGTCCGCTGCATCGTTGCCTCGGGAGTCGCTATGTCCTTTGATCCATTGAATGGTTATATTATTGAGGTTACCAACCTGGTTCAGGCGTTGGTGGCACTCGTGTATTAGCCCGGAATTCACCGTGTGGCTCCTTAATGCCAGCAGCACTGCCATGCTGTCTGAGAGTATGCGGATGGAGTGATCCTTTACCTCCCGAGCCAAGATGGCAGATGCCGCCAGGGAGATGCTCATGCATTCTGCCTGAAAGACAGTGTTGTGGGCCCCCAAAGGTACGGCTATGTGGATGTTGAGGTCCTCCGAGAAGACCCCGGCTCCAGTACCAGTACCTGTTTTGGATCCGTCCGTGAAGATCCTTAATTCTGCAGGGTTAAGTCCCTCGCAGCGGTGGTTCTCATGGAGTTGGATTTTGTATTTCTTATCGAATACGTACTGTTTGGGTACTCGATCGTTAACAGCTTTCACCAGGGGGAACTCACTTTGGATTCCCTCTAGTGCCGCAGTATGCTGCGTGCACTTCTTACCCCAGAGTTGTAGTGTATTGAGGCGCAACGCCGTCATCGTTGCTTCCTGCTGAATGAACAGGTGGAGCGGCGGAAGCCCCAGTATCGCTTCGAGAGCTGCGGTCGGAGTTGTCCTCATGCAGCCTGTGATCGCCATGCAGGCGAGCCTTTGCATACGTTGCAGCTTGCTTATCGCTGTGATTAATTTGGTTCGGGGCCACCAGACCACTGCCCCGTAGGTGATCATGGGTCGGATTACCGCGCAGTAAAGCCAAAGTATAATTTTCGGGGATAGGCCCCACTTCTTACCTATCATCCTCCTGCATTGCCAAAAGGTGATGCAGGCCCTGTTAAGCTTGTTGTCAAGATGACTGCTCCAATTTAATTTACTGTCCAGGATAACTCCCAGGTATTTGACCTCGTTGGTTACCTGGAGCTCAGTATCGAATAGCTTAGGTAGGCGATGAGGGCCTAGCGTTCGTTTTTGGGTAAACATGACAAGTTCAGTTTTTGTGGGGTTCACTGAGAGGTCGAACTCAGCACACCATCGCTCAACTATGCGTAACGCCTGCTGAGTGAGGTTGCAGATTGTCCCTGTCACCTTCCCCGAGATGAGGATGGCGAGATCGTCTGCGTACCCAATAGTGTAAAAGTGGTTAGCATTGAGCTTCGCGATGAGGTCATTAATCACCAGATTCCAGAGGAGAGGCGACAGTACTCCTCCTTGGGGACAGCCCCTGGCTATCACTGCTGACTGCTGCTCTGCACCAAGGCGGACGACTCGTTTGCTAAGCATATTGGTAATCCAGTCTATCAGTACCTGTTCCACCCCGTGTCGGGAAAGAGCGGCGCTGATGCTGGAGAAGTTTGTTTTGTCGAAGGCTCCTTCGATATCTATGAAAGTACCCAGGCAGATACCCTTCTGATGGATCGCTTCCTCTATCCGGCCAACCACTAGATGCAGAGCGGATTCAGTGGACTTACCCGCGCTGTATGCGTGTTGATTTGCGTGAAGAGGTATTGCTTTTAGAACGCCATCCCTCAGCTCTCTCTCGCATATCTTCTCCATGGTTTTCAGGAGAAAGGAGGTCAGGCTGATCGGCCGGTAGGATTTGGCGTTACTATAGTCACTCTTACCTGGCTTAGGGATAAATATGACTTTCACTTCCCTCCATCCTTTTGGGATGTACCGAAAGGCCAAGCACGCCCGTAATATGGGCACCAGTCTTTTAGCTATGGAGGGTCCACCCCATTGCAGTAGTGCAGGGAACACCCCGTCCGGACCGGACGCCTTGAAAGGATGGAAGCACCCGATCGCCCACTGGATTTTCTCCAGCGTGATCATCATGTAAGCATATTTCCAGTCGTTTCCTGTTGGAGTTTGGTTTACCTCAGTCCAGTCAATTGTGGGCGTGAAAACGCAACCTGGGAAGTGAGTTTCAGTAAGGACGCGCATCGCCTCTTCTGGAGTAGTGGTAAGCGTGTTGTCAGGTTTTCGGAGCACTACAGGTCCAGCAGAGTTCTGCTGTGCTAGTATTTTCCTTACCCTGTTTGCTTGTTGGCAGGATTCTATTTTCCCGCAGAATTTCCTCCAGCCAGTAGAGCTTTTCTGCCGGATGCATTTTTTGTAGCTGGATTTGGCCGCCCTGTAGACGTCAAAATCCTCGTCAGCACAGGTGTTCATGGCTCTGTTTAGGGCTGACCTTACCTTCCTGCGCTTGCGTTCCAACTCAGGTCCCCACCATGGTTGCTTGCCTGGTGTTGTGGGCGCAGTGGTTTCAGGGCAGGACGAATGATAACTGTCTAACAGTGATTTCGACAGGTAACTTACCTGTTCTTCGATCTGGCTCGAGTTCTCAAGGGTCGACCAGTGCTTTGTTGGCGCAAGCTTGGTTTCAAGGATACGAGTGTAGGCAGCTCGGTCCGTGTTGCGTGGGTTGCGGCGTGGCAGTACGGGTGTCACACAGACTGGGATGTCAAAGCGGATCCACCTGTGATCAGAGCAGGAGGCCTCTTTCGAGACCTGCCACCCGGTTATGATGGCCGCTGCGCCTTCCGATGCCAGAGTTAGATCAATAAGAAGATACATAGAACTCATATATTCGCTAGAAAAATTGATATATTAGGCTTAGCGGAAGTTAGGAGAATGGGCAGTAGAAGTCTGACACTCCCTTTCGCTCTGCCCAAGAGCGGGAGGGGTTATTCGATGATTTTACACCAACCAAAAAAAAAAAATATTTCATTTCATAATTTAATATTCAAATGAACCCCGCCTGCTTCCAAGTTGTGTTTAATTTAAAATGTGCTTGTTTTATATTTTTCACTTTTTTCAGTCGGGTTTTTTAGTTTTTTAACTACTTTTTTTATTTCCAACTTTTTAGTTCTTTCGTTGGTTGCGTAAAAATCTTCGCAGATGATTTAACTTTTGTGTTTGTTTATATGATTTGTGACTTTGAATTTATTTTAAACATTTCAAGTGTCATATATTTTTGTAATCTCCTTTTAAAACCCTTCAATTTGATACCCTACTCGATGGTAATGGAATTTTTTAATTTTTTGAAATACGCTATATGGCCCCCAAAATCCGCAAATTTCTTTTCTTCTTCATTTTAATGTAACCAGTGACACTCGCGCCATCAAGACGAATCTATATTTTATTCAAATCCCTTCATCCGTTTAGGAGTTATGAGGGAACAAAGAAACGGACATACATACATACATACACGCCAAACACATAACCCTCCTTTTGGGCTTCGCCGCAGTCGGGTAATAAGATTAAAACAATACTGCTCTAAGACGACATGGAAGGCCACCAACGTAGGTTACGTAGGACGGTCAGGATACACACATCGATGATTTTAAACTTCAAGGAAATCGGCAGATCCCTCTTCATGAACTAGTAGCCTAAATACTATTACGTACTATTTAATATTACTGTTACTATTCATATTTTTATGTAGGTTTAAATTATTGCAATTCTTTTTTTATTTAACCTGCTTATAATACGCGTGCTATACTGCGTCCAGAAGTAGGTACCTACCTACTGCTTTCTGAATCAAGCCAAGCGAGAGCCTCCTCAGATGTTGTCAGCCAGTCCCGTTACTTGAAACTTTGGGGCTGGACTGGTTTGGGTGTGGAATGTAAGAGTTGAGTTCCCACGGATTCCATAATCTCCTTTTGCTTCACATGCATCATTGCACATTTTTCCAGACCAATTCCATACTGATGTCGTTACTGAAAGTATCTGTTAGCAACCTTCAGTTACTTCGTCAGTTGCAACTAAAGAGTTTGGGGGCAAAGGGGCCTCCCTTTGCCTTCAAACTCTTTAGTTTCAGATCATCCATGCAAAGATGAGATATTATGACCTGACCATCTCTCCTCAACCGATATCCTAGACCTTTTATTTGGGGGGTGTGGGGAATCCTCAAATAACCCCTCCCGCTCGTTGGAGCGAAAAAGGAGTGTCATACTTCTACTAACTAAAAACCACCCATGTTCCTTTTTACCCGACTGCGGCGAAGCCCAAAAGGAGGGTTATTAGACCTTTGTGTCGAGGCCGCGGTATCTCTTTCGAACAACCCGCACCCCCAACGGGGCCGATATCTTAATCCTCAATTGCAACTTGGGAGTTGGATCTACTTTTTACAACTCCAGCACCCTCATGACTCTCATGAGTCATGTAGGTATGATTCGATTATTTATTTAAAATTTGGGTGTAGAATTTAGGAGGCATAAAAGCTATTTATACTAATAAGCTCTATTAATGCGTTTACTTTAGTTGGTCGGCAAAAAAATACCTCAATTTGGATGTTCTAAGATATTTTGTGGTGAATTGCAGGCCCGCAATTTGGGCAAATGCCCGAGGGCCGGATGCTCGATGGGCCGGTGTGGCGGATGACTTTCTCTTGCTAATTTAAAAAAAAACAATTCATCGATTGAAATAAGTTAGTAGTAAACTAAAATATTAACTGCCGCTCGAAACTTACACATTTTCTTTAAACCAACGCGCCCGGTTCGTACCTTGAACCCTGCGAGATTTTTCTTATCACTAACTGACTCAGAGAACTTTAATGATTACTTAGGCCATCACTTAGTAAAGGTTTTGATAGTTTTGTCATACAAAAGAATGTCTAATCTTTACTGAGTGACGGCTTAAGTAATCATTAAATATATCTGAGTACCGCCGTAAGACTTGTTTCTGGCACTGGATTGTCACTCACTCCCATTGCAGTTTTGCATAATCGACTGGTAGACAAGAGGCTGAACTAATTAGGAGCCCCATCCCCCGGTTGCAAAAAATAGAACCTATGAATATTTTAAAAATAGAAAATAGAACCTACGATATTTTTTAGTACCCTGGCACGGTGTTAAAAAAATTCAAGCTCGCTTCCCTCGCTTAGCTCGCTTTTGCGGCCTACTTGGTTTGGGCTCTTGAATCATGGCTTGTCTATCGACCAAGTAACCCTTGTATGCACGTCACTCGCTCTTGAAGACCGTCTCAAAAATACCCGGGCCGGTTTCGGGTGCCACTCCGGCACTGTGACAATCTATATATTGGGAACTTTTTGTTTATTGTTTAGTAAATAGACATAATATGATAGCGTGGTTGGTAGCCATTAGAAGTTTTGATTAGTCGGCACTGCATTTTGTGTAGTTAGTTTGGACCTACGGAGGTGGGTTCGTCAAATAATTTAGACTAGATAAGATCTACACAACTTTTATTGACATTTCAGTGTAGTAATATAATGATGGCTATTCATAAACCACTTAATGTTATCAGTCTTGTTTACCTAACTTATTAGAAGAAGTGTGACACGGAAATAGGTACTGCATTTAAACCCGTCAGAATAGTTCGCATCTAGGATTCTAGGCAGACCACAAACGGTGCAAATATTTATAAGTACCTACCTAAGTAATAAGTACCTATATTATGTGGCTGTAAAAGATCGAAAACGACTATCCAGTAGAAACTAAGATTAGTCAATATTCGGACTTTTACAGTAACATATTCAAGTAGTAAAATTATCAACCTAAAGAATGACAATGTTTAGTGTAAATAAGCCGACTGTAATGAGCATTGACAAGACTAATTAACAAATTGTTGTGCAATAACTTTGATAACAAACCAGTTTGACCGAGACCGAGCCAAAAACACAGGAGGGCATGGAAATCTGTCTACTTAAAACAAGGTAAAATTAGCTAGCGAAACTACACAGCAAAAATATGATAAAACAACAACAAAATTGAATTATGATTGTTTGAGGTCAATAACGTAATATAATAGAAAGAACTCTATTGGATAGATATCAATTCCCATCACATAACCAACAAAAGTGATTTTTAATCTGATATTACCAAAAAAAGACTCAAAAATAAAAAAACAAATCATAATATATCCTCATTATGTCCGTAAAGTTTTGATAGCTAATTTAATTACACTCATATTTAAGACTTTTACAGTTTTTGAGTAAATCTTTAACAAGAGGGGTAGGTACTCAACAAGATAACTTAGAAAAAATGTTAGAAACACAATGACACCATTCTCCTATTAGTGGAGTGCCGTAAGATTTATACCTCGAAATCCAGGACCGGTTAATGAATCTTTATAAAAACTTTTGGACTGTATTGGTAAAAGCCCAAATAGAGAAGTTAAAAAAAAATTGCGCTCTCGCTCTTTTTTTTTTAATCGACTTTTTACTAAAAAATGAGAGGGACAAGGGAAAAAAATGTTTAGAGCTAATTAATAATATTTGCACCGTAACTTTAATGTTAATTTATTAATATTTCGCAAGAAATAACGAGTTACAACAAAAAAAATTAAAACGTATCTATCTAATATCTTTAGACGAGCAATTCTTGTTATAATATAGTATAATCTGAATCTCGGATACGGCTCCAACGATTTTCATGAAATTTAGTAAGCAGGCGATAAATCGATCAAGCTAGGTTTATTTTCCAATAAAACTCGATGTACAGTATAACATTATTGTTCATTACTGTCCTCATCACCGTTGATGTGGATTGTTGGTGAAGGATTAGTACCTACAGCTGTCACAGAAGCATTCAAAATTTTTAAAAAATCCTGTAGATGCCTTTTTTTTTTGGCGCTTGGATAATCATCAAATAACCCCTCCCACTCTTGGGCAGAGCGAAAGGGAGTGTCAGACTTCTACTGACTAAAAACCACCCATGTTCCTTCTTAGCCCTCTATGTCGAGGCCGCGATAACTAGTGTACAACCCGCGGCATCCTGTGGATGCCTTGAGTCTAAGGCCTCCTGCCAGTCATATCCTACTAATATAATAATTGCGAAAGTTTGTAAGGATGGATAGATGTTTGTTCCTCTTTCACGCAAAAACTACTGAACGGATTTGGAGGCATGGACTTATCGCATATAAAAAACAAACACATCTCGGTAACATTATTGTTCATTACTGTTGTCGTCATCGTTGATGTGTATTGTTGGTGAAGGATTGTACCGCTGTCACCACAGCACTCTAAATAGGCATGCCTTGAGTTTAAGGCCTCCTGCCAGAGGCATATCTTACTTATATTATAATTGCAAGTTTGTGAGGATGGATTGATATTTGTTACTCGTCCACGCAAAAACTACTGAACGAATTTGGTGGAAAATTATTACATATAATGGTTTACAACCCGGAGTAAAACATTATATAATTTAGTAGTTAGTATGATCCCGGGGGGGGCAATTATCGAACACCACGCTGGAGAAGCCGCGGGCATAAGCTAGTAACTGATATACTATAAGTGACTAATCGCTAAGGAAACCTGCTGTGGGGCTCGGACCTCGGCTTAGGACGTCACTGAGGGGGCACAAGAGGTGCCCTTAGCAATTAAGTTACTAGCTTATGACTGTGGATTCTTCCGCGTGGAGTTCGATAATTGCCCCGCGGGATCATAGATACTACCGAGATAAAATTGTATCCTGTGTTTTAATCCAGGCTGTAAACCATTATATGTGATATTTTTCCACCAAATTCGTTCAGTAGTTTTTGCGTGAACGAGTAACAAACATCAATCCATCCTCACAAACTTGCAATTATAATGTAAGTAAGATATGCCTCTGGCAGGAGGCCTTAAACTCAAGGCATGCATATTTAGAATACTGTGGTGACAGCGGTACAATCCTTCACCAACAATACACATCAACGATGACGACAACAGTAATGAACAATAATGTTACCGAAATGTGTTTGTTTTTTTTGGTAAAACGTGTTTATTTTTTAAATTAAACCTAGTTTCATCGATTTATCGCCCCCAAAACCCCCTGCATACTAAATTTCATGAAAATCGTTGGAGCCGTATCCGAGATTCATATTATACTATCATTACTATATTACAAGAATTGCTTGTATAAAGATATTAGATAGATACGTTTTTTTTTTTTGTTGTTACTCGTTATTTTTTGCGAAATATTAATAAATTAGCATTAAAGTTACGGTGAAAATATGTTTTAGTAGCTCTAAGCTTCTTTGTTTCCCTTGTCCCTCTCATTTTTCAGTAAATTGTTGAATTAAAAAAAAAGAGCGTTCGCGCATTTTTTTTTTTAAGCTTCTTTATTTGGGCTTTTACCGGCCCCGGATTCCGAGATTTTACAAAATGTATGCCTTAGAGCACTCCACTATATCCTTTTAACTGTGTCGTAGTCGCGGTAACAAGTAATTCTATCACAGTGCCAAAGCTTGCAGTTTAAGTGAAGTTATTAGGTCCTATTAGACATTTGCTTAAAGCTTTTAAATGCATAAGTTACCTACATTAAAATTTCACACCTCATGCTACAATTTGGGTTCCGTAGTAAATGAGGAAACCTATAGTTTCGCCAAATCTGTCGGGCCTTCAGATCACGGTTTTACTCAGAGCAGTCAGAGCTTCCTCGTCTTAAAAAGCTACAATCTGGCATTGATTTTATAGTTACCGAACACGTCAGAAAAGTTGTGAAATAAAAGCTGGGTACCGGCCTAATAAGTAACCCTCTACACTTGAATAATTATGCTCTACAAGAAAACTGTTCAACTTTTTTAAGATGGGTTAAAATGTTGTTTTTTTATGATGAGTTTTTTGATTTTATGTTTTAATCATTTTATATTTGAATGAATTCCGCCTGCTTCCAAATACAATTCCAAATAGTTTTTATTATGACTTTTTCTTGCTTTCATTTCTAATTTTTAAACGCAATGTAAGTAAGACATACCTTATTGAAAATGCGTTCATAACAAGCAAACCTTTATCGTTGAAATCTTTTTTTATTCAGCTGACCACTGTTGGTGGGCACAATCAAATGCGGTAAGTAAAATTATGACAAAAATGTATAGAAAACAGTTAAAGGTTTCATGTTAATGTTATGCTACAGCTTTCCAATAACCGACTACGGAACCCTTCGGAAAGACTACGGAACTATCCGTGGCCGATACGCATTTGGCCAGCTCTTTTATAAATCTAATATCTTGAAGAAATATTCAACTTCTAGAAGTCCATCTTCTGGTAAATCACTACAATGAATCGCGTTCTGTACTTTGGTATTACCAAGTTTTGCCCTTATTGTGTGTGGGCGCAGCAACCTGGCAACGTCCTGTAAACAAAATTATATTATATTGTTAACTTGAAATTCATAATAAATTTTCTAATAAATATGACTAAATACAATTATTATTATTGCCTAAAGACATAAAAAATAGTAAAGGTTTACTATGTGACGGCTTAAGTAATCATTAAACATCTCCGTGTGCGGCAGTAAGAGCACTTTTTGACGCACCTTTCCCTTCCCCCCTGGCACCCCCTATACGGCTATACCTATACATAATTCGCTATACATAATACCACACCATATTCAGAGCTCTATACATTTTAATATTCAATGCATCCATCAGTACAATGTTTCGAGTGCGTTACATTGAGTTTTACCGTGAAATGTGACTTTTCACCCCAAAACTAGCCAAGTGCGAGTTCGCACATTAAGGGTTCCGTAGCATCGTAGTAGCCCCCCCCCCCCTTTAATTTGTATTATTGGTTGTTAAAGGGGCAACAGAAATATATACTTTGTATAAGTTTGTTTTTCATAGTATTTGTGTGAACGACAAAGACATATTTGTGGTTTATAAAATTGCCTTATATTTTAATATTATGTGAATTCAATAGGGGATCGGATTACAAAAAAATATGATTCTAATTAGTCCGTCAGTTAGATTATCGAAAAATATTGGATACGTTTTTTTTTATTTTATCAAATTAATAAAAAATTACGAAGATAAGACGCGTCAAAGATCATGAGTAGGGGGTTGTGACGTCATTTGTAGGTGAAAAATGTACTAACATGTGACGTTTTCGAGGAGTTTTCGACCTAATTAGTTTTTTTTTGTCCGTTCCGCTCCCTTATTGTGAAATAAACTAAATTTTAGAGTAGATTTTATTATCAGCTACTGCAGTAGCTGTGTTCCTAAGGCTTTTTAAACAATACTTTAAATATAAAATTTTAATGTACAATTTCTGCAGTCAACTAAATTTAAATTATTTAAAAATTCTTACAGGATCAGCAGGGCCGACCAATTTTCTGAATTCTACAGCAGTATTTAAAGTTTTATCTTTCGATACTATTTCCATTGCCACACAAGGACCACTCGAAAGTTCTTCCACCATTCCCTGGAAATAATAAATACATAGTTTTCATTACATTTTTGGTTTATCAACTCGAGACATCATCTACCTGCCCTCGTCTTTGTATTTGGGATCGGCGCAACACGTTTTCTTTCTTCTCCTGTCAGAGGTGACGCCATCATTTACTCCTTCCTCCTTTATATCATTCATCACACAATCTATTCATCTTTTCTGTGGCCTTTCCATCCTCTAAATATCCATCACGTTTTAGTGACATAATTATGTTTCATCCCTCCTCACTCATTAATGTCTACATATACCAAGACAGACAACTTCCTTTCAAGACATCTATCCTTTACCAAACGAATGGCAGATAAAAAAAAGCATAAAAATTATGGAACTGTTGTGTCATTCATCACTTACCTTATATTCTGGTACAATTCCCTTATACACTTCGTAAAACTCAGCAGCATTAATATTCTCAACAATGACAGTGTTAAGAGCAGTGACGTTGAATCCACCATCATCTATAGCTTCCATTGCTGCTCCCAGCTTGCCCTCCCGTACGGCATGTGGTTTGACTATGCAGAGGGTGCAGTTAGACAGCGTTGCTGTCAACCTAAGGCGCGTCGACCGCATCGGTGGCGGAGGAAAGAAGTAATCAATATCCTGTTAATAATTGAAAGGACTAACTTGAGTTATACATCAGTGTTTTTTTGTTTTTTACATGTTGGCCCACACTAGGAACTTTTTCTGTACCATGGGTGCGTTCACAAACATTTAAACTCACATACACAAATACCCAGACCCGAACCAACTATCTGTAGGCCATACAAATATTTGTACCGTGTGGGGATCGAACCCACGACACGTAGCAGAGCAAACCAATCGCTCAGCTACTGCGCTAACTGTTCGTGCCGTCAGTTACTAGTACTTACTAGAATCACATAGCAAGTCTTTCCATTTGGACTTGCACACTAATAATAGGCTACATTATTTATCATGTGTATTGTAATATTTAAATGTATCACTTACAAGAACAACATCCTCTGTAGTTGCTGAAGTATGTGCACAATTCCTTATAGGATCAGTACCATAGAGAGCCCTTATAGTGCCTGGTGCAGCTTTTAAAGGATCTTGGTCACCAAGAGCTTGTTTGCATGCGGCAACAGCATCTTTCCCGACAAGCTCTATCCCATAGACCATTTCATTAGTAAGGTGGTCGAGCAAAAATCTGGAATGTACGTATAGAGAAATTCTTTAAGTTACTATAATAATATTTAATGAACAGGAAAGACATGAGGCCCAAGCGTTCCAAGCAGCTGGTGAAACGTTGTACATACAACTTTCAAAACTTACTAAGTATACTCTTAGATATCCCAAAGGTTTATGTAGTCTCATGAATTTGATAAATGGTTGCTTGCATACCTGATACCATGAACCTTCCCTGAGCTTACCCCTTCCAGAATTATGATTGTGATGGTCAATATCAATTGTAAAATTCACCCAAAATAGGGATTTTTACAAAAAAAAATGAATTAGTCCATCAGATAGATTTCCAAAAAATAATGTACACGTATTTTTCATAAGATGAAGACGATTCAGTGCTTCGAATAGTGGGGTCAAGTCATGTGACGTAACAAGGTTAGTACTCTCATGATCTTTGACACGTTTTATTCACTTCAATTTTTATTAATTTGATAAAACAAAATACATGTATCCAATTTATTTCGATAATCTAACAGACGGACTAATTAGATTTTTTTGGTGAAATACCCTATTGCTCATAAATACAAGGAAAATGTCTGATTTACAAAAATCATTACTTTAACCCTCTTTTTCCATACATTGGTATAAAGGGCAGTTTCAAGATGATATCTTAATTAAAATAATCAATATTTCAATGAATGTATGTTAGTTACAGGTTGCCAACTTACGGATAAGTAGGATTTGATACAAATGCGCGATAAATATAATCAATATCACTAGGTGTTAAACACGTTTTTTTCATCTTAGAAAGTCGGAGTCCATGCTCCTTGAAATGAGTCAGGATTTTGCCAGCAATCCTTGTAGGCACAGGTTTAAGCATCACAAATGTTCTGGAAAGGAAACATAACACAATGAGCTTCTAAGACTATTATGAGATATGAATCAATTAACCTTTGAAGTTTCAATGAAAAGAGATTTCTCAGTATTAGCCATAGAGTCTGGATCCGTACCAGACTGATAGCAATCGGATCACTCCTCTTTTACATAGGACTTGAACATAACTGGTGCAAAGTGAGTAGGTGTAATATTAGGTACACCTCTGCCTAAACCTCCGGGATTGTAGGCCTGATGTTTTGTATAATTCAGGGCTTTCTAAAATCATCTGGATATGCATACACAAATTACTTACATCTGGATGTCTTTGTGTAATTTCTGTCGTGTGTCTTCGCAGGCAAAATCCACGATTTTTATCAGTCGACCCAAAATGTAAAGGGTGCCCCCAATATAAAAGCTGTCCAAAGTAAGGCCATTTACTTTAAACCTCCTCATGAAAGTTTTCCGAGTTTTTAAATCGAACATTTCCAAGGTATCATCAGTGGGATAGTAAAACAAATTAAAACGGCGTATAAGACTGGCTTGATTATCGTACCACTCTCCAATAAATGAGTATTTGTCTCTGTAGGCCCCCTCCTACACAATAAAAAATAACTTGATTAAATTACAAAACATGAATCTTCAAAATTTTATGTCTAAAATATATTTGCAACACTTTACCATTTTGCTTTTAACCTTTTCGTGCTATTAATAAAATAAACTACACGGAGATCACATCAATAATAATTAATAAATTATGTAGCCGAGCAATCTCGTAGCTAACAGAAAATAATAATCCACAAAATACAAATATTACAAACTCCACAACAAAAACAAACGGATCAAAATCCACAGTCAAAGTCAAAATCTCACTGCTCACACAGAATCTATGGTTTTATCGGTTGAAAGTGTTGAAACCACAGACTGTATAGAGATTCTTCAATGGACAACAACATGGAATGGAATGGAATGTAATAGGTACTACTTGTACTTGACTTGAGACAGAATTAGGAGTTAGGTACCAAAATTAAATGTACGACGTTTTCGAGATGTTCGTCAAGGATCTTGCACAGATCAGGCCATTGGCTGTTACAATCGGGACAATATTAGCCAAATTGACTTTCTACATGCCGATATTTGACATTGTCGTGTCTCTTTCTCCGATTTCAGGAAATCACGAGGTTCTCGTCATGCGGGATGGTAACATCGACTATCAATACGCGCCGCACTAATCGGTCTCTAAACTGTTTATAAGACTAACTGCAGCACTCAGAGAGCTTTAACGATTACTTAGGCCATCACTTGGCAATGGTTTTGACAGTTTTGTCATACAACAACACAACACTATCTCTGAGTACGGCAGTAAACTGCCGCACTAAGAGAGCTTTAATGATTACTGCTATCACTTCTAATAAAGTTTTGACTGTTTCATCATACAAAAGTGTGTAACATTTTTAATAAGGAATGTAACATAGCACTAATTTAGTACCTTTTAATCATTTTTGTGATCTGGCAACACCGTCGGCGATCCTGGCAAGCCAGCCCGCGACGCGCGCGCGATCTCAAGGACAGTGGAGTACGATTCGCGTTGGATTCGCGCGCGCTTTGAACACATCCGCGAAACGCTCGTTAAATATTCCATGTTTGTTTGTTTTGTTTTACCTATAGTACTGTGTTTTTACTCTTTATTGATTATCACTTTGGCTCTGTGTGCTTTGATTAAGGTGGAAGCTCACATCTGGCCCGCGAAATTCTAATTTTCTTACGTTTTTGGCAATTTGCAGGCCAGTGCTTGGTTGTATGTTTATGAAAATTTGATTTGCGACTGTAATACGTATGAAGTTACCGAATTATAACCATCAAAATTATCAATACAACCCTCCAAGTTCATTTTCATGTCAAGATTGATTTTTGCATGTAAAAGTCATTCTTTAGTAATTTAGTCGTCGTTCTTTAGTAGTTAGTAATTTTGATGGTTATAATTCGGTAACTTCATACGTCTTACAGTCGCAAATCAAATTTTCATAAACATACAACCAAGCACTGGCCTGCAAATTGCCAAAAACGTAAGAAAATTAGAATTTCGCGGGCCAGATGTGAGCTTCCACCTTAACTGTCAAATGGTTCCATTTTGTACTAAACCATAACCAATTTGACAGTTAATCCATGGACGATATGATAGCCACTGTCGTTTAAAAGATACCTACGCAATAGTTCTGCAGGACTTGTCAACAGAATACCAATGAATAGAAAAAACGGAAAACATGATTTTTTGGGTAGTTGAAAAACAACAACAGCTGTTAAAAGACAGTTGACGGAATGTAAAAGTCTGTCATTTTGTGACCATAAACAAGAAAATGAATAAATAAGGTGTTTTTTTTTTAATAGGCCAGTTCCCAAGTCCACAGTACACGCTAAGTGTACATGCTGCTTCAACTCAACAAGTCCATGTACCGTATGCGGTCGGTGTGATCAAACGTGCCACTCAAAAGCGTTCCGAACGAAATTACCTCGAAAGTGGATCTCATCTCTTTCTCGTACGGTGTCCAAAATTTTGTACCTAGTTTTGGGACAGTTATTATTATGTTTTAACTTTCTAGCACCCAGCTCCTCGTAAAAAATAAAGTGTATACCTAATAGAAAGCTTTTTACAAATTTTCACGGGTCTAGGAAAACATAGATGCAACAGCGAGCAACTCGAGCTCAGACTTACTTTTTTATAGACCAAGATAACTCACTCAAAAGAAGGCTCCATCGACCGAACCTCCTTCGCCTTTGCCATATTTTGAGGTTAGGTTACAATAATGTGTTTTTCGCAAGAATGGTGCGTCGCTTTCATAATCATGGTAGTGGTACCAGGGCACCAGGGCCCCTCTCCCTTTTCCTGCCAAACAATACTATATTTTTACACGTCTAATTCTAATAGCTTTATTCTAACCTAAAAAACTTTAACTCCAGAACCATGGATATCTCCAGAACCACGGGGTTCCGAGGGGTGGGGATGGTAATGGAACGTGGCTTCCCTCACCCCCTCATCCCTCATTGAATCATAAATCGATGGTCCACCACAGAAATAATAACCTGGATTCGATTTGAGACTTTTGCGTCAGACAAAAAAGGTTGAATCAATAGTTGCCGCCAAAATGAAAAAGTTGAAAAAATAAAGATTAATTTAATTTTTTTTTTTCGTTAAGTTTTTTTATGAGATTAAGTATTATGAGATATTATGAAATAGTATTTTATGAGATTATAAATACCGATATTGACAATAGATAAGGCGTATTCTTTACAATGATTTCATGATTCCCGTTTATAGATCTAGAACATAGTCACCATAGTCGTTAATAGTAAACAAAGTAAAAGAACTAACCTGAAAACAGAAATTCCACATCCAGGAAACACCTTAATATATACAATAATAATATAATAAAAACATATACAATAAAAAGCACTTGCGAAAGCAAAAATACGAGTTCATCACGAAAATGTTTCCGCCATGTTTTTTAATATGGCTATACAGTGTTTATGAATTTTGGCCCCAATAAATTTTATCACGCAAGAATTTGTAGCCACCGCCGATCACAGCACCTTACCACGTTTTGGACGCTCCCGTAAAGAAGAAACACAGAACCAAGCCGCCCTGACAAGGACGAACGTTTGACGGTCTCTTGAAGAATGGCTCTGACAAGAACCGTTGTTTTACGTTTGACGATTCTGCCTAAAGAAATAGAGTGTCGGGAGTTTCGAGGCCACTCTTCAATGTTCATGCACGTGTCTTCAGTCTTCAACTCTTCAATCTGATTCACAAGACGTCTTCGCTCGACGGTGGCCAGCCGACACTAATTCGCGCGCGGTAACTTCACCTGTATTTATCTGTTTGCGACATCGCGAGAGTTGCGCGCGAAACGGCGCGGCGCACAGTGGCGCCCTCCGCGGAATTACTACGGCAACTGTGCTGTGACGCGATTGGTGAAAATCTGCTTATTCTAATTGGTTATATTATTTTGTAATATGTGATTTTTTTCTAATGTACAGTTTTTCATTGGTTAGTTTAAGTTAGCTGCTAAGATTTAGAATTGTATATAAGACGCACCTTTTTGCAAATAAATTACTCACTCATTACTCATTATTCATTCGGATTTACATATCACGAGTTTATTTATCTTCAACCTTCTGATACCTAAGAGTCTTTCTTAAAGTGGTGACCCTGCCTGAACACACGAAGAATCAAGACCAACGAAGCTCTGCCTGCCAGCCTACTGCCAAACCTCTGCCAGTATAGCCGAATCTCTGCCCGTCCGAATCACTCTCCAGTTCTCCACTATGTCGAATCCCTGCCAAGCTGAAGAACACTCAAGCGCAACGTCTCATCCAGCCCCGAAAGCCGAAGCAGCTGGAATATCATTGACAATGCGCATCCCACCATTCTGGCGCGACCGACCACGGCTGTGGTTCATCAGCTTCGAAGCAGCCACCAACGACCTCAAAAAAGGCCAAGCTCAGCTCGCTCAAATGGTACTTAATCGCACAGCTCGAGCGACAAGACATCGAGCAAATTATGGACCTGCTGTACAACCCACCAGAGACGGAGCAGTACAATCGTATCAAGGAAAGGCTTATATCTGCCTACGAAGAATCCGACAGCCGCCAATTCCAAAAGTTACTGTCAGATATGGAACTCGGCGACCAGAAGCCGACGCAGCTACTCCGCCGCATGCGAAACCTCGCCAGAGACAAGGTTCCCGACTCCACCTTGCGACTTATGTGGACGAACCACCTACCATCAAACGTTCGCTCAGTCCTCGCAGTCAGCGAAACCTTTAGCACGAAGACGGCACTCGACGAACTCGCTCTACTCGCCGACAAGATAATGGAGCAAACAGCTGTACCAGAAGTCGCAGCCGTGACCGCACCCGCACCAGCTACACTGCCTACACCGCAAGCAGATACACAATACCTTATCGCCGAGATAAGAAAACTATCGCTAGAAATAGCGGAGTTAAAATCAAGCCAAAATAGGTATAACAACAACAACAACTATCGCCGCAGTCGTCACTCGTCTCGTCATCGCAGCTCATCACGAAACCGAAGCCACGATGTATCACCATCACCATCTCCGCACTGCTATTATCACCGCCGCTTCAAAGAGCAAGCTAGACGCTGTACATCGCCTTGCTCATTCAAGAAACAAAACTCGGAAAACTAGACCGAACGTTGGAATTGGCGGACACCGGCGTTCAAGAAAAATCCCACCGCCTGTACATCACCGACAGAAACTCCAAATTAGCATTCTTAGTCGACACTGGAGCCAACATATCCGTGCTACCAAGAAGCAAGGGACAAGTACCAACGCCGTTACCATTCAAGCTATACGCAGCGAACAACACGACAATAGCTACGTATGGTGAGAAAACTTTATCTCTTGATCTCAATCTTCGCCGTGTCTACTCTTGGAAATTCATCGTAGCCGACGTCTCAAAACCTATACTCGGAGCCGACTTCCTACAACATCATCAACTCATCGTCGACTTGAAAAACCGAAGATTGATCGATGGTGTTACAAGCTTAGAGGTCAATGCCCCGGTTCGAGTATCGAACGTGCCTACAGTACGCAGTATCGACATGTCGCAATCATACCACGACATTTTGGCCCAGTATCCCGGTATAACGAGATTAACATCGATGAAATTAAACTCCGATATCCACGTGCAACATTTCATCGAAACAAAAGGACAACCAATACACAGCCGAGCCCGACCGATTCCACCACACCGCTTCGAAACAGTGAAGAAGGAATTCGAAAACATGATCGAACAAGGACTATGCCGACCAAGTAAAAGTCCATGGTCATCACCTCTACACATCGTGCCCAAGAAAAATGGCGATATTAGAGTTTGTGGTGACTATCGCCGACTCAACTCGATCACCATACCAGATCGATACCCCGTTCCACGCATCAAAGACTTCACACATCACCTATCCGGAAAAACTATCTTCTCAACCATCGATCTCAACCGCGCTTATCAACAGCTCAGTGTAAGAGATGAAGACATCGAGAAAACAGCCATCATCACTCCAATGGGATTGTTTGAATTTCCACGTATGTGCCCCGGTTTGAAGAACGCGGGACAAACGTTTCAACGATATATTCATGAAGTTCTACGAGGATTGGATTTCGTCTTCCCATTCATAGACGATTTGTTATTGGCATCCGAAAACGAAGACCAACACAGAAAACACCTCCAAATCGTACTCAAGAGATTGGAAGACAATGGCATCACTATCAACCCCGCCAAATGTAACCTCGGCAAGTCAGAAGCCCAGTTCTTAGGTTACACCGTGTCAAAAGAAGGTATCAAACCTCCGCAATATAAAATTCAAGCAATCACCGATTACCCACAACCGTCTACAATCGAAGAACTACGAAGATTTCTTGGAATGATCAACTTTTATCGCGATCATATACCTAACGCCGCAGCCCTACAAGCCCCATTAAATTCATACCTACATAATGTGAAGAAGCGAGACAAAACTCCGATTACGTGGTCTGACGAGGCAACTCAAGCGTTCGAGCAATGTAAAGCTAGCATCATAAACGCAACTTTACTCGCCCACCCATCGCATCACGCCGCACTTGCCTTATTCTGCGACGCATCCGACAACTCAGCTGGAGCCGTTCTACAACAATACATAAACGAAACATGGCAACCTCTTGGTTATTATTCCAAGAAATTCAACGACGCACAAAAGAAGTATTCTACCTACGACCGAGAGCTACTCGCAATGTACATGGCAGTCAAACATTTCCGCAAGACATTCGAAGGACGTCATCTTATTATATTCACCGACCACAAGCCGCTAACTTATGTAATGTCAAAAACTCAATCCAGTACTGAAACACCAAGACGAACAAGACAACTTCTGTTTATCAGCGAATTCACTACTGACATACGACACGTGAGCGGTAAACAAAACATAGTCGCCGATACACTCAGCCGCATTGAAACCATTTCATGCCCATCCACCATAAACTTCGAGGAAATAGCCAGCGCGCAAGAAAAGGACAGCAACATTGCACTATTATTACAAGAAACAAACATCACTCTCAAGAAAATAACCATACCTAACACTGACGTCGAGTTATTCTGCGAAACATCTACTCCTTATATACGCCCGTATATACCAGAAGTACATAGACAAGAAGTTTTCAACAGCGTGCACAACATCAGTCACCCTGGTACGCGCACGACTCGCAAACTCATCACTCAAAAATACTTTTGGTCAGCAATGAACGCAGACATCAGCCGCTGGACTCGAACTTGTTTACATTGTCAGAAAAGCAAGATACAACGTCACACTTTCTCAAACATCTCATCGTTCCCGCCAAGTGATCGTTTTCAACATCTACACGTCGACATCGTGGGACCACTACCTACAACAACTCAAGGTCATCGTTACTTAGTTACAATGATCGACCGACTCACGAAATGGCCTGAAGCAATCCCTACCGACGAAATATCAGCTGATCGCATAGCCGATATCGTGTATCAACATTGGATTTCAAGATTTGGATGCCCGACCACTCTTACAAGCGACCAAGGTCGCCAGTTCGAGAGTCAGCTGTTTCAAAATCTCATGAAACAAATGGGTATCAAGAAAAATCGCACAACACCGTATCATCCTCAAAGCAACGGAATGGTCGAACGATGGCATCGCTCGCTCAAAACAGCATTACGCGCCAAACTATCCGACACGAATACATGGATCGACGAGTTACCTACCGTGTTACTCGGATTACGAGCCGCACTACGCACCGACACAGGTGTGAGCGCAGCCGAACTAACCTACGGTTGCAACTTACGCCTACCAGGCGATTTCTTCGCACCAAATACCTACACACCTACAATGGATTATACCTACGTTGATAAACTTCGTGACGTCATTCAAGCAAACAAACCTCAACCCGTCACCGAGCATCACAGCAACAACAGACGCGTATTCGTGCATCAAGATTTACTCAAGTGCAGTCACGTGTTTGTAAGAACCGATGCAGTCAAGAAACCACTCCAAGCTCCATATGAAGGCCCATATCGAGTCATAAGCCGTACAGATAAAGTGTACGCAATACAGTTACCGAATCGGCAAGCCAACATCTCAATCGATCGACTTAAGCCTGCATATGTCATCTCAGAGCATACCAATACCTTACCTCCAACCAAGATTACCATCACCAAACAAAACCAAGCTGTTACCTACCACACCAACCTTTACCAATAACCAAACCAATACCTGTACCAAGAACACCTTTACCAAGCAACAAGAAAAAGTACCTACGGCCAAAGTGACCGTGACGTCACAGCCCGCCATCAACAAGACAACGCGCTCAGGCCGTGTCGTCAAGCTGCCGGTACGCTTCGCTTGAGGGGGAGTACTGTAGCCACCGCCGATCACAGCACCTTACCACGTTTTGGACGCTCCCGTAAAGAAGAAACACAGAACCAAGCCGCCCTGACAAGGACGAACGTTTGACGGTCTCTTGAAGAATGGCTCTGACAAGAACCGTTGTTTTACGTTTGACGATTCTGCCTAAAGAAATAGAGTGTCGGGAGTTTCGAGGCCACTCTTCAATGTTCATGCACGTGTCTTCAGTCTTCAACTCTTCAATCTGATTCACAAGACGTCTTCGCTCGACGGTGGCCAGCCGACACTAATTCGCGCGCGGTAACTTCACCTGTATTTATCTGTTTGCGACATCGCGAGAGTTGCGCGCGAAACGGCGCGGCGCACAGTGGCGCCCTCCGCGGAATTACTACGGCAACTGTGCTGTGACGCGATTGGTGAAAATCTGCTTATTCTAATTGGTTATATTATTTTGTAATATGTGATTTTTTTCTAATGTACAGTTTTTCATTGGTTAGTTTAAGTTAGCTGCTAAGATTTAGAATTGTATATAAGACGCACCTTTTTGCAAATAAATTACTCACTCATTACTCATTATTCATTCGGATTTACATTTCACGAGTTTATTTATCTTCAACCTTCTGATACCTAAGAGTCTTTCTTAAAAATTAATTATTGTAATATTTAGTTTAATTATTTATATTATTGTAATATTAAATGAATACTGCTTCATTTTATGTGCTAATAATAATAAAACTAACTTTTATCAGGCGGAAATAAGGTGCGTGCCTTCAATGGTTGGGTCATGCCGGTTCTGATGTACTCTTTTGGCATACTCAAATGGATTAATGGACTCAAACAGAGCTAGATGCCCTGGATAGGCGGGTCCGTACATTGTTGACCGCATATCGTATGCATCACCCACGTTCTTCGGTTATGAGACTGTCTAACCCACGGAAGTGTGGAGGTCGAGGCTTTTTAAATGCTAAGACTCCACAATCGTGAGATATGCAGTCTCAGGGAATATTTTCAGGAGGCCGACGTGGGGATGCATCGAGATGTTGTCGCGGTGGACAAGGGCCTTACCCCGCTCTCCTTGGCTAAAGAGAACTAGCGCAAACCTGTAGTGCTTGACACTAACGACCGCATGGAGGTATGGAAGAGTAAGGAGCTTCACGGACGCTTTTTCCGGGCCCTACATGGGCCCGACGTAGACTTTCTAGCGTCCGTAGCCTGGCTACGATCCGGAGAACTCTTTGGAGAAACCGAAGGTTTTGTTTGTGCAATTAAGGATGAAGTTATAATGACGAATAACTACCGGAGATTTATTGTGAAGGACGGCACGGTTGACATAATTATGTCGGACATGCCACCGTCCGGGCGAATCAATCCGTCATAATATTATCTCTGGGTGTTCTCGTCTAGCTAACGGAGAGTACTTGCATAGACACAACCTTGTAGCCAGGATTATCCATCAGCAACTTGCTCTAAAATACAGCCTTGTGGAATAGGAAGTGCCGTACTACAGGTATGTGCCCGACCCAGTTCTCGAAAATGGCAGTATCACATTGTACTGGGATCAATCCATCATCACTGACAGGACTATTGTAGCCAATAAGCCTGATATAGTGGTGGTGGATCGATCAGAGCGGCGCGCAATGATTGTTGACATAACGGTCCCGCATGACGAGAACCTCGTGAAAGCTGTGAAAGATAAACAAATCAAATATCTTGACTTGGCTCGCGAGGTTGTCGACATGTGGGGAGTGAACTCAGCGATCATTGTGCCGATAGTCGTTTCAGCCAATGGCTTAATTGCCAAGAGCCTCGACCAACATCTGAGGAGGCTCTCGTTAGGCTGAAGTATTTTCCCCCTTCGAAAAGACGTTTGGAACATAAAGTAATACAAACTCTATTCTCTCGGTTTGACATAAAGTTTATTTTTAAACGGCACTTTCATATCAAGATTTTCTTCGTTGCATAATAATATCTATAGGTACAAAACTAATTATTTTGTATTGACTTGAGACAGAATATTACAAAAAATGATAGACATTTGGGGTTATCGACATTTAACGTGTTATTATGACATTTACTGCCGCACTCAGAGAGGTTTAATGAGTACTTAAGCCATCACTTAGGAAAGGTTTTGACAGTTTTGTCACACAAAAGTATGTCAAATCTTTACAAAGTGACGGCTTTAGTAATCATTAAATAAATCTGAGTACCACAGTTAGTAAAGATTTGACATACTTTTGTGTCACAGAACCTGTAATTTAATTAAGTGATTAATATTGTTACGCCGGTCATCTAGAATCTTCGAGAAACCTCGCTTAATAACTGAGAAGCACGCGTGAATTCTAGTAGGTACCGAATTCCATTCTGTAGGTAACTACTGCGCCCGGCGTCAGCGGTACTTGCATTGTAATTTCGACCGTATACCTACGGCGTAAAGTAACTTCTTTGTTGGTTATGTTATCTCTAAGTTTATTTTTTTGTTAATGTTTTTCTGGATGCTTTATGGAATAATAGCGAACTTTCTCGAATATCTATTGTGTGTTTGGGGTATAAAAGGACCGAGAGAGGACGCAGCGAGACAGTCTACTTTTAAGCGAGACAACGGAAGGTTCTAAGAGAAATCAAGTGCGCTAAAGTGTTCAGTAGTGTTTTGCGATTGTCTATAAGTATTTTGGGAGAAATAAAGTTATTTCGTGTCAGGGTTGCCAAACGTACGAGGGTCCTCGTACAAGTACGAGATTCGTGGTCTTCCGTACGAGGTACGAGGACACTATCAACCTCGTACAATTATGTACGAGATTTTGATAATATAGAACTTCCATACGAATATTTCGCATCACTACATAATAAATTATGGTAAAAAACTAGTGCCATCCATCAGAACTTGTAGGAACTTCTTACACCAAAATTTCATTGCCGCATTTACGCGATGATTGTCTATCTTAGCACAAATGTTTACTTTCTTTCTTTGCTGTTCCTTACATGTTCCATTCGTTGTACTTTTTTTAATATTTTTTTTAGTTTCATTTCAACTCAAAGTGATGTTTGTTTTTGTAAGAAACTTGCAATACTTTATTTCGTTGCGTAAAAAGTTTCGCCTTACGATTGGATTTCAAATTAATGCTTCATAACCAAGGTAAGTAATACATACTAGTTACTGTCGTAATACTTTTTCATTTTTTAGTAAACCTAGTTTTGGAATTTCTAGGGAAATGCAATAGGTGGAAAGTTTTCTGTAAACACAAAGTCATGGTCACCCCTATCGAAACAACAAAGGTTCTAAACGATATCGTACTACAGCTCCTGATATACAAAGCTAGGATTATTTTGTGTATTTTTAAAAAATTTGATAAATTCAAATCTTGGTTTTACAAGAAACTTCAGACCTCTACGATGCTTTTTCAGCGAGATATCGGCGATAACGTGATTTTCACCGTTTCGGCCATGGGGTTTTAGCCTTACTGCTCCTAAAATATAAACCTAGAAATTTATTGTGTATTTTTCCAATTTTTGACAAATTCTAATCATTGTTTTACAAACAACTTCAGCCCTCTGCGATGCTTTTTCAGCGAGATATCGGCGATAACGTGGTTTTTTACCGTTTCAATGGCGCGGCCATGGGGTTTTAGTCATACAGCTCCTAAAATATAAACCTAGGTCCTTTTTGGGTATTTCCAAAAGTTTTGACAAATTTAAATCTAGGTTTTACAAGAAACTTCAGACCTCTACGATGCTTTTTCAGCGAGATATCGGCGATAACGTATTTTTCACCGTTTCAATGGCGCGGCCATGGCGTTTTAGTCTTATAGCACCTAAAATATTAACCTATGGTTTTTTTTGTATTTTTACATGATTTGACAAATTCAAATCTATGTTTTACAAGAAAATTCAGACCTCTACGACGCTTTTTCAGCGAGATATCGGCGATAACGTATTTTTCACCGTTTCAATGGCGCGGCCATGGCGTTTTAGTCTTATAGCACCTAAAATATAAACCTAGGGTTTTTTTTTGTATTTTTACATGATTTGACAAATTCAAATCTATGAATCACAAGAAACTCCAGACCACTACGATGCTTTTTCAGCGAGATATCGGCGATAACGTGGTTTTCACCGTTTCAATGGCGCGGCCATGGGGTTTTAGTGTTACAGCTCCTAAAATATAAACCTAGGATTTTTTTCTATATTTTTACAAATTTTTTACATCTGGTATCTGTTATTTACCTAAATTGCAGGTCTCTGCAACGCTTAGTTTTAAAGATCTCCGTGGCCGCGCGGTTCTCCGCGTTTCGATGGCGCGGCCACGTTCAAACCCTTATAACTTTGTAACCATAACTTTGACAAATTTATGGTTTTGGGAATCAACTTTTACAAACTTTTACATAAACTTGGTACAGTTTTTTTAAAAAAAAAACGTCGTGGCCGCGCGGTCGAAACGCACACTGAAAGAAATATTCCTCTTTAAAAGTTCTACAAAAAAGTCCGCGACAGCACATATCTATTTATTAAGATTGACTCACTGTAACCATTTTTTACTATTGAAATGTTATATTATATATAATATGTTAAATAGAATTACTTCTTGCGAAGCTTATTTAACCCATATCACAGATTAGCAGTGATAGGAATAGGTAGTGCCTATTAGCCTAAACTTCGAAGAACAGAGACAAGAAACGGAGACTTCCTTAGGACTAAATTATTTCCGGCACATCTGTCTCGAAATTTCGAGACAACACTTAAATACATTTAAAAAAATGTGTTATTTGGAATAAGTAATTCGTCTATATTTATCTAAAGTTTGTCTATAAAATTCAGAAAATTTTATGGTTGTAACGACTGTGTATGTTATTATTTTATTATGATATATCTAGTCGCAAACTTTAGGTAAATATAGACGAATTACTTATTCCAAATAACATTTTTTTTTAATGTATTTATGTGTTGTCTCGAAATTTCGAGACAGATGTCTCGGAAAAAATTTAGTCCTAAGGAAGTCTCCGTTTCTTGTCTCTGTTCTTCGAAGTTTAGGCAAATAGGCACTACCTATTCCTATCACTGCAGATTAGTACAGATACTTCACTCAGTAGAAAATTTCCAATACCTATTACGATAATTGCCTACTCCCTCGCGTCAACAACCACTGTATGCTAAAATGCGCCTAAATGCTCAAGCGTACAGCAGTGATTGCTTCGCACCGCGCGATTCCACAGTAATCGCAGGGCTGCCTCTTCGATAAAATTAAATTAACATAACTTTTTTATCTATGTTATTGAGAACTGTGAATATGTTCTGACTTTTATGTGGCAGTTAATTTTTTTATCATTTATAAAATATTTAACCAATATAAAAAAAGGAGGTGATCAGACATACAGGGCAAACTGAGATGTTTGACTTTGCTATGTTTTATGAACATTATTGCAGTTGTTAGTTTAGCAGTTTATGAATGTTTTCTTTCGAAGAGTGCATCTTCTGTACCTTGTACTATTAATTATTCTGTGGTATAACGTTTCTATGTAACAAAATTATGTAAATCTGTGTCTGAAAGGCAAGCTAATGCTTAGTATATACCTATTAAACTGTCAAATTCTAAGTGGATACCGGTGTCCGCACACCTACTGTCTTTTAATTATGTCTCTAATGACGGTATGTGAATGGAAAAAAATGTAAACGACAAAAACTAGTAATAATTTATCACCTACCTTTCTTCATTGACAGGTAAATGGAAAAATGTTAGGTGTTTATCCCTTCTTTTGCTTGATTTACACCCATCTACAGCACATAAGGCACGACATGGCATCGTAATACGCGTACGAACGAACAGCAGTATTAAAATTGAACGGCGTGCGCGCGCTTCGCTTGCGAAAAGGCGGACCGAGACCGCTCGGCTGGGCGGTAGGCGCAGTGTAGGCACTTATCGCGCGCAAGTACATGGAGTGACGGAGGCCTGCCCATATGGTATTAAACTATATCCAAAAAAATATGTTTGTTGGAACGGAAATTTAATATAGAATATTTGTTCCTTTTACTTTATAAAGTTTAAACAAATATCTTAGAAGATATCGCAATGTTAAAATGTCCGCGCGACAAAATAATTACGCGGTCCGCCGGCTCTCGCGTCCCGATGTAGATCATACGTGGAGATTCTGGCCTCCGGGAAATTCAAATTCAAATTATTTATTGCACCATAATATTTACAAGGTGTTATTGTATTTTGTTTTGCGAGTAGTGGTGGCCCAATGGTGGCAACCCCGACTTACGAACAGTTGGTCGTGGGTTCGAACCAAGGCAGGCGCATTACTTTGTGTAATTTATTTCATCACTACCGCTCTCAAAACGGTGAACGAAAACATCTTAGGGAAACCGGCATATCTTAGAACCAAAACTTCGAAGATATGTGACATCTACCAATCCGTACAGGGCAGCGTGGTGGATTATACCATCCCTCTCCTAGAAAGGAGGCCTGAGTCCCTACAGTGGGACCAATATAAGGCTGATGATGATGATGATGATGATGATGATGATATGTACCTATAGTAATTCTCACTTTAATAATATATATAAGGTAAACTAATTTTATAGAGAGGATAGATTCGATTTTTTGTTTGTTACAATTCAACTCAAAAATTACTCTGACGACTTTGAAAATTCTTTCCACATTAGAAAACTAATTGAAAAAATATTACTATGTTAGATATAGTCGATCTATCGAGGAAGGTTGTAAACTATATATTATTGTGATGCAGACGAAGTTGCGTGGGTCAGCTAGTCATAGATAGGGAATAGTCTGATCCACTACAGTGTGACATGCTTTCTCGAGAATTGGCTTATAAAACTCCAATTTCATGTTCAGTCGAGAAAGCTGTTAGATAGTTATAGCTACTATTAACCATGGTTGTTTTGGTTGTAAAATATAATATACTAGCTTACCTACCTACTAAGTAGCTTCTGCCCGCGTAACTTGCTGGAAACTTTATTTATTTTGCTGATGCTTTATTTTTCAATTGTTTTTTTGTCTCGCTCTTCTCACATTTGGAAAGAAAGTAAAGTAGGTAATACGAACTTTATTGGTTTGAGATAAATTTTATTTTTATACGGCATTTTCATTTCAAGATTTTGTTCGTACTTATTCCAGCTAGTATTTATATTGTCCTTGCTCAAGACATAATATTATAAAATGAATTGAGACGGTTGTATACCTACCTACATGGTTGTTGTATTGGTGATGGGTGATTGTAAACATTACTCAGTGAATAGACATTCCTTACTGCCGCGAATCCTCTAACAATAAATACGACTTGACACTGACCGGTAAATTGCAAAAAACGTAAGAAAACTCGCGCACAAAACTACTAAGCCTATTGTTTTATTTTCGAACTATAAATTGCATTAGTAGGTTGACATCGAATAATATATTAAATAAAATATCATTAAATGGAATTAAAACACGTTTTGTGTGTGTGTGTTGTAATTATGTTCAATTCAAAACACAACTTCTTACTGTAGACTCGCAACATTTTGTTGCCTCTGCGCCCGTTCGATGCATTATTTAAATTATCAATAATATTATTATCAGCCTCTCTTCAAAAAAACAATTTACGTCGTATATCATTCTTCTCAATTGAGTAAGACCATTTCGTAAAACTTTTGTGTACGATAGTATTTTGAGAACGACGGACCAATAGCGTATCTCCAAAAATGCATTGCATTTTCTCCGGTACGCGTATCTCCAAAAATGCATTGCATTTTCTCCGGTACGCTATTGGTCCGTCTGGGGCCCCGCCCCCCTGCCCCTACCTCATACCACCAAACAGACCGATAAATCGCTTAATGCGCAGCTTGACCTCCAGAGTTCATCTTATGTGGCGCGACCAATAACATCATGTTGTTCGGTGTTCCTTTACAGGTGTCGACATGTCGGTATTGTTTAGTCATTTTGAACATTTTGTTTAAAATCTTCAAGGTGTCTTCAAGGTCGAATCGGAAACAATGAGGAACAGTCAAAGGAGACACTGGAATTTTACCCGGTTGATGGCAATAAGCTTGCCCCTATAACATTACTGATTAACTGGCTAAAATGTGGATGTTCTACTAGGTGTATTAGGTATACCTCTGCCTAACACTTTGGGGATTACAGGTGTAATGCTAAATGAAACTGATTCATTTGATTTATGTAAAGTTAATTTTCTTAGCCAGGAATCAATACTGCTGACGGTAGGAAATATTAAAAAGACACATGAATGTTTATTATTACACTGTTTAATACAACACTATTTATGGATCAAATTATGGGAAATAATCAAAGAAAAACACCTAATAGCAGTGAGTATTTTTCTGTATAGTTTCTACAGTAACTTGAAAAATTCACTCTGTATTTCACAGATCTGCTGAACAGAAGTAAAATACATACTTTTATGCAATGATTTTTTTTTACCATTTTAATTAAATAGTTTTCATTTGTTTTTGTATTCATTTTTGATGACAAAATCATTTCCTTCACTTTCAATTTTATCATACATCCATTTTCTGTTCACTCTGAAACAAAAAAATAATGGTACTGTACTGTTGGAGCACGGTTTAGTGAAGAAACAATCATCATATCAGTTCGTTTACTATACAGATGTTAATAAGTAGTGAAATTATAAAATGCTAATGAACTTTTGTTAATATTTGAACTATTCTTGTTCAAGAGCTTCCTAATGATAACAAGATTTTACCTGCACTCGTGTCCACACTTGTTAGAATTGCACTTCATACAAGGGAAGTGGCATCCTGGGCAGGTTTCATCTAGACAATCACATAAATCTTTTCCAGTAGCTGCTAATAGCCCACGTTCATTGTATATATTTTTACTTTTGCGGCTAAAATACGTAAAACATGATTTGATTAAAATTTTAATGAATAAACTAATTATTTTACATTATATTCTTACTTCATAAAATAGCTTTTACGATTTAGCTTCCGCCTTTCCCGAGCTGACGTTTCCGGGTCAAAGTTGTCTAAGAAATTCATGTTTCTGACGCTCTTCGTTGATCGTGACGTGATGATTTTTGATGAATAAATGGGTTTAAAGCCTTTTTTGTTTCTCTTATGCGTTCAGCTCTAAGAGATTGCAAAGAATTTTGAACAGGGGAAACTTGTGTTAAAAAGGAATTGCTGATCTCTCTCGTCTCGTCACGCACACGTCAAGCTCAAGTTAATTCGCAATAACGCACAATTGCACAGTAAGTCAGGAGGTAAATATTGCGCTGTTTTGTACTTCACAACAGTTTATTTTGCAGTTTTTATTTATCGTAGCACAGAAGCTAGGTAATTGGTCTGTGTAGCACAGGGCCACAGGAAGGAAACCTGACACGACTTGACAGTTGACACTCACACTTTGTTTTTTTTTTTCGTTCGCCTGTTTAGAAGGCAGGCATCGATCTATAGACCATTCAGCCTACTCACTTTGTTTGAGTTTTTGATTTGACAGAAGAGAAGAGATCAAGAGAATAAAAAAAAAAATCATCCACGACTTCACGGCACTAACAAGTACTGATGTTGGCCAGTGATGGCTGATGGATGATGGGTGTCGAAATTTGACGTTCGGTTCACTTTTCATTCAACCAACGTTGTTCACGTCACCTTCATTCAGTTCTTTACTTACACAGATTATGTAGAGATTGTTCACACTGTTCACTTATTCACTAATAATATTCTAGTTTGTTTTGTTGGTTATTTTCGTTATTTTTGTTAATCTCACAAGTTACAGTTTTTAGCAACATTCATTTCAATTGTTGAGAATTTCGAATCATAATGGCTGACACAAGCAATAAAGAATCATCCGTGACTAAAGTTCCTATGATCTACGTTTGTGGAGGTAAAGCAATTTGATTGTTTTCTGTAGTTTCTTTTTGACTTGATATTTATTTGGTTTAAAGCATAGTGTGTTGTGTTTTTTTTTGGTTTAAAGCATTGTATGAAGTAATACTTTTTAACAAAATAAACTGGTGCTAAATATTGAAACTTATGAACTTAAACGATACAACTACACCAAAATTGGTGTTCCAGTTGTATGGTATATTTTATGCAGATAACTTTTATTTTTTGTTCCTAATATAAATTCAATATTTTGTTTCCAGAATGTCATCGAGAGAACGAAATTAAACCAAGAGACCCCATAAGATGCAGAGAATGTGGTTACAGGATAATGTACAAGAAAAGAACAAAAAGATGTATCCTTTTAAAAACTTTTACTTCAAATTCTCATTCTTATTAAATATATTTTACTTTTTGGGCCTTAATGGTATGCTTTTTAACCCATAGTCGTAAGTTTGCTTCCTTAAACTTTTTCCTTCATTTGGGTTATATTTAGGTACTTAGTTGCATTGACAGGACATGACTTGTTTGTGATTTGGAATTCAAAAAGATAAAAAACATAGTACTACAATTTTTGTGGTTGGCTGTACTAAGCCAAGCACAAAAAATGTAGTACTACCTAGTAGTATATGTTTTGCCGCTTTATCATGTGCATCAAAATAACTAAAATACATTTTTATGGTGGATTATATTTTTAATTTTTTAACTATGGTCAGTACCTTTTTCTGATACTATTCCCACCTTTACTTCTACTTTTTTTTTGGTTTTTTGTCTAATTTACTATTTTTGTTTCAAACAGCATGGGTCATAGTGATCTTCATCAGCAACACATCCCTCTGCAAGCATGCCATTTAACTCAAACCATGGCTGCACCCATCCATCCAGCTGCTACCAAACCTTGCTTTTTAGTACCATTTTGTATTGCATGCTAATATTGTTCACTTTGTTAGTTGGTGTGTGTGTACTATGTACACATATGCTTACCTTTTGTGTGAGGTTTATGTATTTTTTTTGTTGTTTATTATTAATAATGCTGTTGTTTAAGATTCTTTCACAAATGTTGTGACTATCATACCCATAATAACTATTAACCATACATCAAACCATTTGTGACAGGACTACAAACACTTTTATGGTAGTATAAGATCCCCCCAAAGAACGATCTTCACCAAGCTGTTAAGTCATTTTATATTCAATTAAATATGTCACCTGAGTGTGGTGTGAGGCAAAGGGGGCTGACCTCTCCAAGACTTTTTAATCTGTATGTCAATCAGCTGATTGATGAGCTCAGCAACAGCCATGTCGGGTGTCACATAGATAATGTGTGCATCAATAATATTAGTTACGCGGACGATATGGTGTTGCTGAGTCCATCTGTCAGTGGCCTACGGAAGCTGCTCGGTATGTGTGAAACCTATGCTGGGAGTCATGGATTAAAATACAACGATAGAAAGAGTGAGTATATGCTTATCAGAGGTAAGATTAAACAACCTGAACATATACCACCAGTGTATCTCAACGGAGTATCTTTGAGTTGTGTCTCTCAGTTTAGGTACCTAGGGTATGTTGTTACCGAAACCCTACACAATGACGCGGATATTGAGAGAGAGCGGAGATCATTGTCGGTGCGAGCTAATATGTTGGTGCATAGGTTTGCGCGGTGTACAGCACAGGTAAAGGTAACATTATTTAGAGCCTACTGCCAAAGCTTTTATACAAGCGCCCTGTGGACCAACTACACGCAACGGGCCTACAATGCTCTCAGAGTTCAATATATCAATGCCTTCAGGATTTTGGTGCGACTACCTCGTTTTTGTAGTGCTTCGGGCATGTTTGCCGACGCGAGGGTGGATGACTTTTATTCTATAATGCGGAAAAAGTCTGCCTCACTAATTCGCAGAATTCGAGGTAGTGGCAACGTAATCCTGGGGATGATTGCGAATCAACCAGTATCGCCAGTGGTGGGTAGGCTCATTAGGCTACACGTCTCCTGATTAATTTAATGTTTTATTGCAATCAATCAGTATTCTTCGTTTTATTTCTATTATTTTATGTTTTGTTTGTGTAATTTGACATAATTTATTTTTAATTTAATTTATTTATTTGCATTTAATCATGTCCATTTTAATGAAGTCTTAATCAAGTTATTATAATTTTTAATGAGTATTCATGAAATGTGGATTATGAGTCTGAAATAAACATTTTTTTTTTTAATAATTGCAAATGGGTTGTCTAAAAAATTTTAGTCCAGAATAATTTTGAAAATTGAATTAAAAGTTAGTATAATTAATAATAATTTAATTTAATTTAGAAGATCAGTTTGTAACGAAATATCCTTTATTTTTATTTTATTAACCAGACCGGTGAAAGTTACTAGTATCAACTTACCTGTTTATCCAAGCGATGTGAGCGTTGTGACGGGAACCTAATGTTTGCATATTTTAAGGTTGTCGAAAAAAAAAAAAATCCTTTCATCCATTATCCAGCTTGGTGAAGGTCGTTCTATAGGGGGATCTTAGGCTATTAAAGCTTACTGTGTAAATAGCCACCTTTAATAAAATTGGAGCTTCTTTCTAAAATACTGAGTGAATTTTCATAAAATAATCAAGCAAGTTTATCTAACTTATAAATTATTATCACTTTCACACATTTGCCAAATCTCGATAAGCACTATGTTTATTCTGAATATTTATGGAAGGGGTAAAAACCCTTAAATGAGTGTCAAGTGTCACTGTTCAGACATGACAATATTGAATAATTATCCTTAACCAACCATTTTCAGTGGTCGTCTTTGATGCACGTTGATGAAGAATGAAGAAGTGATTTGTCATAAGGATATAAACATTATTGTATAAAATACGACATAACAAAAATAAAAGGCTGTAATTAATAATATTGTTTATTTTTTGTAGTTCTTAAGATATTTTTTTTGCGCACAATTGTGCATGAATGAATGATGAATGATTGATTTACTTAAAAAATCTTAAACTCAAAGCATTTATTTCAATTAAACCATTACAGGCACTTTTGAATGTCAGAAAAAAAAAACAAAATCAATCAATGAAACAAAAAAAAAACAATCATCAAAAAAACTCAATCATCATCATCATTCAATCAATCAATCATTGTCAATTCATAAAACAAAATTACGAGTGTAATACGTCAATCCGAAAGCCATCACACCGAACCATACGCCGCGCGCCGCCGAATGCCCGCAACGACGAACACCGGGAGCACGAAAGCACGCCGCGATGCACACCGCAACGTGTGCGTTACCTACCCTAAACGGCTCAACGCAGAAGTATGAAAAAAATATCAATATGAGGCCTGAATTTGTTTAAGGTGGAAGCTCACATCTGGCCCGCGAAATTCTAATTTTCTTACGTTTTTGGCAATTTGCAGGCCAGTGCTTGGTTGTATGTTTATGAAAATTTGATTTGCGACTGTAAGACGTATGAAGTTACCGAATTATAACCATCAAAATTACTAACTACTAAAGAACGACGACTAAATTACTAAAGAATGACTTTTACATGCAAAAATCAATCTTGACATGAAAATGAACTTGGAGGGTTGTATTGATAATTTTGATGGTTATAATTCGGTAACTTCATACGTCTTACAGTCGCAAATCAAATTTTCATAAACATACAACCAAGCACTGGCCTGCAAATTGCCAAAAACGTAAGAAAATTAGAATTTCGCGGGCCGGATGTGAGCTTCCACCTTAAAGAAGGGGCAAAATGGCCCTACCCTTGTAACACTTTCTCCCATATATCAAATGAAAGAGCGTAAAAAATACCTACATCATTTTATTGTATGGCAGTGAATGTGTGAATAATGGGGAAAAAAAGTTATTCACCGATAAGGAATTATTATTGTATTTTATTTTATTTTTCTTTACTAGCGACCCGCCCCACGGGTGCAATGTGCTACATATAAACTTTCTTGAATCACTATTTCTATTGCTTTCTTTTTTCAAAAATCGTTTCAGCCCGGAACCAAATTTTTGTTTGGCGTAGCCTAGTTCGGCTGTACCACTTATACCACAGAACAGAAAGAACAGTAGAAGTGCAAAGTAGGCGTGGCACGGCTGTGATAACTGCATGGTGTACCGCTAACTCTCAGATTTTCGATCCCTGTCGTGTTTTGACATCGCTTTGAGTCGCTAGTCTCCAGCCAATTTACTTTTTCCATTACAATGCCGTTTTGTTCGTTTTTGGAGTGCAAAACTGATACCAGAAGAAACAATCTTAAAAACGGAAGCGTTTCCTATCTTCGATAAATACGATTTTATTTGTTTTCTAGTAAAAACCTAAATAATATCAATTTACTAAAAATGTGACAGAATGTCAAGTAAAAATCAACCATTTCCCATTGAAATTAAGTTTATTTTGGGTCGAATCTTGCTTATTCTATTTTGAACAAGAATCTTTTTTGTTCCCGAAAATTCCACGCTACTCAATTAGTGATGTAGTTAAGATCGGTTGCAGATTTGATCGATGGATATCGATAAAATAAAACAATGTTCTACTTAAGTACTGTTTAACATTTCAATACAAAGATTCATACACAAAAAATGTTTTGAAAGGTGTACCTGTGTAACATTAAAATTACATTAGGTACATACGTTTTGTAGCTAATACCTATAGAATCAAACTTTTACTAATTTTATAATGATTGAGAATTGCATTGAAATTTTACGTAAAAACTGACATGATAAATATTAACAATTTATGTTTTTTTTTGTTTATTCATCTTTACCACCGAAATATACCTGTTTAAAAAGTCGATATAATTTCTCTTTTATGTGAACTCCTTAGAATTTTCCCATAGAAAAACTGGTAGTATTTATTTGTTTAGGTTTGTTTAATAAATAGTTATAAGTAAGCAATACAATATTGTATTTTATTTTGTTGTATTATTGTCTATTTACATTTATTATTAGGTATAATTTCTTGTTTACAATAGAATTTTTTTTTTTTCAAAATAAATTGTGTATCTATCGACATCGGTTATATAGATAAAAGGTAAATGTGTCTCTTCCTTGACCGAGTAGCAAAAAATACAGACATGTGACGCAAATATAATCCTTTTTACAGCAGCCATTAAGCTTATTATTACTTCCATTGAAAATACTGCCATCTATGGACGAGTAGCGGAATTTACTACGCAATAATTTCTAGCATGATTGCTGATTACAAAACGTCGTATTTTATTTCTGAGTAAAGCAAAATTAATCCTATGATAATATGACGAAGGTATATTTTTAAAATGTAGAAACTGTGAGTTATGCTTGTTGTGATTGAAGTTGGAACGACCAATCAAACGAATTGTTTATTTGTAGTGCATTGTATGATTAATGGTTTGACTGTGTTAGTTTGGCGACACTGGTTCCGATACAGATTTCGTCGCTTAGCATTTCTACCTGTTTTTTTCTGTTCTGTGACTTATACCGTTTTAAACTAGCCTGTAGAAATATTTTTTTTAAGTTATGTCTAAGTTTCATGAAATAAACAACATTATTATTATTAAATAGAAATACCTACATGAATAGATAGCTCCAGTCGCGTAGTAAATGTGTGTAGCAAAATTTGTAAAATAAAAGTAGAATAAAAAAATGTAAATAGCAAAATTTGTGTGCGGCTATGGTTCTGAAGTTATTCAAGATTTTGCTGCGGTAACGTTTCGGGATATCCCAGATCTCGAAAACGGCTCAACGCGGAAGTACTAAAAATAAGACCTGAATTTGTTGAATCATTAGTTTTGATTTGGTTGACCATTTAATTACATGAGTTTACCCATGTAATTAAATGGTTTCAAAAATCAGAAAACGGATTTGCGAGCAAACCATTACATTTATAGCCAAACAAACAGCTATAAAAATACCTGAGGTGGGATGCTTAAACGTCAGGAATTTTAGATATTCTAATTTTACACGTTAGAAAGATAAAAACTAAATTGTTCAGTTTTAGGTTGGTCGTACTTCAGCGATCGAATACGCAGTTCCCATGGCAGAAGAAAACATGAAATACTTTAAACAAATTTAAACGAATCATAAACTTTCGTTTCTCTAAATTTTAGCATTCAATCAATTATGGCTATAACGAAAGTCATAGGTAACAAAAAACAATATGTCAGCAATTCTCGAAAAAAAACAACCAAAAGAAAAGGTCACGTAAAAGCGGCCGCACCATACATAAGTGCAACTTCTCAAATTAGCAGCTTAGTATCCGATGTTTTGTACATATAAGTAGAAAAATGTTATTCATTCGTTAAGCCGATTTTTAATACGTTTAAGTGCAGAAGGTACTGCATTGCACAATATCTACCAGTTTTCTATTTAATAAATAAAAAACATGTTAAATATTAAGTAGTTTTAAAAACTTGAATGGATCATAATTATTTAAAGTCACAGTAACTTTAAAAAGGTAAGGAATAATCTCAGTAAATAATAACTTATAGTTTAATTCAAAATAAAATCAAAATACTTAGTGTGATTTAAAATCAATAAAAATATACAGTAGGTATATGTATGTACGTATTAGTAGGTAGGTAGGTACCTATCTACCTCTTACAGAAAATTGTATAAACTATGAAACAATATTATATTTTAAGTTTTAAGCATTGGTACTTGTGGTGGTTAATATAACGAATAACAGCAGAACATAACATGTTCTAGGTGTCTAGTTAATTCGTTCGGGTAATAGGTTTGAACCTAAACTCACGCATTATTTGTAAACAGTATAACTGGAACGGCATCGCCAAGTCGGGCCGACGCGTCGTGTTTTCTGTTGTTATAATCCGTGTGAGTTTATTAGGGACTTAGCGCCGCCATTTCGGTTCTGAGAAGCCTATATTATTTGTTTTGTATCAATATCCGGAATCCATCTTGAGTCAAACACCTGTCTTTCAGCCTGTTGACAGCGTTTCCTTTGCCTCTCCGCTGGTCGCGCCCTCTATGCTTACCGTTGGTACTAAGTATTTCAAGCGCGCATCGGGTGATCCCAATTATCCCAACCCAATTTATCGTCATTATAGCGTCGTTTGTCGCGCCGTTCGTTGATAGCGTTAAAACACGTTAAACTTCGCGAAAAAGTAATAACCCACTTATTTTTTCAAATTAAGTTGAGTAAAACGTTTAGTTTAAAGTTTTCCTCTCCGTTAAGTTATTATGGAAAATCGTAAACGAGTTCATTCTTCGACGCCAAGTGGAAGAAATAGCGATAGCAGTTCTTCTACAAGCAGTGGACCCAGCCCTGAGAAACGTAAAGTAAGGAGGGACTCCCAAAGCGTGAGTTATGCACATTTCGAGTTTTTACCACAACAAGTGGCTTATTTAACAAACCTCTTAACGAATCCTTCCGTTAGTGAAAATAATACAAATTCAAGTGCTAACATCAAAACCGTTGCCACAAACGAGTTAAATATACGGCGACCTGAAAACTTGTCTAATAACAAACTTCAGATTTTATCGGAAGTCAGTACAATAGTAAAAGACCCGATTTACCCAAGGGCAAACGAAACACCTTAAAAAAATAACGGATCTACAGCGTTTTAAGTGTGATGATTGGAATGCCGTTCGGTTTTCCGATGCACAAAAGAAATATTTAGCTACCCCCGGTTTTGTCGAGTTAAATGTTAACGACGAATTAAAGCGTTTTGAATCGAATATGTTGAAAGAAGATTCGCGCTCATATTTACTGGAAAGATCTTTCGCTGGATTAACGAATGCCTTACTTTGCCAAAAAGACTAATTGCACAAATCATTACAATCATTGGGGGATTGGTCCAATGAGTCTAGAGAATCGTTGACACCTAACTCAGTATTCGAAAAAGTGCAATCATTATTTTCGAAAGAATCCGCATATAGTAAGGTTACTGATGACTTACTACAAATAGTGTGCGGCCGAAGAGCTGATTTGATAAATACACGTCGAGAGACTATGTTGCGGCAAATTTCCGAAGGTTTTCATCGCGACGTCCTACAAAAAAATCCTCCTAGTACAGAATACCTTTTTAATGATGAGGCAGTTCAAACCTACCTTCAAAAAATTGGGGGGGTGGATAAACTTACCGTATCCACTAAGTCAACACCTCAAACTTATTCTGAAGAAAACTTGTATGATAATCAAACACCATCGACTAGTAAACAAGCTGACGACAGGTTTTTTCGTCGAGATACCTTTAATAAAAGACAAAGGGGCTCAAACGCTTCACACCAAAACAAAAACCGAACAAGCAACCAGCGACGATATAAACCAAAGGGTAAAAAATCGCAATCAAATGCTATCCCTAAAAACAAGCGTCGCGAATGACTGTCGGACATTTCAAGGCGGCTGTCTAAGGCAATTTCAATATGTTTGGAGCAATCTGGGTGCGCCAGACAAAATATGCCGACTATTGAACGGGGCACGCATACCCTTCATACTCAGACCGCCACTAATATTTCCAACTCCCACAGTTCTGAAATGCTACAGAACCAAAACCTCTCCCAATATGTCCAAACAAATTCAAACTATGCTCGAGTCAGGGGTACTGGAACCTGCAGAACTGACGCCCAGTTACATTTCAACGTTCTTTCTGGTACCCAAGTCAGATCAGACGTTCCGACCCATTTTCAATTTGAAAAAACTGAACCAGTTCGTAGTAGCAAAGCCATTTCAACTATTCAGTCACTTCCGGGTACCAAGTTTTTTGCAACATCAAGATTGGATGGCCAAACTAGATCTGAGTCAAGCATATTTCCACGTACCAATCGCACAGCAACATCGCCGGTTCTTGAGGCTGAATTATCATCAGAGCTCACGTCAACATCAACTGCTTCAAATGACGTGCTTGCCGTTCGGCCTCTCATCGGCACCCAGAACGTTTGCCTCGATAACCAATTGGGTAGCAGAGTTCCTGAGGAGTCACAAGATCAGGTGCGTGGTTTATTTAGACGTTTTTTTTTTTGACCAACCAGTCAAAATCGCTGTTGGAAGACGACGTCGCATTCACAATAAAGATACTTCGTTTATTAGGCTGGACAATCAATTACGAAAAGTCTGTTCTGGTTCCGACACAAAACGCAACGCAAAGTCCCTGTCGGAACCGAAGTGCCTAACGCTACGCAAAGCACTTCACCAACAGCTTCAGTTAACAAAGTGGTCCCTCAAACAGTACCAAACTCTAATGGGGAGACTCAACTTTGCAACGTTTGTGACTCCGAGAGGTCGCCTTCACTGTCGTACTCTGCAATACTACAGTCGACAGCTGTCGGTGAAACACCCGTATCGATCGATCACTGCCCCTCAACCAGTTCGATCAGAGATGGAGTGGTGGTATCAAGCCATAGGAATGTCGATGCCAATACACTTGAGCGCGGTGACGTCACAACTCTTGACCACAGACGCATCAGACATCGGGTGCGGCTCAACTTGGCGACACAAATATCGTGGGAACCTGGACAAATTCGCAAAAGACATGGCATGCCAACAAAAAAGAGATGTTTGCCGTTTACGCAGCTATATGTCAGAACCAGCAGCAACTCCAAGATGCACAGATACTGCTGCAAACCGACAATCAGACAGTAGTCTCGTACATAAACAAGGAGGGCGGCACAAAATCCAAGAAACTGCTGCATCAAACTCGACAGCTTCTTGCTGTTCTAGACAAGCAGAACATTCATCTAACAGCACATTATTTTCCGGGCAGGTTCAACACCGAGGTAGATGCTCTTTCTCGGCAGAAGGCTTGTCCAGAATGGCACCTCACGAGGACAGCAACGACAACAATTTTTCAAATGTGGGGTACGCCGGAGATAGACCTCTTCGCGTCGAGAACAGCCCACATAGTACCAAAGTACGTATCATTGGACGTCAAGGATCAGAAAGCCCAATATCACAACGCGTTCTGTCACCAGTGGCACTACGACCTAGCTTGGTTGTTCCCACCACCAAATTTGATTCCCCCGAGTTCTCCAACACCTGAATCAAGCCAGCGGAGACTATATATTAATTGCCCCGAGGTGGAGCAAGGTATTTTGGCAGGCAGATGTTCAACGGCGAGCGCGACATCCGCCTTACCTGATTCCAGATCTAGCCTGCAATCTAATAGACACGAGAACAGGGACGCATCCGCCGCAAGTGCAAGACCTACACTTGGAAGCATGGCTGATTTCGGGTGGCAAGATATTTTGACGGACTGGACAGATCAAAAACAAAAATTCTTTATGTCAAGCTGGAGAGGCTCCACAATCAATACCTACAGACCAGTGTGGCGCAGATGGAAGCGGTGGTGTGACTCCCATTCGGTTAATTTTAAATTCCCTAAGGCGGATCAGGTAGCTCGATATTTAGCACATTTACACTGTGATATGGTCTTGCATACAGAACTATTTTGGTACACAAATCTGTTATCTCAACTTTCACACACATAACATCTAATATTGATTTGTCGTCTAATTTCTTTCATCATCTGCCTAGCGTTTTCCCAACTATATTGGGGTCGGCTTCCAGTCTAACCGGATGCAGCTGAGTACCAGTATTTTACATGGAGCGACTGCCTATCTGACCTCCACAACCCAGTTAATACTAGGTAATACGCCCTTTGGTAAGACTGGATGTCAGACTTTCAGGTCACTGACTACCGTAACGACTGCCACAGATCTATATATGGCACCCGGGACCAACAGCTTAACGTGCTTTCCGAGGCACGGAGGAAACTCGGTATGTAATGGGCGGTCACCCATTCACAGATCGACCTAGGCAAGCGCAGCTTAACCTAAAGATCGACCCCGAGTGGCAGTTCTTATTAAGCCACGAGCTCCTCGTCTCGTCTAATCGCTCGTCTAATTTCTTTATAAAACATATACAAGGTGTTGATTTGCATCCTAGTCAAATTCAAGGACGTAATTATGCTAATGATTCTCGACCCAAATCAACAATAAAATGGGTAGGTATTTTTTTATTTATTTTTCTTATTTGCGGAAATCCGTAAGTGTAAACCAGCCGTATTTAAACGCGGCCTGTCTGTTACTAGCCCTATAACCGCGCTTTTACACACAAACAAAAGCAAACAATACATACACAACGCATACGCAACGTTCATTCAATAAATTCGTAGGTAGTCAATCCTACCCCAATCACGGTGCGCGCACGCTCCTAGCCGCGCCCCCGCGGCTCTGGAACTAACAGTGTGTTTGATGTCGCCGAAGCGTGCGGGTGCTTTGCGAATTTCGCTTCTCGGTACATCGTTGAGACGTAGGTACAAAGTGCAAGATGACGGACAACTATTCAAATGTCGAGTTGGTGGAGATGGTCCGTCTGTATGCCATCAGTGGAGACAGCCTACGACGAGCCATCCAGATGTTCACCGAAATGTTTCCCGATCGGGAACCTCCATCACAGAGCGTCATGCTGGCTGCTACGCAAAGACTGAGGGATCATCGGCAGTTTGACGTTCCCCTGCATGCTCAAGCTCGCGGCAGCGTAGGCCTGCCTGTCGCCTTGCAAGAAGATATCCTGGAGTACTTCCAGCGAGACCCACGGGCAAGCACGCGGGAGGCTGGTCAACACTTTGGAGTGCACCACACCACAGTGTGGCGCCTACTGAAGCGTGAACTGCAACACCCGTTCCACTACCGCAAGGCACAAGACATTCACTCAGGTGATAATGCCGTGCGGATTACATTTTGTCGCTGGTTGCTGGAACACCAAGACGCCAACATCCTGTGGACGGACGAGTGTTTATTTACTCGAGTTGGCGTCTACAATGTTCATAACGAACATTGGTGGGCTCACCGCTACCATAACCCGCACGTAACCAAACGGCATGCGTTCCAAGTGCGGTTTGGACTGAATGTGTGGGCTGGCATAATAGGGGAACATGTGCTTGGACCCTACTTCATTGATGGGTACCTCAACAGTGCCAAATACCTGGAGCTGTTGCGTCACGTTGTCGAGGATATGTTGGGTTTACACGGAGGAAGTGACAAGTGTAACAGAATTACGTGCAAGGATCATTAGTGCTTTCGACACTTTAAAATAAAAACGAATGTGTTAGTGTTACGTAAGGTGAAGGAAAACCAGCTACGTCGTGCTCGATTGTGCGAGGAGCGTGATGGTGGCCACTTTGAACAATACCTCCGGGTAACTTAAGTAGGTAATTTATTTATTTGTACATTTTGTAAATACGTTGTTAGCTTAATCAATTTTATTAGTGTAAATAATTTGATTTCAAATTTTTAACTACGCCAATAATACCTAAGAGTCGAAAGTATCACCACGTAGGTACATACACTTAATTAGCACGTCTTTCCATTTCCATCAAACGTAGAAAACATTTTTAGACTTAGTGGATCGGTACACCAACTAAGGTAGGTATTATTGCCGGTCCTAAACCCGTTAAGTAGGAAAGAAAATTTCAAATCAACCAATTTAATGCACAAATAAAAACAAAATCACTACGAAAACTTTAGGTTGAAGGATAAAGCAAAACTAACGTTTTATTAATCATCTGATATCAGGTCAGTGAACTTTTCTTTGGCGCACTAGTATTACTGTCATTAGTAAGATTTCCGTATTCCAATGATGCTCAAAAATGAGTTAATCCACAAATAAAAACAAAATCACTACGAAAACTTTAGGTTGAAGGATAAAGCAAAACTAACATTTTATTAATCATCTGATATCAGGTCAGTGAACTTTTCTTTGGCGACTAGTATTACTGTCATTAGTAAGATTAATCCGTATTCCAATGATGCTCAAAAATGAGTTAGTTATTAAGCGAAATTTATGACAATAATGTAGGTGGTTTTCGAAATAAAATTAGGTAAAATGATTGCTACCGGTCATGGCTCGGTCGCGCTCGAGCGCACGCGGCTTGCATTTCGTAGGTACAGACGTCGACACACACGCACACAGCTCAGCTGCATTGTAGCTGTGTGCGCAGTCGGGTGATTCTGTTTTATTTGTATTGAATTAAGGGTTTAATTCTGAAATACTGTTAAATTTCAACAACAAAAAAAAAGCAGCGCTTATTAGTTATTACCCGCTACCGTACTTCAATTGATTATTTATGTCTTTTATGACAACCTCCTGAAATTTGACGAGGATGCAAATCAACACCTTGTATTAAAAGCCTTTTCTCTAGCAAGAGAGAAATTTGCTAAACCACCTATTTGTACCCTAAAGTTTTATTGCAACACATGAGTGCTTATAATTTTGATGAAAATAATATATTTCAAGTATCAAGACACGTGGCTACTCTTTTATTGTTAGCGTCCGGTCGCAGGGTTCACGACCTTACTAATTGAAATAATGATAAGATCAGCAGTGGGATAGTAGAGTATATTCATTCGTGGTTAATATTTTACAAGCAAGTTACAAAATCTAACAGAACATAAACAACCCGTAACTAAGCTTATTTAAAATCAGTGACAGCAATGTGTTACATATGATTATTTCATAAATATACGACCTCCAATACGCCCCCTTAATCTATTACACATGCTTGCCATGCATCCATGCGTATGATTACTTCTGTACTTGCCAGTACTCGATACATTAAACTAAATCAATCATTAACACTTCTGTGTTCAACTGTACTAACTGTATATAAAAATATAGTACAAAAAACAGAAGAAATTTAACAAAATAAAGTATGCATAACAAAACTACATTTAGAAAATTAGCTATTACCAAAACATAATACAAATATAAACATTTAACTACTCATCGCCCCCTTAATAGTATAATTTGACAAGGATAAATCCTTTATAAATTCTCTAAGCTTCGGGCTGTGAACACTTTTAGTTAAGATGTCCGCTTTCATTTTATCAGTTGACATGTACTTTATTTCAACTTTGTTTGTCAGTACACACTCACGAATAAAATGATACTTGATGTCTATATGTTTTGTCCTATTATGCATCATTTTGTTAGCTGCAATTTTATGTGCCGACTGATTGTCATTGTAAATTACTACCGCTTTACTATCCACAGCTATCAAACTGTTTAGTAAACTACGTAAATAAAGAGCTTCCTTTGAAGCTTGACTCAATCCTACGTACTCTGCCTCTGTGCTTGACAAGGATACAGTCGCTTGCTTCCTACTCTCCCATGACACTATATTTTTACCTACTTTGAAAATTAATCCTGTGAAAGACTTTCTATCAAGTGCCCCTCCCCAATCTGCATCAACGTAGCCTCGTAAGTCTAAATCTCCCGACTCCCTTAAAGTGAGACAAAGGTTAGACGTACCTTTTAAATACCTTAAGACCCGTTTCGCACATTTAAAATGTATTTCATCATAGCATGAATTGAATTGTGAAAGTACACTTACCGCATGTGCTATGTCTGGTCGCGTATTACAGGCCAAATAGTTTAGACAGCCTATTAAATTTTGATATGGCAGATCGCTATGGGAATTTGTCGATCTTTCTAGATCGCTATGGGAATTTGTCGATCTTTCTAACTTCATACCGACTTCCATTGGGGTCAAAACTGGCTTAGCGTCTGACATGTTAAAGTCATTCAAAATATCCGAAATGAACTGTTGCTGATCTAGACAAATAACATCTTTGTCTCTCCTCAGCCTCATGCCTAAAACATGCCTAGCCGGCCCTAAGTCTTTCACTTTAAACTTTTCAAGCAAATTGTTTTTTAATTTTTGCTTTTCTTGTTCACAATTTCCAAAAATAAAAAGATCATCTACGTAAATAACGACAATCAACTTCTTGTTACTTTTAAGCTGCTTTTGATACAAACATGGTTCTATTTTTGATTGTACAAAGCCTAAATTCAACATTTCTTTATCTAATTCCTTGAACCAAGCATTTGAAGCTTGTTTCAATCCGTACAAAGAACGCTGCAGTTTGCATACCTTAGTTTCTTGACCTTTGACTACTGCTCCTTTTGGTTGGAGCATGTAAATATCCTCTTTAATTTTTCCGTACAAAAAGGCAGTCGTGACATCCCATTGATCAATAAACCATCCATATTCAACAGCTAGCGAAATCAACAATCTTAAAGTAGAGCTTCTTACTACAGGAGAATAAGTCTCAGTATAATCTACACCACATACCTGTGTGAAGCCTTTTGCTACAAGTCTAGCCTTGTACTTTGTTACCTTGCCATCGCTATCTTTCTTAATTTTGAATATCCATTTGCATTGGATAGGCTTCTTATCAGGTGGAAGATCCACCAAAGTCCAAGTCTGGTTCTCTTTTAGGGACATAAGTTCATTATCTATCGCTTTTTGCCATAAATCACCATCAGGTCTCGCCAACGCTTCTTTAATAGTCAATGGATCACCATCAAAATTGCTCTCCTTGGCATACATAACATTGCATCCGTACCGATCGACTTGTCTGCGATCTCTTACAGGATACCTTCTTTCTGATTCATGTATTCTCACTTCTTCTTCAGTCAATACGTTATCAGGTACTCGCTCTGGTACTACAGGTTCAGGTCCTATCTCCTCCGATACTTCTGCATTCTCGTCTACAGTTTCACGATACATATCATTGTGAGCCTCCAAATGTTCGGATCTGCTTGTAGATTCGTTCGGTAAACTGGAAAGAAAAGAATCTTTATTCAGGTTTATGATTACGTCCGACTTTTCTACGTTTTCTTTTTGGAGAAAGACGTTCTCCAGAAATTTCACATCTCTCGCAGTCGTCACTTCACCTGTCTTAGGATTCATCAGACGATAACCCTTCTGATTATCAGGATATCCAATAAAAATCATCGGTTCCGTCTTCATATCCAGTTTCCGTCTCTTTTGTTTTGGTATCAATCTATATGCCAAACAACCAAAGATTTTCAGATGACTGACATCTACATCTTTTCCATTCCAAAGCTTTTCTGGTACCGAATTATTCAATGCTTTCGTGGGGCTTCTGTTCTTTAGGTAAACAATAGTATTTACAGCCTCTGCCCAATACTTCTTGCTCAAGTTCGATTCTGACAGTAATGTTCTTGCCTTCTCTATTATAGTACGATTCGCTCTTTCTGCGACAGAATTATGTTCCGGCGTGTACGGTACAGTCGTCTGGTGTTTTATGCCTGCAGACTTCAAAAAAGATTTAAATTTACCATTACAGTACTCAGCACCGTTGTCAGATCTCAGACATTTAATACATTTACTTGTCTCATTCTCAACTTCCGCCTTGTATTCACGGAACTTATCGAAAGTTTCACTTTTGTTCTTCAAAAAATAAACATGAGTCTTTCGAGTATAATCGTCGATAAATAGAAGAATATACCTCGAACCACCGAACGATGGCTCCTCGATTGGTCCGCAAACGTCGCTAAAAACCAATTGTAAGACCTCGTTCGCTCTCGTACCTTGCTTTTTAAAGGGACTTTTGCATGTCTTTCCTTCGATACACGGAATACACGGTTCGCATAAATCGGTACTCTTAAATTCCATACCGGTTACTAAAACTTTCATTTTATTCATATAATTACGCGATAAATGAGCTAATCTTTTATGCCAAATGTTCGAAATATTTTCATTTTGTTTTGACAATGTCACATTCACGACGTTATTTTGATTTTCTGTCAACTCATAAATTCCGCCGACCTCTTGACATCTTCCAATAATTTGATTTTTATTTTGAATCATGCAACCTCCTTTGTCAAAATTCATGCAATAATTCTTCTTGGTCAAATCGCTTACAGAAATTAGGTTCATGGATAAATCAGGAACATGTAAAACGTTTTCTAAAATTAATTTTCCGTTTTCGCTGACTTGTGGCTCAGCATTTCCTCGTCCTTTCACCAATAACTTTTCTCCGTTTGCTACTGCAATCTTCATGTTGCCGTTTACATGTGTGTAAGACAACAATTTGTTTTTATCATGGGTCATGTGGTTTGAGCACCCACTGTCTAAATACCACTTATCTTTGTTTATCGCCCTCTTAGTATTCAGGCAGATATTCGCGGTTTTGATCCGCTCCTTGCATTCGGACGCCTTGTGTCCTTGCTTGTGGCACTTAAAACACTTGTAAACGAACTTCTGCTTACGATCATTAGTTTTAATGTTTGATCTAGCATCGTTCTGTACTTTACGTGTAACTAAGGCTTTTTCGTACTCTGTGTTCAACTTACTCTGTCTACTTCCTTCTTGTAACAATTTCATTTTGATTTGCTCTAACGTGATTTCTTTTCCACTATTATCTACAGCCATAATGAGAGGACTGTACTCAGCGGTCAATCCACCCAGCAAAATCGATATAATCCAATCATCAGGGATTGGAGCATCAATATCTGATAATTGATGTGTCAGGAACGTAATTTTTGATATGTAGCTTTCCATAGAATCAAAATTCTCAAACTTACAGTTGAAAAGCTCTCGCTGAATATGTATACGTCTTCCCCAACCTTTGTCTTCATACGCTTTCCTTAAGCTATTCCAGGCTTCTTTCGCAGTCTTCGCATTGTAGACGTGGGTAAAGCACTCTGGTTCTAACAACAAGCATATTGTCGTTCGTGCCTGCCTGTCTACGTCAGCATTTACTACATCTGTAGAAATTACTCCCCACCAATTTTTATTCTCCAAGTAATTTCGCACCAGGAATTTCCAGTTTGGGTAGTCGGACGAATTTTTCAGCTTCTTTATACTACTTATGCCAACTTCAGCTGACATGATTGAGATTACGTAAGTTTCACAAGCACACAAATAATATTCAAACCACTCAACTTATAAATTATGCTCTAGCATTTGTGCTTCCAGGACCTGGGCCCATAACCAATTGAAATAATGATAAGATCAGCAGTGGGATAGTAGAGTATATTCATTCGTGGTTAATATTTTACAAGCAAGTTACAAAATCTAACAGAACATAAACAACCCGTAACTAAGCTTATTTAAAATCAGTGACAGCAATGTGTTACATATGATTATTTCTAGCAGGCCAGTATATACATAAATATACGACCTCCAATATTACTCTATTACGAATTGATAGCACTAGCTTAGTCGATGAAGGCCAGCATTCGGTTCTAAAACAGACAACCATAACCACAGACAGTCTGGTTGGAGGCTTAGAGAACACCCTGATAAAAAATTTAATCTGATTTTTTGGTTGAGACAATTAATATGCATTACTTCAAACAGTCGAGGAAATATAAAACATTTGTTTATTACAGCTAGAGGGAATATTAAACCTGCTTCTAGAACTGTTATTGGTGGATGGGTGAGATCTCTCTTAAAAGCTGCTGGTATTGATGCAACTCCAGGAGCAGTAAGATCTGCAGTGGCTTCTCTCAATTTCGTAGAGAATTTTCCCATTGATCAAATTCTTGCAACTGGTAACTGGAAAACAATTCATACCTTCCAGAATTATTATCAGAGAGAACTGTTAAATCACAATGATTTAAATGTTCCCAATCATTCTACATCAATGTCTAATTATTTTGATCCTGTTCATTAATATTAATTATTTTTAGTTTGTTATGTCTGTTATCTTTTGATAAATGACTCAAAGTAGTATGTCATACCAAATTAATTATTGTTATACATTAACATAATTTTGCCATTGATTTTTATTAACCCAATATTCTACATCCAAAACACATTATAGCGTCTTTGGGTTTAGCGCACCAGGTGATAACAAACACATCACTCAAGATGGATTCCGGATATTGATACAAAACAAATAATAGAGAGTTTTACATCAAATAAAACTTACCTATTATCATCAATATATTCATCAATATCCGGAATCCAGGTAAGGTCTACCTGGTGCATCATGAGTTCCATAATGACGATAAATTGGGTGATCACCCGATGCGCGCTTGAAATACTTAGTACCAACGGTAAGCATAGAGGGCGCGACCAGCGGAGAGGCAAAGGAAACGCTGTCAACAGGCTGAAAGACAAGTGTTTGACTCAAGATGGATTCCGGATATTGATGAAAAAATAATAGGTAAGTTTTATTTGATGTAAAACTCTCTATTATTATATAATATAATATAATAATATTCCACAACTATCACACAACGCCATCTAGTCCCAAGCTAAGCAGAGCTTGTGTTATGGGTACTAGACAACTGATAAATATACTTATATATTTCTAAATACATACATATTATAGATAAATTACACCCAGACACAGAACAAATGATCGTGCTCATCACACAAACATTTGTCCTGGGTGGGAATCGAACCCACGACCTTCGGCATAGCAGTTTTTCCAAGTGACGGGTGTTATAAACGGAGCGTCCTAGCCAAAAAATGACCAAAATTTACCGCCCCTGTGTTATCCCCGTGATATTTAAGTGATATTCACATGAAACCAAAAAAAAACACTAGGGTATTTCACCAAAAAAAACCTAATTAGTCCGTCTGTTAGATTATCGAAAAATAATGGACACTTTTTTTTTATTTTTCACGTAAATAAAAGATGAAGACGATGCAGTGCTTCGAAAAGAAGTGGCAAGTCGTGTGACGTCACAAGGTTAGTACGCCACAAAGTGACGTCAAAAGCCCCCTCTCATAATCTTTGACACGTTTTATTTTCGTCAATTATTATTAATTTGATAAAACAAAAAACACGTATCCAATATTTTTCGATAAACTAACAGATGGACTAATTAGATTTTGGCAAAATAATTAAGTGACATGTAAAAATTAATCTTGAACATACCTTTTTTTTGGCGGGTGGAAAATCATCCAATAACCCCTCTCGCTCTTGGGCAGAGCGAAACGGAGTGTCAGACTTCTACTGACTAAAAACCACCCATGTTTCCTTCTTAGCCCTATAAAGGGTGTAAAAGTACCCTTGACGCAAACGAAGGGCACTTGTTCTCCCCACCACTGCGATATTTTTTTGGTTCTAGACCATACCTGGGAACCCCAAATTTTGCACAGCTGTTTTTGTAAATCCTGGTTTTTCAGGTTATAACATTACTTGAATTATTTGCTACCAGTAGAAATTTCGCGAAAGATACATTTGCGATTGAGCCACATGTAGTGGATTCGTGGTCAAACGGTGAATACGTCGATAGTGTCAGCTCTGTGCGTACATTTTTTAGTTATTGACATTCACGTAAAATTGACCGCCGCGATGACACATTGCAATTTGAAAAAATATGATTAAATTATGTGTGTTGTAAAGATAATAATTATAATTACTGGTGAGAAGTCACTCCTTGACTTTTACTTATACAGGGCTACAGGTTAAGTCGACCTAGATCCTTTAAGAGGTTTTAGTTTTCATAATTTCTAGCTGATATGACTATGAAACACCCCACCCCAAACCTAACCCTGAGATATTGGATGTTGATTATTTTTTTTTTAAATGAAGATTTTTTGTACAATTGTCCTTTTTTTCGGTTTTTGTGCCTCTAGTCAGTGTGTGTTGCAAAAAATCGAGTTGAGGTGTCTCATCTAGTACGTAGTACTTTATACCTCTATGACTGACATGGGAACTGCGTATTCGATCGCTAAAGTACGACCAACCTAAAGTGTAACAATTTTGTTTTTATCTTCCTAACGAGTATAGATAGAATATCTAAAATTCCGGGCGTTATAAGAGTATACCACGGTCTACCACGGCAATTTTTTACAGCTGTTTGTTTGGCAATAAATATGATGGTTTGCTTGCAAATCCGATTTTTCTGGTATTTGAAACCAACATTGGATTACGTCAACAAAATCAAAAAGTAATAAAATTAAAAAAAAATCAGCAGGGCTATTGCGTATCTTATAAATGACAGTGGCTATCATATAGTGTCCATCAATTAACTGTCAAATGGTTCCATTTTGTACTTAACCATAAACAATTTGATAGCCACAATATGATAGACATTTAAAAGATACGCAATAGCCCTGCTGGTCTCCTATTGGTATTTTTTTCATACTTCTGCGTTGAGCCGTTCCCCTAGATATGGGATATCCCGAAACGTTACCGCTGCAAAATCTTGAATAACTTCAGAGTTCAGAACCATAGCACACACAACTTTTGCTATTTACACAAAACTACGCAACAAGAGCTATCTATTCATGTATTTGGTTCCGGGCTGAAACGATTTTGCTGCGGTATCGTTTAAAACATTAGGTACCCCAGCAAAATGTTGTTTTCTCAAATAACTTTAAAATACTATTCACACATATTTTGCTATTAGTAAACAAATTGCCCCCTAAGAAACACTAATTTTTATAGTCTGAACTCTCGAGCACAACATTTTGCTGGCACGTATCTTGCAGAAGCGTAGCGATTGCAAAAATTGCGCAATAATCGCAAATCGGTCAACATATTGTTTAAAGTGAGCCTGCGGCGACGCATGTATACTTAAGCCACAGTATAAATCTCACCGGCACGGAAACTTGGCCACATGTAATTTTCACGATATTTCGCACTTAAATGTATCTTTGACATTGAAATAAGGATAGATGCACTCAGTAAGTGTTTCTTAAGCTTTTAGAACTTGAAATTGAAAACTTCACAACACGAATAAGTTTATTTATTAAATTGGGCACTTTTGCAGAAACAAAGAATTTTACACTATCAATTTTAAAACACTATAGAATAAAAAAATCCTAAATTTGGTTCATTGTCTAAACGTTTTAGTATCGGGTGTTTCCTCTAGCCCTAATAACGGCCCGCATTCGATCTGGCATGCTTTGAATGATGTTTCTAACATCAACTTGCGGTATGCTTTCCCAAGCAGTCAGTGCTGCAATTCGAAGTTGGTTAAGAGTTTCTGGCGGGTCGGAGGTGGACTTTATCTTTCTTTTGAGCATGTCCCAGATATGCTCAATCGGGTTTAAGTCCGGACTACGAGCTGGCCACTGCAATTTTTGAATACCAACTTCTTGAAGGTATTCTTCAACGCAGTGTGCAACATGTGGGCGTGCATTATCGTGCATGGAGGAATTGGTCGTGCCCAATGTATCCCGAATATACCAAAACATGTTCCTGGAGGACCTCTTCGATGTATCGGGCCGCAGTTAGCCGGTTATCGACGATAACCAACTCCGTACGACCATCAGAACTTATTCCTCCCCAAACCATTACAGAGCCTCCATGGAAACTCACAGTTTGTGTGGTGGTAATGGGTAGAAATCTCTCTCCTCTTCTTCTCCACAGTCGCTCTCGACCGTCTGGGGCACGCAAAGCTATTCGACACTCATCTGTGAACAGCACTCGAGCCCATTGCTCGTGGGTCCAGCTGGCGTGTTCACGTGCGAATTGAAGTCGAGCTACTCGGTGATGTCTGAGGAGTTCTGGACCGCGTGCTGGTCTACGGGCTTTTAAATTCACTTCCTCCATTCGTCTTCTCACTGTACGCTCACTAACATTCACGCCTCTTGCAATTTGGAGCCGCTGGCGTATCTCAACAGCGGTCAGGTAGAGGTTTCTTAAAATTTCCAGGACAATAAAACGGTCGTCCCGGGCCGATGTGCATCTGACGCCTCCACTGCCTGGTCTACGGTAATAGTGGCCTGTCTCCTGGTATCATTTTAGGGCATACTGCATCGATGAACGTGGTACATTAAGCACCACAGCAACTTCACGCTGTGTCAACCCTTGGTCGATTAATGCTACAGCCTGTGCAACCTGTGCTGGTGTTAATGGCATTTTGATTGGTGTTAAAGCACCTTCGGTTAATCAATAAAAAGCACAAAACCACAATAATTCAATAAGTTAACCGTAAACTTTTACAACCCACAAATTTAAACTTGCAACTTAGTCGCTCAAGAGACACGAATCAACTAAAAATTAAAAGTTGCACCATAGTGCACTCAAACATAATGAATTACCCTCTTGAACTAAGAGTAAACATGTTTTTGACCTACCCTCATAATCATAAGAAACAGTCATTGGAAACACTTAAAGTTTTTGTTATTGCGAGTATTTGCGAGATAAGCGCTTGGCCAAGATTCCGTGCCGCTGAGTATCATACAATATTGTATCTTTGAAATAAATGCCTACAGCCGCGCGATACGTAACATGCGATAGGACTGCCGCCTCCAGTATTTTAATTACATTTGCCTACTTTGTGTTGCCATTTAGTTTTGTGATTGTAAATATACTTTGTTCAATAAAAATGCTATTTTTGATTGATAGATTTTAATAATAAACCATGTTTATGTTTAAATAATAAATCGGTCTAATAAAAGCGTCCGAAAAATACATATTTGCGCATGACTGAGACGTAAGAAATGTTTTATTATTAAATTTAAAAGTATAAAAAATCTGCATTCTAAAATGAAGCTTAATAACGTAATGTAATCTTAACGTACCTACCGTATCATGGTTCATCAACCGCCTATAACCACCTATTTCACTCGTGTCAATATTCGCTTTAACTATATTTAATCCAGACATCTTTTTTTTTCGGGACTTAAAAGGAAATACGTATCCATTAAAGAGACTCACTAAAAGTAGGTAAATTAAAAAAGTTATCTCTGGATAAGTTATTGACGAATTCATGCAACCAAAAACAGCATAATATATATTATCTTACTCGTCATATTAAATATGTACTTGTCTTATTTTTAGTGAGTTTTTTTGCGCGATTATTGTTAAAAAGATCATCATCGTCACTGCGGCACAGTCGTCGCGACTGTCTGCATTTCGAGCGCATCCCGCAATCGAGGCGCGTAGCTATAGCTCGCGCTTCGTCCGTTTGTATGAAGTTGGAATACTGTATGATAATATTACCGTGCTTTGGCGCATGATCTGGTTGTACTGGGACAAGTTGCTAAATTAAGAGTATTTGTAAAAAAAAAGCTAATGAATTAGCAAATACCACGATAAATATTGAGGCTATTGTTACCATTGGTAACTTAAAGGTCCTTTCTTGGGGGGGGCGTGGAAAAACATCACAAAACCCCTCCCGCTCTTGGCCAGAGCGAAAGGGAGTGTCAGACTTCTACTGACTGACTAACCACCCATGTTCCTTCTTAGCCCCTATATGTCAAGGCCGCGGTATCTCTTACAACATCCCGCAGCCCCGACGGGCGTCGGCCCCTTCCATGTTGCTGACATCTCTTTGAGGCGCGCATGGAACACGAATGCGCCGTCGATACGGCCTGTCGTTGTCATAAGACGGACGGACGGCGAGCTAGCCCATCACTTACCGTCCACAGGCCCGCGTCTACGGTGGCTGGAGCCGCCACGTGGCCCCCGAAGCGTCTCCCGCGGCGGCTGAGACGTGAGGTTCTCTTCCTCTCACGTTCCGCCACCTCTTTCGCTAGCATCACTGCTTCGCAGAAGGAGGCGACAGCGTCCCATTCCTCCTCGCCCCGGATCATGGCTTGGGCCACGGCCGGTCGCGAGAGGTCGCCGCCGCTGATCGCCGCTACAAGAACACGGCGTAGCTCCGCCCAAACGGGGCAGACCTCCACGGTGTGCTCCACCGTGTCCTCCGGCCGATCCTCATAGTGGTGACACCCGGGCGTTTCCTCCCGCCTGATTCGGTGCAGATACCTCCCGAAACAACCGTGTCCGGTGAGGACATGCGTCAAACGGAAGGTGAGGGCGCCGTGGCGCCTCTCCAGCCACTCCTCAAAGAGGCCGCCGCTATCGTGGCGTGCCCTGCACGGGGTTGCGACAGTCGCTCTCTTCATGCCGCCATGATATCACACCGGAGGTCAGTCCGCCGCGCAGCAATTTGCCGCTGCAACGGAGTGACGCCCCGGCGCAGCGCCTCCGCGCGTCATTCCATTCCATTCCTTTTCGCCATTCCAGACTCGCCTCCAGATGATCCCATGGCGGCAATCCGGCATGGAGGTTCGCCGCCTCGCGGGAGATCGTGCGGTACCCACGGACTAGCCTTACGGCCATCACCTTTTGGGGCGCGTTCAGGTAGTGGACGGCCCGCTTTCTTAAAGCCCGCGCCCACACCGGGGCCCCGTAAAGGGCCATGGACCGCCAACCCCGCATAGAGCCTCCGGCAGGAGGCGTTTGGCCCCCCCAGATTGGGCAAGAGCCACCTAAAGACAACCCCGGCCTGTTCCAGTCTGGAAGCCAAACGTCGGAAATACTCCACGAAGTTCCACCGGCTGTCAAGGACGAGTCCTAGGTACTTCAAAGTACACTCGACGCTGATGGGAACCCCTCCAGCCGTTAACTGGAATCCCGACGGTAGCGCAATCCCACGTCCATGGAAGCCCATGGCACTTGTGAAGCGCCACCTCGAGACCCAGCTGCCCGATCCTCTCAACGACTATCGCAATTCGCAACCCCGCGTGTCATATTTTCGGCCGCCGCCTCGTGCGCTGCGACCCCCGCTATGCCAGCACCAGCGTATCGTCCGCGTAGCAAACGACGCTGACGCCGCTAGGGGGGCGGCACGCAGCACCCACTCGTAACGGATGTTCCCACAAGGGCGGCCCCAAAACCGATTCCTGTGGAACACCGCACGCACGACATCTCTCGCCGGTTCCATTCTCCGTCTTCACCAGAGTAGATGACTGTACTTACAAGTTTTGTTTAATTTGAAATGTGTTTGTTTTTTGCTTTTCAGTTTTTTCAGTCGGGTTTTTCAGTCACTACTTTTTTTTTTAATTTCAACTTTTTAGTTATTTTGTGTTTGTTCTTTCGTTGGTCGCGTAAAATTCTTCGCAGATGATTTAACTTTTGTGTTTGTTTTGTGTCTTTAAATTTCTTTTAAACATATTAAGTGTCATATATTTTTGTAATCTCCTTTTAAAACCCTTCATTTTGATACCCTACTCGGTGGTAATGGTTTTTTTTTTAATCCGCCCTATGGCCCCCAAAATCCGCAAATTTCTTTGTTCTTTTATTTTATTGTAGCCAGTGACACTCGCGCCATCAAGACGAATCTAACGACATATATTTTATTCAATTCCCTTCATCCGTTTAGGCGTTATGAGGGATCAAAGAAAAAGACATACATACATACACGCCAAACACATAACCCTCCTTTTGGGCTTCGCCGCAGTCGGGTAAAAATAAAACTTGTAGGATTCTGTTCAAATCATTTGATATGAAATAAGGAATTTGTCCCTTGGCGTAGAGAACACAGAATTTCGTTATTGACGTGGCGGTCAAAATGTTAATAGTATTTCTTAATAAAATTTTGGATGAGATTGTTTTGGATCTGTCGTCGCCATCCAGGGCCTGCAGTCTCTACAAAGATAGCGATCGCTTTACGACAAAATTCGGTCGCAAAGCTATAACGATGCGGATTTAAGTTGGTAGCTAATACCGGCGGGTCGCGTCCGATCGCTATCGTTGTACAGACTGCAGGCCCAGGGCCTGCAGTCTGTACAAAGATAGCGATCGCTTTACGACAAAATTCGGTCGCAAAGCTATAACGATGCGGATTTAAGGTGGACGTGAGCCGGACGCGACCCGCCGGTATTAGCTACCAACTTAAATCCGCATCGTTATAGCTTTGCGACCGAATTTTGTCGTAAAGCGATCGCTATCTTTGTAGAGACTGCAGGGCCAGGGCCTGCAGTCTGTACAAAGATAGCGATCGCTTTACGACAAAATTCGGTCGCAAAGCTATAACGATGCGGATTTAAGGTGGACGTGAGCCGGACGCGACCCGCCGGTAATAGCTACCAACTTAAATCCGCATCGTTATAGCTTTGCGACCGAATTTTGTCGTAAAGCGATCGCTATCTTTGTACAGACTGCAGGCCCAGGGCCTGCAGTCTCTACAAAGATAGCGATCGCTTAACGACAATTCGGTCGCAAAGCTATAACGATGCGGATTTAAGGTGGACGTGAGCCGGACGCGACCCGCCGGTATTAGCTACCAACTTAAATCCGCATCGTTATAGCTTTGCGACCGAATTTTGTCGTAAAGCGATCGCTATCTTTGTAGAGACTGCAGGCCCAGGATAGCAAACGTGCGTTCTCCATTGGCCAATAACAACTAATACGACTCAAGGAACGTGTGTAGCTTAGAGTTACATCTATCTTGTACAAGTCCAACTCAACTCATTGAGTTGAGCCAGAAGAGATGAATAAAAAATACCACCACCACTGCCACTGCCACTGTCGAATTTTGACTCCGATTTCACGAGCTCCATAATACGATATTGTATCGATGGAGCTATTGATTCCAATGCACAGCAAGCTGTATCCTGGTCTATCCCAAACATAGAAACAAACGTGCCTTGTTTAAAACTACTACTTAAATGCAAAATAGCCACCCAGCATCCAGCCCAGCGGGACACCGTTCCACATCACGCGTTAGGTAGGTCTCGTACAGATGAGCAGCACTTTGGTTGTCGACAAAGTCAACTTCAGCTCCCGATATAGGCAACTGAGTTTACCGTCGACACGGAAGCAAACGCCGACCAATTATAATATTGGTAGGTACGAGGGCCGTTCAATAATAATAATAATTGTAAACGCACAATTCATTGTAATAGACCAGACATCACATTGATTAAAACAAAGTAAACAACACAGGATTCCTAATAGATATTGCCGTGCCAAACACTCACAACTTACAGACAACAATAGCCGAAAAACTATCAAAATACACCGAGTTAAAAGACGAAATAGCCCGACTTTGGCACCTACAAAAAGTAATCATTGTCCCTATAGTTATTTCTTCAACAGGAGTCATCCCCAAACAGAATCATCAGTCCCTGAGTACCCTTAACTTACCAGCTAGCACTGCAGAAGGCAGTCATTCTAAACACATGCAGGCTAGTAAGAAAGTTTCTGCAGTGTGAGTCAGACAATATTATACAGTCTGTACACAATCGAGTGGAATCTAACTTATCCACACCCGCGCTCAACCCATCTGATGAACACCTGGCTTAGGCCCGTGCCATCAGCAATTCCCGGTTAGCCGGAGGACCAAAATATGTCGAAACAAAAATAATAATAATAATAATCTTTATTTCAAAAAGCCAAATACAGTTTGTCCATCTCAATCAAAACAGGCAAAACGTTCTTATTATAATTTTGAAGTACAACACTATGCTAATTTGAGATAGAGTGAACGACTGTGTCTGTGCTAGTATAAACTGTGTTACAGACACAGGCGCCTGCCTTCCTCTTACAGTTCATTGACAATTTGCTGCACTTTGTAGGAGTTTCTGTGACCATAACTTAGATTGACAGAAGTACCTACTTACAAAGGTGTCTGCTAAGAGACGGGTAGCTTCGTCTAGCCAAAGCAGTTTTGGAGGTGAGAGGTGGGCATACAGGGTCCTTACGTCGTTTATTTTGCTCTAGTAACCTTGGGTCATAGGTCAATGATGAGTGTACACGTAAAGTGACGTTAAGTGCACAGAGCTGTCGGACAGTGAGCACAGATATGTCCTTGTAAAGCTGGGTTGTTGGGTACCGGTAAGGTTTGTGAAGCATGACTTTCGGGACAGCTCTTTGTGCCCTCTCAACACGAAGTAGATACGTTTTATGTGTACCAGCCCAGACAGATATGCAGTACATTAGAAGTGACTGAGCTAGGGCAAAATAGATGGTTTTTATGAGTCGGTCGTCAACTACTCTTTTCAGTTTTTTCATAGGAAACATTAGCTTACGAACACGCGTAACTGTTATACTGATATGTTTTTGCCAACTCAATGTGTTAACAATGTGCACGCCCAAGTATTTTACACAAGAGCTTCTATGTATACTAGGGCAACTGCAAGGGGTCAGCGTAGGATGACAACTATGGGCTTTAACATCTGGCATACTTGCCAGCCTTGTACAATGTATTCTCGGTATGGACATGTTCGAAAAAAGATAAAACCATGAGAAAAGAATATTTTTCAATATAGTCTCCCATGATATCAATACTTTGTTTGATCGTGATTTCATTCCCTTAATTTTTTTTTTTCTGGCCCGAAATATGCTCATTTACAGCGGACTTATCTCATTAACGTTTTCCCCGGAGGTCTTTTTTTTAATTTTGAGAACAAAAAGTAGTCACTGGGACCAGCAGGGCTATTGCGTATTTTTTAAATGACAGTGGCTATCATATTGTCTATGGATTAACTGTCAAATTGGTTATGGTTTAGTACAAAATGCAACCATTTGACAGTAATTGATAGGCACTATAGGTTAGCCACTGTCATTTAAAAGATACGCAATAGCCCTGCTGGACTGTAGGGCGGGTGGTTAATAATGAAGGAGCAGAGTCTTGATAAACGGCTACCATTTTTTCATGAATAGTTTTTTTTGAGATTTGCCTTGTTTAGCGAGGAATTTAATCTCCGCACGACGCTGGATTTTCTTCAAAATTGTCGCGTGAGTCATATTCGTCCTCTTTGAATGGAGGTCGCAAAGAAACTAATAAAGCTATTAACATGAATACCCTTTTTTTTTTTTTGGCGGGTGGAAAATCATTAAATAACCCCTCCCGCTTTTGGGCAGAGCGAAAAGCAGTGTCAGACTTCTACTGACTAAAAACCACCCATGTTCCTTCTTAGCCCTCTATGTCGAGGCCGCGATAACTAGTGTACAACCCGCGGCCCTAGATGAATACCCTCAGATAGTGTTCCTAGCTGAGGATATATTTTAATTACACACAATAACATCAAATCACCCCGATACCGAGAATACATTGAACGCCCCTCGTACCTAGATTATTGATTTTGTATCATTCCAAAATACCTTGCTGATACCGTGTGGAGAGGGATCAGTAATAAAATTTGCATATTAAATAACTCAATGTATTATAATTATGTAACTCCTTTATTACAAATTTCTTGCAACAATTTAGTAAAATTAATCCCCTTTCGATATAATATACATCAAAAAAATTATATTTCTAATTCTACCATAATCATGAGTACACCATTTCTTCCAAACATACCGTCTCAATAATGTAAAATAGCTATATTAGAGTATATTGTGGCACAATGCCAGCGAACTCACACAGTTCCAACGTGAAATCACCGTTTTTAGCGTGTATTTTTATAAATTAATTTTCAACTTCATCATACACAATTCACAACAAATTACACGGTAATGTAGGTATATTACTTTTTGTACTTAACAACTATTTAATACACGCCAGACAGAATAATAGCAAGAATCGTACTTAAATAGATTTCAGTCATGTTCATACATTATGTTAAACAACAAAACGCATACGGTATAAAAATAATCACAGCTTTGTGAGTTACGGTAGCATTGTGTCAATCTGGCAACACTTACTGGGAATATTACAAATTCATAATGGCCCTTACGTTTTTATTAAATTGGAAAGAAGATTCGTATGTAGTTCATTATACTTATAAATAGGCCATTTACATATGATTATTAGGTACATTAAAATTTATACAGTAAAAAGTTGTAATATTTGTATATTTAATAGGGTTCATGATATGGTTATCTATATGGATAAGAAATCTTATTATTTACATATTCAACGCATTACTGTTCGATTTTCCACTTCATTCTAATTTTGTAAACGTGCATTCTTTGCTATTTTCGTTAAGTTTGATATGCCTAGCATGCCTCAGTTCGTCCTTGCGCACATGAAGCCGAAATGTTAATAATATTTGCATCTTCTTTTGTGTTGGCTTGCTGCACGCATAATCATCCATTTACTTAGTAAGTGACCGTAGTAAATGGGTTATAGTAATATTAAAGGAAATACAAATGTTTCAAAACACCGGTCTTACTACATAAATAACAGTTCCATAAATCTTGTCTAGCCTTACTTATATTCTATGTTTATGAAAAAAGTTACGAGCCATATTTATTTTTATACCCTAAATAACTGTTAAACATCGATACGTTTTTAAATTATGAGACCTATGATAGAAAAAAACTGCTTCAGGGATTAAACCAAGTTGGTAACACTTTGTTTAAGCATTCACGATGTGTGTTTTAAGCTACCTTTATTTGTTGGCTCTTATGACAGATAACTGGTTTTTTTTTTAAAGTTAACAAAATAACAAGTTTAAAAAAATTACTGCAGTATTTTGTTTGGTTGGTATAATTCCATCCTGAATTAATGTACTAAAGCCAAATATCTCGAACAAGTGCTATTTTTGATATGGAAGACTTTTGTATATCTAAATTTAGTTGTATGGAATTTGATATGCCAATTATTTTTAGATAAAAGATTTGGAAGTAGACGTTATACAGTGTAAATACATCTTATGTATATATTTTATAAAAAATACATACAAAAGTAATAATGGTACTTATCAAGATAAAAGTTGCTACATTTAAGGATTTTCAATATGTGTCATTGATATTGAAACATAGTTTACCTAAAATATGTACCACCAAAATATTTATATAAGAATGTTCTGGATACGTTAAAATGGGAAGTCAAAGCATTCAGTTTATAATTTTCATCTGAATTACTGTCAACATTTTCATAATCCTATTTAAGAGTTACCTATAACAAATACAATATGTATGTAAGCCCTAAAATGGAAGCAAATTTAACAACATTAAAATTATTTAAATTTGAGATATTTACAAGATAGATAGTTACATCAAAATAAGATACAGCAATGTATATAATAATATAATTAAAGCGCATCGTTTTGTTTTCACACGTGTCTGAGTCAAACCCCAGTATGAATAGTTATACCTTAAACTAGTAACAAAACAAAATTGCACATTCAAATATCCTACTTAAAATAATTTTGGCACTAAATATCTGTGGCACTATAATTAACTCGCATGTCTTTATCTTGACCTTCATTACCTTCAATAGTCTTTCCTTCAATATCTTTTTCACTTTCACTCATGTTTTCGCAAAGCGCGCTATCTTCGTCATCGGATGAGTCCCGGCCAGCCGATGGACCTGATATTGTCGAACCATTAGGTTCTCGATACTCGAGCTTTGATGGATCCTTCTCATGTAGTTTTCTTGCAAGAGTTTGTAAACTGGCAAGCGAACTTGCACAATCAGTCGTATCAATGTCGGTTAAACTTACACCCGCCCGTTCTATTTCCGTAAATGTTCCAAATGGCAATTTAAATAAACATTCAAGCCGCATTACATGCATTTTACTTCTTAGATGTTTGGCTAGATGTCCATGTATTCTAAACGCTATATTACAATCAGAACACCGAAATGGTCTAGGGTTAAAAGACGTAGCAGCTCCAAATGTTGACGTCATCGACACTTTATTATGGTGTGAACCAGAACGTTCATGTTTTTGGAGATGTCCCCTTGTTCTAAAACTTACGGCACACACACTGCATCTAAAAGGCCTTTCCATGTAATGTATATTTAGATGCAGTCTCAGCTGTGAAGGTTTTGTGAATGTCTTGTTACAAAAATCACACACCCTACGACCATCTTCCATTAACCTGCCAGGTGAATAAGAACTATTTTCAAATTCTTTTCCTTTTGTAACTTTAAAAGCTACGCCTCCTGCACCTATTACAACTTTTCTTGCAACAGGTTCATGTTCTAAAGAGGGTAGTTTTGATGACTCCGATTCTGAAAATTGTTCATCTGATTTTGTGTTGTCTTCACGTATAATCAAAACATTATCGTCATTAGAATCATCATTTTGATTTTGAACATTGTCTTCGTGTGTTTGAATATGATTTATCCTTGCATGTTTTAGATATTCAGAGACTACATGTTTTGCATTTTCTGCATTGCTTTGAGCTTGTATGTGACTTCCCTTAGTCTCATTGACTGGAGTAGTTGGTACAGGGGATTCTTTCATTACTGGGACCTCTTCTCTTGATACAACTGGAGATTTTAACACAATGTCACTTTCACAGTCTTTTATTTTGGCCTCGCTGTAAATGACTCGAGAAGAAGACACTGTCGTCATGAACGAACTTTTAATGGACGTCACAATTTTATTGTTGCTGTCCATGGAGCAGAAACTATCGGTAAACGTTGAGTTTACAAGATCAACTTTCCTTACTTTACTTAAACTGCTACTAAGCTGACTTTGCTTGATCTTAGAATCTTGCAACGCTCTTTCTGTCAAATATGTATGCAGCATTGGCTCTCCATTTGTCCACTGAGTCTGGTGATTAGGAAGTTTGGCAGTATTTGAAGCTAGGGATGCTAAAACACTAGATTCTCTGGCGGTTGGTATCTCAGGAATGTTATGTTGCGTTGTTTTCATGTCAGTTTTGCTGAGGTCCATTGGTTCATTTTCAGTACTCAGTCTCGAGTCGCTTGTAGAGCTTTGTGCGGTACCTGGCCTTTCTGGATTACTCTCTGTGCTAACATTTTCCAGTCCTGTTGGTGTATACGGATATGTTGAAGGTCTAGCGCTTGTTATTAATCCAGGAGTTGCAGAAGTGGTCGGTCTAGATCCTCCTAGTGATAACAAACAGTGCGCAGCTTCATGTTCTGGTAACCGTGATTTGTAAGCTTCTGTATCTGGAAAGTCATAAGAAATTTAGAATATTAGTTTAAAGAAATAATAATTAAGAAAAGAAAACGTTCAAGCTCTAGAAACCAAATAATAATAGTCTCATATGTGTAGTGTAGTGGTCGTTAGCGCAATTCCAAAACGTTTCTGGGTTAGATATGGTTTTTCGATCAGGCAACGTGTTTATGCATCAGGTATTTTTTTTACTTTTTATAAAACATTGCCCTACACCAGAATTTTCTCCTGTGTCGTGGGTGCGTTCACAAACAATATCTGTCATACAAATATTTGTTCCGTGCGGAGATCGAACCCGCGACACGCAGCGCAGTAGTCCATTGCTTGAGCCACTGCGCCAACCGTGCCGTATTGTTAAGTACGAGCCCAAGATCTGCACTTATACAGGATTCATAACAATAGGGTCGCCTCTATTACTTGGGACGTCAGAAACTGGAGAAATGAGTTGGTACTTTAGAAAGGGACATGTCTGTCTAACCCCCGGAGGGGTAAGAAGCGTAATTTCGATTTTTTCATAATAAAAAAGTCTATCATTTACGTTGAAAATAAATTGAAAGTGTAAACCTAGCTATTAAATAAAAAGGTTATATTTACCGCTTGATTCTGTTTCGCCTTCGTTTCCTTCATCACCGTCAGATTCCGTTTCATCGTCAGTTTCACCTGAGCATTGCGCCATCTCGCCATTATCACCATCGTTTCCTTCATTTGGATTTATACCTAATTCGCAGCACTTCTTATAGTGTGCTTTACTTTTCATATGTTTAGTTAAATTGCCCTTAGTCTTAAAACTGAAATACAATGAAATATTATGAGTCAATTTTATAACTAGGTGGACTGAATTCATAAGTGTGAATCAATTTAAATAAGGATAAAAAGAAATAACAATAGTGCATATTTAATTTACACCAATTATTTACCTGAAAGCGCAATGTACGCATGTATAAGGACGTACGTCGGTGTGAGTGCGAATATGTTTCTTGAGCATAGACGGCTTCTTGCAACGAATCCCACATTCAGAGCAAACATAACGTCCTCTGCCACGACCGCGAACGTACGTATATTCCTCATTACTTTCGAACCCACCAGTCACCTCCTTTTTAGTCACAATGTTACAAACCGAAAATTTATTTTCGTCTGTTTTCTTCATATCTAACAAATGCATTGTCTGGAAATTCAAAGGACATATATTAAGCATAATTATTTCATACTTAATTCATGAAATATAAATAAAAACATCAGATCGTTATCATACTCAGATAACAAAGTACATAAACATACCTGTTTTTTATCTTTTACAATTCTCTTCCACTGCGATGAATGAGTCAGTACAAGATCCTGTTTAATCACAGCGACAGCTACAGCTTGCGGTCGATGACGTGAGTCATACAGAGACATAGCAGACGATGCTGACAATCCCAGCGGGTCTGGCGTCAGCTCAGATAATAACTGTAAACATATGCATGTATTTACAATACAATCACCATCTTCGCAAGTGCTCGTAAAATATAAATATCAGTCATTAAAAAAATAAGAGTAATAATTACCTGCCAGTTACTGTACATTGATAGAAAATGCTGATTCGGAACATATGTTGGCTGAGGACGATTAATCGTGCAGTAGAAAACTTTTGTCGAACACTTTAATCCTAGATATGTATAGGCATTTCCGTTTAAGTACAGTTGGCCATAAGCTTTAGCAGGGCGAGGAGTTTCTGGGGATACCAAAGGCATTGTATTCGCATTGGGCGTAATCCCGTGATGTCTTTTAGGCGTGAATGTACCAGGTTTTAAGGGTAAAGTAGAGGGCCGCAAAAATTTGGGTTTTCTTTCTTCTACAGTAGGTTTCGTTATGATATTCTTCTGGAAGTAGGCGGTTTCAGACCTTTCATTGTACACTGAAACAACTGGCATCTCTTGAGCGTTAGTATTCTTCTGTACTTCCGATGAACTTGGAATTTGATTGTTGTAAATTTCAGCTTTGGTTATTAGATTTTCAAAATTAAAATTGCGCAACTCCTTTTCTGATTTAGTTTCAATATTCTTATAAGGATGATTGCTACTAAATTTATCTCTATTATTTTGTTTGTATGATGGAAAAACAATGTTTTCTTTCAAAACTGGCGTTTTAGGAATACCCTCGGCACTTCGCTTGACGGCTCCGTCTTGTCTAAGGATTGATTTGACTAAACTTGATGACAACGACTTAGAAATCAAACTTGAGTCATCTACATTCCTTATTTTTATAATAGGAACAGCTGAAATGTACTGTGGCTCAATATTGAAGTGATCTTGAGCTGTTTCATCGACCTCTAGTTTTGATATTCTTGAATTTGGACTTTTACTGTTTCGTAAAGGCTGTGTGTCGTAGTTCATTATTGTCCCTTTTGGAGATTGCATGTTTACTCTGAAATTTCCATGGTGGTCCTCTCGAGTGGGTTGCATAGATGTTTTGTTGGTATCAGTGTTGACTACGTTCTTTGGGTGTGGATTTACATTTCCAACGAATACGCCTGTGTTTGGTCCTGGTATACCCGGCACGTGAGGTATTAATTTACCACCATGAAAAATTGTCGTTGCACCGTTTGGAGATGAAGGACTGAGTGGAGGCAACGTTAATGGATTAAACGCTGTAATGGCACTAAGTGGTGGAAATTGAAAGTGTGTAATATCATGTATATTAGGCAGATTAGAACTTGAAATAGAAGGAGCCGTTGATATTGAAATTCTTGGTGTCTGTGGCTGTGGAGTGCCTATAACTTCTTTAGGTGTTGGTGGATTGTGCATTATCGTTCCACCGGAATGCAAGCCAGATCTCACTACAATATTGCTGGCTTCCACATCATTTCCAAGTTTCGATGGCGACAGATTTTGATGTATTAATATGGGTGAGAGTTGATTTTTGCTGGGCTCAATTCGGAGCGTTGTTGTACTACCAGAATGATCTAAAATTTTTACTTCACCTCCAAACATTTGAAGAGAGGTTGAATTATGTCTCATATGTTGAGATATTTCATCAATAGTTCGTAAAGTTGTCGAGTTGGCATCGATACATCTTATCTTGGATTGAGGATACAGATCATTTGATCTCGGTGAAATATTTTCTACCAACCTTGGACTATAAGTGTCAGCCCGGCTATCAATTCTTCGTTTTGGACTTGGTAACGGCTTCACTTTAAGATTTTCTGATTTTCTTACATAATCTGATGGTACTCTTGTGTCTACAAGTCTTGTGTTTCCAAGTAATGGTCCTGGTGATGGTAAAGGTGCCACCACATCATTGGTTTCTGGTTTCAAGATTACAAGGTTATCAGGTTTAATTCTTGACGGTGACGACTTCGTCGAATTTGTATGTCGTGAATAATTTGATGGCGTTTCTGGTAATCTAACGTTTATTGAATTACTTCTTACAAATAGGTTTTCAGGCCTTACTGATTTCATATCTTTCTGAGATAGAGTATTAGTACTAACACTTCCTTTGCAATAATACACTCTGTGTGTTTCTAAGTTATCAGCACTTCGATATATTATCTGACATAAGGGACATATAAATAATTGTCCATCAATTAACTCACCCGTCACTGACGCTAATCCATTCATCTTAGTTTTGAGTAGGAGATCTTTTATAATGGAGCCTTCTGGATTCAAAGGATGTTTTTGATGGTCACTCTGTGAGAAACTTTCAGAATGAGATCGTTTTCTATATGAATTTTCATTTTCATGATTAGATTTTGTCAAGTTTAGTGGTGATGGTTCTGATTTGATTTCAGCTAATTCAGTCATAAATTGTTTACTCTCCGCTATTTGTTTAATTTTACCATATTTCTTTTGTAATGGTGTTTCAATTACGTCAACAATAGCTTCATTTTCTGATATAATTTTCGAGATATGTTCTGTAAGGAAGTCAGCATTTGGGGAAATAGATTTCTTAATTTTATACTTTTCGTCGCTTTCTTGATATAATGCTGCTCTAAATTTAGGTTTATATATCGTTTTTGTTCTATTGTTCTCATCTCTTAATGAAAAACTCGTGCTCGTTGAAGGCATGCTCGTATCAATAATTAATTCTGAAGAATCATTTGACTCTACATTCTCGGCACGTATTATAGAAGCATCAGAACCATTTTCTGAAACAGATGTTGGCGGAATAGACGTGTCACTTTCCGAACCTCCTGATAAGTCGTCATCATTTAAAGTTACTGATACGTCAGCTCCTTGCATTCTTAAGGCATGAGTCCTTGATCTTTGATGTTTGTATAAATTGGATTTTGTTTTAAAAGCAAAACCACAAGGTACACAAGGGTATGGTCTCTCATTCGTATGAGCTCTGATATGTTTTTGAAGAACTGAAGGCTTGGCACAAGATAATTTACAGTAGGGACATATATAACGTCCACCCACTCCACCATTATAGGCTTCTTTGATTAAATCATTTTCAAGATTCTCAGTCTTATTAGAAAATTCATCAGTAACACTGGTCTGACCAGCTACTTGAACAAAATTATTTACATTACTTAATCTACTATTTTCATCGTTATAATTAATTTGTACATTTTCCTCTACATCCTGAACTTCTAAATGCTGTTTATCTGCTTTTGTTTTAATTTTCTCTATTTCTGGATGTTCTGCTGCGATACTATGATTCGATATTGAAAGACTGCAAGCAGTCGACGATACAATCGTTTCCTTAAGTCTGGTTTCCCCCGTTTTTGACAGGTTTCCGGGAAACACAGACATCGTAGATGCCATTTTTTTGAACTTCTTATGAAGATAGCTGTGATCATTGTTATTGGCGAAATTGCTATCTAAACGTTTTTCTTGTGTAAGCGGCATCGTACCCGCGATGCTTGAACCTGAAACAAAAAATGCATCATTGAGAATTATGAATTTAAGAAAGGGCCTGCCCAGTTTTGTATTTATTTTAACCCTAGTAGTTCAGGACACGACCACCTTTTATAGTATTATTTTAATCATACAGCGTTAAAACTGAATATGCTTAAAGTGTAAAGTAAGAGAAGATGGAACAGTCTCTGATCCAATGAATGTTTTGTTTTTATTGATTTGAGCTATTACTTTACTGATAAATTTATATCATTCGATGTCCAGTGTCAACGTTTAAGAAGTAATTGGTATAATTTATTTATCAAAAGAGAGATATGAGGCAGAAAAATTAAAATTGTATTATTCTGTATTCTCTTCACTCACGTGTATTTTATCGGGGATGCCCGAACCAAGAGTGCGGTTCGTGACCTCGCCACGTGATCAGTTCCTGATTATGGTCTACAGTATGTTGTGTACGAAATTTTCAAAGATAAGTTTACACTGGATCATTTTCTCGGTTATTTCCCAGTAATGTTACGAGTACGTTCTTGCGAATACTCGGCTCGGCGAGTAAGCGCTTACCGCTGTAACATGCCATTCGTTTCGCTACTCTTAGTTGGTGTGTTGGATCTGCGCATTTGTCGTTCGATTAAAGTTTTCCATGTTTGTAAATAAATATTCTAGCGTGTTCTATCTACCTTATGACAACCAAGATAAAAATAAACGTGAGTAAACCGTCCATACATCCAAAATTTTAGCCTCATATCTCTCTCGATAAAAATATATACCTAATATAATAAGTTCAGCATTCTTTCAAGGCAATGAAAGTTCATGAGTATGAATAACCAGAGACCAGCCCCGGAATAGTGAAAAAATAGCATCAGCTTTGCGTTGTATGAAACAGGTTCATCATCATCATTTTAGCCCGGAATCACCTTCTGTTGGGTAAAGGCCTCCCCTATTTATGTGCCATTCCTTTCTAAAATGTGCATCCCTCATACATCCGCTAAACAGGTTAACTTCCAATATTTCAGAGTATTTCATAGTTATAATAATATCGTTATATATCGGTATATGTACTTATGTAGTTGTATCTGAAATGATCTTTCCTTCTGTCTTAACTTTTGGTTAGGACCGTTATTTTTTTAACCGATGGACCGTATTTGTAAAATATCCTATATCGTGGGTGCGATTACAAGCATTTATCTCATCATTTTACTCCCTTACACAAATTTCCAAACCTTTGAAAACTACCTGTAGGCCATATAAATATTAATTATGTGCAGGATTCGAACCCACGACACGCAGTGCAGCAGCTTGTCGTGCACTGCACCAACCGTGTTGTCACAAATTTAGCAATGAGTTGTTTTTTTTTTTTGGTGGTTGTATTTCTAAATTAAGTGCCAATTTGTATTAATCGGCATTCTGGGTAATGCAGTATCTTAAAAAAAGATGTTCTTGATTTGTTAAATATTGTTACCATTGCGATTCTTGATAAAGTAATTTTATTTTAAGGAGACGAGACGGGCAGTTATTCATCGGTTAGTAAAATATAGGTAATGCTCTGCAACAAAAGACAATTACTTTTATGGGCAGTCGTGTCCAAAATCGTGAACAAAACTCGTAGTTAGAACCTAAACATTAATGGACAATTTTTGCTCTATACATTTTTAAAATACTTGACAATGTGGTTTGCAAGCGATTATGCGATATTATACATTATTTGCTTCACTATACAGTTGTGTTAATTTCTTATGCTGCAGTAATTGTTGCATTCACTCCTAGGTTATTGTGAAAAAGCCTGGATAGCCTGCGAAGTTCAAATTGTATTGCGTTATTTTACTGCAGGTCAGTCAGGTTGTACCTACTTTGATTAAAAAATGATTCGGTACCATCATCAATAAGGCTTTACAGAGTTATAATCATTAAAATCATGAATACAAAATTTTGAGTTGATTTAATCCCATTGTTTTTTTTTCATGACGGATCAAATGAACGTAAAAGTGGTGATTTTATATATATATAACTACATCGTGTTGCAGTTGCAAATCATATTTTGTTCAAGATGCAGCCACTGCCGTGCAGGTTGCAAAAAACGCAAGAAAATTTAAAACCCCGTGGCTATCGTACTAAATAAATTTCTTATCTTATCATCTTTCTTACTACTTGCGGAAAAAGTTCGAACACTAACAGCAGCAATAAGTATACAAGTGGTAGATTTAATAGTAATTTTATTTATGTTTATCCATTCAAGGCAATCAAATTTTGTACGTGAAATCATTGAAAAGAACTCGACACAAAACAGCGAACAGCGACGTGGAGAACGTGAACACGGTGTTGACGCAACACAACGCGCATGTGCCGCGCTATTTCTATTGGTGTGTAGTGTGAGTGTGACATCATCGTGACGTCACGCTAATAGACGAGGATATCCCCAGTCGGCGTTGCTTTCTGTCGTGTTTTTTTTTCAACTGACGAAATGGCTTTCATTCTTATTAAGGCAGGTACTTATTTCAGTGAACGTTTGGATTATAAACGATCTGTGTCCGTCGTGACAACAGTGAAGATTTAGCTCTGTGTAAAGAATATTATTTATTTTACCTACATAAAAATAGTTTTATGAATCTCATTTTACTTCGTAGTATTTACGCGTAGGTAGGTAGGTAATTAAAATATGTTCCCTCATTTAAAACTATTAATTTAGCAAGTAGGAACACATTTTTTACTCGTAAGAAATAGCTGAAGGCTTAAGTCGTACGTATCACAAAACAAGATGTGAGAAATACAGTTTTGTAAGTGTGAGTGTTATCTACACAATCCGAATACGTGTGTACGATGGCGGACGACCTCGCTTGCGCTCACTTGAGTCGTTTGTGGACGGCTGCGTCGTTGGAACGTTCCGAGAAGGCGTTACAATTTCTGAGAACTGGAGACAACCAAGCCGCTCCGTTCGTTTAAGAACAGGCAAGCAAATAAGCTCAGTACGCACTTGCCGCTTACGCACACATCGCAAGCCTCGCCTTTATGTATTGGCGTTCTGATAGCTCTATGTGTGCGCGCGCTACCTATTTAAATAAAGACTGGCAAACTTGTGATTGATATAGCTAGCTGTATCCTAGATATAAAACTAACGATCAGGAACGTTGAAATCTTATAGAAGCTAGAATCAATCTGATAAGCGTTTTTATTATGTAATTTCCTACTGCATCACAATGCCGTTCAAAAAACTGAAGACCTACTTCTGATGGGTCTTCTGAACATGTAAATATAAAATCAGAAAAGTGACCCCTTGGGCAAGAGGGAGTAAGTGCTCGTGTTGTAATGAGACAAAGGAATCCCGGCGGCCGGCCGCCGCCCGCCGGCCTGGCGCCAAGCCAGGCGGCGGGGCGGCCGGGCGGCCCTGGCGACGCCTGTGTCGGCCGCCAGCACGCCGCCGTGCCACCACACTGTGCCGCCAACAAACATCGCTGACACCTATCACATAACACACCCTATTATAATATTGGTTGACGTTTATACGCACTCCCTGTATGGAGCCTAATGCTATTTCACACAAATTTCAGCCAAATTACTACCCGATTTCATTTGTATGAATTGTTTTATTCTGATAAAGTGCTTATCAAGATATAAGTAGGGCCAGAAACAAAATTAATTAGTAGTTACTAGCTGTTGCCAGTGGCTCCGCCCGCTAAAACTAGAAAATTATCCCACTGGAAGATAAAATCGGGATAAAACTATCCTATGTGTTAATCCAGGTTATAAACTATCTGTGTAGGTACCAGATGTTATCCAAATCGGTTTAGTAGTTTTTGCGTGAAAGAGTAACAAACATACACACTCACAAACTTTCGCCTTTATAATATTAGTGTGATTCGGTTCCTATAGGACTCATCTTCAAAAGTAGTGTCTTCTTCAATGTTTACTTATGCATTTACTGTCGTAAAACAAAAACATGGTCCGGTTTTAGCATCATTTTTTGTTATTGCCAGTATGGGTGCATAATTTTAACTTCGAAACAACCATTGATTTAGGTACCACCTCATGATTCAAGTTCCTAGTTTGTAAGAAGTAGATAAAATTGATACTTTTTGGTGATTTGTTATTAATTTGTCTTCTTTGTTTACTTCGCGGTTCCGGGATATCCTAAAGGCTAAGTAAGTACCTACGGTACCTAGACACATTCTAAACTTTTTTACAAATAAACGGGTTTAAAGGAATTAAATACTGTATAATATAAAAAATGGTAAACATCGAAATGTATTTTACTTGTTTTTATAGATATAAATCTATATCAGAATCCTTGACCTGAAGAGCGATTGGGTGAGAATCTGCGGTTTGATATTTGTATTTCATAATAATTATTTTAATGTGGTAGATAAAATTGTAATTATCTACCTACTGTGAATAAGCATGAAACTATAGAAGAATCAACACATCCTAGAATTCTTACCGCGGTAAAATTGATCAGTCCACCATTATATCATTGCGGTCTTGATATCATTTGTTGACGCCTCCAGAACAAATGTCAACAAGTCCGATAGGCTGCATTTCACCCGCGCACAAGTGAATCATCGTTAATAATTGCGCGACGATCCACGCCACACGGCACACACACACAGACAACACCTGTACTATCGTCACACAAGTCTCACTCACTAGCACTCCAGTATTGCGACGCCACTTTCTTTTCGCAAACGATAACAATTATTAACATATAAGTATTTATTTGTTTTGTCTGTAAGCTGGAAAATATGTTTCGTTTATCGTACACTCGAAAGAGGAACAGCGTACGTTCCCGCAGCGCGGATGAGTGTTCAACTGTTTGTAATGTCGTTGGTTTGTTCGTTTCGTTCCGTTCGGCTCCCCGCGCCACCCGCGCGCCCGCCCGCTCCCCGCACTCTGCGCCCGCTGTAAGTAGTGATTCATGTCGCGTTTTATCTATCTCCCTCCTTCACCGCAACCGGATCGCTTGTTCTTCGTAATCTATTTATATGTATATCTACATAATATGCACGGACTTTAACCTGCGCTTAAACTACAATTCAAATCTTATTTAAGAACTCGATTATTTATTTGAGAAAGCGAACTTTTGATATATTTGGGACTCTCAAAATAAGTGCCAAGCCTACATCACAACATTCAGATTTTATCATAAAGAAATTTCACTTAATTATTTCCATCACTCTTTTTATCCACGTTGTGCCATAAATTAGCCATATTAAAATGTAATTAAGTATGTTGTGTCTACCATAGTATGTTGTAACTATCGCTCTTTAACTGCCGACCTTAAAACCTTAAATCTACCTGATGCTTTGATTTACAATTGAATTTGGTGTTGACAACAAAAATTGCGCCCCGGGAAATAGTTAAATACTAATTAATAACACGTGTTAAATATTTGTACCCAACAGACAGTGATGATGAGTACTAATCGAAAAAGCGAATGTTAATTAGTTTACAACAAGATTACCATACAATTTTTGTTATCACTTGTATCGGCATGGCAAGCAATGTAGGTACCTAATTTTCATGCAGCGTTGATTTCGTAACGGCTGCGCTCGACTAGAACGGGTATCGGTTTTATTTGCCACCGTCAACTACATTCTCTATTGCAGGAAACTATTTAGCGCCATCGAAAGGTTCTACTTCTACCATATTTATGTTTTTTTTTATTAGTAAGCATCTTCAGTAGGTATCCCACATGGTAAGTGTGCAACTGAAGTTCTTTTAACAAACTTAAACAGATGTAGAATCAGTACCTACCTAGTTTATAATAAGTACAATTAATAATTTATTGTTGGCATTTTCCTATATTTAACTTATCTCGTGAACTTACTATCGGCAAGACCTCTTTATCAAAATTCTATATATTCATAGTTTCTACACAAATAAGCTTGGCATAATACGAGCATTAATCTATATTATGGTCGCAGAGTTACGTAGAGATGATAATTTAGTTTCAGTGAAGAAACTTCATGGTACTCGAGCTAGATTCGAATGTATAATATAAACACATTATTTGCAATGATAATTGGTAGGCGCTTATCAGTATTGCGGAGGCGATGACGCACGCGTTTCGAGGATAGCACGCAGTCGCTCGATTGTGATCACAAGTTGGTCAGGAAACGAGCGATATTCCGACGACCAACACTATAGAAAAACTTGTTTCATAACGTGTTTCGCTGTTCCAATTACATACACTGCTTACTCTTCGAAGTCATCTTCGATTCATAATTATGTAGATAATGTTTTAGGTGTAAGTATTTTCATATTCAGCTTAAAATAAAACTAAATTTCGAAAGATGGTCTACACTATTGGTAGTTACTAGTTAATGATTCAATTTTGTATGCCGCAGCAGCCCCAAAATTAGGTTTGGCAAAAACATCTCGATTCGAAGTTCACTGAGTTTCTTCGGTACGGTACCACAAAAATTGGTTGGCGTTATTCTATGACGGCTGCTGTTTCGCGAATGGAATGGTATGTGAAATGCGGGGGCGCGGGGCACTTGTTGCGTTGTTTAGTTGGCGTTGGTACCGCCTGTTGCCGACTGCCGACGTCACGTCACGGCCTTGAGTTACACGCCACGGGGAGCGTCTGTTTCTGTGTCTCCTGCACCTGACTACACTTGTGTTTAACAAAATATGCGTTGCCACCTACTACTTCAAGTAGTAACTTTTTCCAACCGCTCTTCCAAGAACCATTTGACAAACAAAAACCAGTTTCCCCGATTTCAACCGAACTTGGTCATAAACGTAACTTTCTACGTCATCAGCAATTTAGGTACGTAAATGAGTTGGTTTTACTATAAATCACAAATCAGTCTGTATAGGTAAAACTTCAATCTTAGCCCATAACTACCAACTATTTGGCAACGCAGCAGCTGTTGAATAAATTTGTGATTCTACCTGGGCGCCATGAAGTCGCGTGTTCGGGAAACCATGAAACCAATCAACTCAGTTTGAGACACTACTGGCTCAGACTGAGCTTTCTAGAATTTACTAAGAAATAATGACTAGAATTAGAATACAAGCATGAAAAACATTCGACTATTGCATCTCTACCCAGAATTTAATTGGTAAATAAGTGTTATGTAGTGTTATTTACCTTGTTTTGTTTCATACGTGTATTATAATTTATAATAACTGACGTCAATGTAAGTGTTTTTCATGACAGACAGTATGCATGTGTACAATATGCTTTCAGAATATTATACCTAGACTCAGTATTTTTAACGTTGGAAGCCTGTCCGTGTACGTTCAGTTTTCGAGCGTGCTTCATTGCACGAAACAGGTTTGCGACTAGTGCGAATGCAGAACCGACCGCATCGTCTCCCCCACCTTGCCCGGGCTTCCCTCGGAACCAGGTCATCATTAACCTGCCCGACCGCTACGCCACCGACCACACCCCGTCCAATTTCTGATGTTTTTAAAGTTTTCTTGTTAAATATCTTACGAATTAGTTACAACACTTACAACCATGTATCCCAAAGTGAAATAAAAAAAACAAATAAGTGAAAATTAGAGTCGCACAACCGAGTTCCAAATTGAAAGACAAAAATTTAATTTGCAACCAAAATAAGTTATCCACTGATCGTTTTACAAAGCATTTTTTCCCTGTCTAGGTATGGAACCGTATACTGTAGCCATACCTTGTACCGTCTCTTAACTCGATGCCTTCACCCGTTCCTGAGAAAAAGGGTCCTGCCAGACAGACAAAAAACCGATGCGAACCCTTAAAAAGTATCGTAACTCAATATAATATTTGACTTGCCTATATATTGGCGTTTATTATTATTTTTTCGGACCACTATCCCTCACTTTTATGAGTTTTATGATCCAGAATCTTTACCTAGTGGCACAAGCTTTGTGTAGCTGGAAAACAAAATGTTACGGCTTTTCCATACGGAACGAAGCGTGCGTCGCGGTCGTATATTGTTGCCGAAACTTTTCATCCTCTGATTAGGATGTTATGAGGAGAGCCCTTGATGGTTGACACGGTGGAGTCTGTGTAGGTGTTGAAAGGCTCATCAACCGGATCATCACTATAGTTGCGTCGATTTAAGAAGAGATGAAACAGATATCACTTAAATTGGTCTTAAAATCAACCACGCCAAAGTAATGGTGATAGACCAAGCTCATTTTCTTCCAATTTCAAAACAACTATGTAGATGGTTATAAGAGAGAAATTCAGAGATTTCGTGAATTTTGGGATTCTTCGATTACGGGTGGCTGCTTTGAGGAAGTCCGTTGTCGTACCGGTATGGCTATAAGTGCGATATAGACCTGAGGAAGATTTAGAAGAACCGTGGCATCAGTCGAAGTACCAAAATACGATGGCGAGCGGTTTGCACTGTGTGGTTGTAATCCTTAGAGTTAGGGAACGACGAAGAAGAAGCAGAGCTGCCACATGGACCAGAGCCAAAATATATATATATATATATATATATTTATTGTAAATCAGATATAAGCATAATTTACAGAATATAAACTCTAATTAAAAGATCCGATATTAAAGATGGATGTCACATGATTTAGAGTTGCAATTATACTTTATGATAATCATAATATAGCAATGCTTTTAACTTGCTTGCCAATTGGCGCCTTTATTATGTCAGGTAAGTAGGTATTTAATAATTTTAAATTGACATTGGCAATAACAGCAGCGTCGATTTAGATATTTGTATTTACGGATGTTCGGATCGCCATCAGGTGGAAAGCTTACGTAGGTAGACACAGTGGGTCCACGTCAGTCATAGTAGCTAATAAAAGCTAGCCGCTTATTAACATAGAAACTCAAAATCAATAAAAATTTTGGTTCTGCAAATGAAATGCATTTTAGGTTATGATACAAGTTTCAAGATACAAGGTTTGGATGATCGCAAAGCAGGTCTAGAATTAAGTCCGGTATTTAGGTGCCACACTGTGATACTAACGCTACTCAAACGCAATATTATTTAAATTCACATTTGTACCTATTTATTAAAACTGGCATCAAGAGAATGGCGTCATTCTTCGTGAATTCCGGCGTCCTCGTATCGACGACCAAAATACCTACGCCATATGTATGAATGTGACAATAATATTCGGTGAGTCACACCGAGTCGGGTAGCACTTGACCAAATAAACAAATGTTAAATGTTCACAAGTCTTTCCTCAATGACGTTCATCAATGTGATGTTAGTATAGCTTTTATCTAGTATTCAAAAAGTGAAATAAGTGAGTGAAGTAGGTACCCACAAAATAATGCGATAATAATGTTACGAGCTGGGTATGGGATAAATAAAAACATTACCAATTAAACACACAATCGCAAAACACTACTGAACACTTTATCGCACTAGATATCTCTTCGAACCTCTCGTTGTCTCGCTTAAAAGTAGATTGACTCGCTTCGTCATCTCTCGGTCATTTTATACCCCAAACACAAAAGATATTCGAGAAAATTCCCTATTATTCCATAAAACATTAACAAAAAAATAAACTTAAAGATAAAAGAACCAACAAGGAAGAAGTTACTTTACGCCTTCGGCATTCGGTCGAAATTACAATGTCAATTGCCGCTGACTCCGCGCGCGGACTAACTACCTATAGAATGTATGACCGACGTAACACTGCCCCCTCCTTAGACATGGTCGACCCGAGCATCATTAGTCCCGTAATATGGCGCCAATCGGTCTACATGCATAATCTTAGGCGCACCTCGCGGTCCCTAGTGTATTCGGTAGGTGACATCGTTGATCCTAATCACAACTCTGTATGGTCCATCCTATTTTGCTTGCAATTTCGGGGACTTTCCTTTGCTCAGCACTAGATTATTCAACCACACCAGCGAACTTTCGTCGAAACCACTACTGTTTGCCTTCCGGTCATAACGGGTCTTCATCTTCTCAGACATCTGTTGTCCGGATTGTCTGATATGCTCATACACATCATTTAACTTGTTACGCATGTCATTTGCTTAATCCGTTACACTGCGTGGCACATCAGGGGGAGTTCCAGTGATTAAATCTGCAGGCAACTGTAATTCCCTTCCAAAGTTCGCGAAGGCTGGAGTTAGTCGTACTTTCGTGAACTGCACTCCGATAGGACAGAACAAACGGCTGTATGTGCTTGTCCCAATCAGTTTGCCTGCTTTCCACAACTTTTGCCAGATATCTCTCCAACGTCTGGTTGAATCTTTCCACCATTCCATCAGATTGTGGGTGGTAAGAGGTGGTTCTGGTTTTGTGTGTCAAGTGGTCCCGCAACGTCGAGTGTTATCAGATCCCAGGGGGCTCCAACGTTGTACACTTTTAATGCACCTCTGCTTCGTGTGTGAGGTCCCTTCACAGCCGCACAGCTGGTACATTTGCGACACCGGTCTTACCATCATCTCGACAGTGGATCCAGTAAAAGCGCTCTCTGATCTTCAGTAGAGTCCTTTTTACCCCCATATCTCCTCCTGAGCATCCAGCATGGTAGAGCCCTAAAACATCCGGTACCTTTGCTTTACGGACAACCATTTGTAAATGACAGCTGTCCCCTCGAGCGTTTTCCCATTTACGGCACAAGACTCAATCCTGGATCTCTAAGCTGTTCCATTGTGCCCAATAACTTTTCGTAATGGAACTCATTGCAGATAGATCACTCCACTTAGGCTTCGGAGCACCAGCTTTGATCCAGTTGAATATTGGCTTGATGTCTGTCTGAGTCATTTTGTTGAGCCTGTTGTAGGGACTCCTTCCATTCATCGCTGAGATCCGTTCTAAGCATCCTCACATTCCTCACGTGCACTACTACCTTAGCCTCTTGCCTGGCACAGTGCTTGCAGTCTTCAGGACAAGGTCATCTTGACAAGGCGTCTGCGTTACCGTGAGTTTTCCCACTGCGATGTTCGGTTACGAAGTCAAACTCTGTCAGTAGTTCAATCCATCTCGCCACTTGCCCCTCTGGATTCTTGATCTGTAATAGCCACTTTAATGCAGCATGATCAGTTCGTAACTGGAATTTCCGTCCCAACCAATATTTGCTGAAGTGCTGCAATGTCTTCACTTCGGCGAGCAGCTCTCGTCTTGTTACGTTACGCAGTAATTTCTTTCCGGTTTGGACAAAGACTTGCTGAAGTAAGCTATAACAACCTCCTGACTCCCTTTCCGTTGAGATAACACGCCCCCAATTCCAGTATTACTTGCAGTGTCAACTATAAAGCCATTTTCAGTGTCAGGATATCCCAAATCGTCGTCGCAGCCCTCGTCCCAACAGAATTGTTGCTTTTCCTCAGTGAGTTTGTGTAGAGGTTGAATGTCGGCACAATTGTTTACAAACCAGGCAGGGTCCATTCCATTTTCATTTCATAATTTAATACTCAAAGGACTCTACCTGCTTCCGAGTTTTCTTTCATTTAAAATGTGCTTGTTTTTTGCTTTTCAGTTTTTCAGTCGGGTTTTTTAGTTGTTTAACTACTTTTTTTTGACGCATCCAAGCTACTTCCTCGCAAGTGCCGATCAAGGTGCCCTTCTTAATCACTTGCTCCTTGTCACTTGGATTCAGGATGCGTACAGCTGAGATGTTGTTGGCCTTTACCAGAGTTCGTGCCATCTTCCATGTAAACTCATTGTTCACCCTTTCTATCAGACCACTTCGATCTTTGTGTCCAGAATTCTGTGGTAACTTTTTCAACACTCCTTGGTCAATGTCGATCAAGCCCAAGCCTAAGATGCAATCGTCCACTATGTCGACCACGATGACATTGTGCCGGTAAATTCTATCACCCTATTTTAACTCCACCTCCTTCTTGCCTCGGACGGTTATGTGCTAACCGGCAGCAATTGTATACGGTTGTGGTTATTGAAGTAGTCTCCAAGAAACCGATGGGAGGGCGCCAGGTGAGAATTGTCGACCGTGTGAGAAGCTCCAGTATTCAACGTCAGTTTGCATGGAGTTCCGTTGACTTCGCCGTTGATAGTCAGACTGTTACCGTCGTGTGCTTGTGAGATCGAGATCTTCGGGGCTATTTCAAACTTCTCGTGGTGCCCAACTCTCACAGCAGCTCTAACTTCCAAGTCACGTATTCCATCTACGAACGCCTGTACCAGATTTCCATCAATAAGTGCAGGGGCGGACTGGTATGCTTTCCGAACCAGCTTTTCAACTTCCAGGGCCCACTGCTGTAGCTGTAGGTTCTCGGCATTACGTTGGACACGATCCTTTAATTTGGCACGAAAGACGTGCTCCAGGTGCGCGTCACCATATCTAGATTCTAACGCCCCCAGCAGCTGTTCGTGGGTCACATCCTTGCCGAGTGCCTCAAGAATGGTAAGGGCCTGGTCTCGGAGACCCAAGGTAAGCGCTGTCATGGCTTGCACTTTTGTCCACCCATTCGCCTTCATAACGAAGATGTTCCGTCGAAAGGCGGCACTTTAAACCCGCGTACCGAAGGTGCAGCAATCACTGAAGTCACAGCCCCGTCTCCAACCTTAATTTCACTCAAGGCCTTCTTCACATCAGCAATCTGAATTTCGGCCTTTGAGATTCGATTGTCGCGCTGCTGTACCTGCTTCTTCATCAAGCTCAGCTCTTTGCCAACTGATGCGTGAAGATCCTTTAACAGGGGCATATGTTCCTCTTGGCGCCGAGCTTTTTCTTCCTTGTCCCGTTACAACTGTTCCTGCAACTGGCGAGCCTGCTCCACTTGACGGCGCGCCTGCTCCTCCTTATCCCGTTGCAACTGCTCCTGCAACTGGCGAGCCTGCTCCTCTTGACGTCGAGCCTGCTCCTCTTGACGTCGAGCCTGGTTTTGCAGCAGCGCCATTAAGGCAGACAAGTCAAGTGCTGGAGTGCGCTGCTGGAGAAACGCCAAATAAGCCAGCGACTGGCTCTGACGTAGGCTGGACACCGCCCGGTGTCAGTGTCGGGGAGACTCCAAATCGCCCGTTGGTCCATAGCTTGTTGTCGCTGACTCCTAGTACGGATACTATCCGTATCATGTCGTCCTTAGGTAAAATCGGCATTATTTATCCCTCACTTCTGACACTAAATTGTTACGAGCTGGGTATGGGATAAATAAAAACACTACCAATCAAACACACGAATTAACTTTATTACTCACAAAACACTTATACACAATCACAAAACACTACTAAACACTTTATCGCACTAAATATCTCTTCGAACCTTTCATTGTTACTTAAAAATAGAGTGACTCGCTTCGTCCTCTTTCGGTCCTTTAATACCCCAAACACACAAAAGATAATCGAGAAAATTCCCTATTATTCCATAAAGCATTCACAAAAGCATTGATAAAAAAATAAACTTAAAGATAAAAGTACCAACAAGGAAAAAGTTACTTTACGCCCTCGGCATAGGGTCGAAATCACAATGTCAATTGCCGCTGACGCCGCGCGCGGACTAACTACCTACAGAATGTAAGTAGGTACCTACTAGAATTTACGAGTACTTCACAGTTATTAGCGAGGTTTCCCGAAGATTCTAGACGACCGACGTAACAATAATTTTAAAAAAAAGTGAAGCTATCTAATGATGGCCATCTGCAAAAACCATTTGCTCGTTTGTGCCTATTACATGAATAAATAAAATAAAAAAGCCTTTTATTTCATGCATTAACAAAACAATTTAACAAAGAAACAATGTGCAAACCAAATCAATCTAACATCAATACATATAATTTGTTATTAATTAAAAAATATCTTATTAAAACTAAAAAGTTATTAAAATTATTATTTATTAGTCCATTAATTAATTGATTTAATGTTGTATAATATAATTTTAATTGGTACTTCATTTGATTGTGAGAAATTAGTAAACTTTCCATTTTCATTAATTTATTTGGAATTTCTTTCAATATAATATCTATTGCAAGAACCGGGGTCTCAGTGGAAGGTAAAGGCCTCCTCCAGAGATAGTCAATTTTTCCTATCTTCTGCTACTCGCATCCAGTGGGTACCCGCTATCTTAATGATATCGTCTGTCCAGCGTGTATTTGGTCTACCCCTTTTTCTTTGGCCCGGTGGACCTAGCGATGATGTTCTTTTTCTAGTCCAGCGATTTCATTAAGTTTAGCTACATGTCCTGCCCATCGCTATTTTAGTTTCTGTGCATAACTGACAGCGTCGATAACTTTAGTCGTCTGTCTTATGTCAGTACTAGCTGTTGCCAGCGGCTTCACCCGCTACAACTCGAAAATTATCCCACGGATCATAAAATTGGGATAAAAACTATCCTATATGTTAATCCAGGGTATAACCTATCTACATACCAAATTTCAACCAAATCGGTCCAGCCGTTTATGCGTGAAAGAGTAACAAACATCCACACATCCATTCTCACAAACTTTCACATTTATAATATTAGTAGGATTATAATATTAGTAGGAAGGATTAGTAGGATGGCGGATTTTTTCGATATTACAAATCATCAGAATGCTTCTTTCCATACTTCTTTGACTTGTTATGATCTTGTTTTTATTTTTCCAGTAAATTTCCAGGTTCGACAGGCTTTGATTTTTAACTTTATGGTCATGACACTTTTTAGAATTTCTTTGAGACTAATATCCTTTATTATAAATGCGGAAGTACCCATTTTAACTTCTAAAAAACTGCACCGATCATCCAGAAATTTTGCATATAAGGGTGTCAGATGTACAGCATAGATATTCGCAACCACTCGATTGTCCGTCATATCCAATCGATCGATCGTCCTATCAAAAATCGCTATCGACAAAACCGAACAAGATGACCAATTCTACCGACAGCTATTTGCTATCGGAAATTTAGAAGTGTAATCGAGTCAGAATAACGACGCGATTTTGTACTTTACTATAAACAAGAGTCGTTGCGTATCCATTTATAATTAAAATCATTTTTAATTATATTATTTGTAACTCGACGATCTGTCAAACTTATAGAATACTAATTCAACATTTTTTTTTCACCACGAGTGTTTATACCGTGAAACCGGCCATCATTGCCCGCATTTCCACGTATTTTTGAGATTTTGCAAAAAATATTCACCAGAACTCGTAATAAAGTCGACCATGGTAGCAATTACGGTTAAAGGCCTAAAATCACAAAATAAAGTGTTTCTAACTTTAACAGAATCCAAGAAAAAGGCGCCTAAATAGCCGGGCAAAATTATACGCACAACCGTCCAACATTGCTCAACCTTAATTTCTCTAAAATTATCAGTTCTAAAGCTTGGGTAATAGGGTATGTTTTAGTGAATTATGCAAAGTTGCCATCCTTCGTGTTCAATATGTCAAAAACATATTACTTTTTATTTTACTGAGGTGGGCAATGTTACACTACACACCAGGGACTTTTTCATACATAGTAAAACAGTGGATTAGGGTTGATACATATTAATGTGATAAATAATAATCTGTTCAAATATAAACTCTTTTATAATCAATAATCAGTCAAGTACAATCGTTGTAAATTGCAGGTATAAAACTATGAGTAGGTACCTATTATGAGCTTTATGCCCTAAAGGGTTTTAAATCAAATCTTACAAAAAAAACTTACAAAAATGGTAAAACAATCCTTAAAAAGAAAAATAAACATTGCAACCATTTTACATTTTCAACCGCGAGCTGTAACATCTCTTCTGAATAATTTTTATAGGGCCGAGACCCGAAGACTCTGCGATTTCTTTTCGTAGGCTTTCCCATACTGCAACCAAACAAACTAAATGTAGGTACCTAGTTTATATTTGTCAACTGAGTGCTGATGGGTGCCAACCCTAACATTATTTTTGTAGTGGGCAATGTTGTCACTCTTATGTTCGCGCAAATTCGGGAATCATTGCCCACTCCATTATCTTCAAGATTTTATGTTGTAAAGGTCTCAAAGTAGCATTAAAATGAAGCGCGACATTTATAATTACTCTGATATTAAAATAACTTACCTGAGAGATGTAGTACGCTGACAGTAAGTAAAAACATAACACAAGATTTTGGCACCACCTCACACTAGTCCTCCTTTCAACATGTCTCGCTGACAACTGAGTGAAGTTAGCACCGTTGCTAATTAATATTTAATTTTGCCAGAAAAATGTTTAAATTTACCCTAAAAATTAGATAATGTTGTCAGCTAAATACAATTATTTACAAATCATTATTTTAGTTATTTTTCGTGTTCGGGCAAACATATCCGCTAAGGGCAATGATGGCCGGTTTTACTTTATTATGCCATGTCGATCGAATCTGTGAATAGCATTTAAATTTGCCAATCGTTCGATACAAAAATCTGATACTCAAAAAAATGTCACGATCGATTCGACTTCGAATCGATTGTTTGTGAATGCAGAAACGGACAGGGAGTACCTTTCATCCCGAAAAAAATTACTGTTTTCAGGAAAACAACAATAACGTTCTTATGATAATAGATGGCGCCACGTGTTTTCCGAATCATGATTGAATTATATTATTATAGAAACTTTAGTAGGTAGTATCCTACTAATAGTATAAACGCGAAAGTTTGTAAGTATGGATGGGTGGATGGATGGATGTTTGTTATTCTTTCACGCAAAAACTACTGAACGGATTTGGATAAAATTAGGTACACAGATAGTTTATAACCTGGATTAACACAGAATAGTTTTTACTTCGATTTTATCTTCCCGAAGGATAATTTTCGAGTTGTAGCGGGTGAATCCGCTGGCAACAGCTAGTTTTTATAATAATTTTACGAGGATGAAGGTCGCGGGGCTTGGCTAGTACATAATTATGTCATTAAAATTTAAAAACCAAGAACTATAAAGAAAATTACATTGGCTTTGTTTACATAGGTAGGTATTTTCGCGGGCAAATGTTATGTTGGATATAGGGAGTGCGTCGGGAACTCGGGATCGTCTTTTGGATATTCGCCAGCGAGGTATTCCCGCTTCCGAGGTGCATTCTCAACGCCCACACTCATTTTCTCTTTCGTACTCATCGGAAAATAACTAAATAATACAGCTCTTATATTATTACGGGTAAAATCGCCTCTCATAGCTTATATGAAGCATAATATTTGTCATCAACATTTGACATAGTAATTGAATAGCAAATGGGGCAGGCAGCAGCCAACAGGGTCTTCAATTATCAAACAAGTACAATATTGGGCTACAGTTCAGCTTCGTTTATTTACATCTCATAATTCGGGGCCTGATTCACGTCGTCGTCGTAACGTTTAAGGGTTTACCTAACATTGTCTGGCAACAATCATTACTGTACCAGTAAGTACCAGCACGCGGCGAAAACTAATCTAGATCATGCGAAGTCATATTTTTGGGGGAAATTAATCACAAAAAAATACTTCATGATAAGCCGATAAGTGCGAAACTACAAATATTTCTTAGTATTTGAGATATCTATTGTATTCAAAGAATTAATAACGAGATAATTGCTTAAAATACCTACTAAGTACTTAAAAGAGGTCTACAATTCTATTTTTGTACATTAATGAATTGAAATGTATCTACAACTTAAGTATAAATTTTCCTTAATGAAAGAATTATGTATAACATAAATATAATTTTCTGAATCATGTTTACCTACTTTTTGAGATAATTAAACCAAAATAAACCCATTTTAATAGGGTATTTCACCAAAAAAATCTAAGTAGTCCGTCAGACAGATTTTCAAAAAAAATAATGGGCACGTAATTTTGTTCTTTTTTTAGATAAACAAAAGATGAAGACGATATAAATATTACTTCGAAAAGTCGTGTCAAGTCGTGTCAAGTCGTGTGACGTCACAACACAAGCACGACGTCACATGCTCCCACTCATGATCTTTGATAAAACAAAAAACACGTACTTATCCAATATTTTTCGATTATCTAACTGACTGACTACTTATTTAATTCGATTTTTTTGGTGAAATAACCTATTGTTCGATTTTTTCTTGACTATGCAATACGCTTTGACTTTGAATTGAAAAATGTATTTATTTATGTGCACAATTTTTTTCTATTATTTTCACAATATTCGAACGTAGTAGCGACACACTTACACAAATGTATACCAAACCAACCAACCGTAATCTTAGTTCACTGACGCGAAATATTTACGATAACTTGCAAAAAGTATTCAACTTCAAAATTCAAATCAGTCACTGATAAATGGTTGGTATAAAACTGGTGATAACAACGTAAGACAGTGCTTTATGTCCCGAATTTATATCTATACCTATATTATTATACTGTATGATTAAAAAAATGTTTTCTTCAATCTGAATCACATTAGAGTACATAGGTACCTACTACTATTACTATAAATGCGATATCTAAACAATCAAATTGACAACCTCCTCCTTTTTGGAAGTCGTTTAGAAAACTAAACGATGGTGCAGAGTCACAAGTTTTATTATAGGTTATACTTATAATGCCTTTTGAGCAGCACACTAGTAGCCACAAAGCTACCTATAGATTTTTAATCGCTTTAACGATATACATACTTACGAGTAACACAAAATTAAATATTATTTCACGGGCCTCAAAGTAAAAACAACATACTTCCTTAGACAAAATGTAAACGGATCCTTCACGAAACCGTCAACCAAGCATTCTATAAATTAAACTATGTACCTAACTCTTCGAAAAAAATATTACAAGGAAATGTGTTTTTTGGGGTGAAACTTCACGGGTTTACACTTGAACTCATATAACCCGCTCAAAACATTGTAATAATACCTAGATGCATTATAGTGCTGGGTTGGGTTCTTCAGAGGTACCTACAGATATTTAAGTAATATTAAATATGTGTTTTTTTTTATTTAAACTTGTGAATAAGATAGAACGTTGAACTGATGATCCGATACCTTCATAACTAGCAGGGATAGACTAGTACAAAAAACTTCGGCTTCGTTAAGGGTTCGTAACTTTGTACCCTGTATGTACTTATATGGAAAAAAATAGCATAACAAACAGATTTTTTTATTTTTAGTAAAGCTTAAAACTCAGTCCGGAGTTCCGGACTGAATTAAATCGATTTTACAGGTTTATTTTTAGTTTACAAAAACTAACTTAGTTTTTAAAAACTTGAGGTAGCAAAGTGGTCATCAAGTGGTTTTGGAGGAGATTACTTAAATATTATGCAGTATTTATTTTTTGACAAAGGTTTTTTTACAAAACCAACACCTACTTACGGATAACTCTCACTGAACAAATTAAATCAGTAGGTAGACTAGGTAGGAAGGTATGTTTGATTTGATTATTCATCTGTTACTAGATGTTATTGTAGAACATCTACATGCCCATTATTTGATCAATGGCAGACAAAGAATTGTAATTGTAGCTGCTGAACATAAACTATAGTTGGTACCTATTTGATAAACAACTAGTAAACAAAATATTCAGCCAGTAATCTTATTTCTCATATCGGAAGGTGGGAAGTTTACTGCTACTCAGGATGATTTTTAGATTAAGCCGTGCTTGTCTAGGATGGTCCGTGGATGGGTGACCACCACATTCCAAGCTTTCTCCTTGCCTCGGAAAGCAGGTTAAGTTGTTGGCCTGGCTGTCATTTTTATTTGTATTTTTTTGGCAGTCATTACAGGTCCAGAAAGTCTGACAACCAGTCTTACCTAAGGGTATCGTATTACCCAGTACTAATTGGGTTGTGGAGGTCAGATAGGCAGTCCCTTCATGTAAAATACTGATATTCGGCTGCATCCGGTTAGACTGGAAACCGACCCCAATATAGATGGGAAAAGGCTAGGCCGATGATGATCAGAAGGTGGGTAATGATGCAAACAGTTTCCTATCCATTATTTTGCTGTTTGCAATAAGCAGCATAATATTTGACAGCTACTCGTACTTGCTGTGCCTGTAAAAACGGACGCAGTTAAAGAACATTCTTTCAAGAAAACTGTGAAACAGGTTTTCGGAACCGACGTTTTGAGAACCAGTGCTGTCTTGAATCTCAGTGATATTATTAGCTATCGCGGGCCTGTTGCCAGAGGGTTGTATGATGGTGCTAGTATTGCATATACGACCCTTTGCTTAAACTTGGGTTATGTGAATCTTTTTTTTTCATTCGGATAATAATGGAACCGAGCACTTCCTTCGTCTGCCTAGCCTTCTTCCAACTATTTTTGTGTGAGCTTCCAGTCTAATCGGATATAGGTAAATATTTTACATGAAGCGACTCATTTTCTAACCTCCACAACACAGTTACTGCGTAAAAGATTGACAGATTACCAGTAACAACTGCCAAGGATCTACATTCTACAAATAACAACCGAGACCAATAGCAGCGCGATGGATAATTATTTATCCACGAGCCCTTCAGTAGAGTAATTCCGTAAGTATAGAATTAGAATTATTAGTTTGACTGAAAAGGCAAGGTAATTTTTTTCAATTCATCGGCGGAGCCATAAATTTTTCGACTTTATGATCTCAAATCTACCGCTTACTCAAATTGGCATTCGTCTGCGTTTCACGTGCTTATAACATATTCGTTGGTACTCTTTGGCCCAAACGGTATGGGTATGTTATGTAAAACGACAAAAAAAGCAGTTAAAAAAACCCGACTGTAAAAACTGAAAAGCTTTTGTGTTTATTGGATTTGTCACTTTGAATTTCTTTTAAACATAATTATACTAAGTGTATTATACTTTTATAATCTCCTTTTAAAACCCTTCATTTTGATACTTTACTGAACTGGGTTTTTTTTTGAACTCCTTGATATAGCCCCCAAAATCCGCAATTTGTCACTGTTTTTTTTTATTTCAAAGTAGCCAGTGACACTCGTACCATCAAGACGAATCTAACGACATATTATTAAAATCCCTTCATCCGTTCAGCAGACTATTGCATATCTTTTAGATGTCAGTGGCTATCATATTGTCCATGATTTAACTGTCAAATTGGTTATGGTTTAGTACAAAATGGAACCATTTGACAGTTAGTTGATGGACACTATATGATAGCCACTGTCATTTAAAAGTTACGCAATAGCCCTGCAGGAGTTATGAGGGAACAAAGAAACGGACATACATAGTTAAAACACGTAACCCTTCTTTTGGGCTTCGCCGCAGTCGGGTCAAAAGGACAAAAATGATAGCAATGTTGTGATGTACCGAAATAGGTTTGCCAAGACTCGTCCCGCTTTTACTCTTGATCTCAATCTTTTCCAAGGACAGATGAGGTTGACGGTGGAACGAACTAAGCCAAGAGAAGCCTATTACCTCGCGTCTAAAATAGATTGGGGTCGTATGAACCGCTTTCTCTTCTAAGTTTTTATTTTTGAGTTTATTAACTGATACCGCAGCATGGTTTGGGGTGCCTGCGCGGACGTTAAAATTAGGTAGGATATGAATGTCCTGTCTAAAATAACGATCAGAAGAAAATCGAAAAAGGAAGTCGACCTGTTCGGGTACTAATCATCATTTGGCTAGTCTCAATGGGTTCAGCTCCCGCTCTGGCCAGATGCAGCTGAATTCCAGTATTTTACTTGTATGTTAATTATGTGTAATATTTTATAGCAGCTGCCTATCTGGTTACAAACCACAGTTACTATGTAAAAGCGACACCTTTGGTAAGACTGATATTATCCGACTTCCGAGCTTCTCGAAAACCAGTTACGTTTTTTCAAAGATCTACGAATGACAGCCAGGTCCAACGCTATTATTTACTTAACCACGAACCCCAACTTTCGTTTACAGCTAACTAATATTAATTTCTAAGTTTTGTTAAAAGAAAAGCTTTACAAGCACATTCATTATAACAGTTGAGTGTTGTTCAGTCAGTATGCAATTCTCAGAATACCCCCGAGCACGCGCTGCGGTGCTCGCTCGACAATCGGCCGGCGCAACGTTCCAGCATACTACAATAAATATTATACTGCCTACCTACGTAACCTTTTCACATTTACGATTCCTATAGTTCTAAGAATCTTCTTCGATTCCCTCGATAATAGTTAATGTTACTTGTAACAGACAGGGGCATGGGGCATACTGCTGTTTTATTTCTCAGTATCTGAATCTAAAAAGCAAAATATCAGAAAATATGTGGCGAATAACAAGTTCTTCACCACCGGCTTATATTGCCGTTGATTAGAAATTCCAGTGAAAATAACGTATTAATTGCATAACTGAAAAGCACTCGCAAACCAGAAAAAAGATAAAAACGGTGGTGCTCATTGTTATTTCTGCTTATTGTAGTGTATGTTCGTTTTTAAAAAAACCTATAACAAGATGCAGTTGTTAAATTATTATATTTTTAAAAGTTTTCATTTCATATTTTTGATTTAAAAAAAATTGTAGGTACCTATGAAGAAAAATAATTTTCCACCTTAGAGTTAATCAATAAAATTTAGATATTTTTATTACAATTTATTTATAGATCTTTTGAGATGGTGGCGAATTCAAATTATGATCACAAGAACCATGCTCAACGATTGAGAAAACCGAAGCCCAAAAGGAGGGTTAATGTAATAATATTCACCATCATTGAGCATTGGCAGAGACACATAAGATTGTTTGAGTCTGATGGTACGCAGTCCATCAACATAAATTGCGTTACTCACGCTGTTTACATACGATTTTTTTTTATTATTTGAAATTTTAAACTTTTAACGTAACTTTCGACATTCCTGGAAACACCTGATCACATGTTAGCTGCGTGAGAATACTGACTGCTTAAAATTCTTTAATGATTACTCGATGTTGTCCCAACGACCTCTTTGACACTAAACTTACATAATTAATTTACTAATGTAAATACGTACCTACCTACTCGGTAAACACTAAAGGTGTTCTACCTATTTATTTAAACACTTACACACGTATAATAGGTATCAAAAGCAAATTCAACGGATGCCTAAAAGCAGACTTAAGTGCAACTGCACAAAGCAGAATTTAATCGTGAAAGGCAACCCAGAAAGTTACAAAACCTGTAACGTGGACTGCACCTGGCGAGGGACTGATACACAAGTTTTGCCTTCACACATTATAATTGCAAAACTTTGCTGGCTTTTAAAATAAGCGTCAAAGACAAAAGGCTTAAAAAAAAACAATATGTTTTTTACAGTATCGCAAAATATCTTAAGACTTTAGCCGGTATGACATTTGTTTAGAACTTTAGATTATCGCCTCCTCCCGTTAGTATAAGAATATTTTTGAGTAGGTAATGCCTTTCAAAAAAATTGCGCAATTAATATTTCAGGATGGCTTATGCGCAGGCTGAGTACATTACTTCCGAAGCCATTGGCATTACCAACAATCTGCTCACAGAAAAACCCAAGGAATCGTACATGAAAGCCTACGACGATTTTTACAAGTGGTAAGTTAAACTACAAAGGGCGGCAAACCTGTACCTAAATCAGTGCTTTTAAATAGGTCTACTAACAGACTGTAATTGTTATTTTATTAAATACTTTGATTCTAGTACTATTGCTTTTATTGTCTCGTAGATGGTGTGAAAAATAGAGTATTCACCTCGGGGATAAAGGTGCCTTCGTCTTGGAGACCTTGATTCCCAAGCTGCACTCAGGATTCTTGTCTAACTCCCTCGCTTTGCGCGGGAGTTAACGCTGGAGTCCTTCGATTTGATCGGGATTCAATACGGCACCCGCTACATAAGACACTCCTTTATCCTCTTGGTGCTCTACTATTACCTACTCAAATTAATAGCACATAAATATTGTTAAAACACATTTTATTATTGCATTCTCAACAAGCACTAAAGTCAAATACACGAATCAACATCACCACGCTCTCGTTGTGAACTACATAGGTACACCAAATGGAAATGAGCGAGAGAGAACGCCATATCTGTGCCATGCTTTAGTCTACCCTGCTACCCCACCTCGCCGCTAGTGATGCTATCCTATCACAAAGTTGTATCGGTGTGAACTGTGAGCTAACCAAGTAAGGTATAAAATGTTACCTGAATCATGTTAACGAGCTATGAAATCAGGGTCATTATGCCTTTTCGTTACGCTACAGTTTTAGGATGCTACCCCGTTTATTGCCGTTTCATTATAAAGATGTTCCTCTTCAAAAAATATGAATGGAAAAAAAATTATATGTGAACGATAAGCCTGCGAGTGCCATGATAAACGGTAACCTGCGAGACCGGTCTTACCATGTTGACTTTTTGTTGTTCTAAGGTAATGGTCGGGCCATTGACGATACCTACATTATATCTATACCTACAGATTCACATTATAAACGATCTGGATAGAAAAGCTCATGAAAAAAATAAGTAAACTTTTGATGATTATTCAATTTAACGTGTGATGCAGATTAACATTGATAAAAAATCTTTTTTAAAAATGTGTTATTCTTGTTAGGTGCCGAATATTATAAACATCATAATTTATAATATGCCTCACGTCCCTTAATAATTATACATAAGTAGGTACATGAGGAGCTCGTGGCTTTATAAGAACTGCCACTCGGGTCGATCTTTAGGTTAAGGGGATTACCTCGTTCAAACCGCAAAAACACTGTAAGTTTAAAGAAGATTGTAGATGAATCCTTTTGTGCGTTTTCCATATAAAAAATATATGGTATACTTAAGGTCATCACAAATACATTGTATTGTTTAAAATTTTAATAAACTTTCCCAAATTTTAGGAAAAAATCTTATCAAATAGGTCTTTTTTCAACCTAAATTGTAAATTTTCTCTGTAACGGCTTAATAGTTCGGCATGAATTTTGTACCAAAAAATATTTAATGCCGTATTTCACAATTTGTATTGTTTTTTTTTTCTTATTTCTTTTAATATTTTTAAATAATTAATAAAAACCCGAAACTTCACTGGTACCCCGCTAGAGCACCCCCGCTAAGGCCTGCGACGCATGCTCGGGACGCGATACATCAGTGTCTCGAGGACTCTTGTGACGGGCGGACTATACGCACGTTATTTTTTCCAAATAATTTCTTAAAGTTCACGTTTTAAATGATTTTTGAATGAAATCATATTGTAAATAGTACAAATATAATTATTTCGTAAAACAACAACAGAAATTAAGTTTGTAAATATATGTAAAGTAGTTTTTAATTTCGTTTTGTTTTTTGAACTGATCATAGAGTAAGCCTGACTATGCCTAAATATAAGAATAAGTGTAAGGTGAAGCGTGGCCGAGCTCTTCAAAACTATTGGTAAGTACCTACTTGAGTACCTACATTATTTCTAGTGTGTTTATTTTTTTATGGTTTCTAGCTATCTTGAGAATTCCGTTTGACGGAGGATAGAGGACCTTAGTGACTGATGATGTCACCTACCTGATGGTGAACTCCGAAGGTGGGTATAGGATCTCAGTGACGGCACTACGTAGAACTGTCGTGTTTGGGCTCGTTTGAAAGGTCTCATGGAGACCTTGGTGACTGATGATATCACCTACCTGATGGTGGACTCCGAAGGTGGGTATAGGATCTCAGTGACGGCACTACGTAGAACTGTCGTGTTTGGGCTCGTTTGAAAGGTCTCATGGAGACCTTGGTGACTGATAATGTCACCTACCTGATGGTGGACTCCGAAGGTGGGTATAGGATCTCAGTGACGGCACTACGTAGAACTGTCGTGTTTGGGCTCGTTTGAAAGGTCTCATGGAGACCTTGGTGACTGATGATGTCACCTACCTGATGGTGGACTCCGAAGGTGGGTATAGGATCTCAGTGACGGCACTACGTAGAACTGTCGTGTTTGGGCTCGTTTGAAAGGTCTCATGGAGACTTTGGTGACTGATGATGTCACCTACCTGATGGTGGACTCCGAAGGTGGGTATAGGATCTCAGTTACGGCACTACGTAGAACTGTCGTGTTTGGGCTCGTTTGAAAGGTCTCATGGAGACCTTGGTGACTGATGATGTCACCTACCTGATGGTGGACTCCGAAGGTGGGTATAGGATCTAAGTGACGGCACTACGTAGAACTGTCGTGTTTGGGCTCGTTTGAAAGGTCTCATGGAGACTTTGGTGACTGATGATGCCACCTACCTGATGGTGGACTCCGAAGGTGGGTATAGGATCTCAGTGACGGCACTACGTAGAACTGTCGTGTTTGGGCTCGTTTGAAAGGTCTCATGGAGACTTTGGTGACTGATGATGCCACCTACCTGATGGTGGACTCCGAAGGTGGGTATGGGATCTCAGTGACGGCACTACGTAAAACCATCGTGTTTGGGCTCGTTTGCAGTGTATGGCTTACCACCAGAATGTAATAGCAAAAACATTACCTTAGCTCACTTAAGTTATTATGTTTCAGGCAATTAAGAAACCAGCAAAACTCCGGATTGCAAAATCAGGAACTTCAGCCGATAACAAATACATACGATCAATCTAGTATGGCAGTTGATGAGGGAGCAGAGCAAATTATTCCGGTAACTTATTCTGTTTGCTTACACTGCGGTATTTGTTAGTTATTAGATAGTTTCCTTAGCTAATTTAATGTGACACTGTATTGTTAAAATGTTTGTTTTAGGTTGAACAAGATGAAGAAGATTTACCAGATTTGGTTATTGAAGAAGAAGAAATAATAAATGATTGCCGTGTAAAAGTGTTTATAAAAACCTACTTACAGAAAATAAATCATTTATCGTTCAATGGCAACTGGCAACATTAAAACAAAATCAAAACTTAAATTATTATTTTATTTATACCAGTCGTTATCAGACATCAAAGTTTATTACTACATGATGGGAAAATAAATGGTCAAGTTAAATAAGCTGGCGATACCCATTAAGTTTCACCAGCTAATTTAATTTTATCTTGTGTTAAAAGTGTAAACAAATATTTATAAAAAATAACTGTCCCATACATTTGGAGCACGTTTTTTTTTTAAATATTTTGTTAACACCTTTAATATAGGTTCATATTTTGTTTGTGTAGTAGCACCCGTGCACAATTAGATACATGTTGAAAGCTAGGTCATCCTAACTATTCCCGTTACTGAGAACCGATGAGCACAGATGTAGTCTGGGAACAGATGTAGTTGCAGCCGACCTAACTAAGACATTTAGTGAAAGCTAGATCATCCCAGCTATTTTCAGTACTGAGATCTGGTAGTATTTATCTGGTCATCATCAGACCTTCAGAATGCGTCATGTGGTAGCAGCCGAGCTAACTAAGACATTTAGTGAAAGCTAGATCATCCTAGCTATTTTCAGTACTGAGATCTGGTAGTATTTATCTGGTCATCATCAGACCTTCAGAATACATCATGTGGTAGCAGCCGAGCTAACTAAGACATTTAGTGAAAGCTAGATCATCCTAGCTATTTTCAGTACTGAGATCTGGTAGTATTTATCTGGTCATCATCAGACCTTCAGAATACATCATGTGGTAGCAGCCGAGCTAACTAAGACATTTAGTGAAAGCTAGATCATCCTAGCTATTTTCAGTACTGAGATCTGGTAGTATTTATCTGGTCATCATCAGACCTTCAGAATGCGTCATGTGGTAGCAGGTGAGCTAACTAAGACATTTAGTGAAAGCTAGATCATCCTAGCTATTTTCAGTACTGAGATCTGGTAGTATTTACCTGGTCATCCTCAGACCTTCGGAACGTATCATGTAGTAGCAGCCGAGCTAACTAAGACATTTAGTGAAAGCTAGATCATCCTAACTATTTTCAGTACTGAGATCTGGTAGTATTTATCTGGTCATCATCAGACCTTCAGAATGCGTCATGTGGTAGCAGCCGAGCTAACTAAGACATTTAGTGAAAGCTAGATCATCCTAGCTATTTTCAGTACTGAGATCTGGTAGTATTTACCTGGTCATCCTCAGACCTTCGGAACGTATCATGTAGTAGCAGCCAAGCTAACTAAAACATTTAATGAAAGCTAGATCATCCTAGCTATTTCCAGTGCCGAGATCTGGTAGTATTTATCTGGTCATCATCAGACCTTCAGAATACATCATGTGGTAGCAGCCGAGCTAACTAAGACATTTAGTGAAAGCTAGATCATCCTAGCTATTTTCAGTACTGAGATCTGGTAGTATTTATCTGGTCATCATCAGACCTTCAGAATACATCATGTGGTAGCAGCCGAGCTAACTAAGACATTTAGTGAAAGCTAGATCATCCTAGCTATTTTCAGTACTGAGATCTGGTAGTATTTATCTGGTCATCATCAGACCTTCAGAATGCGTCATGTGGTAGCAGGTGAGCTAACTAAGACATTTAGTGAAAGCTAGATCATCCTAGCTATTTTCAGTACTGAGATCTGGTAGTATTTACCTGGTCATCCTCAGACCTTCGGAACGTATCATGTAGTAGCAGCCGAGCTAACTAAGACATTTAGTGAAAGCTAGATCATCCTAGCTATTTTCAGTACTGAGATCTGGTAGTATTTATCTGGTCATCATCAGACCTTCAGAATGTATCATGTAGTAGCAGCCGAGCTAACTAAGACATTTAGTGAAAGCTAGATCATCCTAGCTATTTCCAGTACTGAGATCTGGTAGTATTTATCTGGTCATCATCAGACCTTCAGAATGTATCATGTAGTAGCAGCCGAGCTAACTAAGACATTTAGTGAAAACTAGATCATCGTAGCTATTTTCAGTACTGAGATCTTGTAGTATTTATCTGGTTATCATCAGACCTTCAGAATGTATCATGTAGTAGCAGCCGAGCTAACTAAGACATTTAGTGAAAGCTAGATCATCCTAGCTATTTTCAGTACTGAGATCTTGTAGTATTTATCTGGTCATCATCAGACCTTCAGAATGTATCATGTAGTAGCAGCCGAGCTAACTAAGACATTTAGTGAAAGCTAGATCATCCTAGCTATTTTCAGTACTGAGATCTTGTAGTATTTATCTGGTTATCATCAGACCTTCAGAATGTATCATGTAGTAGCAGCCGAGCTAACTAAGACATTTAGTGAAAGCTAGATCATCCTAGCTATTTTCAGTACTGAGATCTTGTAGTATTTATCTGGTTATCACCAGACCTTTGGAATGTATCATGTAGTAGCAGTCGAGCTAACAGACAATTAGTGAAAACTAGACCATCTTAGCCATTTCCAGTACTAGCTGGTCGGCGGATCATTGCAAAACAAATAAGAAAATCAAACCTCACAGAGAGCGATTAAAATAGGTATAAACGAAATCGACATCACGACTTGTCTGTGTTCCTGCTTTATCTATCATTGTGCTTTCGTATATTTCATTGTAATACAGTGATCGGTGTGTAGATGGCGGTAAATTAACTTTAACTAGAACAGATTCCAAATCCTCAAGGTCATTGGGCAGGGTGATCCCCTTAAGCTGCGCTTGCCTAGGTCGATCTGTGGATGGGTGACCGCCCATTACATACCGAGTTTCCTCCGTGCCTCGGAAAGCACGTTAAGCTGTTGGTCCCGGGTGCCATATATAGATCTTTGGCAGTCGTTACGGGTAGTCAGTGACCTGAAAGTCTGACATCCAGTCTTACCAAAGGGTAGTACCCAGTATTACCTAGTATTAACTGGGTTGTGGAGGTCAGATAGGCAGTCGCTCTATGTAAAATACTGGTATTCAGCTGCATCCGGTTAGACTGGAAGCCGACCCCAATATAGTTGGGAAAAGGCTAGGCAGATGATGAAGTAGGTACATATAATCGTTGAACACGATGTGATTGAAATATTTTAAGATGAACATTCAATAGGCAGTGATATACTTAGAATCGATCGTCAATGTTATGGAAGAAATCGTCAAAACGTTTTTCACAAAATCGAAATCGAGCAATTTTGATCTGCGAATTGAGTTTTCCCAGTCCTTCAGTTAAAAATCGAACTTATACGAGAAATTATCAAACAAGTATGTCATTTATTCGACATCGTATCGATCGGTTGTGAACAGTATGTGCTTGTGTGATTAGTACCTATGGTGAGCGAGTGATAACACATACAGAATAGATTTCCTTCCTTTTTCTTATAAGCAATATGTCCTATACTTCACTATTATTCTCAACGAAATCTTCAGGAGGTTGGCAGCCAATTAGAGGGGAAAGGGCATTGTTCTCGGCGAGACGAAACTGTCAAATCTATGTTTTAGAGACGGCATTGTTCTCTTTGCATCCTCATCCACAGAACTTCAGCTTATTCTTCAAGATAAACGCGATGCAAGCCTTGAGCTTGGACTGAAGCTGAATTAGTCAAAGATTAAGTTATGTGCAATGAAAGACCTAAAATAGTAAAAGTAGACTAGGAGACCACAAAACTTGTCAAGAAATAAGCCATAGCTTAGCCTTAGTTGTCTTCTCAGGCAAGAGAAAAAAGTCGCAGTACAAACAGAAAACACTCGGAAGAGCTCTTGTTCCAATAATTATTCAAGGGTGAGTAGCGGCGGTAAGTCCCCTCTTTGAGGAGTGGCTGGAGAGGCGCAACGGCGCCCTCACCTTCCGTTTGACGCAGGTCCTCACCGGACACGGTTGTTTCGGGAGGTACCTGCACCGAATCAGGCGGGAGGAAACGCCCGGGTGTCACCACTGTGAGGATCGGCCGGAGGACACGGTGGACCACATCGTAGAGGTGTGCCCCGCTTGGGCGGAGCATCGCCGTGTTCTCGTAGCGGCGATCGGCGGCGGCGGTGACCTCTTGCATCCGCGAGAGCGGAGGAATGGGACGCCGTCGCCTCCTTCTGCGAAGCAGTGATGCTAGCGAAGGAGGAATGTGAGAGGGAGAGAACCTCACGTCTCAGCCGCCGCGGGAGACGCTCCGGGCGTCACGTGACGACTTCCGGCCACCGTAGACGCGGGCCTGTGGACGGTGAGTGATGGGCTAGCTCGCCGTCCGTCCGTCTTATGACGACGAGAGGCCGTGTCGACGGCGCGTTCGTGTTCCACGCGAGCCTCAAAGAGATGTCAGCAACATGAAGTGGCCCGACAGGGCCGACGCCCGTCGAGGCTGCGGGATGTTGTAAGAGATACCGCGACCTTGACATATAGGGCTAGTCAGTAGAAGTCTGACACTCCCTTTCGCGATGCTTAAGAGGGGGTTATTTGATGATTTCCCACCCCCAGAATAAAAAAAAATAAAATACTGAAACGCAAACACTACGCTACTGATGCGCATATTGTGCATTCACCCCGTCTTAACCTGGCTCCATACACTTCATTTTTGACTAACAGCTAGAAGTGTAAACTCCAAGTTTGACAACGAGTAATGAAGCGCAGTAAATTAGGTGTTAAATTAACAGATCGTGTTCGATACACAATACTTACAGCGCTCCAAAAGAAATATAAGCTATATTCGTTTTGGAGCGCAAATGACTGCCCAACACAAAAAGGGTTCTGGGCGGGACATTTCTGGCGCATGTCGGACAAACTGTGGGTCAAAATAGCAGGAAACTGGTGCCCTAACACAGTTAGGCGGGGTCGCGGCAGGTCACGAAGATGGCGGGACGAACTAGAGGGAGGAATCGCCAGAAATGGAAGGAGTGAAGGGAGGATTTTGCCCAGGAAAGGGACAGAGGTGGTTCTAATTGTAACGAGCCAATACGCAAACATTATCGATACAATTTGCAAGATCGACTAAAATCGAATAGGATTATTATTACTTATTACAGGCAAATGCTCTGCTAAGGGAACGCCTTAACCCAATGGATGATGAAGTAATAAACTTATTTTGTACAATAAGCAAACACTTTTTGAAATTGGAACGTTGTTTCATCTTAAATCTAGAACTATAAGAATAGAGAGAAGCAGAATTTCTTAATTAGGGCAAGCTCCAAAATACGTCCCACAGAATCATTATTGATTTTCAATTCTATCGACAACGTGCAAGAGTAGATTATTTTATTATGAACTAATCATCTCGTTGTGTAGTCTGCAAAAGGTCCGCATTCCGTACCTACTCGTTTACGAGTCTCGCATTGTCAAATAAGTTTAGGTCTGCTTCTGACTGGTTTTCGTAGACTACCAACACGGAATAGCAACTTGTACCTATAACAGCCGATTTCACACTTGGAGAAAGGAAATATATAGAATCATATATAATAGTGTAATATACTCAACAGTAGGTAAGTCACCTAGGTACTAGGTACCTGTATCTAGGTAAGAATTTAATTTAAAAAATATACCTAAATGCGACTCATTCATTCTAGGTCATAGCAATTGATGACAATTGCTGGAACCGACTGATTAGAAAATATGGATTAGCGATAAAAAGGATAGCAAAATGTATACAGCTCTTGATTATAGACTGTACGACCCGACGAGTTTGTGAACGCTAGTTTTGAGATGGAACGGAGATCGGCATGCGGCGGGGGCGGGCGGACGTGCCAAGGCAGGCAGGCAAGCAACATATTTACTCATACGCCCGAGGCGTAAATCACCGTGCATCTATTTCGAGGTGGCCTGTGCGGGTGTGGGCACAGGCGGGGAGGGCGGGGCGCGGGTAGACGCTGATGTCGGTCTGGCGCCAGAAGGATTCCCCAGCGCCCCGCACTCCCCGCGCCATCACTCGAGGTCGTCCGCCGTGCGGTCGTCTTTGCTTGCTTTACTTACTGTCGCAAATAACTCATTTAGCACTATCCACGAAATCACTGGTTACACGTAATTTTATCCGGGCTACCCTTGAACGCGATTGCCCTGAAACTATGAGGCAGAAATCCAGCAATACATTAGAAGTCTGAGTTTCTAAATGTAACTACTGACTAGGTACCTATTTTGTTTTTTTTTCAACTAAGTATAATTATATTTTTGCCAAAAATTTGTTTTTATCATACGTTCAAAGTTTCGCGCGCGATAAAACGTTTGTGATTTTATCTATTCTGTATAATATTTTAAATTCAGTACAAATTATTAGCATACCATGATAACAACAGCTTGTGCACAGTGTGTCAACCTCGATATTTACGTTTATCAATAGGTATAAAAAACACAAATAAGAAAATACAAATTATGTAATAAAAAGAAAAGTTAAGTTATTCTAATATGTATTCTACTCACTTGTTAAATCCGTTTGATCCTGTACGAGATGAACCAAGAACCCACCGAAGTGTAGTTGACAATCTGGTCTTCCCTTCCCCCCTCCCTGTCCGCACCCGCGCAGGGATGCCCTGCGGTCATTGGTTACTCATACATCTTGCAAAACCTGTATTCGTTCCATTACACAAATTTAAAACGCTTGTTTACATAGCTAAAAGCACACTATTCTCACTATTTGCACTTGTGATATTCAATACAAATTACATAAAAGTAAAGAAACATCTAAACGTATTTTGGTACCTATGTATTGTATTTTCGCACGTGAAAACGCGCGCACCGCGCTGAACTCCGGCAGAGAATGAGTAGGTATTACTATACTACCGAATTGAAAGTAGGTATTACATACAAAACAGACAGATGTTTGTATAAATATACAATGCCAGCGGGGTGTGACACACACATAGTGACTCTTAAAACACGGTCATAAGGTTTACAATATATTATTTTTATAGCAATAAAAATTGTACAACTTTACTACGCTATCCGCGTATCTACCCCAACATATAAATTAAGGTGTAGAACGACTCTCACATAATTAGTGACCATTCAATGAAAATAAATTAATCCTGATACAGCAGCACTATATAAAAGAACAACATTCTAATCAGGTCGTTATTTTGTGCAGTCCTCGACATATAAACTTGCTTTGATATTTGCTTTATGTGGCCTATCCTACCCAGATAGGTATGCATTTTTAAATGAAGTTTCGGTTCTGTTATTTTATCGAATTTACTAGCCTGACCTGTATACATACAGCATTAGCCTACTTCTTGAAATGGTTTTAATAAAAACTGGTACAAATCCTTCACTCACCACGCCATCTCGTGAATAAGAACCAAACTTTAGTGTTCTTTACTGCCAATAGATGGTGTAACTATACTACATCACCGCATGAAACCAATAATTATGCATTTCGCGACCCATTTAGAAATTGGGGAAGCAAAAACATCTGGCTTTAGTAGTTGTATTTAACGTAAAGGCGACTTTTGAGCGTAATTTCTGTTACATTTGCTTACGGTAAGCTTGGAAACGCCACGCAGGTTTAATTATTGTTATAACCCTGTATTTCCCTATCGTTTCGTGTTTTCACATCTCAAGACTGTCGATAGACAAATTACGAAACGAGCATTTCCGTAGTTTCAAAGTTGACGACACGGTTGGTGCAGTGGCTGAGCGGTTAGACTGCTGCTGCGTGTCGGGGGTTCGATCCCCGCACGGAACAAATATTTGTATAGCATACAGATAGTTGTTTTACCTTAGATGATAGCCTTAGACCAATATATTGGGTTCTTTTTGTTTACTCATACAGAGAAGACATCAAAAGTAAACGCCAACTCCTCAAGACATTAATAAAAAGGACACAATGGAATAGTGAGCGAAGCGAGTTTACAATATTTGTAAACTTACTATTCCAAGGCAGCAAGCCTTGCCATGGGCCGCCTTGAACATGGGCCATTTGTTCCTCGTTTGATGGTCAGTGCACACGCCACAAGCTGTGCAGAGTTGCGAACTGGTTAGACCGGAGCAGAGATGTGTGTACACTGTACAGGCTGCTTAAACAAAACACAGGCTGCCGGCAACCCATTACCGGGTTGGTTGGTTGGGTGGTTAATTTGAAGTGTGCGTTTCGACCACGCGGCCACGACGTTTTTAAAAAAAAACTGTACCAACTTTATGTAAAAGTTTGTAAAAGTTGATTCCCAAAACCATAAATTTGTCAAAGTTATAAGGGTTTGAACGTGGCCGCGCCATCGAAACGCGGAGAACCGCGCGGCCACGGAGATCTTTAAAACTAAGCGTTGCAGAGACCTGCAATTTAGGTAAATAACAGATTCCAGATGTAAAAAATTTGTAAAAAAATCCTAGGTTTATATTTTAGGAGCTGTAACACTAAAACCCCATGGCCGCGCCATTGAAACGGTGAAAACCACGTTATCGCCGATATCTCGCTGAAAAAGCATCGTAGTGGTCTGGAGTTTCTTGTGATTCATAGATTTGAATTTGTCAAATCATGTAAAAATACAAAAAAAAACCCTAGGTTTATATTTTAGGTGCTTTAAGACTAAAACGCCATGGCCGCGCCATTCAAACGGTGAAAAATACGTTATCGCCGATATCTCGCTGAAGAAGCGTCGTAGAGGTCTGAATTTTCTTGTAAAACATAGATTTGAATTTGTCAAATCATGTAAAAATACAAAAAAACCATAGGTTAATATTTTAGGTGCTATAAGACTAAAACGCCATGGCCGCGCCATTGAAACGGTGAAAAATACGCTATTGCCGATATCTCGCTGAAAAAGCATCGTAGAGGTCTGAAGTTTCTTGTAAAACCTGGATTTAAATATGTCAAAACTTTTGGAAATACCCAAAAAGGACCTAGGTTTATATTTTAAGAGCTGTAAGACTAAAACCCCATGGCCGCGCCATTGAAACGGTAAAAAAACACGTTATTGCCGAAATCTCGCTGAAAAAGCATCGCAGAGGGCTGAAGTTGTTTGTAAAACAATGATTTGAATTTGTCAAAAATTGGAAAAATACACAATAAAATTCTAGGTTTATATTTTAGGAGCAGTTAGGCTAAAACCCAGGCCCAACCCACCTAGGTGGTCACCCTATCGAAACAACAAAGGTTCTAAACGATATCATACTACAGCTGCTGATATACAAACCTAGGATTATTTTGTGTATTTAAAAAAGCATCACAGAGGGCTGAAGTTGTTAGTAAAACAACTCTCTGTGATGCTTTTTCAGCGAGATATCGGCGATAACGTGGTTTTTACCGTTTCAATGGCGCGGCCATGGGGTTTTAGTCTTACAGCTCCTAAAATATAAACCTAGGTCCTTTTTGGGTATTTCCAAAAGTTTTGACATATTTAAATCTAGGTTTTACAAGAAACTTCAGACCTCTACGATGCTTTTTCAGCGAGATATCGGCGATAACGTATTTTTCACCGTTTCAATGGCGCGGCCATGGCGTTTTAGTCTTATAGCACCTAAAATATTAACCTTTGGTAGTTTTTTTGTATTTTTACATGATTTGACAAATTCAAATCTATGTTTTACAAGAAAATTCAGACCTCTACGACGCTTTTATTTGGCGAGATATCGGCGATAACGTATTTTTCACCGTTTCAATGGCGCGGCCATGGCGGTTTAGTCTTATAGCACCTAAAATATAAACCTAGGGTTTTTTTTTGTAGTTTTACATGATTTGACAAATTCAAATTTATGAATCACAAGAAACTCCAGACCACTACGATGCTTTTTCAGCGAGATATCGGCGATAACGTGGTTTTCACCATTTCAATGGCGCGGCCATGGGGTTTTAGTGTTACAGCTCCTAAAATATAAACCTAGGATTTTTTTCTATATTTTTACAATTTTTTTACATCTGGAATCTGTTATTTACCTAAATTGCAGGCCTCTGGTTTTGGGAATCAACTTTTACAAATTTTTACATAAACTTGGTAGTTTTTTTAAAAAAAAAACGTCGTGGCCGCGCGGTCGAAACGCACACAATTTGAATTAACCGCCAATGGAACTCCATTGGCATTGCATTAGTGATTGTTCCCGGACTTGACTTTATCGTAGAAAATAAAAACCATCAGATAAATACTTTACTCATTCATAACTATTCATAAGCTAATAACAGGGAACATTCCCGGTTCCCACTAGATTCCCACTAGAAACAGAACGATTTTCCCACTCTCTTATCCAGAGAAAACCCGAAACGTAATGCCGCAAAAGATAGAGTAAATATTTCTCTCTATCTTTTTTATCGTCGGACCGCTCTCGTGATTTTTTACGACAAACCTTGAAAAATAAAACAAAAAAAATACGAAAAGAAAATCTATACTTTCTTATATGACAACAAATTGCTAACAAATATATAAAACAAAACGTGCATATAGCTTCGTTGCCTTAAAAAAACAAACTAAAATGCTACAATGAACTCAAATCAATCGAGTGACATTTCGGCGTCATCATCTTTTTTGTCGCCTTTGTCGTCTTTGGGTTTCTCTTCTTTCTTTTTGTCATCGTCCTTCGGCTTATCGGATGTTGTATTTTCAAGCGCTTTAAAGAAAGCTTGCATATCGCCTGTGTTCGCAGCCGCTGTGACTTCCGAAGGCAAACCGAATTGCGTTATGACTGGACCCATTTGACCCGAAGTCAATGCCGAAGAGAATTGATTCGCAGCCTGGAATATAAAATACGTGTTATTGGGTGTGTTCAATACGCAACTTTATTAAATGGGGCAATAATGGTGAATAACGCTTTCAATTGAAGATACTCGTATTCAACGATATGCACCATTCTTTTGAAGTCTGCCTTCTAATAATTTTGCACAAGTATTAAATTATGCAAGTTAGAATATTGCATGTTTATTGAGCAGTTTTCTTTTTGGAATATCAAGGACCTATCAGTATATTATGGAAATACGGATGGGATCTCCTGGCCCCCCAGGACAATACAATAGATTTTAATGAAACTAAAACCGGTTAACCATTATAGCCGGGATTAATATTTACACATTCTCAAAATATTATAATAAAGGGGATAGAACCGATGTGTCAACCTCCCGCCATTTTGTTTTGTTTTTTGAAATCGCGGCCCACGATGAAAATGGTACGTATGGATAGAGGACATAATAGATGAACAAAAAATATCCAGCAACACGGTACCCCAAAATGTCACGTTAAAGAGTTATTTGAAGGTAAAGATCGACGGGCCGCGGGTTGTACACTAGTTATCGCGGCCTCGACATAGAGGGCGAAGACGGAACATAGGTGGTTTTTAGTCAGTAGAAGTCTGACACTCCCTTTCGCTTTGCCCAAGAGCGGAAGGGGTTATTCCATGATTTAACACCCGCCAAAAAAAAAATATAAAAAAAGGTAAAGATCGACAAATGCGTACAACAATAATCATTAAAAATAAACTTGTTACGTGTATAGGCATTAAATTGAATCCAAATAGACATTACCAGGTTGATTATCATTATGCGCACGAGAAAATCGCTTCGCATCACAATGAAACGCTATGTTATGTCAAAGAATAGTTTTCTCGTGGTCCTAGTGGTATGTAATGTACCATCTCTCTTTCAATAAATAGAAATAATAATAATTAACGCCTTTAGACACGTAAAAGGTCTATTTTTATGTGGTCATTGTACTCATAAGTCGCCATTACCTTCAAATATCTCGATAACACGTGACACTTTGGGTTCCATGTTACATGACATTTTTTGTTCATCTAGGTATCCCCTACCCATACATACCGGCCCACAGGCCACTGCCGTGATTTAAAAAAAAACAAAATGGCGGTGGGTGTATAAGCCAGGTTCCATACAAAAAAGTTCAAACCCCTATGTATGCCATAGTATTTCTCAAATAAACTGAAAAAAAAATTGAGTTAGTTGATATGAATACAATAGAATTAACTAACTAAACCTTATGTTAGTTAGTCATACATGCAATAGTCATAGGTACTTGGATTGAAGATTACCTAGTATTAAAAAGGGATGTGTACTGACTTAGAAAAATATGATTCTAATTAGTCCGTCTGTTAGATTATCGAAAAATATTGGATACGTATTTTTTGTTTTATCAAATCAATAAAAATTGACGAAGATAAAACGCGTCGTGAGATTTGAGTGGGAGGTTGTGACGTCACTGACCGCTAAAGAATGTCATACAAATGTCTCAGAATATTACGTCACACGACTTCACACGAGATTTCAAAGCACTGTATCTTCAATGTTATTTTACTTGAAAAAAGTAAAAATACGTGTCTAATATTTTTTGAAAATCATCTGACCGTCTAATTGGATTTTTTTTGTTAACTACCCTATTATGCGAGTCTTGACGTCGTCATTGGCATGTGAATGTAATATTATTCTGTAATTGATAATTATGCCACAGAAAGTGATTAAAATATTGTGGTATGACTCATATCAATTTGTGATTTCGTTCTCACATCTTTATCGGTATATTGTTAATTATATACTTACCTTTAAAGTTAAGTTTTAAGTATAAGTCTGATTTGGCACATTACATCTATTGTAGGCACATTACATCTATCGTAAGCACATCGATAACTGCGAACTTCACACATTTTTTCTCAGAAGTTCTCTTAGTATAATTAGAAATTTTATTCTGACAGGAAATTGCATGTTCAAATTCCAATTATAATCATGAAATTAAGACCGTCGGAATGCACTTTGTTGCTTCGCTAGTGAGGTCTTTTAGTTATGAATACTGACTCGAATGATTTTTAAAAGGAAAATGGAGATATAAATGGATTATAAAAAGGCTCCGTATTCTTTTGAAGTACAACCACATCTTTCTGGTAAATGCTGTAGATAAAATCTTGTATATCTCCTCCTCCTTTTTAAAAGTCGGTTAAAAATAAGCTTCTTCATTGGAATGCCTCTAATGACGTCATTAAAGGTGAAATTAATTAAATATATTTTCACCAATCCTTATGACTAATCCTATCGTTCTTTAACTTTAGTTAGTTTCTGATTGGAAAATATGTCAATCCGAGTTCAAGAAGCAAACACATTTTAGGGCAAATGTACTTAATTTAAGGAATCTCATGCACCGCGTACAAACAGACGAACCACGGAAGGGTTAGAAAAATATGCGAAACGAATACCGCTCGATAAAGTAAGAAACCGGATGAGAGACGGAGAGTCAAATCCCGGTGGGGACGTGCCGCGGCCTCGCACCAGAACGCTATACGAGAAGGTTCACCTGAGCGAACTGCGGAGAGAGCAGGGTGGTCCTTACATCGTCCTGGGCGGCGCCAGGGGTGGCGGGCGGCAGGTGCGGCGACAGGCGCGGCGCGTTGGTGGGTGCACTGGCTGCCGTCACCACGTCGGGCGCCGCCAGCGTGGCCGCCAGGTCCACGCGCGCCGCGTCCGCCGCCGCGCCCGCGTCGCCCTCCGGCGGCGCGTTCCCCAGCCCTGAGAAGTAACGCTGCAAGTCTGACAAGTAGATCTGCCCTCCTGCACCATCTGTAAGTTTAAACATAGCGTTCATTAAGTGGCTGTGCTGTACTCGTATATAGGCAATGTAGTATTGGTCTTGCAAGCGAATCAGTATGACATACAATCTTAAAGTTTCTCGGGATGTCTGACTTTGGTATTTATTTACTGTCAAAAGACAGACAGAATCAGAAAAGGAGAGGCATACAACATAAAAGTTAACATAGCTTACATAAACAGTCACTGAATTTTCTAAAAGAAGAAAACGTGAAAGATTTTTTGTTGTTGTTGATTAGGTGTCAATTATTATAGCTCACCTCGTGGCTGAGCTGCTGCTGTGGTGGGCGCAGTGGCGGTAGTGGGCGCGGGAGCGGGAGTGTCGCGGGCGCGGGCCGGAGCACGTGCGGGGGCGGCACTGCTCTCTGTGGTGCGCGCCTCGGTGGTGCGGGGCTCAGAGCTGCGTGCCTCGGTGGTACGCGGCTCGGTACTACGCGGCGCACTGCCACCACGACTGCTATTTCCGCTGCCGGCAGACGGACGAGTGCTGGTGCTGCCGCTGTTGCTACCGCTGTTGTTGCTAGTAAAACATTTTGATTACAATTTAAATATAAACAAAATGTTTGGCTGCCAATCACACATCAACTAATCTCCATACACACTACAAGTATAATAGAGTATGGAATGATAGACCACTTCAGGCTGTGTTTTCGTCACATGTGCAGGGATGTGTGCGAGACTAACCAATAATATTAATTTTTGTTCACAACTCTGGTTAAGTATGTGATTGGTTAGTTTTACACTCGCACATCTCTAGTGGTAGGCCAGCCCTAATATTCATCAATGTTTGTTCATTTAATTTTAAGTATTCATTGGCCCATCATGCATCATATTTTGTAAATAGATTTTTACAATCACATAAAAAACGAGACAGGAGTAAGGATTGTAGCAGGTGGCATTCTGTGGTTTCTGCCAAAGGTGTGAGAGTATGTAAGAATTGTAGCAGGTGGCATTCTGTGGTTTCTGCCAAGGGTGTGAGTTTAAGTTAAGCACAGTATTTTTATTTTAAACCAGATAGGCTAGTATTTCACACCGGACTACTACGAGAAGTCATAGTCTAGAAGACATAATCTTGATCAAGTCAAATGGGAGATTAGATTTTGAGATGGGATACAAGCCCGCCACACTATTCCCAAACCACTGTAACTCCTGTAAGGCAGAATGGGATAGTTTGCTACTAGCTTGAACTTAATATTGATCTTACAATTATTATAAAATAAATGATGCATGTTACTAAATAGTTACCCCATAGTGCCCAGAAGAGAGGACAGTCCTCCAATTTGCCCGACTCCTCCAAGAAGTTGCATGAGTTGCTGCTGAGACATATTGTTCAGTATATTTTGTAGCTCTCCATCCTGTCCACCACTGCCACCACCTCCGCGTCCCCCAGATGTTGGCGGATTGTTCAAGGCCTCATTGATGCGGCGGCACAAGTCATCATCCTTTTCTACCTTGGGTTCCTATGATACAATGACTTTTTTATTCACTACAATTCTATACAACATGTTCTATGTGAGCTAGACGATACTAGTACCCGTGCTAATAATAGGCGTTCTTCTACTTGTGTTAAAGTCCAATGGGTTTAGACTTGGTTTATCATGCATGCCGTCTCACTTCAATAATATTCAAAAGAAAGTGACGGCATGCATATTCAGGTAAATTGCTTGAACCAAGTCTTAGTTAAACCCAGGTTTAACCAGTTTTGTAATAAGGCTGCATGTATCTACACCTAGTGGTACATTACAATGGTATAATAGTAGTATGGTTTTATTTTTACTTTAAGACATTTTATTATAGCATGCATTCGCAAGTGACTCACCAGAAGATATGCAAGGAGTCTCATTATATCAAATATTTTAATTTTTCAGGTCTGTTTACTTTTGCATATTGCATCAAATTATAGGCATTTTGGGTAAATAATCATTATTTGAACATATGCAGGGATTTTTACAACATTTCTTACCTGCATCCAGAAAAAGTACTTCTTTGAAAACGACTTGAATTTTAGGACGTAAACTCTGCCAGTTGTGCATTCGTTCACCCGCACAAATTCACAGTCATCAGGAAATATTAGCAAGTCATCCTCTACCTCGCCGGTGGTACGGTCTTTCCAACAAAAGTGCATCAATGAGTCTTCTCCTTGGTACACATACAAAAGACCCTTCCTCTTATCAGGATGGACCATACGCCCTTTTAGAGTCATTCTTCCAGCACGAAATTCTACGAGATGCTTATTGCCACCAGAACTACCGCCTAATCCAGAAGTATTACCGAATAAAGCAGTTGCCGACATGATGCTGAAATAATAATTAAAAAATACAGATTCTTTCTAGGACGCTGAGTTATGACGAATGTAACATGATCGAGTAAGCTATATAAAAAATAGTCTCAAATGACGCTAAATCATCAACGTTATCAAACTGAGGAATTTACCTGAATATCCTACGTTCCTCGTCAGTACGAATAACGATTGCTACTCCTTGTAAATATTGTAATTGAAATTTAAGTTATTGTGAACCGAAGATGACTATGACTTTTCAGTAGGACGTACGTAGGTATATGCACAGACTATTAATAGTAAGTATAAATAAAGTATAGACTTTATATCAAAGACAAAGATATGACAAAGACAAACTCAGAGTAGTAGAGGTAGGAATACAAAGAGGAATACCAATACCTTTACCACAGAATATGTAAAAGTACACCAGACGTGCAGATGGACACTTCAAATTAAAAATGGTAAAATAATAACACCAAAGTACTACGATACTGAACTGACTGCATACAAACTGAAAAAAAATAACATACTATGCGTGATAATATTCATTTTACAGATTCTATATCTATGTTTCGCGGCTCCGTAAAGCCAAGCCGCACAGCTTCGTGATACCAAGCCGCGCGGCCGGAGCTCGTGAGAGTGGACGTTAATGAAGCCGTTGCCACCAGGAGACGCGCGGCTCGTAGTGAGTGAAAAAACCACGTGGCTCAGGGCCTCGATCACGTCCATTCTCACGCCATTCGGCCGCGAGGCTTGCCATCTCATAGCGCCGTGGCCGTAGTGGGAACGCGGCTTTATGCGTTTTGTGAAAGTCACAGAACAGAAAAAAAAGGGCAAAAGTTAGTAATTACTTTTATGAAGCAGGACAAACATTCTAAATTTCTACTACACTTTCAACATCAAAATCTTTCCCGTACCTACGAACAATTATGTTTTTCCATAAATTTAATATCATATCATTTGAATGTCCCTGAAGTTGAATCATGTAAACTCAGCCCTATCTCAAATTATGTTATTGGATTCGAAATACTCGAGTCACATTACAAAACGGGATCGATTATTTTGTGCGATTGATTGACGAGTGTTGCGAGTCTTGCGAGTGCCCGAGATAACCTGTTCTCTATATAGTCTGTGCCCGAGATATTGTACTCTGTGGCCCGAGTGGAGTGACGGACATAGATAATACACTAAATATATTGAGAGTGACGGATAAGCCTTTGGTCGATTTCTATACCGTGACGTGTTTTGTACATATAAATTGTGATCGATATTTCACTACTCTGAGAATATAGCGAAGTTATAACAAGCTCAGTAATCTAATTAATTCTTGTGCAGACTTTAAACAGGTGTATTAAGTTCACTATTGTTAAGTATACACTGAAACAGAGTTTAACTTGTAGATCGGCTGCGGTTTCTTTCTTCAATCAAAATGAGTGGGGTACAAACAGGTATGTGAGTTTGTCTGTATTGTTTTTGTTGTTAAAGGCGATGCGTAGCCCGTCGATTTTTATGTATTATTCCAAGTAAAGTTGAATAATTGACCATGTCTACCCGAAAGTGAAAATGAATTAGTCATTTGCTGACTGGAACTAAGATTATCTTACAATAAAACCTACGTGACTATACCAAACGTTTTTGAGAAAATTGATATTCCTTAGCAAGTCCTTGGAAAATTAAAATAATCATATTCCATTGATTTTCTTTGGGTTGGAAGCTTTCCTGACAGTGACACATCCAAGTTATTAAAAACTAGTTTTTTTAGAGTCTCAGGTGGCCTCTGCCTGCATAAATTAGAAGCCACTCATTTAGATACTTGATATTACCTAAATTGTTAAGTTCCTCATGTTCAGAATACTGCTACTGTTCAAACTATTCCAATTATTCTGTTTTGTTTTGCAAGTGAAGATTTGTGTAATTTACTGACACATAATATTTTATTCCGTTCTGTTAAGCTGTAAGGCTTGGTAAAGAACATAAATATAAGATTAAACTAACACAATAATTATGGTGAATTAGAACTTTAATAAAAACAAACAAAACCTCATGGATGAACCCACATGTATGTACAACCCAATATTTTAATGTGTAAGTAGTGCATAGGCACTTCTGTAGTTTATACCTTTTTTCAGGCAGGTGTACCCCCTGAAATGTTGTGTCTATGTATGCATGTATTTCAAAACAATATTCATTTGTTGTATGACTCAAATGTTGTTATTTTACGATTTCAAGAGCTATCATTATCTTGAGTAATCTTATGAGTCAGTAGTTGAGTAATTCAACCTACTACATATAAATATTTACTTAGACAAAGTAGGTACTATATTTATTAAATTAAATTTTTCTTATGAACTGTATAGGTCTATATTACGCACAACGGACCGAATGAGAGTCTACGTGCGGAAAATGGAGTCCTATCATCATCATCATAGGTCTATATTAAACAGATAGGTACTGTCAAAACTGGAAGGAAAACGTAGCTCTGAATTGAAAAGAATAGAGACCAATGAATTGACCTTGATGATGAAATGGCCTATGCCCAGGAGTTGGACAGAGCAAACGAGAAAAAAAAATATTGTAGAGAGATATAAAACATTCCATGACTGATGAAGTAACTGGCACGTCATCTCAAGTAGCTTTTACATAATAATAATAATAATAATAATAATCGTTTATTGGTCTCAATTAAAATATAGCCTAATACAAATTTCATCATCGGGGATTCTATACAAAAAAGGCTGCAGAAAACTACATGGACGCCTGACTTCCAAACTAGGTAAAGAACCTGTATCTTGGAAATCAGTTCACTTCCATGGACAAAATAAAATGGAGAAAGTAGGTTACCGAAGAAAAATATTTATATATATATTACAATTCCAACGCTGCCGCTGGTAGTAATTAGATTATTAGACTATAGATTTTAGACCTTATACAAAACAAATAATAAAACAGGTTACAGGAACAAAGCATGCGAATTAATTAACTATGTATCCAAGTATGGGAGTATAATAATGTGTTTGGTGTGGTGTATGATAGTGTGTCGTGTGTGATAGTGAGTAGTGTGTGATAGTGAGTAGTAGTGTGTGATAGTGTGTATGGGTGCTTTTGTGAACGAGTTAATAGTGAAATATGTGTATCTTTGGTGTGTACGCAATTTCTGATTACGTTGCATTACTGTGAAATTTTTATAACTTTTTCTGTTTGAGAATAATCAAGGTCAAGGAGCCATCGTGTGACAGTTCGTTTGCATTTTGCTTTAGTTTGAGGATAAATTGATAGTGTCTGATTAATTTTATTGTAAATATGGCCACCCAAAAATGAGAAAAACCTCTGCGCAAATTGAGTACGGCAGGCTCTGGACTCGCAGACTGTGTGTTTCCTCCGTTTATTTAACAGAGCAATGGGATCGTAAGGCAGACGACCATGCATTTTAATGACAGATGATAGAACGAACAGTTGTCGCACTGTTAAAACCTCCCAGTGTCGATAAACGCTGGAAGTGGGATGATAAAAGGGAAAAAATGCACCAACTTTAAGTAAGGCTCTTTGAGCACGCTCGAGCTTCAGGATGATGGTTTTACACGCTCCACCCCAACACGTTATACAATAAACTAAAAGAGATTGACATAAGGCGAAGTAGATTGTTCTTAATACTTTAGCGTTTGCTATGTGTCTAAGATTTTTAAATATATATATTAATTTACGAACTCTAGACGACACGAGGTCGATGTGTGGTGCAAAATTTAACCTGTTATCGAGCAGGATGCCTAGATATTTCATTGTATTCACCTGCTGAAGTGGAGAACAATTACACAGCGACAGGCCCCCACATATGTGTGAGTGTGCTATAATTTGCGATTTTGCATTAAAACCCGACTGTGGGACACTTCTAAGAGAAAACGTTAAATATTTAGTTTTATCGACATTCAAGGTAAGGAGATTTGATCTCAGCCAATGGGCAACAATGTTGAAACCATTCTGCGCATGCTGAAACGCCTTTTCCCATGAACTGTCGCTAAAAATGAGGGCTGTGTCGTCTGCAAATGCAACAATCTTTCCGTTCAGAAGTTCAAGGTCACAGAGGTCATTGATATAAATGAGAAACAAGGTAGGTCCGAGGATGCTTCCTTGAGGAACTCCATAGGAAATGGGAAGATCGCCACTTATCCATTCGCCCACCCTCACACACTGAGACCTGTCACTGAGATAATCTGCGAAGAGTTTAAGCGGCAAGTCCCTGACTCCCAGTCTCTGAAGTTTATCTATCAGTCTGGGAACAGAGACCGTGTCAAATGCCTTGGCTAAATCAAGAAATATTGCCAAGACTTTCTTTTTCCTATCAATATTGTCCACAATAAAGTCCGTAACCTCATGAACTGCATCACTAGTTGCTTTGTTACATAATATATTGTAAAAGCTAGTTATTTTATGCCCATCATGTACTACATTAGTTTACATATTACTGCTAAATCTTGCTATATTTAATAATGAGAAAAGAAAATTACAACTCCAGCCCAGGGCCATGAATAATGTGCATAAGCAATTCAATGTCACTATCGTATACAGCAAAATGCAAAAGCAATTTTGTCTATTGTAAATAATGGTTTCTACATTGAGATAACACTATAAGACCTACGCCAAAATTGAATTACTGTATAGTAATCCATTTTTTTTATATTAAAAGTACACACAGTACATTAAACACATACAACACAGTACATTTAATAGTTGCTGTGGGGCATACTCTTCATTGTTAATGACCACAGTATAAGGTAATCAATTACTTATACCATGTAATTGGATTTATGCTAGACTGTATTTCTAATATTTAGGTATAGGGTAGGTTTAATGTCTGACTCATGTGAATGGTTGGTTACCTAATGTTCACTGTTATGTTTCTCAAAGTGTCCTGTCTAATGTACACAAAAGATGAATAAGAATAAAAATAACTTATTGTTCCAAAAATTAAATATGTTACTTTGAGTCCTGAAACTCACACTAGGATTCCCTGTGTTGTGAGTTCCAGGCTCCTTCGTTCCGTTGACATATTTGTGACACAAATAATAGGTATTCTGTACAATATTTTTCTAAATCTAACAGTAATCTACTTTATAAACAATTACACAAAGAAAACGAGTGTGCTGTGTGCCTGTACTTGTATGGTATTTGTGTGTGTTAAGTGTGCGTGTGTGTGGTGTGTGGTGTGATTTGAAATTTAGTTGTGTTGGTGTTATGAGAGTGTGTCTGAATGTTATAACCGTTCTTGTTTAGGGAAGTTTGTGATATATAGTAATTTAATTATAATATATAGTTGTCAATATATAAATGCAAGGAGAAACTTTAGGATAGGAGGCTTTCAGTCAAGTCATAGTCCAGTGTAAGTAGCCAATTTGTTACCTTAATTCTACATTTAGTTTGTGTAAGATGCAAAATTTCGTGTCGGTCATTGAGTTTCGCATAAAGATGCGGTCCCATGAATCCGTAAGACCTAAGATGGTATTCTATTGTATAGAGGATTGTGAGGTGTTAACTATTTCGAGGTTGATTCTTCAGTCTTCAATTCCTGATAAACTTTAATAATTAATACCTCTCCCAGATCCTCGTAAGTTCCTCCTTCATCTGGAAAATATCACAAATCGTAATGAGTCAATGAGAAATTTGGACGCTTTGTCCTCCTGAATAGGCTGAAAACTATCTTCTTAGAAGTTGTACCTGATAACCAATTCGGATTTCGCGAAGAACGCGCCACCGAAGAATAGGGACACCTTGTCTACTGGACCACCCAGATCTCCAGTATTGAAACTCAGTTCCGGAATTGAGAACCTTGCGATATTGCATGCCCTATTCACTAAGTAATAAACTTTAGAGTTTATTGTTCCAGTGAGCGTAACCACTGTGGACATGGGAAAAAATTAATTACGATCTTTCGCAAACAAAAATTATACATACTTACCCAGAGGGTCTTAGCGGCGGCACCCTAATACGCTCGCAACTCGGAAATCCATGACCACCTGGAAATCCCAATGATCTTAAAAGAAGCAAAGCGTGACCTAGAAAATTTCAAAACCAAGAATAATATTTTTTTTCCCCACATTAATTACGGATTACCAAATGCAAATATCTCCACTACTACTGCCAAGCATAATTATTTTATACCGTAAGCATTTAAAGCTGATTGCCCGTTTTATTGAATTAATCTTAGCACTGAAAATACGATACAGCAGTTGAATGGAGCTTGATCTGCTGCTCCGGGATAGACTGGGCTGGTTGTCTTCCTCAGACAGTGAAAAGTCAAGCACACAGGGACACAGTTTATATTTTTGCTCACAACACACTGATTAATACGATATTACATAAATTTTCACCACTAAGGTTATGTTACGTGCGGACGCGCACACAGAGGATTCGGAACTCCCTTTTTTTAATGTTGCCAAAACCAAAAAGTATTAAAAATATGTTTGTTGGTGTTGCCAACATGTTCGCCACCAGAAAAGAAGCTTTTTTACAATACAAAGTTACTTAATAATATAACTACGAAAAAATAAAAGTTAAACTTATATAAGTTAAACTGAAACTTAAATAAAGGCTAAAGTTATTACCATCAAATAGAACAGTTAAAAATAACAACACACACAAGTTCACACAACAGTAAAGGTTACAACAAACTTGTTACAAATCAAATAGAAGTTTCGTTAACCTAACAAAATTATAAGTATGTATGCATCAGACACGTTTCATTATCTATCATCTTATCACTAGACAACTGTGTATAATCTAGACCTACCTAATTTATTTCGGTATGTAATCATTATCCGGCTCGAAGGACCAATGAATGGAGCTTGATCTGCTGCTCCGGGATAGACTGGGCTGGTTGTCTTCCTCAGACAGTGAAAAGTCAAGCACACAGGGACACAGTTTATATTTTTGCTCACAACACACTGATTAATACGATATTACATAAATTTTCACCACTAAGGTTATGTTACGTGCGGACGCGCACACAGAGGATTCGGAACTCCCTTTTTTTAATGTTGCCAAAACCAAAAAGTATTAAAAATATGTTTGTGGGTGTTGCCAACAGCAGTTTTTGTTTCTACTTCATACAAGCACGCGATTTTACTAATTGCGCGTTTTTACCCGACTGCGGCGAAGCCCAAAAGAAGGGTTATGTGTTTGACATGTATGTATGTATGTATGTATGTCCGTTTCTTTGTTCCCTCATAACTCCTAAACGGATGAAGGGATTTGAATGAAATATACGTCGTTAGATTTGTCTTGATGGCGCGAGTGTCACTGGCTACATTAAAATTAAAAAACAAAGAAAAATTGCGCGTTATGGGGGCCATATCGTGTATATGAAAAAAAAAAAAAAAAAACCATTACCATTGAGTAGGGTATCAAAATGAAGGGTTTTAAAAGGAGATTATAAAAATATATGACACTTATAAGTTTAAAATACATTCAAAGTCACAAATTCTATGAACAAACACAAAAGTTAAATCATCTGCGAAGTATTTTATGCGACCAACGAAAGAACATACACAAAAGAACTAAAAAGTTGGAAATAAAATCATTTGAATATTAAATTATGAAATGAAAATAGAATGGACCCCGCCTGCTTCCTAGTTTTGTTTAATTTAAAATGTGCTTATCTTTTTTCTTTTCAGTTTTTTGTCTTAGAAACGATTTTAGAATATGGTCGTTTAATTGAGTGATGCTCGTGAAATGCACGTTTTTTGGACCGCGCGATTAGTACCTATTCAGATTTATGTTTACCAAGCTTTTAGCAAGCAGGTATTACTTATTTCCTTCATTCAGTTCTATGATCTTACCACACAAGCTCTACGATTTTCAGTTCCGCTTAAATTTTTTGTAAAATATTATATTAAAAAATGTTAATGTTAATGTTGTGTGTATGTTATTAAATGTTATATTTTTTGTAAGGATGGTCATCCAAGTAAATGTCCTCCAAATCCCTTATTCTTGCGCATATGTACCTGCAAATAATACGATTAAAAGTATGTAAATAGCTGAGACTAGGCTTTATTCGTGATAAAAACCTCATCCAATTGTTAAAGCGGTGCTACCACTTTTATGAATCATTTGTCGTGCAACTTGCAGACTTTTTATCGTGTATTTCGTCAAGTTACAAAATGACGCAACTCTACCGTGGCCCGCGCCACGTAGGTACCTAAGCTCTCGCTCGCTCGCCTGCGGCACTGTCAATAAACTTTAGCGGCACAAGGTGAGCTAAATCTATGGTTTTGTTGTTTTGTTACCTCTTTGAAACTTGTTGCTTGGTCAAAGACCTTGGGTGATTCACTGATCAACGCGTTATATAAATCAATGTGATCCATTTGAGATTGAATGTTTTCAAAATAAGAACTGTAATTTTTTATCTTTATAAATGCAAATATTTTGGAGGTCAAAATTGTAATTTATATACCACCGAGATCGGAGCTCGCGTTGTTGGTGAAAGTGGCAAACACGAGCAATCAGGCAGCGGCGCGAAACGAACGCAAGCTGGTTGGTTTGGTGGGGCTCGACGTGGCGGAAGAAACTGACATCATTGCGCGCCGACGGTGCACGCATTGATGTTTCTCGAGTCGATCGTGAATATTGCGAAAAACAAAATGTTTGTAAAGTGACAGTAACGTAGTAAACTATTTACTTATTTATAATGTAGGGTTACGTATAAGAATAAGTGATCTCAATTCCAAGGCACATGTTTTACTGCGTGTAACATATGGACAATAGCTAGAGTTACATGGTCATATAGATACAAAAATATGCTTAATTGCCGCGGAAGACGAGGCAGATAGAATGGCAAGTGATGGAACGCCGAGCATCGGCATGGAGCCGACGAGCTTGGAATACATGGAGGATCCTTACTTTGTGCCACCGGACGACGACTCCACACCGAGTTTCGATGTAGCTGTGGATGAACTGGATGAAGTAGAGGAACCGAACTGGCCACAAAATGACCCTGACGCTGACTGGCGCATGCTGCCTGACCTCGCTGATTCCGCTCTCTGCATTGAAACTGAATTCTACGTGGACAATCGACGTCGTCGTCTTAGAATATTTAAAAAAAAAATAAGAGAAGTACGAGTTACTTTTCAAGATTTATCAAAGCCTTATCTTGCCAAGATGTCCAGTCACACAAACTACAAGAAGTTCTTAGGGATCGCAGTTGGAGGTTAGTGAAATTGGTGTAAAGAACACAGAAAACCTTTTATTATTATTAAATTACACAAGCGTATAAAACTCTCATTCAAGTTAGTGTTGGAACTTGGAACTATGGATTTAAGAAGTTCAGTAGTGTTGGCGTTTAGTGCGTATGATTATAGCATCAATAACAATAGTAACCGATTGCCATAGCTATGCTATAATAGTAGTATTGTTAGCACTTCACAAGATCTTGTAGTAATTATGTATTGTGATTGTATTATGCAGATTAAGGTACTAAATGTACACACACATCTATCATCTTGTCTACATGCTTGCATATAGGTATATTGCATTTCATTGACAGACGTTACCAGGTAGTCAGTGGCTCCAATAGTCTGACAATCAGTCTTACTTACTGCCGCACTCAGAGAGCTTTAATGATTATTTAGGCCATCACTTAGTAATGGTTTTGACAGTTTTGTCAGACAAAAATATGTCAAACCTGTACTAAGTGACGGCTTAAGTAATCATTAATTTATTTAATATTAATTATAGCAACATTAAATATCTCTGAGTAAGGCAAGCCCGCCTCACTATTCCCAAACCACTGTAACTCCTGAGTACGGCAGTTAGAGGTACCGTATTATCTTTTCTAAATGTGTTGTGGAGGTTGGAGGGAGTCGCTCCATGTAAAATACTGGTATTTAGCTGCACCCGGTAAGACTGGAAGCCGAACCCGACATAGTTGGGAAAATACAATGCAGATGATATAAATTTTATTATGACTACAATCCGTTTTTAGACATAAACAGCTAAACTCATGTGTGTGAGAACGGTAAAGTTTACCTAGTCGTAAAATTATTCATGATGTATTGATGTCCGGCGGGGAACTATACTGAATTAAAATATTCGTTTCATTTATGTATTGTATTGACTGCCTCGTTGGTCTAGTGTTCGCAAGCGCTGTGCATGAGGTCCTGCCTGTGTTCGATTCCCAGGTTAGGTTACCAGGGGTTTTCGGGGTGCCCGGTTGATGGCAATTTGGCTGGACCCCTATACATGGGACTTAAGTCCCAAGTTCAACGTGCGTGTACCAATGAGTACATCTCTGCCTAACTCCTAAGGGATTTGAGACGTGATGTTATGTTTTATACTGCCATAGTTTATTTATTTATACATATTGGTTGGTCATAAGCCTATTCCGCGTTATCTATGATTTTATTACACTTAGTAGACTCCGAAGTTTTCAAAGTGCGAAGAGGCCGTTCTTCACAGTTGCGATGTTGCTTCTCATAAATCTTTTGTTTATTGCGTAACTAGTCAACAATTTTAATTTGTAATTGAAAATACGGTTAATTTAACAAAATAAAACATTGTTATCACGCGCGGACAAAAACGCAGGGGACGCGGTGCGTGTCAGTGGCTTAAAAAGTGATAACCATGACACACCACTATAATTATAGCAACCGTTATAATTTCAACAAAATCCACCACTAAAATCTCTACTTACTCTCTAAATCTCAAACCGTTTCTTACTTAGAATGTTTAATTCGCGCAGTCGTACGATTTAAATGGTAATGATACCAAAGTTCACACTGTATTTCATAAAGACAGTAGCACATTTTTTTTTTTTTAAAAACGTCGCCCCACACTAGGAATTTCTCCTGTATTGTGGGTGCGTTCACAAACATTTAAACTCACATACACAAATACCCAGACCCGGAACAACTATCTGTAGGTCATACAAATATTTGTTCCGTGCGGGGATCGAACCTGCGACACGCAGCGCAGCAGTCCATTGCGTGAGCCACTGCGCCAACCGTGCCGTCAAAAAGCCTTTAAAATGCACACTACAATTAAATGTTAGACGTACCTGTTTAGGGGACGAGCTCGGCTTGCCTAGGTTGATCCGTGGATCTCGTGGATCTGGGTAACCACCCATTACAGTTTCCTACGAGCCTCGGAAAGCACATTAAGCAGTTGATTCTGGCTGCCACAATTAGCTCTTTGGAAGTCGTTACAGGTAGTCAGTGGCCTGAACATCTGACAACCAGTCTTACCAAAGGGTACCCAGTACTAACTTTGTTGTGGAGTTTAGATAGGCAGCCGCTCCATGTAAAATTATGTTATTCAACTGCATCCAGTTAGACTGGACGCCGACCCCAACATAGTTGGGAAAAGGCTGACCAGATGACGTACCTACCCGTACGTTTCAGGATAAACTTAAAAGAAACGTACTTTGGATGGATGCCATATTTTTAGCACGAGTTTTTATCAGCAAAGCCCGCTATGTGATATCACTACAGGACGCGATGTTATACGGGATGGACCTGATACGCCATTGCCACAAAAATCCCTGTACCAACATACATCAATGGTCAAAAAGCAGCTGTCAAAATATGAAAAAAAAAATCGATCGTTTTGGTGAAGGCTGAGCGATTGAGTAAAATAAAACTGAAATAGTTAAGGTAAAGGCGACGAGGTAGCCCGCGAAATTCGAATTTCCTTACGTTTTTTGCAATTTTCCGCCCAGTGTCAAGTCGTATGTTAAATAAAATGGGATAGGCGGCAGTAACAATTGTCTATTTACTGAGTAATAATGATTAAAACCACCAAAACAACCGTCTCAGTTCATACAAGTGTCAAGAATGCCTTTTTCATCAAATAATCACTCTTGACACTTGTATGTTAAATATACGACTTGACACTGACCGGGAAATTGCAAAAAACGTATGGAAATTCGAATTTTGCGGGCTACCTCGTCGCCTTCACCTTAAATCAATTTCGCAAATTAGAATGTATGGTCACTAGCGGCTTTGTGTTGGTTATCTCGTACATGTTCAAGTGTTTTTTCTATGTATGTGTAATGCTGATTGTGGCAATAGTTTTCCTTTTTATTGTATTACCTACTTATAGAACTTGACTTTCCCCCTACTGGCCACTGATCATTACTCGCAGAGCTCATAAATGTTGCTTTGCAGTCGTATTAATTGTTCTCAAGAACACTAACATGTTTTGATCAGATAAATTAATCATTGTTTGGTAATTTTAAGTAAGAACGAGTATCAATTTGTTTTGCAAAACCTATATAATTTTTTAAAGTTTTGAAAAATACTTGTGTAGAAGTCGTACGCGATTAGCGAAGTTTTTCGGTTATCTTATCAATCATAAACAAACACGTGTGTCTAATTTAACTGGGACAGTATGGAGTAATCTCTATCCATAAAAGATACTGGGAAGTATAAAAAAAACCGGCCAAGTGCATGTCGGACCACGCACAATGTAGGGTTCTGTAGTTGCCTATCAAAATATGTAAACTTACTAAACCGATTAACCACCCTACCTACCTGCCTCCGAACGATGATTTTTATTGTAGCAGTAAAACAAACTTAGGTACATTTGCAGTTTTGAAATCTGCATTATTACATTATGTAGGTATAGGAAAATATTTCATCTAAAAAAAAAATTACCCCCCGTTTTTGAGATATAGTGCGGACGAACAGACAGACGGATCTGGCGAAACTTTATGGGGGTTCCGTATTGACTAAGGAACCCAAAAAATATTATTTGAAAAATCTGTTGCTGTCGCGCTATCAACTCAAACCGATTTTATCACAAAATTTTTGACGAGATCGATGTCTCGAATTCCTCTTTTTACCGCGAAAACTGAGCCAATTCAGTTATTTTTGACATATATTTTTTTAGAAAGATTATTTATGTTAAAACTTTTGTTACCTATTTGTCAGGTTCAGTCGGACGTAAAAATTGATCAGCACTTTAAGTTAACGGCCCGGAACCACAACCAACGCCTTCGTTGTGGCAAAGATCTGCTGTTTAGTTAGTTAATTTGATAATTTTAGAAATTAAAAAGATTTGTGTCTTGTGCAGCGCAACATGTTTTTTTTTTCCATTAACATTAGCAGCTTGCTATTCTATCAGTGGTCTCTTCCTAGTAGTACCTGAGAAGAAACTACCTCTAAATTGTGTACCTTTTACCTTTAGCAGAAGAAGCGATGGCCGGCGCAGGCGCAGGCGCAGCCGGAGACCTGAACACACCCGACGAACTGGCGGGGCTGACCCCCGAGCAGGCAGAACAGCTCCGCGCTGAGTGGAGCCGAGAACTGGCGCGTGTCGAAGATGAGATCGCTACTCTGCGCACCGTTTTGCAAAGCAAGGTAAGATAATGTTTCATGAAAAGCTGAAGCTTGAAATCCTAAAAAATAGTTTCGCCATATCGCTCCAAAAATGTTCACGTTTCTATTTCGTTGAAAATTAGATTTTAATAGTATTGTGTCGCTCACCCATACTGCACGTTTCCTTATCATTGTAAGCGGGATGTGCGAGCTCACTCTTCTAAAATGTTTGCATTCCGCCTCGGATAGCTTGGTTAGCCCATATATTTTACGCCTACGAACATACAATGCATGCTAATTGAAGCCAAACCAGCGAGTAGTTAGACATTTTGAGGGTAGGGTGGGGGAGATGAACCTGGTGATTGATTCTAGTAACATTTTTGTCGGTTCTGTCTGTACCTCGGAAGAGATAAAACTATTGCAGGCAACCGGTGAATTCATTATCTACGAAAAACTTTTAACCAAAAAATTAAACCGACTTCAACAAAAAATAAAACACAAAAAAGTTAGAAATAAAATAAACTGATTTTTCTTTCAAATTTTATTTCTCACATTTTTGTGTTTTATTTTTTGTTGAAGTCGGTTTTATTTTTCAGTTTTTAGTGGTTCACATGTGCTTACCCCTTCACAGCGTACCGGCATGATGTTATGTTATGAACTGGTGAAAACAATAGACAGACATGGGATATCAGCAATCCCAGTCCATTTGCTATCATTTATTGAGGTTTTCCGTAGCCTATCTCCTAAGTTCTTTATCAGATCTTCACCAAATTGAAGTGGGACCACTCCGAGAAAGTACTCTTCCAAAAACTACTCAAATCATTTCAAGTGTGCCTATAAAATTTGAAGAGTTCTCTCTATTTCTCCAGGATCCCATCATCAGATCCTGACTTGGTGATCATGGGACCACCTGGGAATACCCTTTCAAACAACACAAAAAAACCGAAATCGGTCCAGCCATCTTCGGGTAATCGGGGAACATAAGTAAAAAAAAAAGTTCGGCGACGAATTGATAACCTCCTCCTTTTTGATGCCAGTTAAAAAATACAAACAGAACCGCATACTAACTTTCAATCATCATTGGCAGCCTTGACCCACCACCAGCAATTCTGCTGAATATAGGGCTTCTCTTCCCGTGTTGTATCTTCTGATTGTCATCCATCCATCTGACTGTTGGTCTCCCAACTCTTCTTTTACCGTATCTTTGTACCCATTCAATGAGGGCCCAACTCCACCTGCAATCACCACGTGTTGCCAAGTGTTTTGTCCACTTTACCCCCCTTACTACTACCTACCCGCATTTGTTAGGCTTACTTGATTTGTTTGAAAAATACTACGAAATACAAACTTTTTACTGTAGTCTATGATCAGTTTTTTGCATGCGTAAATATCCATGTCGCCCGACCACGGAACGGTTCATTGTAAGCACGCACGTGTCTGGATTACTGTTTTAAATACAGTGGTTTTGTGAGGATATGCACTGAATCTTCACTCTTTCTCACACGAGTGGACAGACGAACATTCCTTAGGGCGATGTTCACCAACAGTAAAATAACCGACTGTTTCGTAATCGGCCCACTAAACGTAAACAGTTGTTTGAATATGAAGTGGGAATTTTGGTGTTCACCACAACTTATTCTAGCTCGGTTATACAGGGTGTCCAAGAACCTGGCGTCCAACTGGATTCCCACGATGCCCCAAGTTCTAACAGTACTCAGAAAAATATTTTAAAAAATCCACCCCATGTACTTACAGAATTATACTGATTTAAAAAAAAAAGGGGAAATGAGCACCCTGTGACATACTTTTGAATGCTGTGACTGCTAATGCTGATAATTTCGATATTTCTTGGAGGTTTTGTAATCTAGGGTATTGCTGTGTCTAAATAGAATGTAAAAATAATGTACTTATTGTACCATTTTAAAATAAAATATTATTTTAACTAAAGGTGATATGGAAAACTATTGAATTTCGCAACTTTGACCGACTGTAGTGTAAAAAAAATGTACCAAAATAGTATGGCAAGTGACGTCAAATTTTGACGCGTTTATTCCTCTTTTTAAAAAGGTACAATACTTACACATTAATTTGAAAAAAAAAATTTTTTATAATATTTTTACTCAACAACCCAATTTTTACGAAGTGCCTACCTACTAACGGTAACTGTCGGACCCTTTCTTATCTTAGAAACTGTTATGTTACTACTATTATTTACTTCGGTTCCAAGAGTGAGCAAGAAGGAAATACACACAGGTAGATGGGTTCCCAGTAGAATAAAAGCAAAGAATGTTAGTTTAAAGATATTTTATTACAATAAATGTTCAAAATGTTGACCACCCGCGGCAATACAAGCTCTCACTCTCCTTAAAAAGGACCGCTTTATGTTTCGCGAGTAACTTTTTTGACGTATCACCTGCACTGCTTGTGTTATCTTCTTACGAAGGTCAGCGATGTCATTAATGGGCTTCGCATAAACGAGCTCCTTCATAGTTCCCCAGAAAAAAAAATCCAGCGGATTTAAGTCAGGTGAGCGGGCTGGCCACGGGATTGTTCCTGATCGCCCAATCCACCTGTTCGGGTATTGCTCGTCCAAAAACTCTCTAACGGATACGCGAAAATGTGCTGGACAGCCGTCGTGTTGGAACCACATATCTGGTGGGGTCTCTTCTAGTAAGTTTGGCAAATCATTTTGAAGAAAATTTAAATATGATTCGCCAGTCAAATTCTCGGGCATCTCAAATGGACCAATAATATTCCCACAGAGAATACCGGTCCACATGTTCACTTTGAACCGGTACTGGGATCTATCTTCTCGCATCAAGTGCGGATTTTCCACATGCCACTCGTGCAAGTTGTGTAGGTTCATGTAGCCATCCTTCTTAAATGTTGATTCATCTGACCACAAAATTTTGTCGATAAAGTTTTCGTCTTCTCGATGTTTTTGCAGGATTGTTTCACAAAACGCGACTCGGCTCGGATAGTCTCGAGGTAAAAGACTTTGCACTCGCTGTACGTGGTACGGATGATATTCTTCTTTTTGGAGAATACTGTGTGCTGTGCTCTTCGGTATCCCCGTATCAGCTTCTATTCCTCGCACAGAGATGCTTGGATTTGCCGACACCGCCTCTAAAACTTCATCGCGTATGAAGTCATTTACGGGTCGTCCTTCACCAGCTACTTGATTGGGGAACCGCCCGTCACATAGTGATCTGTGCACATTAATGAAAACTCGATGGTCGGGATATCGCGTAGCCCTCGGATACCTTTCTCTGTAAAGTCTCGCTGCAGCTCGTCCATTACCTCTACATTCTCCATAAATGTAGTGCATATTTGCGTATTCTTGCGGAGTGTAGGTCGCCATGGTAGCACACACAAAACACAAACTGTCCAAACACAGGCAAAGGTCGTCGTAAAGAGTTCGTTTCAAAGTCCAGAGCACAAAGAGTAATCGAGTCCAATAAACAAAGCTTTAAATCGTAGTACGTGATCAATGGTAACAATAAGAGAGAGGTGCGTAGTAACGGCAGGAGGCAGTGACGCGTACTGACCGTACTGTTATCCTAAATAGCACGATCCCAGATAGCGTCACTATCTATCTCACTCGCACCTCTAACCTTTTTCTCCCTCACTCTTACCTGAATAATGGGGTACCATAAAGAAGAACCAGCAAATCGCAAAGATAGTTTCTGTCTTGCTCCCTCCTGTTGTAATAACGAATCACTATGGTGAGATGCATGCACATACCGTCCCTTACGGTCTAACCTGTTTTTTGAGAGGCCTGTTGTTATTTTTATGAGCATACAATAGTAATTCTTTAGAGGTTAGATTCAATTCGTCGTAAATTTTTCTTTCTAAGAATTCTGTAAGACATCGTAAAAATTGGGTTGTTGAGTAAAAATATTATAAAAAAATTTTTTTTTCAAATTAATGTGTAAGTATTATACCTTTTTAAAAAGAGGAATAAACGCGTCAAAATTTGACGTCACTTGCCATACTATTTTGGTACATTTTTTTTACACTACAGTCGGTCAAAGTTGCGAAATTCAATAGTTTTCCATATCACCTTTAGTTAAAATAATATTTTATTTTAAAATGGTACAATAAGTACATTATTTTTACATTCTATTTAGACACAGCAATACCCTAGATTACAAAACCTCCAAGAAATATCGAAATTATCAGCATTAGCAGTCACAGCATTCAAAAGTATGTCACAGGGTGCTCATTTCCCCTTTTTTTTTGAAATCAGTATAATTCTGTAAGTACATGGGGTGGATTTTTTAAAATATTTTTCTGAGTACTGTTAGAACTTGGGGCATCGTGGGAATCCAGTTGGACGCCAGGTTCTTGGACACCCTGTATAAACAAGCGTTTTAGGAATGAAAGACTGAATGATTATAATACAGTCAAATAGGGTGGGTTACATAACACGTAAAAAACCCTAAAAATGCGAAACATCTTAAAATGGTTGCATTAAACCTGAGATGACAGTTCTTTATAACTTCTTCTATAAAACTTTCAAACTCGTCCAAAACGTCATCCTCTTCCAAAATATAATTCAAAGCAGACTGCATGTTAAATTCTCACAATAATATCTGGATGTAACCTTAAAATTTGTTATATTTGCAATTTACATACGTCAAAATACACCGATTAACTACTAACCGGACTTTAAACAACCTCTCCCACCTCGGTTAGAGAAAACAGTTGATTAGCGTGTTTGATCGGTTGATTTGCTTTGGTGAACATGAAAATGTGTTATAAACAGCTGTTTTTAGATAATCAGACTGTTATCTTTTCGGTGAACTTCGCCCTTACTCCTGTAATAAACTGACCGACACTTCTAAAATGTATAGTTTTTTGTTTCAGATCCGCCAAAGCTCCGAATTAAAACGAAAACTTGGCATAACTGTTTGGAAGGAAATTACTGAAGATGTTAATCAGGGTTTAAAAAATGTAAAAGAAAGCCAAGTGTGAGTACCAGAGAAGATTGATTTATTTTGCACAACTTTCGTACATACATTTAAATCAGATTATGCCTGTTTGTTTTCTCTAGGGTTAGAACAACTTCATATTATTGTTTTGGTAGTGGTGTGTGACTTCACCTTATGATTTTGCTTAAGCTTAAGATGAGAAATGGTGGATGGGCGAGTTTTATAGTAGTATCTTATTTCACGTTTGATTTGTTGTACGGCAGCTATCAAACTATAGAAACACGCGTGGCTGCGCTTACACAGGCTGTGACTGAAGCACCAATGTAAGTAAAGTTGACTATGTCAACCTCTATATCACTATGACTATAACCTAAGAGTTGAAAGTTAGTCTAATAATTAACGTAACTAAACTATTAATGAAAAGTAATGCTTTACATATTTAACTCTTATTTTATTTTTAGTTGCATTAAGTTAACGCTTGTATATTTTTAATCGTAGTGGTCGCTTTAATATACACGTAGGTATTTTGCCTGCAGTTCTAACCCGAAAGAAAATTGTGAACTTTATTGTGTACTGTTTTTTAACTGTGGCCGCATATCCATATTTAAGAAGTTTATTGTAGACTCGTGGTATTCCTCTTAACCTCCATCTGTTCATTACTGACATAATTTAACTATCATTAATAAGTAGTATTGTTTCCGTAAGTCCCCATTTTCTCACAGTTGTGTTTTACAAGACCCCAGACCCCACTAAGATACATAAAATATTGGCCTAAGACCCCACGACGGCCAGACCTTCGTTATTTTATAAAAGCTGAGAGTTGGTCTGTGCATGTCACGTATACCGGTAAGAACGACCAGCGAATATTGAGTTTGGGCTGTGGTTACTTTGGCAGGTAACAGGTAGTAAAGGTGTATAAAATAGTACCTTACTTTCGTTAACTATAAAGCTCATTTTTTTTATATTGTCTTCGGGATAAATTAAGAAATCTCGTCATCTATTGCCGGACACTTCTGACAGTTGCAAGTGCAACCCCCTGCCAGACACATTTTACCACTTTGTAAGCGTCTATCTTTCAAACGATTGACTTTGAGGAAAAATGGTTTTGGAAACCTCAATGTCATTTTTAAAGACCTATATGTATATAGGCACCATAAGACTGAAAAAAAAATAGTTTTAGTTCCTTTTATGGAGAGAACCTCTATCTTTTATGTATTTTTGTTTTTGTATAAGAATCGTAAAGTGGTTTACAGAATACATCTACCTTACTAGTTTAAATTGTGTAGTCCTAATAGTTATAGAATAAAGAGGCTATGGCGAACTTTCAATGTGTCTGACAAGATATAAAAACCATTGAAACTGTCCGGCTATTGAGGTAACATATTTTTATAGGTCCCCAAGCAACAATCATAAAATTCAGCTTTTATACTTTAACGAAAGTATAATCATTGTACACGCGTGAGGCTCGTTCCCCTTCAATTGTGGTTATGGATTTCAAAATGAGCCTTCTTGGTTTCCCGTCGGGGCTGCGGGTTGTTCGCAAGAGATACCGCGGCCTCAACATAAAGGGCTAAGAAGAAACATGGGTGTTTTTCAGTCAGTAGAAGACTGACACTCCTTTTCTCTCTGCCCAAGAGCGGGAGGGGTTATTAGATGATTTCCCACCCCCCTAATAAAAAAAACCTTGGTTTCTCCAATACAAAATGGTTTATTGCAATAAGAAGTTAATAACTTGGTACAATAGAAAACGGTTTTAAAATGAAGCTATACAGAGCAAGGTTGAGATTCGAATGTGGTTAGTATTGAAGGAGAACCTAACAGCTAACGTTCCTCGTGAAAAATTTGAAATCTTCGTAGACTGCTCCCATTGGAGCTACATTGGCTGTCCGAAGATGATGAGCTAATTTCGAGTCATGACACAAGTCACCTACATACAAATGTAGGTAGGTTCCCCAAGGAACAGAACGCCTACGGTGTTTTTTTTATAGCAGTCAGCACATCATGCGTGAACAATCATAATAAATTGAAGGTTAGGGGTGTCTGGCAGAAGGTTGCAGTACTTGCAACTGTCAGAAGTGTCTGGCAATGGATGACGAGATTTCGTAAGTTATTTCGAAGACAATATAAAAACGTTGATCTTTTTACTTTAACGAAAGTAAGGTACTATTTGATACACCTTTATAATCTGTACCCACAGCCCAAACTATATTCGCTGGTCGTTCTTACCTGTTTAAGAGACATGTACAGACCAACTTTCAGCTTTTATAAAATAACGAAGATCTGACCGTCGTCGTAGGCTCTTGCTCTATAATTTGAATAATATTCGTGCTAGCTTGTATTTTGCCCAACAATATGAAAGGACTTAAGTCTTGGATTGCAAAACGATACATACAAAGAGTGAATAATACTTTATTAGAGACTAGCGGACGTCACGCGGTTTCACCCACGTATTTCCCGTTCCCGTGGGATACAGGGATAAAAAGTAGCCTATGTCACCCGGGGATAGTGTAGCTTCCCAACGGTGAAAGAATTTTTCAAATCAGTCCAGTAGTTTGGGAGCCTATTCGTTACAAACAAACAAACAAATCTTTCCTCTTTATAATATTAGTGTAGATGATATCACGGTAAGTGTACATATTGTGTTTTATCAAAATACAAAAAAAAAATTACAATTTGAAACAAAAGTTGAATACTTACAATAAAATTAAATGCTGTAAATATATTAATTGCTACACAGTAGTAGTTATCTCAATGTGTTGTATTATAGTTTATTATAAAAATATTGTTCCGTTCAATGGGGAGATGGGACATGGTTACTGACTCACATGTCTGTACAGTTGTTACTGGCTGTATACATGTGTGTGTATAATATATTTAAAAATAACTTTAAAAACATCTTTACAATTATTAATTTTATGGTAGTTAAATTTGAAAAAAAAAAAAAAATACTAACGTAGCAAAATGATTTGCAGTATTACTATAGGCCCCGTCGGGGCTGCGGGAGACTGTAAGAGCGCTATACCTCTCCTCGCCTCGACATAAAGGGCTAACAAGGAACATGGGTGGTTTTTAGTCAGTAGAAGTCTGACACTCCCTTTCTCTCTGCTCAAAAGCGGAAGGGGTTATTCGATGATTTTCCACCCGCCAAAAGTTTTACTATAGGTGCTCTTTTATACAGGGTGTAAATTAACCTTTCACACATTCGTCAACCAAGTATTCTGTACATCAAACTAAGTACCCCTACACAAAAAAATTTGCTGGGAAACGCGTTTTTTTTTTGGGGTCAATAATCTAATTTTACGGTAAAACTCAATGTAGCACTCTTAAAACATTGTGCTTATGGGTGCTTTGAATAGTAAACGAGTCATGGATGTAATTTAAGTAAAGTTATAACTTGAAAAACTAGTATTTACAAAAACAGCTGTGCAAAATTTGGAACTTTGACCCCTAATATCTCCGTAACTAGGGGGTTCCCAGGTATGGTCTAGAACCAAAAAATGATTGCAATGGTGGGGAGAACAAGTGCCCTTCGTTTGCGTTAAGGGTACTTTTACACCCTTTATAAGTAGGTTTGAAATTAAATAATTGGTCTCTTCGTACTGATCTTATATTAATGTTTTCCATAGAGGCTACTGACGGTGCTAAACTAGTGGCTCAGTTTTATTTATTTAGACTGCCCTCGAATCCCTAGGAAGAAGTGTTTTCCAGTACTTTGTACAGTTTGCATGGCTAAAGACTTTGTGGCTTCTCACTTGACCTTAAAATGTTCAGTTTATTTCAGACGTCGAAAGAACAGATATAGATCCGTTTTTGCCACACACGATTCCAATTATAGATCCGGATTGTCTGATTGATAGACTTTTTGTAACAACAATTCTTGTTTTTATAGATACCAAAAAACCGAATCTGTGATAAAATCGACTGCGGAGAAGACAACTTCGATTCTCGGCGGTATCACTGCTGGAATGACTACTAAGATTGGTCAAATGCGAAACTCTGATTCGTTCCGCTCCATCGAAGAACGCGTTGGCACGGCGTACGAAAATGTGAAGGTGACGAATTTTTAATGTTACTTTGCTTTATCAGTAGAAAAACATCTTATCAGAACCATTATTCATATCTCTGACTAACTGCCGTACTTAAAGATATTTAATGATTACTTAAGCCGTCACTTAGTAAAGGTTTGACATATTTTTGTATGACAAAACTGTCAAAACCTAAGTGATGTTCTAAGTACTCATTAAAGCTCTCTGAGTGCGGCAGATAGAGAAGTAGCAGGAATAATCTATGGTATAGGTTTTGACTAGTATAGATAAAGAAATAACGATCACTATAATTATATTACAGGTGTACCATACCACTTGGTTTGATAGGGACAACTAAACAAGAAAACTAAACTTATGTCCAACGACTTGAGTTTCATTTTATTTTCAATTTCAAAAATCAGTAAGCAGTCAGGAAACCAAAATGCATTTTTTTAATTTCATGATTATAGACGAGATGCCAGCAGACGATCGATATTATTACTGAATTTATATTTATAACGTTAATAACCAGTTCTAGTAAAAAATGAGTCCCAAGTTAATGTTTGTCTGTGTAACTTTTCAGGGCAAAGTGTCGTCTAGATCGAATTCAACGCAGAGCTTCGACGAAGCCCTGCGCGACGCCAGCCGCGGGGCCAGCGGCGCCGCCTCGCCCACCATCCCCGAGAACAAGCCCCTGCCCTAGTCGCGCGCTCGCTCCCACGCCGCGGCACTCGCCACACGTGCACGAACACGTGGCGGACGGCCTGACACCGCCCTCTAAAGGCACTAACAATTTTCATACGAGGAATATTGCATTCATTTGTAATGCACCCTTATTTGATATAAAACACCATTTTATATGTGCTATTAGATAGTATTTAAAATTGTGTGCTTGTATCACAATATTTACCTATGTACGTGTTGGACGGTGATACTGCATGTTTGTTAATATGGTTATTGGATTATTATTCACTCATTCTTTTTAGTCAGATATTGATTCAAGACACTTATTGAAAATGGGAAGAATTTGCAATTTTGATTTCGCAAATCGCAAAACCTAAATTCATGCAATGTTGGTTTAGTGTGTCTTTGACTTTCTTGGTTATTTCGAGAGATGGTCAATATCTGTAACGATAGCATTGTGTGTCACAAGTGCGTTATATGGGCTGCACCACAATTGTAAACTGCGGCGTGGTGTACTTTCAATTCGTTTATTTAAGAGACTGCTGGTTAAATGCTTCATGATCTGTCTCTTGTTCCTTTTTCGTGTCTTATTTAATAGCATTCCAAACTATGATCACTGCTTAAATTTAATATACAAGGTATTAAGGACATTTTTTAATTGTGTATTCAATGCTTAAACTCAGTATTTCTATGTGAAAACAATTTTGTAACTCCCTATCAGGGTCAGCGACAAAAGGCGATTAGCACCTCAGTTTTTAATTAGACTTTTATAATTAAAAGTAACATTAATTAACCGTTAGCTACTACATCAAATGCTGAACCAATATATCGAATAATTTTGTGTGAGTTTAGGTAAAACTAGCATTGTTTATAGACTTTTGTCGCTGACCATACATGAATAACGTTGTAAGACACAATTACTTGCCGTTGCCTGTTAGGTCCATTATTACTATAAAAATGATATTTTTGTAAGATGCTTAGCTTTCCTTACTTATAAAAAATCAACTATTTACAACACCTCTAAAGACGGTAAATAAAATTTATGTATTGATATATTTGTTTTTTTTTTCACAACAAGCTCCTTGATAACATTCCATAGATAGATTACATACTACTGTATTTGTAAGGTCATACAAAATTTAAATGCTATGATAGTTAAGCTAGCTATTTTATATCTTACAAATCTTTTGCTGTTTCATGAGTTCCGATTGTGTATGTCTGTGTAAGTAATTAAAAAGGCATTCTTAAACTGTAATTTGCGATTGGTACCTAATCTGTAGTAGGTACCAATCGCAAACTACAGTTTAAGAATTCCTATATTTACTCGACTGTATAAGTGTGTCAACTGCTCGGTACAAGTTGCACCGCTAACAGTAAACAGTCTTCTTGATCGCTTCTGAATATCTTGCCGATGTGTAAAATGGACACTTCTTAATCAGTCGACCGCACGGCTAGGAGACGTTATGTGTGGTTGCGATTTTAAGTACTGAGGGAACGACAAAGATGAAGTAGGTAGCAGGGTGTTAACCAGTCGCAAATGAAATACATAAATTTAGGGTAGAGGACATTTAATTACATAATAATTATGGTCACAATCACGCAAATCGAGCATAAGTATTAGTTCATAGTAATAACATACAATCCGACGTTCCATTACCAAAGAGAAATCATGTATACCCTGCACGAAGAAATTTGAATCTATTTTATTTATCATCTAAGTAAACGGGAACCCTACTTTTTGGCGCCATAGGATTAAAATACGCTATTGAAATCATTATTTGTGAATACAAAGCGTGGTCCATTAATAAAATAACTATCAACAACTAGATATGTTTTCTAAACAAATACCTACAATTTTACTTACTTAAGCTAGAGTGAAGTGAATAATAAAATAAAGAAGTACGAACAAAGTTAGAGTAATGGGGAATACCGTTTAAACTTTTAAAGGAATTATAAATGGCGCGACCATAGCTGGGTCTGAATCTGATCAATGAGGTCTTCTTCTTCTTCTCCTTCAACCTTTCACTAAACAATGCTGAGTGTAGGCCTTAATGCCACCCAATGAGGTCACACTATATTTAAATACTAGCTTGTGCCAGCGGCTTCGTCCGCGTGGACTTCGAAAATTGTCCTACGGGGTCATACTACCTACCGGGATAAGTATCCTTTGTGTTAATCCAGGTTAGAAACTATCTGTGTTCTAAATTTCATCCACATCCGTTCAGCAGTTTTTGCGTGAAAGAATAACAAACATCCATCCATCCATACATCCTCACAAACTTTCGCATTTATAATATTAGTAGGATAAAATGACATAGCCAGATTTGCAACCAATGACGATTCTTGGAACTCGCTATGTTAGCGCCATTAGTTTCACAGTCGCCTTCCCCGTTAGTTCTTGAACACGACACAAAGCTTTGTTCGTACTTCGACTAAATAACTATTTATATAAAAACAAACAAGTGTGGACTTTAATAAAAATATAATATGTTGTAGGGTAAATAATATGATTTAGAAGTATCTTAAAATTAAAGGGCGGGGGAGGTATAATTATTATGAGACACAGTGTGCCTGTTTAATCTAGCCACATGATTCACGTAGGTACAGTATATTGGTTATCAGTGAAATCATTTATTTTCTCAAAATAATACAACTATTTAAAGGGCTATTTTTGCGGAACTTAGTGCCATACCAATAGCAGTGATGGATTCAATCATACAAGTACGCGCGTAAATTTAATTCTTACAATAAATATTAAATTCTAATTTGAAAGTTTCGAATCCTTATTTTGTGCAGTATTTACTCTTTAGAGACGGATAAAATATACAGACGCCAGGATCTAATTTGCACTGTGGTGTTTACTGTTGATACGATATAATTATGTTGGATTCCGTGTAGATATGTGCGTAAGGAAATATATTTATGGCAAATATCTAACAATCAAATTGCACAGCAAGGCGATATCTTTACTTTAAATACCTCTATGGCCAATGTACTATTCTATTCAAAGCAATCATCAGCACAATGTTTTGAGTGCGTTACATTGAGTCCGACCGTAAAACGTTATTTTTGAACCCAAAAGTAAATTTGTTTGCCAGCAATCGAATGTTTGGTTGACGGCTTCGTGAAGGGTTGATACAACCAACCCTTAAAAAATTTTAAATTCACAAGAAATTGACAATAAACTAATTTAACCTTCATACGGTCTTTAAAGTTACTAATGTAAACGGACTTCGGGTCTTATTTGACCCAGTACTATATTTCCGGAAGTAATGTGTAATATTTTATTAATTATTATTATTGGAGTTTGTATTTTATTAAACTATATAATTTCAATGAAAAGAAAAGCTACTGCATTTTATAATAATTATTAGAATTAATTCCGAATATATTGTGCCACTGTTATCTATTTAAAACTTCTACCTTACTTAAGTAAAGGAGATGGAAAAAATATTCAAAGCTTGAAATGTTTACTTCTGTGATTCTAGAGGACGCATAAATCCTGGCATCAAGTTGCATATATTCCCTACAAGCTCTTTCGAGACTGTTTCCAAATGTTGTTTTTGGTATTTTTTTAATCCAATTTTTTTTTTGATTTGGTCAAATTATCTTTAAACTAACACATGTTCTGTTCACTCAATATTTATTATTGTAAGACTTTATGATGGCTTTGACGAGAAGAATACAATTATACAATAAAAATTGGGTTCATGATAAAAAATAAAATAATAAATGACCTTCGTTTAATATGTATGGTCAAATTTGACCCGTGGACCTTAAACATAGAAAAAGTTGTAGGTCGATAAAATTAATATATTTTTATAAAATTAAATTCTTAATATAATAAGCTAAGCTCAAAACTTTGATGTAAGTCATGAAACATCAAATCTCAAAAGAAATTAGATATCGAGTAAACTTCTTTTCATTCCATATATGGGTCAAAATTGACCCGAATACCGTATGATGGTTATAGAAACAAAATGATAGTTACTTGGCGACGTAATTCCCATAAATTGAATCAAAGTCAACTTTTTGGCGGACGAAGACGAGCTCAAGGAAAAATTTGACAAAAGTAGGAGAATTTACATATGCGACAACACTGAAATTGAGTAGTACACCGTTATTTTAATTACTTCTTGAGCAACATCGTCATCTTACAAAAAAATACTACAACATTGATGACACAATTTTCCGCCATATAAAACTGTTATAAATAAAGCGCGACATTCAAATTGCAATTGGCATTATTTAGAATTGAGCCAAACGCTTAATTTACGGTCCGGACCACCGGCTGAATCAACATAACAGTTTCCAAAAAAAAACAAAAAACCCCGACGAATATGAACGTTGTAATTGAAATAGTAATTTTTATTCAAGTAGGGAAACTTTGTCATTGCAGCCGAGGCAGAATTTACACCCGAACCGTAGGCGAGGTTGGAGCCGAGAACTGCAGTAATAAATGCCAATGTGAATTAAATGACGTTTTTCAATAAATTTAATAAAAAAATAACAAAACAAAACCTAAAGATATTTTTGGCATGAAGCATTATGAAACTGTGATTTAATTTGCTTTGTATGCCTGCGCTGCAATCCTGCAACCCCGGACTAAATTCGGTCGGGTGTTCGTCGAAAAATAATTTAATCCTTATTCGATTACAATGTTTACAGTTACACCAGACATGGAATTAAAGTTCTTGAATTTGCTCGAGAATACCTCTTGTGATGACATAACGGCACCTAAATCGGCCAAGCCGTCTCGAGGAATATACGATATAACTCATTTTAACTAGCAAAATATATTTATTGCAACGACCCCTGGCGAGTTCACAATATAACATCTATCTATGAACCACCGCCGATGAATCACAAAAGTTTTACTGAAAATGGTATCTAATCGATCAAACCATTTTGGTAATAAATGGAATCTTTCGTTTGGAACGATACGAACAAACTACCTAAACGCATATGGGTACAAATTGTCAGTTCCCATTTATTCTATTACGACGTTTATTTATAAAAAAGTAAGTAGGTACTTGACGGCAAGCTTATTCTATACGCGTCTGGTACGTGGCTAAGTACACAGTATAACGAACTTTCAGATAATGGAGTAGAAAAATATAGTTTTAGGTGTGCAATAATAAAAACCTGACGTCAGATATAAGAGTTAGAGTAAACATGTCATTTCTTTATGAATGTGTGCATATGGAAAAATAGGTATATATATTTATTTCAAGTATGTACTAAATTACCTTATTAATTATCATGAACGCGTTCAGTCCACTTAAATTTAACTTATTGGAGGCATAGTTCTTCTGTAATACAATAACACCAACTCCACAAGATAGAATAATTAATTTTACAGACTTAATTTCTGCAATGGAAGAAATGGATAGGGACCAGTGGATCGTCAAAACACTCGAATACTGCATTAAAATGTGAACTTTATGTCGTGTCATATAGCTACACATTTACAAAATTTTGTGAAGGTAGTAGAATACTTGATGTCAATACGTTATCTACATTTATGTACAAAATGTTGTTTTGAGATTGTCAGTTGTTGGAATTACAAAAACAGATTATAACACGGCCAGAATTTAGCACAGAATATAATCTAAGTTTAATTATGTTTCAATCTAGCTCTACATTAATTAATAGATATATTTTATGTTTTATTTACGCTTATCCCTTGTTTGTGTTTATAATAACATTAACCGTCCATTTTAAGCTATATAGCTTAAGAGCGAATACACCGTACGGCATTTCATACAAAATTTGAAGTCCTTATTGCTAACTATTTAGACCTGTTTTCAGCTTAGGTGTGTGAAGTTTCATCAAATCAGTTCAGTCATTTCTAAAAATAAAGACTTGAAAATTTGTATGAACTGCCGTACGGCGTAAACGCTCCTAATACAAAATAAATCTTACATTCGATTTACTATTCTTGGCGTGTTACATTAAAGCCATTATCTACTTACGTGTATTATAGACTCTAGTGAGCACATAGTTGTAATTTTCAGGCAAATCAAGTTACAATTAGATAAGTTTGAGAAGAAGAATTTTAAAAACCAAACATGATGTAAAAATATAACTATAGCTTCTTAGCTTTGAGTGTAATTAGACAAAAAAAGGTGGAACTAAGTTTATAGTGGTCTTATAAGTAGTTATGAGACTTCCTAGATAAAACTCGGGAGAAGGAAGTTTAAAAAAAATATTCTCTGTGCGTAGCTATTACATATAGAATGGAGATTTTTCAAAATAATATTTACGTTGACTCCCATACAAACATATTGAAAAAAGAAAAGCTCTCATTGATTTCTAAGACATGACACACAAGACATCTCGATTTTGTTGGTATTTGCGAATGTATTTTTAGTTACTACAGTGTGGTTTAATCCAGTTATACGTGAAAAACGACTAGTTACAAACGAAGTCTTTGTTTTTAATTCGTTATTAAAGAAATAATTAAAAAAGCAGGAAATTGACAAAAAAAAACCTCGATTTAATGACGAAACGTAAAACAATGAACAAATAAACAGGCTAGATTGGCATTTAATGGATGCACACAGTTCACACTATTACGCCACAATATCAATAAATGAAAGAAAACCACAGAGAAAATAAAAAAATAATTTGCGACAAGTGATTTTTTATTAAACTATGTTTTTCACACCTACTCAACAAAAACGAAGTTAATACTGGTAAGATTTTCATGTGACTACACATGAAAATCTTACCAGTGTTAACTTCGTTTCTTCGTTGAGTATTCTTTGGCAAATTGCACTCGGCTTACAAGTTCAAGTTTCAGTAATAAATGTGTTTGTATACGTTCATTACTACAATGATAATCACAATTTTCTATTACTATTGTATTAGAATATTTGATCGTATTAAATCTGTACTTCAAGGCATTATTAAGTTCTTATTGTTTATTTTTTTTTACATTTTTATTACTTACTCTAACATATACCTTAACACGTTGACTGCCGTAGTGTAAATGAGAAAAATCAGTAAAAAACTTTTTGATGAAAATAGGTGGGCAATATCAATATTTTAAAATATATCTAATTTTGGATTCGATCAGAAGCTGCGTTTCATAATTATTTCGAAAAAACCGCATGAGGCCACCGGTGACCTACGTGGCGCCTTGATAGTAAAAATGTGAATTTCCGTTACGGGGCGCCGGGGCGGGCACTTCTCCGGTCACCCGCACCCCGCAGTCGTCTGTTAGCGCTTGGACGGTTCACCCGTGACGGACGCTCGTGCTTTTTAATTTGTAAAATTGGGTGATTACAACATGGAGAATAGTAAAGATTTCGATGTGAATTTTATAGATATTTCATTAGATGATTTGCGCGACATTGACTTACTGGAAGCTAGTATTTTTGATGAAATTGCTAGAAAAAATGTGTTGAGTGAAAATGAAGAATCAGAGATTGAAGATTATAATATCTATCCTCCAAAAAACCGAAAACGCAAACGTATGGTTATTCCTAGTGAATCTGAGAGTGAAATTGATGACGTGGAAAAATTTGTTAATGAAAATATTGATAGATTATCAGCGAGTACGTCACAAAAATGGCTTCAACCAAAAGGACATCAACCATCTGTTATAGCGTTTACAGAACTAACAGGTATAATATTATATTATTTTATTGTTTGTTTTGTTTTGTTTTTTGTTTGTTCTACTTTAGACTATAGGTAACATATTGCTGTGTCAAACATCAAAATCCGTTCAACCATTTTTAAGATGTTAGTAACAAAGTTTTGCCTTTTACGATTTTAAAATAGTAATAGACGCTATACAGATCTATGAGCGCTACCGGGTTTGATTCCTAGGTTATTTTTTGTATTTGTATATTTTATACATATAAATCGGTCGGGTTGTTCGGTCGGTCGGTAAAGTTTCTATATTAATATTTGTATGTTAAATCGTATGATAAGGTGTATCTTTGTTTCATTTTCAGGTATGAGACAACCATTTGCTTCGCAACTTCGAAATGCTGCTCCAGGAGAATATTTTAGCTTGATGGTACCGGATGAAATTTTCGAAGAAATTGCTATTCAAACCAATTTGTTTGCAGAGCAACAAGGACCTAGTGCAAAGCCTTCGTCTCGCTCAAATAACTGGAAACCAACCACAAAAGTTGAGATAAAACGGTTCTTCGGATTAATCTTGTATATGGGACTAGTTAAACTACCTAAAATAAACCTTTATTGGAGCACCGACAGGGTTTTTGGGCAAACCTTTGCTGCATCTGTTATGAGCCGAAACAGATTTGAATTACTATTGCAGAAACTGCACTTTACGAATAATGATACGGCTGATGTGTCCGACAGAATTTACAAAATACGACCTCTTTTAGATAGTTTAAACAAAACTTTTAAAAATATATATGCACCTAAGGAAGATATCTGTATTGATGAAAGCCAAGTGCCTTTCAGAGGTCGCATAATTTTTAGACAGTATAACAAAAGCAAGAGGCACAAATATGGTATGAAGTTATTCAAACTCTGTACATTACCAGGATATACATGCAAATTGGAACTATACGCTGGCAAAAATAATGAAGTAGTGAATACCACACCCACAAGAGTGGTAATGTCTCTTTGTGAGCACATACTGGGCTGTGGTCACACACTTGCAACAGACAATTGGTATACAAGCTTGGAGCTGGCCAATGAACTACTTGATAAGGACACCCATTTGGTGGGTACTCTGAGGAAAAATAGAAGAGGTTTGCCAAAAGCGGTAGTAGACTCCAAATTAAAACCTGGCGAAGTAATAGCTAGGGAGAATGAACGAGGAATATGCGTATTAAAGTGGAAGGACAAAAGAGATGTGCTGATGTTATCCACGAAACATTCTAAAGGATTTTCTAAAATAACTAAAAAGGGTAAAGTAATTCGCAAACCAAGAATGGTTTTAGCCTACAACAAAACAAAAAGCGCAGTTGATATGAGCGATCAAATGGCCGCATATTCCTCGCCACTACGTAAAACGGTTAAATGGTATAAAAAATTAGGAATAGAACTTATATTGAATACAGCTATTGTTAATGCATGGATTATGTATAACGAAAATAAAAAAAAAAGTGAAAGTATAGTACAGTTTAGAAGAGAGTTAGTGGAGTATTTAGTTGATGCAGGAATGGACGCAGAACCTGAAAGAATAGATAGACCAAAAAGACTGAAACATCAATTATTGAAAAAGGAGGGTAACGTAAGAAACACTAGACGATTTTGTTCAGAATGTTACAAAAACTGTGTGGCAATGTACGGTTCAAAATCAGCCAAAAATAAAACAAAGAAAGTAGCAACGTTTTGTAAAGAATGTCCAAATGAACCATATTTTTGTTTAACTTGTTTCAATAAGTTCCATCGCTTCGTTTAATTTGTATTTTAGAATGCCTAATTACTTGTGTTTTACTTATATTTCTAACATTGAGAAAAATAAATCCTTGATTTTTATGACGGTTATGTTTTTTCACTCACTTTCTTCATTTTTGTCCCACATTTCACACAATTTCATAAACACGCCGAAACCACGCTGTAGTAACAGTCTACAGCGCCGCTCCGGTCACTTGCATACACTAAATGTACGATAAACGTGGCCACCGGCGTAATAATTCTGCCCAAAAACAGGTCTGTGTTGAGGTCACCGGTGACCAACACGGCGCGTGGATACAAGACGGGGTCCGGTCACCGGTGACCGGGCTGGCAGTCAACGTGTTAAGGAAATAAAAAGTCCTGCCTGCCACCAACAAAATGTTTTGTATACTAAGCGCAATACAATGCGTTATTTTAGTATTGTGAATCCAATAATGCGTAAATGTTCCGAATAAAGTAGATTATGATTACTAACATACTTAGTTTTAACAACATTGAGGTTTACAAAGATGATATCACTCGTATTTAGTCGACTTTCGTTACATATTAAACTTGTTTGTTGGACCTCTGTAGGTACTATACTACGTGTTATAGTACATTACTGCCGCGGTCTATAATGACTACTTTGCTGGTCGCGCTGATGATGGCCGACAGCGCAGCGTAGCGCAGCTCCAGGCCGACACAGCGCGGTCAGCGTGCAGCACTTGATGGACGAGCTGAGATAAAGGCCGAGACCGTAGGCCGAGGCCTTTACAGCGAGGACAGCAAGGGCTGCAATGATGGCCAAGCTGAAAGGCCTAGAGCGTAGCTAGGCTAGCTCGAGGCAATCATAGCGTGACCAGCGAAGCAGTCATTGTGGGCCAAGGTTTGTATAGTGCTTTACTCAAAAATGCAAGTACCTAATCTAAATAAAACCAGCAAGTAATTTAAATAAAAAATATATTAATTAACTAGACTTTTAATTAAAATGACAATTATGAAAAGTACAGTTACTAAAATTCAACACCGACTTTCCTGGTTTGATATTACTGATAGTTTGCGATAATTCTAATGCGGTGTTTGACTGCTGGATTATTTCTTCATTTATTACTTCATTTAAATCTTTTTTTTTTTTACCTTTAGACGTACAAACAGCTGTGTTTTAAATAAAATCTTTTTGGAATTGATTTTTTAAAACGTTGAAAAGTCAAAATAGCGGCCGGCAAAACATTGCCGGCCTGTTAGAGCGGCCAGCAAAACTTTGCCGGCCGCTCCTTGAAACAGACCGGCAAGGTCGACTTTGCTCAAACAAGTTTGTCAAAATAATGACAACATTACATGCATTTTTGAGTAAAATAATTTATACTTGAATACGCTACGATAATAGGTTTGTATAATCATCACCGGATTTTGTCAACGCTCGATTAACATTTCTCAACTAACTTTTATAATGCTAAAGTTTGTATTGGTTGATTTTGGGTGACCATTTTCATTAATTATGATTTAGGTATAAATTAAAACATAAGTGTGCACCCAGCCTGCTCTTCTTATTCAGAGACAAATCAAAGTTGTATAGTACAATTTCTAGATTTTTTCCATTTAAATAGAAGATAATTTTCCGTTTCTGAATATAACTAGGTACTTATCAAAATTTAACCCGACTTTTGAACAACCTGACGTAAAAGACCTATAATTAACTAGTAAACACATTTCGACATATTTTAAATCATGAACTTCATATAGAAGGCATCAGAATCTTCTTCCATAAAATCCCTAATCTTTACTACTATTAATAAAGCAAATTTCAATATTGCTATGGAGCTCCGATTTTATTTGCATGTTGTAAATTCATAACAAAATATTTATGTGTGGCTACGTATCGCGCTAGTGATTAATATAACGGCACTCAACAATATGAATAACATCGTTTATTTTATATACATAGAAGTGTTTGCGATTGTAAGTACATAATTTATAGCTATTACTGTCGACCCGGTTTCATGAGAGTCCAATTTTATTAACATTAGTGCCACCCATCGGGTTCAAAACCACCTTATCTTTGAACCTGGAGGAACATACACATTCACAAAATTTCATAGAAATCGGTTGATTGGTTTCGGGGACGTGTTCGATACCAAAGTATTATAACATTTTTAGCACACAAGTGCAGCTAGTTGGGCGCATGAGTTGTATATAATAGCAGTATTTCGAGTTAGCTACCTACTCCACAGGTCAAATTATACAGTTTTATTTATTTTAACTGACAGTATGAGTAAATCCGAATCTTTAAGAGTGACACTGAAATTTTCTTTAGAAATATTAGCTTGATGAGAACAATTTTGGCAAATTTTTTGGTCATGTGCGAGTTGTCAATAAAATAGAACGATTTTACGCTCTACTACGTTGCATGTGAGAAAATTTTAATTGCATCAGAACAAAAAAAGGGTCATACGTGGGTCAAATTTTATAAAATACTAGCTGACCCGCGTAACTTCGTCTGATTCAGAGAGAGAAAGGGTTAGAGAGACTGGTTCGTGGTACCTATAATCAATACTAAACTACTGCAAACCACTTGAGAACCATTGAACAATAATTAATAAAGTACTATTTACCACGTATAAACTAGAGAACTTATTGAGGGTTTTGATTTGAGTTATATTTCAATTCTGTTGGACTTACGTCCAACCAATGATTTTTAAACTTGATCTACCCGATTTCATTGTATGGGATGAACAAAATATAAAGACAACAGTGCAATCAACATTTATGAAATATTTTTTATGCAAATTCATTGAAAATGATCCATACGGAAAATAAAATAAGTATCAGTAAATATATTTGTCCACGTCTTTGCCCCCCCTTCCCCGTATGATTTTGGCCCTCGCAAAATATACAAAATAAAAATAATACTATTGTTTATTCTTAGCATTGACCCTAGACGCATAAGTTTCCAGGATCAGTCTTTGGGTAGAAATGATTTCAGCTTTGGAGTACTTAACAATTAAAATTCACCAACAAAGTCTCAAAAAAGCCTTTGGCAATCTCATGACTTGTATGTTCCTTTAAATATAAACCGACTAGCTAAGTATTGGGTAGAAAAATGATAAAAAAAGAACAAATTCATGTCCAAAAGTACAAATTGTAGCAAAGATTTTTTAAAGAATAATGTTTATGATCTCTATATGTAAAGCGTTTTATCTATGTTTATATAGATGGCTCTCTTATATACGAACTTCTGCATATTTGCACTCAACAGTTTGAAGCTGGCATATGCCTATAAAAAGGCTGAGTGAGTCAACTGTACGATTGTTATAGTAATCTGCAACCAAGAACGTACCAGAAACTTATTAGACACATTTTTAATAATGAACACATGAACCATATTTTTTTATTACCAAATAAATGCAAAAGTATTCAGTATAGAAAAATATCGAATTAAGATTGAAAATATTTACAGTAGGAACACACATAGACGCCAAATAACTTTAAGGTGGAAGCTCACATCTGGCCCGCGAAATTCTAATTTTCTTACGTTTTTGGCAATTTGCAGGCCAGTGCTTGGTTGTATGTTTATGAAAATTTGATTTGCGACTGTAAGACGTATGAAGTTACCGAATTATAACCATCAAAATTACTAACTACTAAAGAACGACGACTAAATTACTAAAGAATGACTTTTACATGCAAAAATCAATCTTGACATGAAAATGAACTTGGAGGGTTGTATTGATAATTTTGATGGTTATAATTTCGCGGGCCAGATGTGAGCTTCCACCTTAACAAGAAAACTTAACAATTAGCTTCGATATTGCTGCATAATTGTGTTGCATTTGTTTCAAGGTTTTAAAAGCTACGCAAGTAATAAGTAAGAGAATGAGTTGCCTGTGGTTTAAGGAAGTTACCAGTGGCGAAGCTAGGCTGTGGCCGGGCGTAGCCTCTGTATCATAATTTTTCGGGGCCCCTTTTACCAGATTGTAGAACTGTTACACCCAAAGTGGTGCTTATATTACAAAATAATATAATAATATATCTAATGGACTGCGTTGGTTTGGTTAGTCCTGGGTCTAGCAAAGTGTTATTGGGTTTTTCGGCTTATTATAATTTGAGGTTCTGAACTGAATAGTTTGAATATACGATTTTTTGGTTCCACAGCTCCCGAGCTTGATACCACGGCGATAGCTACGCCCATTGAAATTAACTAGTCTTTTGAAAAAAATACAGTCCTTTAAGATATTAATGTGAAAAAATTAGTGTTATAAGTATCATAAATTTTATTTGGTATAAAATGCATGCAAAAAACAAAGTAGTATTATTTTTACTTCGTCCAGCTATTCAAACCTTAATTTTTCCCAACTATATAAAAGTCAGTTGGTTTTTCGGATACCTTCTATTTGTAATTTTTTTGGCCTGCCCAATTTTCACAAGAAGTTGCCTAAATGAGTTGTTTACCGAGAGAAAATTTAAAATCTAGAATTGTCAAAAAAGCTTAATAAAATAGCTTTAAAACTAAATTGAATAGATGTTTGTTATCAAACATCATATATCACAAGCACATAGCACAAGTGTCTTCCCTGGCAGCTCACTAATGATATAATTATGTAAATGTCTAATAAACGGTCCTAACCATATTTCCTTATTTTATACAGATTTCTTTTACCTTGTCTATTTAGTTTTAAAGCACGATGATTTACAATGTTGTGAAATAGACTCGAGAGTCTTGATTGACTGAAATGCGATACAATAAACAAGACACTTTGAATACATCTTTTAAAATTACGTTCTTTATAAATCGAAATACTAAGTAGTCCCATTGAATACCCGCACTCATTTTAGATTGTGGGTTATTTAGTAAGCCTTACATAAATAAAACCTAATTATGATTGGCTTACGCTGATGGCGTACAATAATGCTTTATAAAAGTCGTTCGTATCTCATCTACGTTTCTGTGTTCCCTACCCCTTTATTTATGTTTGATTTTATTTTGTAGCTTCTGTAGAATGTTCGTCACTTTATTTTCATTGTATTTTTGTCTTGAAATATGAAATGAGAGCATTCTTCAAGTTACGAAAAGGGGTAGATATTATGCAATAGATGGATAGTCTCAAGGAACAGACTATGTACTACAAAGCAACGATGTTATAAGTCTCTATTGGAGGTTATGCAGTCCTTCTAAACTAAAAAAAATATTTAAAAAAGATTTTTTTTTAATAAACCGACACTATTTTTCATTAAGCATCATTTAAGATTTTAGCTTTGTATCGGTCACATGTGTTCTGTCGAGACGGGTGTATTGTTAAGCACCGTCGCATAAGTTTTTTTTCGTGAAAACCTACGTATTAGTGGCCGCACTGACGATCTATGACACAATACACAGCGAATCGTGTTTGATACAATTATTTGTAGACTAGTGTAGTATCTTTATTGCAGATCACCCCATTGTTTACGTTACAATCCTAACAGTGTAATGTTTGGATCATAAACAAACGTGTTTAGTATGCTTTCATGTGAGTACGCGAACTACACCTAATTGAAACAAAAAAAAAATAATAATAAAAAGTTTGTTTATTAACTTTCACACTAATTACAATAAAAAGACATTTTCATCAACTCCGAATTAGGACGATACTTCTTCCCAACTTTTAGTTGATATCAAACTTAAAGCTAATAAATAAAAAAGAACTCTTACTTTTTTATAAACTTAAAAATGTACAAATTAAAATAACATTCTTTACACTGACAATAAGGTTAATTGTATGTTAATGTGTTTATGTACACAATGTATAATGCATGTATGTGGCTGCGCTGTGTAGGGTTAAAAAGAGAAATGTAGAAAGTGTACATGTTTGTAGACCCACTCACACACATATAATTGTGTTGTGTGTGTTAGACGAATCAGCAAAAAGATGACATTCGTTTCATATTTAAAACACCTTACGAGGATTAATAGAACGAGGGCGCTACTAAATGATGATCAATGATTAGTGCTTTGGCATGTGTTCAGCTACGCATTAAAGTGGTAAATTCCAAACAAAAACTTTGTTTTGTTAAAAATATTTACAACTTTAAGTATATAAGTACTATTATTATTATATCATAATATTAAAAACATAAATATATAATATTCGAGTCCAGTGCCGCACCATCGCGAGGGTCAATTTTTCTTAATAACAGTTCCTATCGAAACTAGTTTCTGAACTAAATTTTTAAGTACATGCAGCCCTTGCGTACATAAAAAATCCCCATGTAAGTGCTAAAATATTTGATATCTGATTCGTGTCGCTTTGTGCTATAATTCGCAATGAATGTAGGTCACTGCTATATGCTAAAGTCCGTTAGTAAACTTACTACATTTAATGGATCACTTTCAATGCTAGACCATACCTTTACTTACTACATAATATATGGCTAATTGTTTAGACACGCATCAATTATTATTAATTGTGTGGTTTTATTCTTGTTTATGTTTGTAACGAGACCTCCATTGACACTGTCTATACATTTTATAAAATATATTTTTTGCATGTCACAGTCACTAATATTTCATTTCTAGTTTAAAATGACGATAAAATCTTCACTTATTAAATTAATCGCACTTTTTTATTTCATTTTGAGCCATGAGGTATTCTTTATTGCTGTCCTCGGACTATATTTATATAATTTATTATTTTATCGAACCGTCAACTATTTTCGTAAACACACATTTTCATAGACATGAAACGTCTTTAGTATTAGTACAGAAGATATCTTTGTAAAAGCATAACAACATTTATAAAATTAGACTATTTAAGAAACATTTGTGGGGCTATACAGAACCTGATAGAAAATGGTTGGCATTAACATTGATGTAAGCAACCAGAAAATAGGCGGAGTTCTATCTCAAAAACAAGGAGATCCGACAGTGTTATTCCCTGCTCCAGAAAATTGTTGAAGAAACCGGAGTAGGAAATAACTATCGAACATGTTAACAGACGCGATCTCCGTGCTGAGATAATTAAAAGTACAGAAGCCCCAACAGTTTCGCCACGCGAGATTAATATTATCTGCATCACCGTCAAAAGCTCCCTTAATCGATGACAACGTTACCGCCGCCATCGAGACGCACGCGCTGCATAGCAACGCGCTCGCAGTCAGGGCGACAGTTCGGGCTCAGCCAGCCAGCCACCAGCTCACCGCACGGGCCGGACTCAGTCACCCAGCCAGCCCACACACGGGCTACACCGCTCTCAGCTGCCGACAGTCACGCGAGCGGCGGGGCGCGCGGGGCGCGGGTTAGGCGAAGTACATGACCTTCTTGGTAACGGCGTGCACCGTGATGGCGCGCGCCATGGCGATGGGCGTGCGGTCCTCGCTGCAGGCGGACTGGTGGCTGCCCTCGCCCGAGTCGTGCTCCTTCTCCACCAGGTGGTAGCGCGCGCGGAACGCCACCAGGTGCGCGTAGTACGCGGGCGCCGGGATGGACACGGAGCGCGTGCAGCGCACGTACGTGTGGCACAGCTGGTACGTGAGGCACTGCAGCTCGTCCGAGCCGAAGTGGTTGTCGTCCCACAGCACGTGGTAGTGCGACGGCCGCGACGTGCCCTGCACAGTGCACATACCGGCCTCACTCATACGTCTTCACAGGATTATACTGATCGGGGGTGCGTTTGCCCGTAATCGAGCAACAATATGAGAGAAGATTTTACAGAATGTTAGTTCGCAAAGTGAGAGTAACGAGTAGGCATAAGAGAATAAATGTTACCTGTATTCCTTGATGACTGCAGAGATAGAAGTCGAACTCGGTGGGGTGCGTAATGCCCAGGTCGACAGTGGTTCCGGCAGGGATGTTGCCGGACTTGCCCGACTGCTCCTTCTTGTCGGCGCAAAACAAACGCGTGTGGTGCCGCTTCTGAACCACGATGAACGTGATGCCCGGCTTGTACTCTGCCTCCAACTGGAAACATAACAGTTTCGCGAGTTAATGTTGCGGTAGATTTCAGAAATCCTAGTGGGGCTCCCAACAAAAGCCAATTGTATATATTCTAGTTTAGTTTAGTTCAGTGCCGTAGCTACTTGATCACGATCACTTAGTCCACTCACCTTGATGCAAGCTTCTCTGACGGCAGTCAGCTCGTGCTGCAGCACGTGCAAGAACTGCCCCTCAGATATACCATCGCGGTACATAATGATGCGGTGCGGCTTGAACCCGCCCGTGCTCTTGTAGAACATTATCAACAACTCCTGCACCATGCTGCTCATTTCATGTACTATCTCTTGTCTGAAACGTGGCGCCGTTACAATTATACACACGGTGATACAAGTATCACTCGTTCTCATGGTTAAAGTGCTCACTGCCAATATTTCGTTCGGAAAATTAAGGATGCGCTTAGATAGCCCATGTTTTTGTTACATTTTTTAGCATTTTGCAGGTCAGATCAGGTTTCACGTTGATGATTGATTAATTTGCGACCGTAAAAAATATGTATTATACAGAATCATAATTAGTAAACTCATCAATAAAACTACCTTAGTTCCTTTGAACCAAAATGTTAACTATTTCATAAAATTATACCATTTGAGGCTAGCACTAACTGTTTACTGACATATCTATTGATTCTAACAACTTTTATTCTCTAAAGACTCTTCTATATTTGTTGCGGTCACAAATCAATCATCAATATACAACCTGATACTGCGCAAATTGCAAAAAAAATGTATTTCACGTGCTATCTCGGCGTTTCCGCAGTTTTTTAACTGGCTGAGAGCGGCCGTCACTTTGGTGCTACAAGTCTTTAGACAAGTGGCCCACAAGTTTCTAAGGCATATAAAAACATCCAAGTTTTCAAAATCACAAAGTACCTTGTTGTTGAATTTATGTAGTTATTATGGTGTTTTGTTCATATTCGGTTGCAAGTAAAGCTAGCAAAATTGAATATTGTGTTTTGTTCATAACATAAAACATTAATGAATACGTTAAAAAAATGGAAAGGAAAGGAGTCATTTATATAAAAATTAAAATAGCTTTTTAGTCACAAAAATAAAACAAATAAGGTATCATTGAATCTGGGACATTTCTTTAGCAGTCTGAACCCTTATGTTATTATGTTATTCGGGTACAGTCGCAAACTTAAGTTAGGGTCTTGACTAATTGGATGGAGGTACAGTCACAAACATAAATATATAACTATGGAGAGTCGGCAGAAAAATCTGACATCATAACTCATCAAATATCACTTTAACTGCATTTGAATATGAGTGTACAATGTTTTGAACCATTTCTCAACTATTTTGAGTTCAGCTTCCAGTCTAACAGGATGAAGCTGAAAACTAGTATTTAACATGGAGCGACTCCCAAATTTCAATTACTGGGTAACAAAATTCTCCCTGGTATGACTGACTGTCAGATTTTCAGGTTTTACCACGTAACGACTATACAAAATCAACAATAAATGTCGATGCATAATCGTATATTTTGGTCTTACGTGGCTCGTTAAACAGTATTGGTGTTGCTTTAATTTTGAAGTCAGATATCATTTCCAAGCTGTTCATAGTAACATATAAATAATTGTAACTGTAAGCGCAGGGAGTGCGCACATTGCAGACTTTTTATCGGCCGATAGTTTAGTCGCTATCAGGCTTAAGTCTAAGACTTAAAATATATAATTTAATTAAAAACGAGTGCACACACTGTTTATGATGGTCGGCCAATTGTTTGTAGTCTCCTTTTTTGAAATTCATGGCACTTGCGCTTGACGCGATTTTGCCCATGCATAGTGTGTTTTAAACAAGAGCGACAGGTTAACCAAAAGGGAATCGGGACGCCTTTCAGATTGTTTTATCGACCGATTTTAGGTTGGATAATGTGCGCACTCCCATATTATATGCTCATATCCACTGATCTAATGAATCTATTCGTAAATCTAGCTTGATCCCATATTATTGGGGGTCAGCCACCTGCGTCACAAGATGCAGGTGAATACCAGTGAACCAACTAAACTATCGGCCGATAAAAAATCTGCAGTGTGCACACTCCATAAGACGGCCCCATCTACTTACTTATAAAACCCTAACGGTGAGTCGGTGCAACTCGCACACCTGCCCTCGCTTGTCATTGACGAGAGCAGTGGAGGTGTGATGAGCGAAGCGAAAGGGAAAAATAAAAAAACAGCGTAAGTGCGTTTGCGCACTGTGCCCGATCCGAATCCGAGATAACAAGGACCGAAGTAGCCGTGAAGTATATAAATATTCGTATGAACGCTTGTGCAGTGCCCCCGAGCAGTTCCAGTGGCCAGAATTTAAAGCCAGGATAATGTTTTTCATGCATCATTGTATTTATGAATGTAGGATTATTTAAACCCTTCTACTTACTGTAGTTTAGGAAAAATGTTAATATTTAAGTTCAGTACATGAGAGAAGTTTTTTCTTTTCTTTTAAATAAAAAGTTTGATTATTGTAAACTAAAATACCTAAAAAAAACATAAAATCTCGACTGTTTAAAAAACTTCAGAAAACTTCAGTGTGTTATGGTCAGCGAGTTTGCGAAAAAAAAAAATGAATTGCTTACTAATTTTAAGTTTTTATTTTATTTTATTCATAGTCGTGTTTCCATCTTTTTGTTTCGTTTTTTATACAGTCGATTTTTATTATAACTACATCAAAAAATGTAATACATGCAATAAACACACAAAGGGAATATTCAGTAAAATATCGCCTTAATATAATCGACGGTCGGCAATGCACAATAAACCCTCTAATTTTCTTCTAATTTGGTACGCTTTCTCGGGCCGTATTGTCTCGGAATCGGATCGGGCGCAGTGCACAAGCGCAAAAACTGTAAATTCGCAAAGAATCGGAATTCACGGAGCAGTTTACGTGTGCACTCGCCACTGGTTTAAGTGGTATGTTAAAACTCTAAAAGTTTAAAAAGTTGAGCGATGCTTGCAATCTCAACTATGTTAGCAAGATTCGCGGTAAAATATTAAGTTTATTCGTATTTTATTCAGCCGTATGTCTCACGGAGAGAACTCTGAAACAACTCGCACTGTAACCAATGATCGGAGTTTTGGGCGTATATTTTATCGACCATATTGGCTTGTCACAATTTTGTGGTGTAGAACAATTCTATGAGCATCAATAAAAACTTTTATTATTATTATTCGAAGTCGCACATCCGTGGCGGGTGCAATTATAAACTGCGCCGTAAACAATAGTCAAATTAGTTATAATACGTATAATATAACACAGATAGAACAAAGCGGGGTACATACCTGTGCTGCTGTACGCGTACTGTGGCGGCGTAGCGCGAGGGGTGCGCGTCCATAGAGCCCACCACGGCGGCGATGGACGGCTTCTTGTTGTCGCCAGCCGGCGGGTGCGTCACGTCCACGCCAAGGAAGATCACCGGCTCGTTGAACACCTATAACAATTGCCAGACTTTCATTATATAAACCCACTTAATCACTAAAGGAAGAAACACTACACCTCAAACGTCAATTAGAACACGCTAAAAGCAGAATAGCCATTTCACTACTTCAAAATAGTGCACTAAAATCACAAACAATAGACAACAAAATGTTATTGCACATATCGAACAACCCACGTACAGTTCGAACAAATTATCTTGGCAGGTCCGAACTTCGTGCAGAACGCTGCGCAGTAACATTTATTAGGAACCAAATGGTGACATGAGGTGAAGTTCGGGGGGCGGTAGTCTAGGCTAGAGATGCACCTTACATAAACACAATCAATCCTTTATACGATCAAATATCGTAATCGATTAGTTTTATTTGGAATACGTTATTATTAGTGTTTAGAAGATATTTAAGTGAATACATTAACTAATAAAGTGAATTTAATCATTAATAATTGAGTTTTCGTCTTTATTTCATAAAAAATGTATAGTAACATTATGTTTTCTCTGTTATAAGACATGATTTACTTATATTTTAGAAATCTATTACAGACTTCTTGAATAACTAATGTTTACGAATATTTAAAACCTCAATATAAAATTGAATAGAAACATCTTTTTATTACTTAATTTCAATCGATTCTGAGAATAATCGATTAAACGACACCCATTGCACATGCACATGCACATCTCTTTTTGTTAACTTCGTGACCTTCGTGCAAGTTCGGCAATATTCGGTACGAGGTATTATATCTCAGTCACACGACAGCATTTGTTTAGTGTTTGTGTTGCTATCTCTGTCTTGAGCACATTCGATTAGAAAAGTTTTCGTTGTGTTTTTGTTTGTTGTTTTTAATATTACTGTTATTTTTTATTATTTGTTAGAAAAGTTAGTGGGCACTTATTTCGTCAAATATGCCACCAAAGTATAGTAGTGTTTTAAATCGCCAGGCGAGAAAAAATATTTACGATTTAACTCAATATATGAAAGGGGAAAAAGAAAATGGAGTTAAAAATGTAGACTAGGTATCTAAAAGTGTTTTGATATTTATTTCATTTGTATTTTCTCACTGTATTAGGTATTTTCTGATCGTATATGTCTGATCGTATGTATCTGGCAATAACAGTTTTCTTCGCGAGTATACATGCGCAAAAGTTCGCAGAGCCTATGTTCAGACCTGCCAAGATAATTTGATCGTACTGTAACTTCTACACCGAAAAAAGCCAAGCAGTCAGCAGTACATCAATATCCCAAACAAAAGGAGAAGGTTCAGAGGATGCACTTGTTTCACAATTGTTTTTCTCAGTAAATAAATATGTTATGTTTCTTTTCTTAACATATTTCCTAGGAAGTCGGTTAAGAAAATTACTCTTTCCTTGCAGTCGGGTAAAAATAAAAAGGCGCACACTCACTCATTAAATTTTAAACAAACTGACAAAATGATTTGTTTTAAACAAAAAGTGCCCATGTTTAGAGTATAATACCAACGAAAATGTGGACAGATAGTCGAAGCATCCCCCTTAAACCAAATTGGAGGATGTGTGGTGTAACGCGAGGGGATAATAAAATTAGGAATTAGTACATACAAGGAAGTCTGAAAGTGGCGCTGGTGACTGAAAAGTTGTGTGGTAATCGGTTATCGAGGTATGGAGTATGGACATGTGATGCGGAAGAATAAGAAAAATGTTGAGTATGAATGGTGATGGCTATAAGAGCAGAGGAAGCTCAGAGAAACCATGGATGGACTGTGTGAATGATGATATAGTTAAGAAGGAGTTGACTACTGAAATGACGAGTAATAGATAAGTATGGAATGATGCGCCGACCCCAAATAAACAGGGATAAGAGCAGGAGAATGATGACTGACTAAAGTGAACCTATCATATTTCGTTGTTTCATGCGGGCGTAAGGAACCCTACAAATGTATCCTATCAGCGATAACCACGTCAATTTACGTACCTTAGGACGTAGAGACGGCACGAGGATAGAATTTATACCGCCGAGCTTCACGTTGATCTTCAGGCATAGATTGCTTAACGTCTGCGGCGATGTTTTATTCACGTTCTTGGCTTGAACACACTGAGTCGCCATGCCTAGCACGGTGTCTCCTACCCGCTTTACTTCGGCTACAGACAAGTAAAAGATATTTCAGTTCGTGTATATTACTAGAATAAGTTGTGTCGACCACATACAGCTGAATACTAGGACTCTACATGCAGAAAATGCCCTTCTGACCTCCACAACTTAGTTCATCATATCAGCCCGTAATCACCCACTGGAGGGTATAGGCCTCCCATTTCATCAGTCTCTTATCTAGGTGTTTCCCGCGACCTTAACGATGTCGTCAACCCATCGAGCTTTAGGACGGCCCTGATTTCTATGGTCTAAAATTGCCCACCACTCAGTCAATGCCTAGCTCCATCGGTCATCTCCGCGTCTAGCCAGATGTCCAGCCCAGGCTCACTTGAGGTGCACAACTAGTTAGTACCGAATAATGCGATACTGAATACCTTTAACGGCTTAAAGGGCTTTCCGAGGCACCGAGGGAACCTAGTTCTACAATTTTAGTACAGGCTAATTATATTATTGAAGTAGCTGATGCCCGCGGATTCGCCCGCGTGGATGTCAACCACTTGACAAATTCTTTACCAAATCCTTACTCGAAAACTTCTGTATCCATTGATGAAAACAGCACGAAAATCAGTGCAGTAGTTTTTGAGTTTATCACGAACAGGCAGGCGTTTGTCAAATACATATTATAAAACAAAGTTGTTTTATAATATGTAATGATACATACCATAAACAGGCGTCTTCCCGGGCAACACAACGACCACAAGCTGCAGCTGCACGAAAGTACTCTTAAGGTACTTGAACATGGGCTCCACCTGGTCTGGCCCTGTTGCGTATTTACAGAAACACGGCTGTCCAATGATAGGCATACCGGCGTCATTTGATATCTTCTGTAGCTGCTGAGTGAAGTTCCTGATGAAAGGAGCAAATATTATATCAGACCCAATGTAGGTCCAATTATGTTAAACAAATACATCTGCAAAGAATCTAAGAAAAGCCGTAGTTGCCTATCAAAATTTTTGAACTTACTAAACACCCTGCCAACCTGCCTCCGTACGATATAAAAACGAAACACATACCAACACATAACCCTCCTTTTGGGCTTCGCCGCAGTCGGGTAACAAACTTACATTTGCAGTTTTGAGAACTGCGCTCCCATACATTATTTTATAAGTTGATCGACTGTTACTCGTCAACTTGTGTGGTTGTTGCCAAACTTGAGTCTAACAAATATTTGCACTTTTTTTTGCACAAACAAAAACTCACAATATTTTTTAAAGGCTTATCCAACGACAAAAAAATCATCACTTTGATGTGTAATTGAGATACCCTCAAAAATAATAATTTTCAATATTTTACGTTAGTACTTTGTTGGCGTAACTCATTTCTATATTCATGTGTGTGGACGGACGGGCAAACGGACAGACAGACGGACATGGCGAAACTATAAGGGTTCCATATTGAACTACGGAACTCTAAAAAATCGTTGAAATCGGTCAGCGTCTTTCACTCGTCCTTCTTTAAAATTCGGTTTTATTAAACAGGAGATTGCACTGACTCCAAAAAATATGTGTCTGTTTAGTACGTCAATTACATTATGGAAAAATATTAAATACGTGTTTTTTGTTATATCAAATTAATAAAAAATTACGAAGATGAAACGCGTCAAAGATCATGAGTGGGGGCGTGTGACGTCACTTGTAGGTAAAAAATGTCTGATATGTGAAGTTTTCGAGGAGTTCACGAGTTTTCGAAGCACTGTAGTCTTACTTCATTTTTGTTTACGTATATAAAAAAAGGAAAAATATTTGTTCAATATTTTTAGGAAATCTATCTGACGGACTTATTCGTTTTTTTTTGTCCGAACCCCTATTGTCGGAATTCTCTAGTGCAGGGGTCGGCAAGTAAAGCAATATTTTTATCGAGGTCCAATAAAAACTCGTAATTCTATCTTAGTGTTTAGTAGTATGTCATTTTGCCTCATCTAAGTAATTGTACATCGTATTTTTTCCAGCACATCAGTTGTGGATAATTACTCGTAAAATAAGTAATACCAGGTAGATTTGATGTGGTGTTAAAACATTATCTAGGTATATTTGACACTTGACGGTTCAAAGTTCGACCATTTGCGGAAAGTATATCAGGTCACCTGTTGCCGACCGCTGCTCCAGAGAATCCATTCTTATAAAAATAAGGAAGTATACTTACTTCAGGGCATCTTCCCGTACAGTTCTCTGGGGTGCAAAGCAAGCAATGGCCCATACTCGTATCTCAACGCCCATGAAGAACTGTTTGCCTCTCATATCCCATACACCTTGATTTGGCAACGCCTGCTGTGGGCAAAACGATTAAAAATCAACCATAAAAATAGTAAATGAATTGCGTTACTCAGACTTATTCCGTAAGTCTGAGTAATGAATACAAACGGAAATATTTAGATCAAAATCTATACTAATATTATAAAGCTGAAGAGTTTGTTTGTTTTTTTGTTTGTTTGAACGCTAAGATCTCAGGATCTACTGGAATTGAAAAATTATTTTTGTGTTGGATAGTCCATTCATCGAGGAAGGCTTTAGGCTATATAACATCACGCTACGACCTACGACCAATAGGAGTGGAGCATAAATGAAAAAGTTGCTAAAACGGGAAACGATATTCCTTATTGAGAGCTTCCGTTGCGTGCGCTGCGACGAAAATGGTTTAAGTTATGCAAATATTATGTATGAAAAAAATGTTCCTTTTTAAAAGTTCTACAAATAAGTCCGCGATAGCATATATCTACTATCTACTAAGATTGACTCACTGTAACCATTTTATACTATCGAAATATTAGGTTAAATAGAATTATTTTTTGCGAAGCTTATTTAAACCCATATGGTATTAATCTATATCTAAAAAAATATGTTTGTTAGAAAGGAAATTTAATATAGAATATTTGTTCCTTTTACTCTATATAGTTTAAACAAATATCTTAGAAGATATCGCAATGTTAAAATGTACGCGCGACAAAATAATTACGCGGTCCGCCGGCCCTCGCGTCCCGATGTAGATACGTGGAGATTCTGGCCTCCGGGAAATTCAAATTCAAATTATTTATTGCACCATAATATTTACAAGGTGTTATTGTATATTGTTTTGTGAGCAGTAGTGGCCCAGTGGTGGCGGCTCCGACTTACGAACAGTTGGTCGTGGGTTCGAACCTAGACAGGCGCATTACTTTGTATAATTTATTTCATCACCACTGCTATCAGAACGGTGAAGGTAAACATTGTAAGGAAACCGGCATATCTTAGAATCAAAAATTTGAAGATTGTGCCCATCCCTCTCCTAGAGAGGAGGCCTGAGTCCCTGCAGTGGGCACAATAAAGGCTGATGATGATGATGATTGTATATTTAATAGTAAGAGATAGGTGCGACCTATAGTAGTTCTCAATTTAATAATGTAATCTAAGGTTCTATCAAATATTATAGAGAGGAACGATTAGCTTTTTTTTTGTTACGATTAAACTCAAAACTCAGACGCCTTGGAAAATTCTTTCAACATTAGAAAGTTAATTGAAAAATATTACTATGTTGGATAGTCGATCTATGGAGGAAGGTTGTAAGTTATACATATATTATTGGGACGCATACGAAGTTGCGTGGGTCAGCTAGTAAATAAATAAAAGGCCAGACTGCCAGTTCCCATGCTTTGAGAAGTTGTAGGTTCGTCTGTGGATGGGTGACGCATTACATAAAGGGTGTAAAAGCACCCTTAACGCAAACGAAAGGCACTTGTTCTCCCACCACTGCGATATTTTTTTAGTTCTAGACCATATCTGGGAACCTCCTAGTTAAGGAGATATTGGGGGTCAAAGTTCCAAATTTTCTACAGCTGTTTTTGTAAATACTAGTTTTTCAGGTTAAAACTTTACTTAATTTACCTCCATGACCCGTTTACTATTCAAAGCATAGTAGTGATACATACAATAGTGATACATTGAGTTTTACCGTAAAATGTAATTTTTGATCACAAAAAAAAAAAAATGTTTTCCAGCAATAATTTTTGCATAGGAGTACTTAGTTTGATGTACAGAATGCTTGGTTGACGTATGTGTGAAGGGTTAATTTACACCCTGTATAGTCGAAATGCTCATAGTGCTGCTCCACATATGCTTGTTACACTACATTTAACGTAATACAAGCCTAGACCCGGCTTCTATCAAATATTTTGAATTTTACCTGTCCGCCAAGTGACGAGACGCGTCCGCCGTACTGCAGCTTGGGTGGCGGCAACACGCGGCCACGCACCTCCATCATGTTGTTGGAGATTGTCAGACCAAACTCCTTCACATACAAGTCTGTGTTGAAGTTCGCGCGCCGCACCAGATTGTTGATTTCTCTTTCCCTGTTTTTTGAGCAGATTTAGTTCATCTTGTAACCAGTGTCACTCATAGAAATAATGATAAAATAAATCTTTATCCTTTTTTTATTGTTTTTGTACTCTACTACAGTGCTGTAATTTTTAACCCAAAGGTTGACTGGTAGAGAATGCCTTGTGGCATTAAGTCCGCCTATGTACCACTCTTGTACATGAAGTTTTTATATAACTAAATATGTACATTAAAATACCAATCAGAACTTGCATGTGTTTTAGTTAGTCTACCAATTCTGCTTTGGTAGAAAAGATATTAATGAAAGACACAGATAGGAAAAATATTGAAATAATAATATTTCCTGCTACTTTAAAATACCAGAATACCAACAGTTTAAGTAGATAGCCCAAAAATTATTTACCTGTCGGGAGCTGATCGTGCTGTCGCCTTAATCATGGTAGAAGTTTGCATGTCAGTCAGTTTCTTAATACATCTCTGACCAGGCACTATGTTACACACCTCCAGAGGAAGGTATGTGTGTTTGTGCTCCTGCCCTACTTGGAGACACGGCAAATGCGGATACCTCAGCTTCATCTTATACTTGTCCAAGAAATATTTAGCTACAGTACATTCTACTGTTTGTCCATTTTCTAGCTGTAGAGGAAACCTGTTGAAATTTGTTTTAATTACTCACCAAAACTAAATAAGGAAAAGCAGTTTCCTAAACATTTCACAATACTTTGGGCCTTAACTATATAAACCCAATTGAATTATGACTTGTTGATGGAGTACACATTTAAACAAGCCAAATATAAAACTGTATTTTTTTTGGTTTTTTTTTTCATATATTTCCTTGTTCCTATGAGGACAAGCTAATCATACAAAAAGCAAACTGCTATTATCTCCTAATCTGTTTTCTTCTTCCACATTCCAAATAAATTTCTTATCATAAACACCAGTGTCAATTAATATGACTTATAACCAGACTGATAATTTTTCCTTATTTCCAAACCTCACTCTGAATTTTATACAAATTTTTATATTATTGAAACAATGCCTCTTGCACCTGCGCATCTGTGCAGGGTCAGAATAACCCAATTTTTAAGTTATTGCTGTTTTGACATTTTAATGGGATAAATCTGCTTTTAATGAATCGAGGCTGAAACCTACCATTAATATTTAAAAAACAAGTAACATGTCTTACGATTGCATCTGTGAAGGTCTACGGGTGACATTACACACTCTGTATTTCCTCTTCATTGTACCACAATGAGTGATTTCTATCTTGAGCCCTTTGATTTCTTTCGTGAATTTAACTCTCTGGGAGTCCGTCAATGGCTTTCTTTGATCATTAATGTCTCGTATGTCAAGTACTTCACACATAAATTCTATGACTGGCTGTGCTTTGTAAAAGGCGGTTGCGGAAACTGAAAATTGATAACATTATTAAATAAATAGTACAACAAACATTTGTTGATCTTAAGTGATTTTATATACAAAGCAGTTGTAGTGTTAGAGAAAAAAAAGGCAACTTACCATCAATATTTAGCATCATTTTCCACTGGCTAGGTCTCACGGACTGGTGAAAACCAAACCAGACCTCTCTACCTCCACCAAGAGGGTGGTAATATCCTTCTGGAGATGAAAAAAATGACCTTCCCACTGGAGTATACATCATAGATGGTAGATGCCGCATGACTACATCCAATGCTAAGATGGCGTCATATGGAATTTGCCTAGTTCGACCTTCAAGGGCTTCTTCTAGAGCAAAAAGTGATACCTAAAATCATCAAATAGTTATTTTCTTTATTTGCGTAGATGTCAGTATTTTGCCATTGTGATAAGTCTAACACAACAATAAAAATAGACTGGTTTATTTGGAGCTAGGTTTTTCTAACATGTCTACTGATTATTGAGGTGTTAGCCACCATAATAATCAGAATACAATATTTGACAATAAAAGATGGCAAAGACTATTACATTCTATCTTTTAATCATTGATCCTGTATATTTAAACAACATGCATTTTTTCCAGAAGCTTTTTTCCTTTTAGTTGTATTGAAAATTGTCCGTCACACTTTTATTTTATTTGAATTATTGCTTCTAGACTAATAACAAACTTAAATTTCATCCATAGGCAGGGAGATTTCCTTATACAAACTCCCATATGTAAGTGCCTAATTACAAGTTCTTAATATTGTGTTTACCAGTCATATCTGCAGCAATTTGCTAGCTGAATAATCAGTTTGTGATATTCTTAATATTTGTATTAAGAATATCACAAACTGCACACACAGCATTATTATAATTTATTTTCATTAGAAGCTCTTTGATGTTATGTCAGATTCTCAGTAGAAAATCTATCCAAACAAGAATTTCATCATTTATTTGTCTAAAACAAGGTTTGACGTAAAGTAGATTTCCAAATGTTTACTAACCTGTGCTACCCATTTGATGCTGACACGGAACACTCTGTCTTTGCCTTCTCCAGGCAATATAACCTCCAATTCTACCTTGTCATTACCAATAGGCAGGGGATCTCTTGTATACAAATTATTTCTGCCATCAAACACAGGCTTGAGTGCTCCAAATATTTTATTGTAACAATGAACCATAGTTTCAACAATTTCTCTATTGACCTAAAAATAGTACAAAAAATGTGTTAATTTATTCTTACAGTAAAAGTGCATAAGTAATTTATTTTAGTGATGATGAATAAAAACTTTACTATCCATTGGATGCAAACTAATATATCTCTCATACTATCAAATGCAATCAAGGAAAAGACAAGAAATGATAGTCAACAATGAGGAACTCACCTTTCTGGGGCATTTATCTGGCTGTATATTAACATCATAGTGATGAACAAATCCTCTGGGCATTGATATTTGAAAATGATTAGCTCTTAGCATAATCGGTCTTCCTTCATGGCCGAGGTTGGGACGTCGCGGGCATGTGAGTGTTGGCAGATCCGCTAGTGGTGCAGTCGGTGACACGAGGCTCATAGCACCCGCAGCACCAGCTGCACCAGGAGCAGTAGCTCCAGTCGCAGGGGATGTGCTGGGGACTCCGGCCGCAGCACCCGGGGTGCTCGCGGCCGCGGTCACTGCCCCCGCAACACTCACCGCTCCAGCATTCGTGTCCCCCGCTGGAGCTGTGTAGTTTACACATGTGGAAATATAATTGTGAACAGTTAATAAAATTACGATGCATCGCGTTGCTTCTGAAAATATTTAGAACAATCAAACAAAGTGTTGCTCCCATAGAGCATAACACCTACCTTGACCAACGGGGTACATCCTGATTTAAGGATTATATCAACAAAGGGATAAAAGTTATGAAACACACAAATATTTTGTGAAAGAAATAGCGACAATGTGATAAATCCCACAATTATTGTAGAAAGTGTCAAAGTATTTTCTAAGTCGTCGCCCTAGTCTAATGCTGTATGACGTAGTGAGATAGTGTGGTATAGTGTAGGGACTTGGACTAGTGTAATCAAAAATAATAAAGACTAGTGCTGTCACATTGATTTAAAGCCAAGCTCAGACTATGTAAAAATTTTATAGAGTTGCAAAAACGATAGTTATATAATGTGTCCAGAGTGAATATTTTTAATTGTTACTAAGGGACAGCTTAAGTAATCATAAGAGCACTCTGAGTGTGGCAGTTAGACTACGGAGCAGGGCAGGATAGGTACGTTGAAAAAGATAGTACGAAAAATTTAAAAGGATAATACCTATTTATAAAAAAATATAATACACTTTTATTATTTTTTAAATTTAACTTATTAGTCATTAACACCAGTCATGGCAAAATTTACTGCTCTTCTAAGTTGATCAGTTCTTGAATGTTACTATTGTAGCACTACCTTTTTAATAATTTTTGTGATATGGCAACACCGTCCACGATTCCTGGCAACCCAGCCCACGACGCGCGAACTCAAGGACAGTGGAGTACGATTCGCGCGCGCTTTGAACACATCCACGAAACGCTCGTTTAATATTCCATAGTTTACTGTTTAACCCCTGTTTGTTTATTTTGTTTTACCTATAGTTCTGTGTTTTACTCTTTTACAATATACTTTTACTAATTTAAAGTACGTGACTCATTCTATTGTATTTTTATTTATGGCAATTGCTGTCGATGCCAGATGTCGACAATTCTGCCAATGTCAGAAGTGAAATGAGAAAGCAAGTGATGTAAGTATAGAAGTGATACTCATTGTAGGACTTGTTGTTGGGTTAGTAGGACAGCACTGAAACAAACAAAAATATATACATAAATTTTGATTGTTAGTAACACTAATATTTTAAAAACTTACCACATAAATATAATTTCTGTTGACTAAAAACATTTTTAAAATTTAATATTATTAAGACGGATAAAAATCATCAGCATCTGAAGTAATTCTGGGGAGGAGTATGTTAAAAGAGAAGGAAAATTAATTGGCACAGGAATCTTTAATTTGGGGAGACGACTAAATAGGTCGTAGGACGGGTCATTGTTGAATATCAACCCTGACAAAACTCTCCCCACTATTTGTTATTTGTGTTGCCAGTTTGTTTCGCACTTTAGTCTTGGAAAGGTTCATTTTACTGAATATTCGTTCGCAGACGGCATTTAATAATAATAATAATAATAAAAAAATAAAATAATAATAAAACGACGTGAGTAGTGACATGGTTACTAACGTAAGTATCCAGTGCAGTGAGGAAATGAGGAGTACTTTGGAGGGTGCGATCAGAGAATATAAGTTCATGACACCCGAACGTAGACCACGCTTACCTCGTTTGCCCATGCATAACAGAAATAGGGCGCTGGTGGCTGTTCTGGATTCGCAGTTGTCAAGCTTTTTTGATAACTGCGATAACCTCAGTGATGCTCATTCAATCCTCTATTGCGCGGCTGTAACGGCATGTCGTGTAGCTCATGTCAAATTTCCGGATGACAGAGCTACACGACCGAAACCAGCCGTACCGGCATGGCAGTATAGGATTGAACGACGCATTGCTGGGGCCAGGGCGTTCATCGGCAAACTAATCTGCTTCCGGGAGGGCAACAATCGCCCTCGAGTGATGCGCTTTGTGAGACGGGCGTTTACGGGGACTGATATCAGTCCTCAAGACTACATGTCCCGTGTCACAGAGCGCATCGACTTCTGGAAGCAGAAAGTGTATGCATGGGCAAACCGTATTCGTAGGTATAAGCGTCGGGTGGAACGGTACACTCTAAATCGCACCTTCCAAAGCGATGAAAGGTGGGTTTACAGAGCATGGGAGCGACCGGACCAAGGTGTGACTGACACGTGCCTACCGGATGATAACGCCATGTGTTCATTTTGGCGTAACATCTGGTCGGTACCTGTCAGTCATACCGAGGGTGAGTGGACTCGGGACGTCGAGCGAGCATGCGATCCAATAACAGAAATGGGGGCAATAACGATCAGCCCCCAAGATGTAGGTTGTGCAGTTCGTCCGTTGCCAAATTGGAAATCACCAGGACCGGACGGACTGCACAACTTCTGGATTAAATGGTTCACAAGATCGCATGCTTGCTTGGCAACCCTATTCCAGTTAGCCTTAGAGTCAGGGTCGCTACCAGAGTTCCTGACGACTGGAATAACTCACCTGCTCCATAAATCGGGTAGTACTGCGGAACCCAAAAATTATAGACCGATTACGTGTCTTCCAACGGTCTATAAAGTTCTCACCTCCATTTTGAGAGCTAAAATAAATAAACATATTAACGAGAATTCTATTATGTCTGCTTCTCAAAATGGATGTAAGAACGGGTCCCGTGGTACTAAGGAGTTACTCCTCATTGATATGGCCATTAGTCAACAGGTTCGCCGTTTCCGAAAGGATCTGTCGACATGTTGGATAGACTATAAGAAGGCCTATGACTCGGTGCCACATACATGGCTCATAAGGGTGCTAGAGTTGTATAAAATTGATACAACCCTGCGCACCTTCCTGATGTCGTGTATGAGGCAATGGAGGACAGTCCTTCGCTATCCAGGATGTCGGCAAATCCATAGGTATAGTGAGCCGGTAAGAATAGAGCGGGGTATATTTCAGGGCGACAGTTTGAGTCCACTTTGGTTCTGCTTAGCCTTGAATCCTCTTAGCACGCTGCTGGAGGATTCAGGTCTAGGCTATCGGTTGAAAAGAGGTGGGTCAGGTTATATCTCACCTCCTTTACATGGATGACCTGAAACTCTTTGCCCCCAACGATTTGCAACTGATGGAGCTATTGAAGGTCACTGAAACTTTCAGTAACGCCATCAGGATGGAATTCGGTGTGGACAAATGTGCGATCATGCATGTAAAGCGAGGGGGGATTGTGGAATCTGTGGGAACCCAGCTCACAGATTCCATAAATCTTAGATCCCTCTCAGCAACCGAAACCTATAAGTATTTGGGTATGTCGGAAGCACTGGGCATCAACGTTGCCGACATGAAACAATCGTTGAAGGAGCGCTTCTTTGGCCGCCTGAGAAAAGTATTTAATAGTCTTTTATCAGGCGGAAATAAAGTGCGAGCCTTCAACGGTTGGGTCATGCCGGTTTTGATGTACTCTTTCGGTATACTCAAATGGACTCAAACAGAGCTAGATGCCCTGGATAGGCGGGTCCGTACATTCTTGACGACATATCGAATGCATCACCCACGTTCTTCGGTTATGAGACTGTATATCCCACGGAAGTGTGGAGGTCGAGGCTTTTTAAATGCTAAGACTCTTCATAATCGTGAGATATGCAGTCTCAGGGAATATTTCCTAGAAACCGACGTGGGGATGCATCGAGATGTTGTAGCAGTGGACAGGGGCCTTACCGCGCTCTCCTTGGCTAAAGAGAATTGGCGCAAACCTGTAGTGCTTGACACTAACGACCGCATGGAGGTATGGCAGAGTAAGGAGCTTCAAGGACGCTTTTTCCGGGCCCTACACGGGCCTGATGTAGACTTCCTAGCGTCCGTGGGCCTGGCTACGTTCCGGGGAACTCTTCGGAGAAACCGAAGGTTTTGTCTGTGCAATTATGGACGAAGTTATGATGACCAATAACTACCGGAGATTTATTGTGAAGGACGGTACGGTTGACATATGTCGGGCATGCCACCGTCCGGGTGAATCAATCCGTCACATTATCTCCGGGTGTTCTCGTCTGGCTAACGGAGAATATTTACATAGACACAACCTTGTAGCCAGGATTATCCATCAGCAACTTACTCTGCAGTACAACCTTGTGGAATCAGAAGTGCCGTACTACAGATATGTGCCCGACCCAGTTCTCGAAAATGGCCATATCACACTGTACTGGGATCAATCCATCATCACTGACAGGACTATTATAGCTAATAAACCTGATATAGTGGTGGTGGATCGATCAGAGCGGCGCGCAATGATCGTTGACATAACCGTCCCGCATGACGAGAACCTCGTGAAAGCCGAGAAAGATAAGCAAATCAAGTATCTTGACTTGGCTCGCGAGGTTGTCGACATGTGGGATGTGGACTCAGCGATCATTGTACCGATAGTCGTTTCAGCCAATGGCTTAATAGCCAAGAGCCTCGACCAACACCTGAGGAGGCTCTCGTTAGGCAGCTGGATCAAGGGCTTGATGCAGAGAGCGGTACTCCTGGACACGGCACGCATTGTTAGGAGGTTCCTTTCTCTGGAGCCCTGACCGCCGGTAGCTTGGACCCTGTTCCCGATACCGGTGGGCTACAATTTTTTATATTTTTAAATGTTTTTTTATTGTTTTTTTTTGTAAAGAATATTTAAAAATGTAATAAGTTTGTGACAAAATAAATAAAGGGAATAATAATAATAATAATATTCCACAACTATCACACAACGCCATCTAGTCCCAAGCTAAGCAGAGCTTGTGATATGGGTACTAGACAACTGATAAACATACTTATATATTTCTAAATACATACATATTATAGATAAATTACACCCAGACACAGAACAAATGATCGTGCTCATCACACAAACATTTGTCCTGGGTGGGAATCGAACCCACGACCTCCGGCATAGCGGTTAGGGTCACTAACCACTAGACCAACAGGCCAGTCGATTTGCATGTTGTATAATTACAAAATTTTGATATTTCTTTAAACGGCCCTGCAGGGCTATTGCGTATCTTTTAAATGACAGTGGCTATCATATTGTCTATGGATTAACGGTCAAATTGGTTATGGTTTAGTACAAAATGGAACCATTTGACAGTAATTGAAAGGCACTATAGGTTAGCCACTGTCATTTAAAAGATACGCAATAGCCCTGCTGGTCTGTTGAGCAGATCTAACTAAAAGATCTTTGCATCTGCTAAATAATTCTTTATAAAATATTCACATGACGTAAAACTAAGCATTCGGTAGCAAACTTTAAATTATAGTATTTTAGCGTACTATCCTTAAATGTGGATAGTATATAGTACAATGGGCGAAATTATAGTAGTAGTAGACTTGAATAACTCCAATGTATCTACTGCTGCCACTGTTGATGTGAGTATTACTATGAAAGAGATTATTCAATATTAAAATTCCTTACACTACATGTCCTGAAATAAACTAAATCAACTAGCGAAAAGTGACGATATATCGACATATCGACATTTTTCACTCGATAATCATCGATAATTTAATTTTAACTAAGTATGTCCTAATTTTAAGTGTTTCTCTTACGTTTTAAGCTTTCAATTTTTTTTGTCAATTTGTTCTGTATTGTGTGAAACCAATAAATACTTTTCCTTTCCTTCTATACTGTTTAAAAATATCAATAATTATATTTTTTTCACTCGCCTATCCTTACAAATAACCTGTCTTCTTCTCAGACCATCCTTCACGTCTGAATAAAGCCATACATGCAGATGCTAGGAAGATGGCCTCTTGCCTCAAACAACAAACTTTATAAAAATATGTGTGTGTATCACCAGCGAGCAGAGCTGGATGTGTGCTTCTTTTGATACGTTCAATAATAAAAAAAAAGAAAACTTTGCTCAATAGAAGCTGGCTTGGCTTTTGAATTTAAAAGGTCTGGCCGGACCATAGATGCTAAGCAGATTTGAGTTACAACATGCAAGTGTTACGTTAATATTTGACGGCACGGTTGGAGCAGCTGCTGCGCTGTGTGTCGCGGGTTCGATTCCCGCACGAAACAAATATTTGTATGGCCTACAGATAGTTGTTTCGGGTCTGGGTAAAGGTGCATGTGAGTTTATGTTTGTGAACGCACCCACTATACAGGAAAAAATCCTAGTGCGGGGCAACGTTTTAAAAAATATTACTGTATTGAAATGACATCTATTTTTCTCGCTCTCTATAATGGATTTCAACTACGAGAAGTCCCATAGTTTAAATAGTTCATCTCATCAAATTAAAATGTTTTATGGATTTATTATATGTCACAAGTGTGTGTCACTGCGTACACTACAAATAACAGGCCGCCTTTGTCTGAACACCGCATACATCACGCACCAACAGTTTTCACTTCACTAGTTCTAATATCGTAGAATACTCTATGGTTTTATCCGATAGTGTTTTTGACATTTTGTTTGTATTGTATGAACGAACCCTTAAAATATTGATCAATACAGTACCTATTTTGGGAAATTTAATATGTCTATCCCATACAGTGGCACGATACGAAGATCTGGAGGAGTTGTATCAGCAATTGGAAAACAGTTGAGAGGAGTTAATTTGAAAGCTGCGAAAAGAATCACAGTTAAATTTGATCCGTTTGGTGATAATGTAACACATACAAGGTGACCAAGACTGAACATTTACTAATTACTAAAAATAGGTCATACGATAGGGTGCCCGTCCAACCAACGAATAATACGACGATTTTTTTAGAATTACTATTAATTTAAACTAAAACCAACAACATCAAATAATATTCTCTAGAACCGACAAAAATTCATAACCTATAAAATTCAGACATGATCAGGTTTAATAGTATTTAAACCTTTAAGATTTTGCAGACTTCATAAAGAAATGTCAGCTAATCAGCGTCTTATTTTTAAATGTTGATGTACAGATAAATACTATACATTTTTCAATTTGAAAGTGAGAATAAAAAGTACTGTAACAATGTTTTAAAAAGATGGGTATTGTTTTTGTATTTCTAATTACACGACGTATCACTGTAATCTCGACTAAAAAAAAACAAGTTAAGTTAAAACAGTTATTTTGGAATTAGCTAGGTACATGCCATTTGCTTATACATACCTACCTAAATTAATTTGATAGGCGTAAGACTTATTAATATAAATAAAATCTATGATTACAGTGATATTCACTCAAAATAAATAGTACCCATGAACATCCCATTTTCAGTGTTAATGATAATGGTTATTTATTTTACACTTTGTTCCAGAAATTTCCTGCACTACATAAGCTCACAGAGAATAATTTTGACTAATCCTAACTGCTCATTAAAAACAGAAATAGTCTGTGACCGCAGTGAGCCTACTGTTGATGTTACTCTAGCACCATCAATTGCAGGTAAATGATCCTCATTGTCATAATATTCTTACTGCATCAGTAGCAGTATCTAGAAGAAATGCAGTAGTTTTTTTCCAGATAATATATAAAAATCAAATAAAATACACTAAAATAGCTAATGGCTTATCCAGGGGAGCAGGGATCACAACTAGCTCCCCTTCTCCATAGATTTTATATGCATAACTTGATGTTGTAAATTAAGTCATCTGCCTACCCTTGTCCCAACAATGTTGGGGCCGGCTTATATTGGTATTTTACATAGAGCAACTGCATATCTGACTTATTCCAGTTAGAGCTTGATAACATGATACCCCTTGGTAACACTCATGCTACAGGCAACTATCTTATGTCTGTCAAAGATATACAGACTGAACCTTCACTTTAACATGCTGTCCGAGGAAGTTCGGAATGTAATGGGTAGGTGCCCATCCACAAACCAACCTAGCCGGGAGCGGCTTAATCTGCAGATCGCACTGAGCTGCTTGTTTAATTTCAGTTGGTTTGCACACTATTAACAGATGAAATGAGTTGTTTTTTTATATTTCAGATACATCTAAAGTAAAGAATATTACAATCAAAAGCGGAAACCTTACTTGTTTAGAAATACTGCAATTGTTAAATAAACATATTTCATCACTGGCACCTGTAGAACAGCCAGCAGCTGCAATCCTAACCAAAACAGAAAAGAAGACGAAAAGGAAGTAAATACTTAAAGATGACGAGGTCAGGTAAAGGGAACCTTAATGTAGTTGAAGAGCTATACAACCAAATACCAGCATTTACTGATGTGTTTTCAGAAGATACATTTTACATATTTGTTGTGTTCTTTGTTCTGTCAACATTGTTGGTTGCTTTTATTCTGTCCAAGTTTATCACTATCAAACCTGTAGAATAGTATGTAAGATATTTATTATATTGATGTTTAAATTTACTGTGAAGTTTAAAAATGTATCAAACATAAATTTAATAAAAATGTTTTGGTAAAATATTTTTTATAATTTAATTACCCCAATGATTTTTTAAGTAAATTTTAAATCAGGTATGATTACTAGTGATCCACCTCTACTTGGCACGGTGCAACCTATCGGGTCCAAAACTATCACCACTAATTATACACTAATTAGAAATTGGTTGGGATACACGTTACATGTGTTTATTTGAATCTACTCTAAGAATCCACTAGAATTCAGTTGAAATATTTTGGATGCAACATTAGGGGATAACATCGCGATTGCAAATGCTGCTTTCGGCTTCGCTATTAAAGTTGTCTGAATATTTGATGACCTAAAGCTGCATTTGCCTACACCAGTCAGTTTCCACCAAGCGGAAAAATATAAATTCTCGCGCACTTTTTTTGTTCTACAGAACACATACCTGCAAAGATTAACGAGACCCTTAAATTATACATAAAAAAACCATTACTCGTGCCCGCCCGTACCAGTCGACGCTACGCTTACTAGCGTGAATGTAAACCTGCGCCAGTTTTAACATACGCTCCTGTGGCACATCATTTTATAACTATTGGTCATTAAATTAAAAGCCAGAGATATATTATAAATATGTATATGTAATAAAAATTGCTTCATAGATGGGCCGAAGTATAGAATGTAGTAGGTTCGTTCAAACGATTCTTACTTATGTTTAATACAATTATGTTAGCGGTAATGAACTTTATCAAATGAACGTAATCAATACACTTAAAATTCTTGAGTTCCCCAACGAATCTGAAACAGAAAACACATTTAAATAAAAACCTATCTTTGTATTGTTATCTTCAATCAATCGGTAGACTAGCAAAATACTAAGACAATAATGCATAACACTGCATTATTGTCGTAGTATTACAGTCAGGTCCTCGACATCACGTGGCGAGGAACTAAGGGTTCGAGAAGTGTTTGAACACTGCCTATACCTAGAGGTAATAATTCGGGACCGCAATAATCTGCTACTTCGTCGAATGGGGAGCAGCACCTGATGTCTTTCGCACATCACTCTTCGTGACTTTCTGCTGGTGAATTTACGTATACGCACCGGCCGATGAAAATGAAAATGTCGTGAGGAAGGTTTTGAATATGAATGTAGATGGGTATAAGAGTAGAGGAAGACCAAAGAAGCGATGACGAATGATATGGTAAGAAAGGTGGTGTCTCATAAGATGACGAGAAACAGAGAAGTTGGAAGAAGACATGCTGCGCCGACCCCAAATGAATTGTGATACGGGCAAGAGAATGATGATGCGGCACCGGTCGATTTACGCCAGGCAAGGAAACATTACCCTAAATGAGATGTCTCGACTTTCACAGATTTACCTAGAGTAAAATCTCTATCTATTTGATAATTTATTCCGGTTGCTTTATATTTAGAGCAGAATTATATTATATATTATTTAATCATTAAAACTTACATCTTGATTACGTGTTTTCTGTTTGCGTTCCACTAACGATGTCAAAGCTTCAGACCGGACTGCAAGTGAGTCGATCCTCTCAACAAGTTGTTGATACGGTGACAATGGTTGGGCACCCATTACAACATGACCTAACTTGGAGTCAATCTTTGCATCTAGCCGAGCGTTGCGAATCAAGTTTACAATCCAACATTCAGCCTCATCTGGCTGCATGTTCAAATTCTCAGCTAACATTCTGTAATGAAATCATTTGTGAGCAGATTGTTTTATTTTTTTTAAATTTTATACCTGCAGATATAATACGTACCCAATACTGATGACTTGATGAATACGGCAGAATGTCTCAAAAATCATAAGTCGTGCATTTTCAACAAACTCTTCTAGACACGCAATCAAGAAGAAGTCAGTCAAAAGTACTGCTTGGCACTGGTTTAATTTCCTGCGTGCTGCTTCGAAATCAAAGTTCACATAGAGATGCTCTATGAACTCTGTAATGGGGTCCCTATAAATTATTGTAGAAAACATTAAATATATAGGATGGAAGTTTTCAACCTTACCTAGTGGGAAAGTACTCTAAAAACTGGAGATAGCAATTATGCCACACTCAGGACTGGTTAAAATCCGAAAAATTAAAACCGTTCTTTTATGGCATTAACCGAAAGGTTCAACCATAACATAAGGATTCAATCTCTCTAACTCTAGAGTACTTTCTTCCAGGTGAAGTTGAAAAAATTCACCCTGTAACACATAAAATATTCATAAACATTCAAGGATGCTATGAGAACTCGAAAGTTATGTAGTTTATTCTATTATTTACCTATAAGTGTAGGCTTCTTGCTGAATAACTTTAACCAAGTCCTTTAGAGCATTTCTTCGAGAACGGTTAATAATAACAGCAGTCGCCAAATAACGAAGGATATGTGGGCACATTGTTTGAATCGCATTCAAGTATCTGCATCAAAAAATTAATATATGAACGGAAGTAAAAATATGATCAAGCTTAACATGAACGCATGATGACGGACATCGATATGAAATCAAGATCAAACAGCAAAATATCTGAATACTTACAAGGGTTTGTACAAAAACATTTCGATAATGAGGTCTCGCCCTTTGACGTGGTTGAAAAACACAAAAAGCGACCAGTGCACAAGCCATGTTCGCTGCTGAAGAGCCTGCATGTTGCTAGCGGTTGCGCCCGCGCCGCCGTTGTCAATAAACTCTCGCAACTTAGTTAGATCATCCAAAGCGCCGTCCCAGTTTTGTACCAAAATCTCACTAGCCAGTTTGCCCCAAAGCACGGATAGGTAGTTCTGAAAAAAAAGAGGGATTTAATACTCCACTACTACTACTGAGCCAAAATTTCGGCGAAGCGCATTTGGAACGACGTCTGGTGAAGGCGACATACGACATCACATAGACCTGGGAATTTAAGAGGTGCATCGTTAAAAATCACGATTTTTTTCCGTAGTATCGTATGCTCGACACAATTTAGAATCTATAAATTATTGGTCCTTCGATTTTTATCGATATGGAGCAAATAAATTTCGAGTTCAATGGTTTTGTTTACGTCCGGACAAACAGACAGATATAGTCAGATTATAAGGATTTCTTGTCATTTGGCGATTACCGATAAAACTTTACGAAAGAATCGAACGCTAAGGCCTCATTTACGGAGACGCGGGGCGTGTGTAGAAGGCTAGTCGCGTGCTATTTTATTCATTTACTGAGAGGCGGGTCCGCCGCAAATGAATAAAATAGCACGCGACTAGCCTTCTGCATGCGCCGCGCGACGCCCCGCGTCTCCTTAAACGAACCCTAAGCGCCTCGCTGTAGCGCTTGCAGTTCCGCACTTGCTGAGCATGAGCTCAGTTACCCGCGCCTTAATTAATATTTGGGCCCTTTTTTATTTTTTTATTGGCGGGTGTAAAATCATCGAATAACCCCTTCCGCTCTTGGGCAGAGCGAAAGGGAGTGCCGGGCGTTTCCTCCCGCCTGATTCGGTGCAGGTACCTCCCGAAACAACCGCCGTGTCCGGTGAGGACCTGCGTCAGACGGAAAGTGAGGGCGCCGTGGCGCCTCTCAAGCCACTTCTCAAAGAGGGGACTTACCGCCACTATCGTGGCGTGCCCTGCACGGGGTTGCGACAGTCGCTGTCTCCTCATGAGATCGCACCGGAGGTCTGTCCGCCACCCAGCAATTTGCCGCGGCAGCGGAGTGACCCCCCGGCGCAGCGCCTCCGCGCGCCATTGATGCAGGCGCGCGAGGACTATCGCCTCAGATCCCACGGCGGCAATCCGGCAAGGAGGTTCGCCGCTTCGCGGGAGATCGTGCGGTACCCCCGTACCATTCTCACGGCCATGACCTTTTGGGGCACGTTCAGGTAGTGGGCGGCCCGCTTCCTCAAAGCAGGCGCCCACACCGGGGCCCCGTAAAGGGCCATGGACCGCACGATCCCCGCATAGAGCCTCCGGCAGGAGGCGTTTGGTCGCCCCAGATTGGGCAAGAGCCACCTAAAGGCAGCCCCGGCCCGCTCCAGTCTGGGAGCCAAACGTCGGAAATGCTCTACGAAGTTCCACCGGCTGTCGAGGACGAGTATAGGTACTTCAAAGTACACTCGACGCCGATGGGAACCCCTCCCACCATTAACTGGGACCCCGACGGCAGCGCATTCCCACGTCCATGGAAGCCCATGGCCTCCGACTTGTGAAGCGCCACCTCGAGACCCAGCTGCCGGATCCTCTCTACGACTATCGCAACCCCGCGTGTCAAATTGTCGGCCGCCGCCTCGTCCAACCCGCCCTGACGCAGACGTATCGTCCGCGTAGCAGACTACGCTGACGCCGAATATTTGGGCCCTCTAGTCGAAAACGGAAGTGGGCTCGGCTTTTACCCGGCTGCGGCGAGGGCTATGTGTTTGACCAGTATGTATGTTTGTATGTCCGTTTCTTTGTTCACTCATAACTCCTACACAGATGGACGGATTTTAATACATCTTAATATACGTCGTTAAATTCGTCTTGAAAATTAAAATTTAAAATTAAAGAACAAAGAAAAATTGCGGATTTTGGGCCCTATATCGTGTATCGCGGAGTTAACTTTTGTTTTTTTTTCGTTTTCAGTCGGGTTTTGTAGTATTTTAACTACTTTTTGATTTGTAGTCTATGGTAAGCCTATACAACCTATTCTTTCTTTAATGCTGTATTTGTCAGACTTGAAGGAATAAAAAAAATAGATACCATGTCTTTAGACATTTACAAAAAAATGTCAGCTTCAATAAAATTAATAATTCATAAATTTGAAGAGACTGGTGTTAATTTTAAGTCTTTAAAAGTTTTAATCAAATGCGAGGGAACTTCTACGTCTGCGACGACATACAGTGAATGGTTCGACGGTAAATTAGAAGAGAAAAATAAATATAGTGATAGGTCTTCATCACGCTTAGTTGTAAAAATAGCACCAGGAAATGAATTTGATAGATTTAACCTAGACGCCAGTGCAAAGAAAGTTGATGCACCTGAAACTTATATAGCCAATATTTTGGCGAAATCCTCAGAACATGAGCTTGCTCATAAATTGGGTGTAAACGCACAAGACGACAACTACCCCGAAGAACAATCAAGGAATCTATTACTATCAAATCAACCATGTTTCGAGAATGATATATCATTACAGTTTAAGTGCAAATTAAGTAATTCAGGAAATTATTTGAGTCCTCTAGAACATAGCCTTGAGAAAGTGAAAGAGAACAATGCTCGTATTATGGAAAATATACATATTCTCAACAGAACCCTTAATTATACAAAAAAGAAAGAGATACTTGACATTGTGTGCCCAAAAACAATTAGATCATTTCCTTGTAGCACTTGTGGCAAATGTTTCGTTTATGAAACTGGTTTGAGAAGACATTACTCAATGAGACATGCTCTGACGCAGATGCAACCGCGTTGGCAAGTGGTTTGGACCTGCATTCAGTGTTTTCAGGTATGGCCTCGCCAAGATCAAGCCCTGAAACATTCTAGTGAATGCTGTAAATCAAATAACGCTGATTGTGTTCGTGAGATCAAAACATCTTCATTGTTGCAATGTGAATTTTGTGAGAAAGTATACACAAGTATTCCCAGATTACTAAGACATTCTAAAAGTCATACAACAGCTAATAACTATGAGTGCAATGCTTGCGGAATGGCTTTTGTATCATACAAAACAGCTGAACAACATTGGACATTATGCCCATGGTTGAATATGTACTACTGTTTCTCACTACCAAAACTGTTGCTCTGTAATGCATGTGATCGTAAGTTCAGAAATTATGAACAATTGTATAATCACAGGTGAATGATTTTTATACCAAATATAAGTTATCATGGTTTTATAAAAACCCATTGCAGTAGAAACAACCCCACAAAATGTATGATTCTATTATTTTTACAGATACAAAGTAGGTCACTTTATGACCAAAACACACTGTAGTCAAGGGATTGCTAAATCTCTGGATGTAATGGTTTACCAATGTGAAATGTGTGGGCATTTTGATGCTTCCATAGCATCATTGAAAGCTCACAAAAATCAATACCATCCTAAACATGATACGGGGGTGCAGTGCAAAATGGTAAGAATTTATATTTTGTAACTTGTAACATGAGACTTTGTTACGGAAGTTACATTTATAGTAGGGAATTTTCTTGAAATTAACAATCCAAACAAGAAGTAATATTTTTGGAGCTATTTGTTTATGATTCTAATTTTAATAATATTAATTTTATCCAGCAGGACAAAACATTTGAAGATGGTCAAAACTACTGCATCTTGAAAGAAAATAATTTCTGTATACAAAATGAAGAGACTGTTAAGCTTGAAGAAGAACTTAGGTTTAAATAGATTGGAATTTTAATGATTTTTTTAAAAATAAAGATGATTAAATAACAAGTGTTGTTTCACTAAGTTCAATTCAAAACAATATTGTTTGAGTTCCATAGTAGATTATTATAGTTTCAATGTTAAACACTGTATTGATAAGTAATGAGAATCTAGCTAGATGGGACAGCTGAAAATAAGCATCACCTTGTGTTGCCAAAACTGGTGTCATGCTAAGTGATAAGGTGTTTTTTTTGTTTTAGTGTCAATAAACACTTCTTACTTTCCTTGACCTACGCGACATTTTACTAAAAATCGGTCCAGTAGTATAGAACTTACAGACATTGATTGTTATACAATGTAAGAGATACCGCGGCCTCGACATTAAGGGCTAAAAAGGAACATGGGTGGTTTTTAGTCAGTAGAAGTCTGACACTCCCTTTCGCTCTGCGCAAGAGCGGGAGGGGTTATTCAATGATTTTCCACCCGCCAAATGATAGTTCATAAGAATATTTTACAACTATCAAATAAATCCTGAGAAGTGGTGGCTGCTCCGGAGCAGTAACTCACAGTAAGTTAAACTCAGGCAGGTGCATTACTTTGTCTAATTTATTTCATCACCACTGCTTTGAAAATGGTGAAGGAAACCATGTGAACAACAAGCAATTCAAAGACATGTGGCATCTAAAAACCCACACTGGGCTCGCATGTTGGATTATAACTCATTGCCGCTCATAGAGAGGATTCCTATGTCCCAGCAATGGGAATATTATAGAATGATTATGATGAAATAAATCCTAATGTTGAATCAAAAATAAAATATTTTCAAACAAACTCATCATCTTTCTGTCCTTATCCCATTATATTTGTGGTCGGTGCAACACGTTTTCTTGTTCCATTTTTCCCTGTTAGATATCACGGTGGCATTTACTCTTTTCTCTTTCATATAATTCCTCACACAATTCATCCATCTTTTCATGGCCTTCCTCTCCCTCTCTATCCATCAATGTTTATAAATACTCTATTACTCCTCTACTATTGCCTCAGGATAGAGCGAGTGCAAAAAAGATTTTTAAACTACCTCGGATTCTCAGTAGGGAAAAAAATCAAAAGGAAACCATATAGCTATAAGCTGGGCCTTTTCAAAGTGACGTCTCTTGAGAAACGGAGAGATATCCTGGACCTAAGGTTTGTCTACAAGCTACTCAGGAATAAAACTGACTGTCCGAAACTCCTAAGCAAATTCTATTTTCGAGTCCCACGTAGACAACCACGAAAGCCGATCACTCCTCTAGTCCCACCCTTCCGTCGAACTAAGTCAGGTTCTAGTTCCCCAATTCCACGGCTGTGTAAATTAGTTAATGAATACAGTGATCTCAATGATATCCACACAGAAACACTAGAAACATTCATCCGCAATACTAACATAAACATAAACAAATAAGTTAGGTTGCATCAATTTAGTTATAGTTTAAGCCTAATTTCAAGCTGGCACTTCGTTTATATAGATATATCTCCAATATTGTACAATAAATTGCTGTCCTTTGTAAACTAAAATAATCGCATGTTGTGTTTACCTGTAATTGGGTGTGCAGTAGAACTAAGATCTGTTGTTATATTTTTTTGTGTATGTATAGCTGTAACATCTGTTGGTAAACCATGAATAAATAAATAAATAAAAATACATGTATTACTTTTTAGTCACATGGGTTTCATCCCTCCTCATTACATGACCATACTATACCAAGATAAATTACTTCCTTTTTCAAACAAACTAAATTCAATTAAAAACTCGTTCTCTTCACAAAGAAAAGGAAGCTAGCAATGTTACATTGGCCAAGCTTCTTTGGGACAACCCTAAGTCTATCGACTGAAACCAAATACCTGGGTATATTTTTGGACAAAAAGCTGAACTGAGCAAAACACACTGATTACATCATCACGAAAGCCAGTATAGCCCTATGGCAATGTAACAGACTCCTATCCACTCCTACTCCAATGAACAACGGAGAAATTGGGGCATAAGTCCCAAAATCACCTACTGGCTATACACCACAGTTATCCGACCAATCATTACATACGGCTCTTTGGTTTGGTGGCCCAGGACCAACCTAAGTACAACCCAAAAGGATCTCGAGAAACTACAAAGATTTGCCTGCGTAGCAATCACCGGCAGCATGAGAACTTCCCCCACTGCCGCCTTACAGGTGATGCTGGGCCTACCTCCCCTACACCTCGTCGTAAGAGAGGAGCTGCCATAGCGACCTTCAGACTCGGAAGTATCCGGCACCCTAAGAAATGATTCTAGAATCGTTTGATTCTAGAATCATTTCTTAGGGTGCCGGATCACAGAATCGACACAAAGAAATGACACACGCATCAAAGAAGGTGCAAAGAACAACCGATGATGGCATCACCCATCGACAGCAGGGCTATTGCGTATCTTTTAAATGACAGTGGCTATCATATTGTCCATGGATTAACTGTCAAATTGGTTATGGTTTAGTACAAAAAAAAAAAAAAAAAAAAATAGAACCATTTGACATTATTTGATGGACACTATATGATAGCCACTGTCATTTATAAGATACGCAATAGCCCTGCAGAACCCTGAAGACCTACTGCTTCCAAAAACACTACAACATAGAGCTCATAGAGGAGTGGTGTGACTACTAAGATACAAGAGAGCTAAGGATTTACACTGATGGATCAAAAACCGAAGATGGGACAGGCGTCGGGGTGTTCTCCGACGACCTAAACATTACGATATCCAAACCACTTGGAATGCTCAACTCTGTTTATCAAGCAGAGTGTGTAGGTATTATCCAAGCGGCACACGCTATAGAGGCCAGGGAGGTTACGGATACTAATATTCGAATACTCTCCGACAGTGCCTCAGTCCTTCAATCCCTAAAGAGCAATCAGATCACGTCGAGACTGATACTAGAATGCCACAAGGCCCTAGAACGTATCACGGTACTAAACCACAACACGGTAACACTACAATGGATTAGAGGTTACAGTGGATCACTTGGAAACGATGAGGCTGACGAACTTGCCAGAAGAGGATCCAGCACAAAACCGTACGGACCCGAACCCATTGTGCCCATCCCTTTCAAGCAGCTAAGAAGCTGGTTAAAAGACCACACTCGCATACAAGCGGAGGAATGGTGGGCCTCGACACCAGGATGTAGGCAATCCAAGGATGCTATGCCATCCCTGGATACAAAGCTGACCAGGCGCCTTCTGCGCCTGGACAGAGGCAGCCTGCGTCTGGTGGCGGGGACCATCACTGGACACTGTTCACTAAATAAACACTTCCACAACCTAGGTATCACTGAAAGCCCCCTGTGCAGAGCATGCATGGAGGCAGAGGAAACGGTGGCGCATGTGCTCCTTGAGTGTACAGGCGTTACCAAGATTCGTGAGGAGACCCTTGGAACACCAAGATCCCTTGCGGATGCCCTGAGGAGACCGGGAAGTCTGATCTGCTTCTGGAGGGAGTTGGGCTGGTTGGAGTAATCGGCCACCATGGCTCACGCACAATGGTCTACTTCAAGGACTAAGTGCGGAAACCTGAACCCCATAAAGAAGAAGTAGAAGAACAAACTAAATAGCATAAAACTGTTTCTGTTTCTATTGGTTCAATAACAAATCCAGAAACGAATTTAAAAAAAGATTCTGAAGTAGCCAGTTGGTGTTCCCGCAAGCGCCTACAAAAACTTGCATACAGCTACGTGGATTATTGCTAATCGTTTTATTTTTTAACTTTTGTCTACCGGCTACCTACATATGTGATTTTATTCACCAATTAAATTGCACGTACTCATCAAGCAACGTATTCTTTTTTATTCCCGAAATTATACCTGATCAATCCCGCACATGGTCCTACGAGCCTGGATTGTGGATATTTGAAGAATATTTACTCCAATCAGCTAATTGTTAAAAAAGGATTGAAGAGAATTGGTGGAAATCAAAAATCATATTGGACGCCCGGTGTGGCCGGTGAATTCTGCTACGTCATTCAGAAGATTATTGGAATTTACGTGGTCTGGATGCTTAATAGCTGAGAAAAGGCGTATTATCATTAAATTTGTGTACCCAAACACTCTATTTAACAGGTATAATTAGTGTAAGTTAGCCGTTAATAGCCAGGTTAGTACGAAATACCCATTGTCATTTTTCTTTGTTCTGTGAGTGGTTACAAATTGTAATACAATTATCAACTGATCAGTAATTTTAAATAATTAATTAAAATAATTTAATTCCGTAATTTTTGTTAATTTAGTTATTTACACATTGATAAAGAGTAGTTCTTTGTATAACTGCATTATTTTACTTTACGGTGTAATCATTTTACAGTTATTGAGACAGTTATGTAATCACGTTAGTTAGCACAGATAGACAATAGAAATATTAAAAGTACAATTTATATAACCGTCAATACGTATAGTTTATTATACATTCTAAATTATCATTTTATGTAAATTCACTCTAAAGTATGTATGTATTTTAATCGTGTATGTTTTTCAGGCTGCATCATTAATTGTAATTGTATTTAAAACGTTGCTATAACTTTTTTTATATACATTCCAGGTTGATTGCACCAACTTACGCAATGCCAGAGACCAAGGAATTGAGTAAGGACAATAAAGATCTCGTTAGGAAACGAGCGAGTTACAAGGGAAAGGTGACAATGTTCTCAAACTATTTAAATTCTTTGGATCCCTCTTCTTTGAGCCCTACTGAGGTAAGCGAGTTGCAACTACGTTTTACTAGACTCGAGGCATTGTATGCCCAATATGATGAGGTGCAATTATTGCTGGAGTGTACTACTGATGACTTGGATGGTCAGATGTCGGAACGCGCAGAGTTTGAATCCCTTTATTACAAAACCCTATGTAAAGCTCAACAAATGTTGGTTGATAATAGGAAAGGAGATAATGATAGCAGCTGTGATGCAATGTCACGTGCTAGCAATCATAAGTTTGTTAAATTACCGACTATTCAGTTGCCGAAATTCAGTGGTTCGTATACAAACTGGTTAGAGTTTCACGACACATTTATTAGTCTCATCCATTCAAACGATGATATGGATGAAATAAATAAATTTCATTATTTGAGGTCATCCCTAGAAGGGCTGTGGTGATCAACTCAATTCAGTTTTCTTCTGCAAATTATTCGGTAGCGTGGAAACTTCTGTGCGAGCGGTTTGATAACAAACACCTGCTTATCCAACATCATGTTTCTGCATTATTTCAAATCGACACCCTTCAAAAGGAGTCATCAGTTAATTTAAAAGGTTTACTTGATGTTGTCAACAAAAACATACGTGCCCTAGAATCCTTAGATGAACCTGTTAATCATTGGGATACTTTACTCATTTATATTGTCACACACAAATTATGGGTGAGTATAAGGGCCGCCTGGACAAGAATACTAAAGTTACGTTTGAATTATTTATTACTTTTATTAAAAACCGTGCTGAGATATTAGAAACGTTCGAATTGGAAGCTTCTACGAATACTAAACACTCACACACAGGTAAAAATTCAAACAAGGTTAGGTCAATGTTGGTGCAGGATTCTAATAAAAATAATTCAGGTGAAAGTTCAAGCAAACAGGATGATGCTGTTTCTAATAAGCCTAAGAATTGTGTTATGTGTAACGGTGATCATAAGTTATGTAGTTGTCCTCAGTTTTTATCGTTGAGCAATGAAGCTCGTTTGCAGTTATTACCTAAATACAAAGTTTGTTACAACTGTTTTAATCAGGGACATTATGCAAACAACTGCAAAAAGCCAAGTTGTAAAATATGCCGTCGTAAACACAACACTATTGTTCACGTTGATAAATCCTTGAAGTCAGACGCAAGTGGTACTTCTGCTAGCAGTGTTGTTGTTGACACGAATGGCAGTGCGACTGTCTCCACTCAGCCCACTACTATAGGTATAGGGACCGGTGTGTCGCTGTCCGCGAGTGTTGAACACAGTGACGTGTTATTGTCCACTGCACTCGTCAAGGTCATGAGTATTAATGGCCAGCAATATGTTGCTCGTGCTGTGCTTGACAGTGGCAGCACGTCATGCCTCATGACTGAGACATTATACCACCAGCTAGGTTTGACTGCCAAGACTGTTAACAATTCTATAATAGGGATCAACAACTCATCATCTTCTATCAATAAAATGTGTTCTGTATTAATAAAATCTTTAAATAATAACTTTAGTATGGATATCAATTGTTTTATTCTCCCATCCATCACAGATAGGATTCCAAGTAAACATGTTAACTTGTTAAAAATTAAAATTCCGTCTGATGTTTGTCTCGCAGATCCGAAATTTGACTCACCCGCGCCTGTTGACATGTTGCTGGGTGCTGACATCTTTTGGGATTTATTGGAATCTCAACGAATTAAGTTAGGTGATGGGCAACCAATTCTTTGTGAGACTAAATTGGGTTGGTTGGTCTCCGGCCCAATTAACAGTTGTATTGCTTCCAAAGTTTTAAAATGTAATTTTATAAAGGTGCGTTCAGACTGTGAGGATGAATTAAATTGTAATGTTGATCAACAACTTACAAAGTTTTGGCAACTTGAAAAAGTGAGTAGTTCGTCTCCGTATTCCTCGGAGGAGAAGCTATGCGAGGAGCATTTTATGAAAAACACTACTCGATTGGAAAATGGGCAATTTTGTGTCAGGATTCCTTTAAAATGTTCCCCGGACATTTTGGGTGAATCTTTGTCACGAGCCAAACATTGTTTTGCTTCTCTGGAACGTAGATTTAAATCTAAAACTAAATTTTGTAATATGTATAAAGAATTCATGTTGGAATATGAAACTTTAGGCCATATGTCTAGATGTAAAACTATTGATCATCAAGCGTTTTACGTTCCGCATCACGGAGTTCTGCGCGAAAGCAGCTCCACCACTAAGTTAAGAGTGGTTTTTAATGCAAGTAGTGTAACCAATACTGGCACTTCTATTAATAATATCCAGATGGTTGGACCCGTGGTACAGGACGATCTTTTATCGATCCTGTTGCGTTTCAGGCAACATAAGTACATTATAGCTGCTGATGTTGAGAAAATGTACCGGCAGATAGTTGTTCATCCAAACGATCGGTATCTTCAACAAATTATTTGGCGTGATGATCCGTCAACTCCATTACACGCTTATCAACTTAATACCGTGACCTACGGCACGGCCAGCGCTCCTTACCTAGCAACTCGCTGTCTTCGGCAGTTAGGGCTAGAGTGTGTTGATAAGGAGATTGGTGACGTCATCCTCCACGATTTTTACGTGGATGACTTGCTCACCGGAGGAGATGACATGAACGAGGTCAAAGAGTTGCGTCATAAAGTTACTTCAACTCTCGCTTCAGCGCAGATGAATCTAAGAAAGTGGAAGTCGAATGACATACAATTGGTAACTGGTTCTGACTTTCCCCAGTCTTCACTGGATTTGAATGTTGGTGGATTTGAGTCAACCAAAACCTTAGGCCTAGGTTGGCAGCCACTATCAGATTACCTTTGGTTTCCAATTAGTCAGTCAGGTAATTTTAATAACACAAAACGTGACATGCTTTCGATTGTTTCACAAGTTTTTGATCCGCTTGGATTATTGGCTCCGTGTGTAATTGTTCTGAAAATGTTACTTCAGAAGTTATGGTTGAAAAAACTATCTTGGGATGAACAGCTATCACCGGACATTAGTAAGCTTTGGAATGAAATTATTATTAATTTACCCAAATTAAATGAAATTCATATTCCACGCCGAGTTATAATTGATTGTTATGAGTTTTTAGAATTTCACATTTTCACTGATGCGTCTGAACGTGCCTACGGCGCTTGTCTGTATGTACGAAGCGTTGATAAGCAGGGACAAGTTTTAGTGCGTTTATTGTTAGCCAAGAGCAGAGTTGCGCCACTCAAACCGATGACCATACCCAGACTTGAGCTATGCGGTGCTCTTGTAGGTGTTCGAATCTTTGAAAAGGTTGTGGCAGCATTACGAGTCAGCGCGCGGCGCACTTTCTTTTGGACTGACTCCACTATAGTTTTAGGGTGGTTAAAAATGTTACCAAATAAATTACAGCCGTTCGTTCGCAACAGAATTGCCGAGATTTTAGATAAGACCAGTGGCTGTGAGTGGAGACATGTTCCAACTGACCAAAACCCTGCTGATCATTTGTCTCGTGGATTAGATATTAATGTATTACCTAGTTTAGATATTTGGTGGTCCGGTCCTAGTTTTTTAATGAATCAAATGTCTCATTGGCCTTCTAAAGTAATGAACTTTAATAACGAAATTTTGCCTGAAATGAAATTGGATGTCACCTTGCATGTTTTACTCAATAAAAATGAAATAGATGAATTGATTGATTTTACACGGTTCTCAAACTTTTTAAGACTTCAGCGAACAGTCGCCTATGTTTTACGTTTTATTAACGCTTGTAAAAAGCAACCTTTTCGCGGTCCTCTTTCTGTGCCTGAACTAGAAAGAGCTTTAAACTTTATTATACATTTATCTCAACGACAATCTTTTAAGGACTATAAATTACTACTGAATAATAAATCGTTACCCAAGAAATGTTCCCGCAAGCGCCTACAAAAACTTGCATACAGCTACGTGGATTATTGCTAATCGTTTTATTTTTTAACTTTTGTCTACCGGCTACCTACATATGTGATTTTATTCACTAATTAAATTGCACGTACTCATCAAGCAACGTATTCTTTTTTATTCCCGAAATTATACCTGATCAATCCCGCACAGTTGGCAATGTTTAGTTTATTTTCACCGATGCAGGTGTTGTTAACTTATTGGTTCTAGCCTATTAATCTACATAATGAATACAATGTTAATAATAAAATACAAAAATTAGGTCCTGTGTAACTTATCCAGTTAACCAATAGTAGGAATTACTTTTCAAAATCGCACGTTTTCTGAAACAAAACTTTCATGGGTGCCGACAGATTTATTTGGGGGTGCATCTTTAGTTTCCCGAATAGAGCTTTGAGTCTTTAGGTTTTGTATGTTGAGATAAGGCAGGATTCAAGAATCAGCGTAGTAAGCTCCTAAAAGTTAGCACCCAGTTTGAAATTAAGAAGTCTTCTTACTGTCTGAATTTGTGCCTTGTCAGGAGTTACTAAGACAGCCAATCCGAAATTGCGAAAATGCGGGCATTCTTATGCAGAAACCAGACAGGATGTATTCACGAGCGCAGCGAGCGAAAAATGTTTTAGCATTTCGGCTCGGATCAACCTAGATCGCTTCGGGGGAAGGTGAGGAGGTTCACCAAGATGAGTTAGAATTTCAAATGTCAAGATGAAAACATACCAAGAGCGAGTGGTGCAAGCCAGCATTCGAAAGGACTAGGTTCCAAGGCGGAAGTCCCTGAATCCGCTCTTCACAATAACAATATGCAAGAGCGAGAGAAGGGACTTAAACAAAAAAAAAAATTGAAAAATTTTGAAGTTTGACCCCCAATATCTCTGTAACTAGGGTGTTCCCACATATGGTCTAGAACAAAAAAATTATCACAGTGGTGGGGAGAATAAGTGCTCTTCATTTGCGTTAAGGGTACTATTACACCCTTTAAATAGACTATCATAAGCACCAAGTGCCAATTTGAATCAAATCTTACCTTGTCTGTTGGGCACATCACCAGCTGACAGAAGTAGAGATACGAGGCAGACTCGACATAGTTACCGCATTCATATCGGTATTTGGCTAAACGATACATGCTGTCAATCATCTCCACTTTGAACTGTAAAGTAAGTTACATAAAATTGTAAATTTGTAAAAAAAATAGTGATCAAACAGTTGCTGATGTAGTTCTACATCTGTACATTTTCATAGAAAATGATTACCTCATACTCCTTGTTAGTTGTAAGGTGATTGATGAGAGTTTTGGGATCTCTCATAGTCTCAACAGTCTTCATAACATCATCTCTTTGCATGAGCCTTAAAACAGGTTCCACAGCATCTTGGAGCTCTTGCAGCTGGGAAAGGACTACTCCCCTTCTTGCTTTGATTTCCTAGAAATATGATGCAATATGTATATTTTGTGTTGTCAAAGGACAACGGTACTCACCATAGACTCTTAATTCAGGAAAGTAAACTGCAGTTATCAATTCAATTAATTTATTGCACCAAATATGAACTTCATGTACCTACCATGAAGTTCTTATTATCTATACTAATATTATAAAGCTGAAGGTTGGAACCGAAAAAATCGATTTATCGAAGAAGGTTATAGGCAACATCGCACTACAATTAATAGGAGCGGAGCAAAAATGAAATTAAAAAACTAAAATTTTATCATTTTTAGGGTTCCGTAGCAGAATGGCAAAAAATGCAATCTCTATAGATTCCTCATGTCTAACTGTCTGTCCGTCCGTATGTCACATACATATGCCTCTTTATTCTCTAACTATTAAGACTTCACAGTTGAAACTTGGTAGGTAGATGTATTATATAAACCGCTTTATGGTTTAAAACAAAAAAATAAAACAAATAAAAGATTAAGCTCTCCAACCTCCCCATACATGGATTTGAAATTTAAAAAAAAACTTTTTTCATCAAATCTAAAAACTACTGCAAATTTTTTTTTGTTGGATAGTTGCTTTATCGAGAAAACTTGTAAGCTATATTATGTGACACAGACGAAGGTGCGTGGGTCAGCTACTATTAAATATTTGGTAACACACATTTGGCCAATTTGTAGCATGGAGCAATATTATAATACGGAGCCAATGTTTACATCATGGCAATGTGTTACATCTTGTGTTCATTCCATGTAAGATTCAATGAAATACCAGAAAAATTTAGTGGTATAAAATATTTTCTTTAAATATGTTTCATTAAGGTGATTCACTTGACATATAAACGTCTGTGGGCTGAACTGTAAATAAAATGAATTATTGTGGATAACACTACATACTTAATTGATAGGGGACTACCACAACATCACCAAAGCTTGAATCTTTAACGAATGAATTTTCTTTTATGAATGAATATTGTAAGGTTAAAACTTGATTATGCATAAAATATATGGAACATAATATTTTATGCATAATCAAGTTTTTAATTGATAAGTTACAGACTAAAGTTGAATTATATGAAAAGTTTTTAACTTATTATTATGTTAGACACATCTATTAGAATTGTTAACAAACTTGTACTGAACACTTAACATACCTCAGGGGTGTCCTCATCAGGATACAGCATTTTTCTGATATCAATAACATAATCAATCATGTTAGTTTTGCTAAGAATCTCTAACTTAGCTTGCAGGAGCTCTGATTGATCATAAGTCTGAAAGTGGAAATGTGTACGTAAAAATCGAGTGTGGAATGGGCTATCTGGACTGATGCACCACTTATTTACAGTAGGTCTTATAAAAAGAAGCAGGTTAACTTTTGTAACTCACCTCTTTAGCAGCTAAGAACTCAAGTAATGGGAATACCAAATGCCGATCTAGGTATTGACCTATTTTAAATGTTAGGTCAAATTTGGAATAACTCATTTTGCCGTTTTTATTGCCCACAGTCTCAAAATATAAAATTCTGTACTCGTGAAAGTAATAATTATGCCCGATGGCATGGCATGGAAGAAGTGACAAATTGACACCTCCGCAGTCCACATAAAACTCTTGCTTTACTTAACGTTTGACATTCAAATGATTGTCATCTTTGTCTTTCCATGAGTGACTTATATACTGCATTTCTTTCTAAAGCTTCAAAGTACAGCCTTTCCATAGAGATGGAAATTTATAACCTCAAAATATCCGCTTTGTGGCCCGTAGAGAGGTCCCCATTGGTTGGCGTTCATGGAAACGGAAATAGTAGTGATGCGCTGAGGCTGACCATGCACTGACTGTGTGTTTCATTTTCTGAGCAATCAAAATATTTAGTGTATCCCATATATTACACGACAGCAATGTAATATGGTATGGTAATATGGTAGACTGGAAGCTGGGATGGGTCTCTGTCATAAACCAGCTCTTGTCTAGGTTAGCTTATTTTGATTATATTAGCCTTTTTATTTTTGCTGCCCTGTAATACAGGGCAACAAATGGACGGTTTTTAGGATCAACTAAATACAGGGCCTATATTTAGTTGATCCTTAAGACCTGTCGCATGTCTAAGCGCATTTATTCCTCTATGTGCAACGCGGTGTTCCTTTATACTTACTTGTGATGGCGACTAAAAGGTTCTTATTCAATCCATGCACAGTTGCACACCCAAAAGAAAACAAATTAAAAAAAAAGTTGATAACTGTGTGAGTCTGTGTGTGTTTCGGAAATTGAATACGTTTTCTAGTTTCGTGAAGCAATATTATTGCACTAACAAATATTACCCTTTGGCGTATCTATATTTGTTTACTGGAGATCATAGGACTATCAAAATATTAGGCACTATTGTGTTTGCCGCGGTGCGGCCATTCAATAGTAGAATGGTGGAGTCCAAAATGGCGTCAAGCGCGTTGGATTTGGTGAATGCGTCATAAATAGACGCGGTGCATGTGTCTTCAATGGCTATAAATAGAGGATTTGAATTAGAATGATTGCATGAATTGCAATGAAAAATGTCAAACACAGTAATAACTAATTATACGGATCTTAATGGACCTTCCACAAAAGCTGATAGTTCTGTTGTTGTTATTGTAAACAAGGATGGATCTCTCTCCGTTGATCAAAAATTACTTGGAACATTGATGGGTAAGTTCTAAATTATAATGTTTAATCTCTATGGAAAGTACCTCTTTATTGCATCATAATTAGCTGCAGTCGATTAACTAAGTCAGTAATCGGCAATTCGGCATACTTATAGATATGCATACATTGTGTGCACTCATCTCAAGATTTAATAATATTACTTCTTTCATACTCGTAAGTTTATTGTAATGTGCAAATTCGTATTTATTATTATCGTTTCAATAGATCATCTGATATTGATTCCAAAGACTTCATTAAACTGGTAATTAGCTATAATACATTTTGGCGCCAAAACGATAAAGTCTAATGCACAATATCTCCAGATTACCTGTCAACAATAACAGCCACCTATTTTGTTATTTGACAATACTATCTATCACTGTTTCAGGTACTGATGGTTCACAAAGCACTGGTATTAGTGTAGTACGAGTTGGTCATGAAGGCAAACCTGATGATGCTACTGATTCTGACACTGATGATGAGAAAGTGCCGCATGTGACACTTTCAGTGGATAGTTACTATGACGAGCCCAATAGTATCATAAAGTATGGTAAGAAAATAAATCATCATAGTTCTTTACTTTTTTTATTTTAAATTTCAAATAAATTGTGAAGTACTCTTTTTATCTTTCCAGATAGTGGTGCTGAAATGTTACAGTCATTAAGGATAGAAACAAGGGAAAACAGTTTAGTTGGATTCCAAAATGACCACTGTTATACACCCCTAAAATCACCAAGCCATTCCTTACCACAAAGTGACAATGTATCAACTTATGACGAATCAGTTATTGAAATCACACATACACCACCGCCTAAACCTGTTCCCAACTCGAAGAAAATTACTATTTTGGAACAGCAAATCATACCAAAAGGTAAAAAGATCATCATAAATCAAACTAAAGCACCTATTATACTAAAAGGGAATGATATATTACATAAACCACTGCCTGTATTAAATAAGTCCAAGGATACCAGAGAGTTAGATAAGACTCCTGATGCATTACAAAAGGCTGATGACAGTACTGAATCCTCTTCCATTAGCTCATCTGGTGATAGCATACCAGACAGGGACTCTGATTCTGATTACAAAGATACTAAAGATAGAACAGGCTCCCTTAGACTTAAGAAAACCAAATTAAAGCCCCGCATATTAAAGACTGCTGCAGCATCTAAAGTCTCTAAACTTGAGTCTAAGTTGATAACTAAGGTGAAGCCTGGCAGAAATATTTTAAGAAAAGATATTAAAGAAAAGCTACAGCACAAAAATATTGTTGAAAAGAAAGATGCAACAGAACTAGATTTGGAAAGCCTCTTGCCTTCGTCTAAGATATCAACTGTTGTCACACCTGCCAATGAACTTGGCAAAGTGGTATTGAAACAGACCCCAAAGCCTATTAAGAAAGAAAAGAAAACACCAGCTCATGTTACAGCTCTTCTGTCAGATATGACATCATTGTTCTCCACCCCAGATGTTATAAGAAGGGTTTCTACTGATGGAAAGGGTCTGGTTCCTCCTAAAACACCAACAAGTGAAAAAGACTCTCCAATGTGTTTTACTGACAAAAAATCTACTATTGCTTCCAAGGTTTTAGATCCAAATGATGGAAAGATTGTAGATAATAGTAAAGTTGACTCTACAGAAAATCTCAAGCCTATCGTGTATAAAACTTATATGAAACCCAAAGAAAGAGTTATTCCACCTGAAAAGCCTAAACCTTATGACCTGATTCCTCAAATAGATGATGCAAGCTTGGCTCAAATACTTCAAGATACCACAGGAATTTCTAACCCAGTTAAGAGTCAACCAAGTATTTCTACTTCTGGTGCTATGAACAGTCCAGGTTTAGCAGGTCCTTTATCACCTACTTTAGACTTGTTGAGTGGACTACAGCCTGAAGAGGAAGGCTTGACAGAAGATTTCTTAATGTCTGTTGCTCAGCTAGTGGCAAGCTCAGAGAACTTACAGGAAGTAATAGATAAACAAGTGCTGGGTAAGGTAGATTCAGGGCCTATTAAGCCCCTACAGCCAGCTCAGTCTCCGCATACACCACAGCAACAAACACAGGCAAATAATTTATACACGCAGGCTCTCTCAAAATCAGCGGCGAAAACTATACCTGTGCGAAAAGATCCAATAGAGATTGTACGACGCGATGGCCGGGTGATTACGCTTCCACCGATAGAGGCGCCAGCAACACGCTCTTCAAAACGTAAAAGTCAAATGGAAATGGCGAATATCCCTGAACCTCCACCACCACCACCACCAGTGGTAGTACCTTCGGTCCCTGTCCCTGAACAGTCGGTGTCTACAACTCCTGAGCCACAAGTACTGGCTGTATCAAAGCAATATACCAACAAGAAACTTACCACTAAGAAACAGGAACAGCCATTACCTAATCCTGTACTTGAAAAGGTATCATCTGCAGAATCCGCAGAAAGTTGGAATTCTGAAGATGATCCTAATAGGTATGTAAGATACATTTTATCCCCTTTAGAAATATTTATAGCATACTTAATGACTTTTGGTATTTGAACATGAAGAAATATTCCAATTAATATTTGTATTGTAATTTCAGGCTATGGTGCATATGTAAGCAGCCTCATAACAATCGCTTTATGATATGTTGTGATGGTTGTGAGGACTGGTTCCATGGAAAGTGTGTTAATATCACTAAAGCAATGGGGCAACAGATGGAGGAACAAGGCATTGAGTGGAGATGCCCAAACTGTATCAAGAAAGCAAAGCCATCAGCTAAAGGCTCTAAACAAGTAAGTACCCACACATCAACCACTTATTAAATTGCAGTATGTTCCATAGTACCATAGAGACTCTTGTCCAAATTCAAAGATATTAGGCATTCAAGTGGATTAGTGGACTATTGCATATGTGCCATGGCAGCCGTCACTGATCATTTCAACCAGCCCATCACCTACACCACAACACCTCCAGTAACAAATTAGTCCCAAAGTGCTCCAAACTTCTCAAAAGATTCTCCAGACTCCATTTATGCTCTAAAAGTCTACACAGCAACTGTCATACTTATTGTGTGGCATAGTTTATTTAGCAAGCAGTTGGTAAACAACTGAAAATCTATATATATAAAAGAAAGTCGTGTTAATTACACTATTTATAACTCAAGAACGGCTGAACCGATTTGGCTGAAAATTGGTGGGGAGGTAGCTTAGGACCAGGAGACGGACATAGGATAGTTTTTTTTTGGGTAGATAGTTAGGTTGTAGGTAGGTAGGTAGTGTAACAGTGAAGCCACATGATGCGTTACCGGCGTGGTGGAGCCAAGCACCGCAGGCGCGCCCGGCCTCAATAAAGTTCATTTCTAGTTCCGACTATTGCCTTGTCATGTGTGATTTGACACCTACTCAATGACAGATCATAATGGGGACTATATTTCTTGTCACCAAGTTGTATCACCTAATATATAGAAACGTCACCACTAAATATTTTCGTTCTCAGATAAACAAAAAGTGTTTCCAGAAATGAATTATCAAATTAATGTTAATATAATTATGTGTAAAATAAGAGCAACAAAAAGGTAGTGCATTAGATGAATATAAACTTCGTTCTTATAATAATAGTTTTATTACTTAGACAATAGTTTTGTGCCCAGAATGGTAGATCTGTCACCAAATAATGCTGAAAGAAACCCTAACCCTAGAGGGTCGACGTCAAGGTCACCCCGAGGTTCGGTTAGTTAGGTTCCTTTAATCCCTGCAGACAGACCACTGAACTATTATAATACATACAAAAACATTTATTTGCTACTAGAGCCTATATCTCCATGATTTTAGGTGATTTATTGTGGAATTGATTTTATACTGTTTGGAGACTACGTTTTGATGACAAACCTACTATTTTGGGTACAAACCCTATTACTTAAGAAACACAATACTTATTAAATTGGCGATAGCTTAAATGATACCCGATCATAATCCTCAGTCAAATGGTATCAAACCATGGAAGTTGCCATGGCAACATAACTGTGACTATTAAAATGACATGTCAATTACAATATCATTTTCAGGTTCATGCAACGCAAAGTAAAATTGAAAATGAACAAGCAGTTCCAAGTCCTGAATTGAAATCACCACTCCAAGCTGCTATCAAAGACTCAACAAAGACGAATTGCATAGTATGCAAGAAGGCAGCGCGTGCTAGTAGTATTTACTGCAGTAACTCCTGTATATGGAAACATGCTCAAGACTCTCTTGGAAATCATAGCCCTTCAACTAAAGGAGATGGCGAATCTGGTAGATCTAGCGAAAAACAAAAGTCTGAATCTAGAGTAAGTAATAGCTATAAGTATTTCAACTACTTTCTGTTCAGTGTTGTGAATGTCTTGTTGGTGTAGTGGCCGCATGTGCTACTGCTGAGCATAAGATCCTGGGTTCCGTTCTCAGGTTGACCAAAGCAGCAATAAGCCCCATATAATGTAGGGGTGAGCCAGTGTATCATCTGATAGTACAGCCACATTTATGCCAAGAATCTTAATCGTAAATGAATGCCTTACCATTCAGAAATTATAGGCCTGACTGTGTTGTTGTGTTACATTTACGATTAAGATTCTTTCTGACCGATATTATATTGTTTAGTGTATGTATTCCTACTATAACCATTTAAACACTGGTGATTGCAGGTTATCGTTTATGAGCGCAAATCTGGTAGGTTGCTGGCGGGCACCAATGCTCCAACTGCAGAAAACTTAAAAGCATGGTTGCAACAACATCCAACATTTGAAGTTGTACGTCCCGGAACTCTAAGTACAATTAAACCAGGACTTACAAAGAAGAAGAATCCTGAACCAACTAAGGTCCAGACTACTCTTAACTTTGAGAGGATACCCAGGAAATCTGCAGATCAGTCAACACCTGGGCGCACACCTCATGCAGAGCCAAAAGAACGGTCTATTAGACTGATATCGGCACCTAAAGAAGAACCTAGAGCTAGTTCACAACTTAAATCTCCTGCAACGCCAAAATCTCAGCCATCAACATCATCATCATTGAGCGATACTCCAAAGGCCAGCACATCAACTTCTAGGCCTGCTATAATGACTAGGAAACTGATAAGGACTCCTAGTAATCATGGCCAGACCGCACAACCTAAGGTATGTGACAAAAGTTGAGTAAACCAGCAAAAAATTTGAAAGAAACCACAAATTTAATGACAACTTTCAGATTCATTGGTAACCATGTTAATATTCTCACATACCTATCACCTTGCTTCTTCTTCTTCTTTCTTCTTTATGGGGTTCAGGTTTCCGCACTTAGTCCTTGAAGTGGACCATTGTGCGTGAGCCATGGTGGCCGATTACTCCAACCAGCCCACCTCCCTCCAGAAGCAGATCAGACTTCCCGGTCTTCTCAGGGCATCCGCAAGGGATCTTGGTGTTCCAAGGGTCTCCTCACGAATCTTGGTAACGCCTGTACACTCAAGGAGCACATGCGCCACCGTTTCCTCTGCCTCCATGCATGCTCTGCACAGGGGGCTGTCAGTGAACAGTGTCCCGTGATGGTCCCCGCCACCAGACGTAGGCTGTCTCTGTCCAGGCGCAGAAGGCGCCTGGTCAGCTTTGTATCCAGGGATGGCATAGCATCCTTGGATTGCCCACATCCTGGTGTCAAGGCCCACCATTCCTCCGCTTGTATACGAGTGTGGTCCTTCAACCAGTTTCTTAGCTGCTTGAAAGGGATGGGCACAATGGGTTCGGGTCCGTAGGGTTTTGTGCTGGATCCTCTTCTGGCAAGTTCGTCGGCCGCATCGTTTCTAAGCGATCCACTATGGCCTCTAATCCATTGTAGTGCATCACCTTGATTTATTTTAAGTTTACAAACCTTATGAATAAGATTTTTCTATTTACAAATAGCGACAAGCGCAAAAGATTGATTTTCGCGAAATCTCTTCTTACATTCATGACTTGAAACTTGTATTTTGGCCAGTAGTATTTATGGGAGGGGTCCCTTATACTACTGGCCAAAATACAAGTTTCTATCTCCAAAATTCACCTTGCTCACAGAGCACAGGTTTTTTTTACCAAAAAAGCGGTCTTCTCGTTTTTATTATTAATCAATACTGTAAGCTATTTTAAAATAGTTCTTTTATACCAAAGAGGGCCATTGAAACCATTTTATTTAACATTAAATTTGTTTTTGTCTACATGCACAATTTTTCATTGATAGGTACAATTTTCCAATGTTGTTTGTACCATCTTGTTTACTAATTTAGTAATCAGATAGGAATTGTCTAATATGTTAACCTTGAACATGTTTGCATTTTGATTATGAAGCTGAGATGGCGAGTTTATGATAATTTTTACGTTACAGGCGCCTTCAGTTTCGCCATCGACATCGCGTCGGAAAGACAGTCACAGCAGATTGAGAATGTCAAGTGGTGAACCAGTCAGGGATAATGTGCGAAAAGCTTTACAAGAACAGTTAGCCAGTCGAATGACAGAAGCCACTGGAACAAAGTTTACAGACTCAGAAATAAAACAATTTGCTTACGACACGGAACTTGAGTTGCATGAGCTGTTCAGAGATGTGGGGATGAAATACAAAGCTAAATACAGATCACTTATGTTTAATATAAAAGACAGGAAAAATCTAACTTTGTGGGAGAAAATCTGTGACCATTCTATAACACCTAAACAACTCGTAAGCATTAATTATTCATCTTGATTACAATGCATAACTGTCCAAAATTTATTTAATTAAAATATTTGTAACAACCTAATTTTCAGGTTCGTCTGTCTCCAGAAGAGTTGGCAAGTCAAGAGCTGGCACAGTGGAGAGATAAAGAGGCTAAATATCAATTAGAATTAATCAAAAAATCAGAGTTAGATCTTTTAGCTGCTAGCAAAACTTATGTCCTTAAAACACATAAAGGAGAAGAGGTATGGAAAACATTTATCATCTTCATTACTAACTGTTGATTTATAAATTGAGATTTTAAATTATTCTCGAATCTGAAACTAGGTCTAAATATTTTTTGCTTTCTAAGCAACATTGCTAGAAGACGTTTTTTAACTGCTTGAGTGTCGATAATAGAAGAACTGATAATCTACTAACTTATTTTTATCCAGGTGATGGAAACTAAAGAATCTGTTTCAACTGAACTGGATCCAAATGTGCCTGTTGAAGATGTAGTTACAGCATTAAATGACTCAACAGTTGGTCCTGATGTTGTCTTAAAAGACAAAACACCGGAAACGTAAGCTATTAATTTAGAATAGATGTTTTCAAGTTCCAATTTTTTGTAATCGTTGTTAGTTGACACACTATTTTCCTGTTCGTTAGCATCAGTAAAAGCGAAGAAGAAGATAAAAAGTCCAGCAGTAAGAAAAGGAATCTCGAAGATAGCACCTCTGGACGTTCGAAACGAAGCAGGCGTGAATCAAAACGTGATTCTGACAGGAAATCCAGGTCATCCAAAAGAAGATCACCTTCTAACGAAAAAGAAACACGAAATGAGCAAAGAAGGTCAACACGGAGGTCAGACAAGAAGTCTAGTAAAGTCAGATCAACATCTAAAGATAAATCTAAGGAATCTAAAGATAAACCTGAGTCTAATGAGCGATCGCGACGTAGATCATCATCGAGAGAGAAACCCAAACGACGGTCTAAATCACAAGAACGAGAACGATCACGTTCTAGACGACGCTCTCCTTCTCGAGAGAGCCCTAAGCGTAGAAATTCTTCACGTTCCAAACGCACTGTCAGTAATGATGAAAAGTTGAAGCAGCGGTCCAGATCGCAAGAAATTGTTTATAGTAAAATTAAAACTGAGTAAGCATCCGATTCATACACTACTTAATATGAAATTCAAACGAGTACCCACTTATATTTGTTATGTCCTTAGTTCCACAGATTCGGATTCAATAGAGAGGCCAAAATCAGCGATGTTGAAAGAGGCTCACCCGGAGTACGACCCTCATGAACCAATGATAACGTCGGCATTTTCAGAAGAAGACTTACGTAAATCTAGAGAAGACGTATTTGAGGAAAACTACAGAAACGATATGAGTCATTTTGAAGCTGAATATGATCCCTCTAAGACTTTGATTGATTCTAATATGGTATTACCTGAGTCAAGGTTTCAAACAAAGCAAGATAAAACATCAGGTGATTACAATTATTGAGAGTCAAGTCTCTAATCTCTAATACTAACTTTTGTTTGTGTTCACAGTTATTAACTATTATTAGTTTTATTTGTAGAAGCTGAAAGCGACCAAGAACCAAGTAGCACAGTTGACAATTCCGCAGCGACAGTGTGGAGTGGATGTATTAACATGGTGGATGTGGCGCGGTTCTATGTTGCTGCACATGAGGTGCGTTGCTCTTTATCTTTTACTTCAGTCAGTCATATGTCTCATAATGTTAATCTACCATTTTCCCTTGCTCAATTTCAGGTATCAGGCAGCTCTGCGGACTTGGAAGAAGATCTTAGCACAGAACTAGATATTGTTGGAAGAATAAATCCCGACACTGTATGGGACTATATTGCAAAAATGAAGAAAACTAGTACTAAAGACATTGTTATTCTCAAACTTCAAACGGCGAATGATGAAGAAAAAATGCAATATATTGCCTTGTATAGTTATCTAAGTAGTCGCAATAGGTTAGTATTATATAGATGTACTTGCAATGGAATATATATTATTGTTTTATATGAAAATAAATATCACCCCCTCCTTGTGTTCCTACCTATTTTTAATTTTATTTTCCTTTCAATAAAAACACACGTTACCTCACTGGCAGTTATATTTTATGTGGAATTTTCATATTTTAGGTTAGGCGTTGTAAAGGCGTCGAATATGATGACCGTGAAAGATTTTTATATAGTACCACTATCGGCAAATACAACGTTACCGGCGGTTCTACTGCCTCTCGACGGTCCAGGCATCGGAGAAATCAAAACGCATCTGCTGATTGCGATCGTAATTCGGCAAAGAAAGAAGCGTTTGGCCACCAACATTCCTACTGATGTTGTTCCTGCTAAGGTCAGTTCACCAAAGGAAGAAGATTTGTAAATACAATCAATAAAATAATAATAATTCTTCTTTGTATTTATTATTTGGACGTGTAATGAAACTTTTGTAAATAAACTGATAACTACTTACCCACACTTCCTTAATTAATGATCTACCTACCTGTTTAGTTTTAGTACATTTATTTTGAAAATCTATTGGTGTTACGTAGGTGGCACGTGAGTCCCGCAAGCGGTCATACACGCCGCCGGCATCGCCACGCAGACGACCACAGCTCCCGCTGCCAGCATACACTTCAAAAACTCTCTCGACAACTGTCAAGGACAAAATTGCTGCTTCTTTAGGTATTTTAAATTCCCTTTCGACTTTTGTATTCAGACATTTACAAAAACATTGTTTTACATTCATTACTTAAAATAAATAACAAAATGTTAGTTTACTGAAGTGTATGATTATATTCGGCAGTGTCTGCGGATGATGAAGAACCGTATAGTCCAGGCTCAACGAGTAGCAGCGGCAGCGGACCTTCGTCATCAGGCCCAAGCCTAGCTTCTAACACTCTAAGAAGTAAAATGGAAGAGCTCAACAGGCAGATAGAAGAACAGAAACAACAAATTCGTAAAATGACGCAAGCAGACTCTTCTATTGGCGACGTAAGTTTATTATAGTTTGCAGACATTATTCCATTTGTAATTAATAACAATGATTGAATTATGCCTACACCTAAGATCAAGGCTAAACTATGTGAGCAGATATCGCTTACCCTGGCTTTCAAAGTATGCCTTTACTTATAAAATGTAAAATTGTACACAGGACGAAGCATACTCGCCGTCTCGGCCCATGACTCCGTCGCCTCCAGTTCAAAACGTTCCTTTGGCTGACATTGCCTTGCCATCCAACTTGCAAGAGATTCTAGCGACAATCAAGCAGAGGTCGGAAACCACATCTACAGACGTCGACATGCGGATGACTTTACCATAATTCATAAAATTTTATGCAAATGCACTTCGCCTCCCCTTTTTATCCTAAATTGGTTTGGGGTGGCTTAATAAGAATGTACATAAAGAGTTATCTTATTTTGGAGTTTATTCATAAACACTTATGGTTGAAGGGGGTGGTCTAACCACTGAAAAAAACATGATAACCATATTTTTACCCCACTGCAGCGAAGCCCAAAAGGAGGGTTATTATCGTTTAGACAACCCCTGACAACAGACAGTTTTTAAATGGACCCCTTAATTTTAAGGAAAATGATTATTTGCAGTGCAAACATTTCTGTTTTTCTGAATACTGTTCCAGCATTTTATAGTTTTGGTTACATATTACTGGAAATGTACCCGTTGATAATTTATATTTCTACTTTTGTAGATTATGACAATTGATTGCATTATTAAGTTATTTTAGTTAGCTTTAGACGTTTTTTTACAAACTGAATGTGCAAAGCATATTACAATATTTTTGTGCAATAGGTTAAAAGTTTACAACACATGAATTCCCAGTAATACATTATGCAATTAGACAAATTAATGGGGTGCGAATGAAAGAAAAAGTATTGTGAATGATGTTAAAAATTATGTAAGTACAGTGTAAAATATCGTAATTGCTATTATTGTTTTTACTACGTATTTATAGTGTTCGAAATAATTAGTGTACAAACTTAGAATATTCATAGTTGTATCACAATGATTTTACTTTTTTCTGTTTAAATATAAATACTTCTAATATTACAGTTAAATAAAATAAAGACATGTTTCAATTGGTATTTAATATATTTTCGTCGTCATACAATGACCTCTTAGATTTAAGTTTCTTTTCGTTAAATGGTAGTGTGTCCAGTTTCTTTTCTCTAAATGCTAACTTGTTAAGTTTAGAAAGCTTGAAGTTTTTCATAACTACATTTTGTAACGAAGGATTGTGCTTTAATCTTTTCTGCATAGCCAATATTTTAGTTTCCATAAGCTTTCGCCTTGGAATGTGACGCAAAGAGTATTCCCAATCACCAGTCAGTTTCAAATCTAATAGAATAGGTACCATGTGGTTGATATTCAGGTTTTTCTTTGATCCAGGAGCCCATTCAAGATACCTATCCAGAGGTAACTTTGCCATCTTTATTCCATCTCTTTTGGCTTTAGCCAGGGAGAGTGGTTCATTATTTACCTGCAAGAAAGAAAAATGGTACAGTGACAAGTGACTATTTCACCTGTACTTATGATTATCTGAATTTGTTTCAAAATTGATACAAAATAGAAATAACTTTTTTGTGTAAAAAAACATGCTGTTTGCACACTATATTTTGAAAAATAGTATGGCATGTAATTTTGACAATGGTCGGCCACTTTTGTGCACTGTAGACATAAGTGGTTGCATGCACCCTTGGCAAAACAGAAACAAAAAATATTAGCCCGCCATCTCTTTTTTACATAATTAAATTAATGGTGTTTTACCTTGTCAACCATGCATCCAATGATATACACTGCATCATGATCAAACTTTGTTAGCTCTTCTCTACAATGGGGGGTCAGATAAACCAACTTCTCTTTTGGAAATACATCTAAATAGCTTTCTGAATGAATATTCAAAGGAAACCATGGTTCATCTAATGAAGGAATATTTTTCAGCATTTGCTTCATAAATAGTCCTTTCATATTCACATTGCACATGTGCAGGTTAAAGGGTTCTTTATGAATTCTATTGTCTCCAAAAACATATGTCATTTGTTTAGCAGCATTTAAAGTCTCTTTATATACCATGCTATCTTCATATGAACAGTCTATCACAACTGATTGTCCAAATATCATAGCTTGAAGGGCCCTGCAAAGCAAATATACATATATTTATTAACGTGATTCTATAGTATGAAACAATCAGCAGCAACTTTCTGCTATTGTTCTTATGGAGGGTAGGCAAAAGAGTGAGTCTAAAACTAGATACATGTGATGAAGTAGTCAATAATACATATAAATTTAAGACAACCTGTAGTTATCAAACTGGTTTATTGACTGATCCCTTATACGCAGGAACAATGACTGGTGTTGTATGCCATATAGAAGGTCATCTTCAAACTCTTTGCTGTCTTCAGGTTTGATTACTGGATGTTCTTGTCTTTTAGCTTCTTTCTTAGCCTGTAATTTAAAAGCGGTTTCATGTAACATTGCAGTTCATCATAATTATTATGAAGTGGTTTAGAAGGATTTTATTGTATTGTTACCTTGAAATTCTCCTTCGATTTTTCAGTTTTAAACAGATATCTTAGATAACTTGCACGTTGATTTTTTGTTGATAGATCTAACAAGTGTTGCCATTGGTCCTTGTTTAGGTGGTCAGGTGCATGTCGGCCATCCTGTCGCATCACCTCTACTTCCAGCATTAATATTCTGAGCTTTTTCTCGAGTTCAGCTTCCCCTTTACATATATTATCTACAATTGTATCTGTGAAAAGATTCGCATTAAAATAAAAACTTGTAGAGCGTCCATGAACAGGTATACGTAATTACATGAAATCATTGTGCATTACAATCCTTACCTGTATCATCTATTTGGGATACATAACATCGCGGTTGTATAAAAGTAAGATGATTTAAGTTAAGCATACTTTGTATACGAACTGGATTGTTACGTTGTTGACGAACAACTGCTAGAGCTGTTCTAATGCAATGCATCATTTTAATGTTTAATAAACTTATGTTAAATCGACACCTTCGCGCTGGAGAGTATTCAATCAATTCAATACAGTTCCAGCTTGCAGCAGGCTGCAAAGAGTATATAATACTATGGCAAGCAGTCTGTCTGAGTCGTCGCAGTAGGTACAGGTTAGTTCATTATTTTGAATTGAAATGGAAATGACATTGAACAGCTGTGTTGCCATCCATGGTTGATATGATTGGTTTTTATTATTATGCTGTCATGCACGCATGAAACCAATATCAATAAGTATGTACAAAGGTGCATAAATTCCCTAAATGTGTGATATTCTTTTTGACCCTGCATAACTAAACTTCAAACTGGGTGGTTTTGGAAATATCGTATCTACTGCAAATCATTTTTTGAAAACGTCCACATCCCCACTCGGGTGGATTCCTAACGTTGGGAAAATGGGATTCCACCTGATTTTATGTGGAGAATGGAACTTAAAATGGCTGCCTATGCTAGGGTTGTGTCAATCATGGAACATTGTATTACTGTTACAAGTATCGATACTAGTACTACTTAATAGTAAAAAGAGTATTATTAGATATCACGGTTGAATTATATTTAACTGCCCGTTGTAACTTAAAAACATCAATAAATTTACTTAGCTTCTGATACCTGAGCATAATAACAAAATTATTAAATAATGCTTTTTACGTTTGCACTTTCGGTTATATCTGCAGGGCTATTGGAAACATATCCTCTTCTATGTTGCTTCAATTAGAAGAATTTGTTTTTCACTAGGATCTGGATACCCACCAAAATCTACAGACCATCGGGCTATTGCGTATTTTTTTTAATGTCAGTGGCTATCGTCGTATTAATGTCAGTGTCTCTTAAAAAAGTACAGACATCATCTTAGAATTCACACATGAAACTATACAGATTAGTGTCTGAGATGGTCTTTTGAAGAAAGCACCACGCTGATTTGAGTGGACCCATCTAGGCAGTTTCAAGCATTTATCAGTCATCGTGAAACTCGATTAGTAACTCAAGGAGCTCAACGCGACTACGAACAATACCAAAGAAAGGACTTTTAGGTGGGTCGCTTAAAGTGCTCAAATTGAAAAAGAAAGAGCCGCATAGTCCTCACATTCACAATATAAAAATAATAAAATATTTATCATAGTAATTATTCATGTAAAGTTATTAAAATTAAATGTCAAAATACACAAAACTGAATAAAAAACAAAAATAAAATATTTATCAAAGTAAATGTTCATCCCGTCGGGGCTGCTGGTTGATCACAAGTTACCGCGGCCTCGACATATAGGGCTAAGAAGGAACATGGGTGGTTTTTAGTCAGTAGAAGTCTAGCACTCCCTTTCGCTCTGCCCAAGAGCAGGGGTTATTTGATGATTTTCCACCCTCCAAAAAAAGGTAAATATTTATCAAAAACAAATAATGTCATTGTCAAAGGAAAATAAAATAGGTAAAAAGTCCATTTAATTTCAATTCAAATGGAAGCAGTTCAATCCCAAGCTTTTTGTCCTCTATAAAGGGTGTAAAAGTACCCTTAACGCAAACGAAGCGCACTTGTTTTTGACCATACCTAGGTACCCCCTAGCTACGGAGATACTGGGGGTCAAAGTTCCAAATTTTGCACAGCTGTTTTTTCTCTAAACTAGTTTTTCAGGTTATAACTTTACTTAAATTACCTCCATGACCCTTTTACTATTCAAAGCATCCTCTAGCACAATGTTTCATGAGTGTTACATTGAGTTTTACCGAAAAATGAGATTTTTGACCGAAAAAAACAAAGTTTCGTTTCCCAGCAATGAATTTTGCGTAGGGGTACTTAGTTTGATGTACAGAATGCTTGGTTGACGTATGTGTGAAGGGTTAATTTACACCCTGTATAATCCAGCATTTAAAACTTTCTGGCAAAGTTTACGTTTTCATAAAAGATTTTAATTTATTTAGGCTTACTGTTAATGCTGTTATATTCGATAGCTAAGCGGGAGCAGTCTAATGAAGCTCGTAGACTGATTACAATAGTGTATTACGAAAATAATATATAAAAGGAAACGCGGTATCTCCGAGTAAAATGTGAAGTGAAGTCGCGGGCCGCAGTGCGAGCGAGGTATCGTCCGCGCCGCTCCCGCGCGGCCCTCTCCTCCGCTCGGACCCGCCGCTGGCACACCACCCGCGCGCGCCGCCTCACCTGCCGCACACCTCCAGTCTGCCGCAGGGATGTCTTATATAGACATGCTCCCCGGGTTGAAGTATGCTTCAAAGAGGAAGTGGGCAGATGTTGTTGAAGCCACGTCTAATCATCCCTCTCTTTGTCTTCAGCTCCGCGACTCTCGTGACGCCGTCGCTGCCAGGGTACACCTGCGCGACGCGCCCCAGCAACCAGCAGAGCGGCGGCAGCGCCTTGTCTTTAACGAGGACCAGCAATCCCAACGCTATGTCAACATTCGTAGAGGTGGGCCACTTCGTTTTCTGCTGTAAGTTGGAGATGTATTCAAGAATAAATCTTTTCCAGAAGTGTTGCTTGATACATTCCACACGTTGGTAGCGCTCCAGACGATTGATGCTGGCATCAGTGACCTGCGGATTTGGAACAGACATTAGCGAGCGTCCAATAAGGAAATGAGAAGGAGTGAGGGCAGAGAAATCGAGAGGATTAGTGGAAAGAGGAGTGAGGGGCCTGGAATTCAAAATTGCCTCTATTTGAGTTAGGCATGTAGCCATTTCCTCATAAGTGAAATTAGTAAGTTGTAAAAGTCTCTTTAAGTGGTGCTTAGCTGAACGAACCGCAGCCTCAGCGAGACCGTTGAAGTGCGGCGAATACGCTGGTGCCTGAACTATTACGAATGTAACATCAGAGCCCTGCAAAAACGCATATAATTCATTACACGCTCCGACAAAGTTTGTACCACTGCCGGACAAGATAGTACGTGGCCTACTGCGACGAGCGACAAAACGGTTTAAGGCAGCCTTGTAAGCCTCTTTAGAGAGAGGTCTGTGACAAGCTCGAGGTGCACAGCTTTTGTAGCCATGCATACAAAAATGCACAGGTAGGACTTAATCAGTCTGGATCCCCGACCTTTCCGGTCAGAGATCAAAAAAGGCCCAGCATAGTCTACACTACTATTAAAAAAAGGGAAATTCTAAAGTGCTTCTTGTGTTAGGTAATTGTCCCATGATTGGCTGCACATTTTGAGCTTTAAATCGTAAATATTTAAGGCATTTATTAACCGTCAACTTAGAGAGATTTCTGCCTCCCAAGGGCTAATAAGTTTGACGTATAGTCGCTAAAAGCAATTGTGGACCCGCATGCAGTAGCTTTTTATGTTGCATTTGAAAGAATATTTTTGTCAAATAATGCTTACTACAGAGTAAGATTGGGTGTTTTACGTCATATTCGTACGGGGAATTATCTAGTCTGCCCCCTACACGAATAATGTTGTCACCATCTAGAAAAGGAGTCAAAGAAATTAGCCTATTTTTACGTGTCAACGGCTTCCCAGATTTGAGGACAGCGTACTCATGTTCGAACATCTCAGATTGAGCTACACGTAAAATAAGTGACAAGGCATTTTTGAGTTCTTCAATAGAAAGAGAGCCCATTAGCTTGGAATTAGTATTCTTTAAATTGTAAATAAATCTTAGAGTATAAGCTACGATACGTTGTAAATAACTAAAATTAGAATATTTGTGAATTAATGCTTTATAATTGAACTACATGTGAAGTTAATACAAGAATTGTTATTACTATTGTGACTATGCACTAGATTAGAAATTACTTCTGGTAGATCCTGTTTCACGTGTTTATTGGGCTGGAGTGGCCACGTGTTTTCACTATTTACTAAAAATGGTGGGCCTGACCACCAAAGTGCAGAACCGCTGATAAGATCAGCCTTCAGCCCACGAGAGACAAGATCCGCCGGATTGTCCTTGGACGGCACGTATCTCCACTCACAACCCGAGCTACATTCTTGAATCTCGTTAACACGATTTCAAACGAAAGGCTTTAGTTGCTGACATGGTGTAGCCAACCATCCCAGCACTATTGTGGAGTCACACCAATATTGAAACCGGTATATTGGCCACGTCAGAGAATCCTTAACCTTTGTGCACAACCTGGAACCTATCAGAGCACCACACAGTTCTAGACGTGGAATAGTAGTAGGCTTGACTGGTGCCACACGGCTTTTGAAAGTTAACAAATGGACAGTGACTGTTCCTGAACTAGACACAGAACGAATGTATACACACGCGCCGTAAGCCTTTTCAGACGAATCAGTAAATACTATATTCTATACTACTTCATGAGTTGCAGAATTGTTACCTGAAATCCATCGTGGAATTTTTAGATGATTTAGTAAAGGCAACGTATTCGCAAATGACAACCATGAGTCTGCTACCTCCTGCGACACTTCGTCATCCCATTCACATTTGTTCAACCAGAGTGTTTGCATTATTATTTTGGCTTCGGCAATGCAGGGACTAACCAAGCCTAGTGGGTCAAATATTTGGCTAATTACGGATAAGATATGTCATTTTGTTATTTTGAAATTGGATTCCATATTAATAGAAAAAAATAATTTATCAGACTTGCTTAACCAATGTACTCCTAACGTTTTAGAAGGAGTATCATTGTTGTTGTCAGAAATTTCAAGTATAGCATGGCTTGATTTATTTAAACTGTCTAATTCTTTTAAAATTTCGGAGTTGTTAGACTGCCACTTTCTCAAATTAAATTGAGCCGATGCCAGTACAGACATTGTTTCCCTACATAACTCTTGCGCACTTGAAATGGTGTCTGAACCACTAAGGAAATCGTCTACGTAAAAATCATGCTGGATAGATCGCTTTACGACAGGATTCGTTACTGTATCTGCTAGACTGACTAAGCATTTAGTAGCCAAATATGAAACAGACGCTGTACCGTACGTTACCGTGTTTAACGTATACGTTTATAATGGTTCTGTAGGAGTTTTACGAAAAATAATCTGCTGTAATGGTCGTTGGACAGGGTTGACTTCGATAGCGCGATACATTTTTTCTATATCCGCTGTAATCACAAATTTGTGCTGCCGAAAACGCAACAAAATAGAAAATAAATCGTCTTGAACCGTTGGGCCTACAAATTGCAAATCATTGAGGGATATTCCTGTCGTAGTTTTGGTAGATGCATCAAATACGGTGCGTAGCTTAGTAGTGACACTAGACTCGCGCATGACCCCATGATGTGGCAAATAGTAATTTACTTCGCCGTCCGGTTTTAAACTAGAATTTTCCATCATATGACCTAAACCTTCGTACTCTGACATGAACTCAAAATACATCGTCTTGAATTTGTGGTCACGTTCAAATCTTTTTTCTAAAGATAGAAAACGGCGTTTTGCGGTATTGTAACCACAAAACGACCGTCGTCCTTACGCTTTGTCCTTTCGCTTAGGAACTGAATCCAGTTCCCAAAATTTGGATAAATCAGTACTGGGCTTGGTCTTGACAAGGTTGCAAAAATGTGCATGAGACGCATGTGAGTGACAGCCTGTGCCTGAAACTAACCATCCTAATTTACTCTCACATAAACTTGGTTGATTCTTACCTAGCTTTATGTGATTGGCTAAAATAACGCTTCAAAAAACATCTACACCGACTAGTATGTCTACTGCTGAGGGAGTGTTGAATGTTGGATCCGCCAACTGTAGACCCATAGGTATGGTTATGTGTTTTATGTTTATTGGCGATGATGGCAAAATATGTGTGATTTCTGGTAAAATTAAACAGTCAATGTTAACTGAATAGTCACCGCTACTGGATTCGATTGTTAGGTTGCAGGTTTGCGCACTAGTGCTGGTTTGATTGCCTACACCTGTTATCGTGGAGCCCGTGTCATTTCGGGACAAACGCAGCATGTTACAAAAGTCCTCAGTAATAAAATTGGCTGTACTCCCGTTATCCAGCAGGATGCGGGCGTCGCACCTCTTGCCATTGCTGTTCACCGCTGTCACGATCGCTGTGGTAAGCAAAACAAACGAGCGAGTATATGGTTCCATAGTAGCCGAGGTGTTAGCAGAAAGAGCAACACTTTCTGATGTACTGGGCATTGGATTTTGCATGGGAGGTGGTTCTGTTCGTTCCATGTGCAATAGGGTATTCTGCCTAGCTGCACAGTACTTACAGCGTGTCATTCTACACCTTTTTTCATTATGACCCGATCTTAGGCAGTTCATACATACTTTGAGGTCTTTGGCCGCGGGTTGTCCACAGGTTATCGCGGCCTCGACATAGAGGGCGAAGAAGGAACATGGGTGGTTTTTAGTCAGTAGAAGTCTGACACTCTCTTTCGCTCTGCCCAAGATTGGTTATTGGTAGTTCCCTGTGAAACTGTAGCAAAACTTTTTGGTTTACTTTTATTATTGTTTGTTCGATTGTGTTTACTGTTATCTTCTAACGTTTCCAGCAAATCAGCCTTATTATTTATAAACGTAGTGAATTGACAACATTTCATATTTTTAACTTGTGAGTATTATTAAGTAATATAAAAGCAAATCCAAAACTAGGACACCCATATTTTTTTGTTTTTCTAAATTATGTACTTTTCATTCATAATTTTAAGTTTCAAATTCGGCGTGTTTTAAAAGGACGTAAGCGCCAAATGACGTCATTCTTACGGTGGAATGGCGATATAACCTTTGCTTTACTGTGACACGACAAAAAAAATTGAAAAGTGTCACACTTGTCTTGTCGTTGTCACTTTGGCAGCTTGTCATACTCGTTGGCGCAGGCTGGTACAAAACAATATTTTGGTTCCTTTATTGGCGTATATGTTTCTTTGGGATCCATTTTATTGGGGAAATATCAATCAAAAGTTGATAATACTAACAGTAAGCGTGTCGAGTTTGAAAAATATATTGTTCAATTTTATGAAAAATGTAAACTTCAGTGACATTCAACATTGACAAATTGACGTCTTGTTTGACATTATTGTTTTCATAAAAAATATCGAATGCTTAGGCAAAGATAACTACATTATTCTGCCGTATAAATGACGTCATCACATGTTTTTTGGTTTTCATTTTTTTTCTCAGAAATAAAGAAATCAAAAATTAAATAAAATACATGTATGAACTCAGGATACGAAAATAAAGAAATAGTATTTTTATTTTAAGGTGGTGTCAGTTTTGAAATGTTGTGAATTGAGCAAGTGTAGGTTTTTCTGACAATGTATTACGAAACTCTTCCCAATATCTGCTAGTGCTCGCATCTAACTTAACTGACATCATATATACATATAATAATAGTATTCCAATGCTCCGTGGGCTCATTCAGGTTTTTGAGCGCCCTTATGTTTTTACTGGTCGTGTCTTTATGACGTCGTAAGACAACACTAGATTCAGTAGTGACTGGTTCAACCTCGAACAAAGCCTACATGTGTTTATCAATGGAGAAGTCGACTGTTATTGTATCTTTCACACAACAAGTCCCATGCTATTTGGTAATGATCCGCTATGAAGTCAATATTTTTTATGACTTCGGCTGCCTTGCCTTTTAAAGTAGCGCGTAAATAATGGAACTTATTTTATCTTTCTTAAACATCTTTATATTTTTGTGAGCATACATATTTTTTTTATAAATATACTGAGAAGGAACAGTAATTAAATTAATTTCCTTAAACTTTTATCTAAGAGTGTGTCGCACTCAATTTATAAATAAGTATAACTGCCCGTTTCTGCAAAACGAAGATGGTCTGAATATTGGCGGTATTCCCCCACAACAAAATGCCGTACGACATTACGCTATGAAAATAACTGAAGAACACAAATCGGGCTGTCTCTACATCGGTTAAGTATTAGTATATTTTCGGATCACGGTTCTGTGAACTACAGGCCGGACCTGGGTACGGTCATTCGAACTGATATCGTTTCAGCGCAGCGAAGGAACTGGTATCGGAAACTATTACGGCAACGATCCAACACTATTCATGTTTGTAAACAAAAGAATTAAATTATGAATTAAAACAAAAAGGTTTCTGGGACGGAAATAAACCCAAATATTAACACTTTAGCAATAAATTAATGATCACGTAACATTTTTTCTTCGAAAGTGTATTCCTAAATACTATTGCATGAAAACGGTACTAACCTGTGTAAAGACAATTGAGGTTGATTTTCCTTCTTTCTTGCACCACATTTCACAATACAACACGCGCCTGCATTATTGACTTGCTGTTTTCTAACAAAAACATGCAGTTTTAAAGGTAAACTCGTTTCTCACAAATCGCAGTATGGCGAATACGGCCCCCCTATTTACTATTGTGTAACTCCGAACTCGTAACATCAAATGTTGCCATTGTGAGCAACAACTGATATATTGTTGTCTCTTTCATCAAATACGATTACTGCATTAGAAAGAACGAAACAAATCGATATTTCACATTCTGTATCCTATTTCACTCATATTTGTATAAGCAAATATATCTATAGAATGTCGCGGCGCCTCTATGTTTTCCTACCTCAATGTTGACCATAGACATTTTTTTTTTTTTTATTTCCTTCGCCCTTCATGGGCAGGCTAAGGTCTTGGACCATACCGCCTCGTCTTCAGTGCTTAATCTTATTATCTTTCTTGTTTATAAGTAAGGCCAAAGCCTCGTCTTCAGTTTAATCCTTCTTGTTCAAAAGTAAGTAAGGCCGAAACCTCGTCTTCAGTTTTTGACCATAGACATAATAAAAGTCAATGAGTTAGACTCGTTACTGACTGATCGTGCGCGACCGACGTGCAGCTGAAAGAAAAACTGGCTGCTGGAAAAAAGCGCGGGAAACGTTCAACTTGGCGGACGCGTCCTTTTTGAATTTAAGATAAATTATTTTTTATTATTGTAATATCGTCGCTGCGCGTGCGAATCCGCGTAAGAGCAACTTGTAAAGACCGCGTATTTGCTTTTTGATGATTTTACAGGAGGAAGAAAAAACTTAATATCTCAGCGATTTCAACTCTTATTACCGACTGAACTTAATAGCTAGTTCTTTACATATTTCTTTATTGGATAATAACGTAAATTTGCTCGTAATTGGCTTAGATTTTGTGTAAAGTCACTTACGCGGTTTTGTTTGAACTAATATTACAAAATAAGTAGACTTTTATCAAAGGTACGCGGTTTTGAAAGAAAACAATTCTGTAAATGTGTATGTATTTATTATTAAAATAATCAAATCTAACAAAAAATATTTTGTATTTATTATCAAAATCAGTTTATTAAAGAACCTATTTATATTTTTTAACAGAGATCTTATTACAAAAGTTTAGACTCCTTAAGCAAGAGATCAAAATAATCATCTAAAACTAAAATAAGAACTGTTTATGATTACTTAAATATTAAGCATAGGTACGTACATACATAATGAAGAAAAATAAATATTTTTTTATGATAAAAACTTGGAATAACAAAAATAAACCTTCTACTACGTTACGTACGTTCTTCCACTAAAATCAGAAAACCTTCAACACAAAATCTTGTGTCAGGTAGGTACTTAAATGTTTTAAATAAAAGTTTTCATAAACAAATAATAATCATAACAACAATAATCTGTTTTGTACTTGCTCTTAAATTCTGTTAATCACAGCATTTCTCATAAAATTATTTGAATAGTAAATTATAAATTATCATAAAAAGTATGGCAGTCTTTAGGTTTACTTATGACATTCTTCAGCTCCTGTAGGTGATCATATTTTGTCTTGGAAATTGTTTGCCTGGATTCATAAAGCGAAGGTATCCTAATCACATACGTAATCTTCCTTGGTCTTCTAGGCAATGGGATAAAATCATCTGAAAAGTGAAGTTTATATTGTATGGTGCCACTTGGATTATATCTTAGTGCTTTTGTTTCAATAAGACAATGATCACCTACTCCTCCGCCAGGTCTTATTGATTCAGAAATCAGGTAATCTTTGATTAATGTTCTTGCTGGCATAAGATCGTTCTGAACAAATTCTGTGCCCTTTTTCTATCATTCTCTGTCTCATAACTTTCGTTCTCTTCCAATTATTTTTATCTCCTTAGCGTATTTTTTTACATTTTTTTCTTTTCTTCTATTTCCCTTTCAGGAAACCACTCTATACATTCTGTTTTACATTTATAATGCCTGATAAGTTGACAAAAGAATGATTTAAAATCAATGTCATTATTGTGATTTTCTGCCACATCATGAGATTCAATTGAAGATCTATTCTGGAGGGTCCAAAATCGTCGTAAGGGTAGTAGGTAAACTCGGATATTAAACTCTCAAAGGTATTTCTGGTGTTAAATTTTTATTCGTAGACAACGGTGTTGACACTGGTTGTAGTACTGCTTGATTTTGACAGTTATATTTATTTATTTAAATGATAGTGTGTGTTTTAAATAAATAAATAAATAAATAAATATTTCTCTCTTCATAGGTAACAATTTTTTTCGCCTTTCCGATAACTCTCGCAAAGTTGCGACGTTTTCTTTAATATCCGCATTTTCTAAAATAAAGTTATCTTGGTCATCCATCATTTGGGTAGTTACTTGTTAATGCAAGGATGTATCTATAAATAAGAAAAGAATAATTATTCGTTTCAGTAAAATGCAATACCGCGTAACTTAGAACAAAACAAATAAATCATACGATGTCAAGACCGCGTAAATACTTGTAAGGGGTTATATTAGTCAGAATTAATAAACTAAAACAGAATAACGTGTAATTTATATATTCTAGCATAAACACATTACACACGAAGAGTAATAAATTATTCAAACATACTTACATGGTGGTTAATCATGGCAAAATCATTAGTTTCGGGAGCACACACTAATCACGTTACTTTTTTCTCACGGCCGTAGTAAATACGCGCACTTGCTTCCAACTTTCAGGTCTCTTACTGTTCCGCGGTATTGTTTCGATAGCAGAACTGACGTTTCTCATTGGATAATTCAAATCAGGTGAAGTCTATTATAAGCCAATAGGCGTTTGGAATCAGCTAGCACGATATTCGAATTTTGCGCGTTTTGCTGTTACGCGGTATTAACAAACTGCTCTTACGCGGTTTCGTACGCGCAGCGACGATATAGGATCAGTAGTCTTATTTTTAGTGTTCTATCTTCTTTCTTTTTTAATTTTGTAGTTATTTTTCTTCGGTAGTGGTAAGTTTTTACACAATTTTTGTTGAAAGACTTTAATGAACGACCCGCCAGACCCGGGGGACTTTGTTCCCCCGGCAGGCAATTTTGTTACTGTTGTAAGTAATGAGTCAGGCATGGACACTGATGGGTCGTCCTCGGCTCGTCACCTCAAAAGAAGCCGCGTACATGTGTGCAAACTTTGTAGCAAACGCCGTCGCACCCGAAAAAACCACGGTTCCGAGTTGTCGGGTTGTGTTTGCACGGATACTACTACAAGTCCTTTGAGTCCTACAACAACTTTAGCAGAACCTATTAGCTCTGTTATACCAACCACTGCTGCTGATAGTCCTGTTATTCATGCTCCATCCATTGCTGTTCCCGCGCAAATCGGTCGTAAAGCATACGACAAAACCGTGTCACTGACTCTGGCAGAGCCACCATCAGGGATTTTCATTTTGAAAACACAAAAAAATTGTCGCTAATTAGTCGAAATTTGTCGCCAAATATCAGAATTTGTCGGTCACTGGTTCAAAAGATATAAGGGTTTATAGGTGGCCGATCTGGAGAGAGTCTCCCCAGCAGGGCCACATTTATATCTCAAAAACTAGGGCACCTAGCAAATATCTCTTTTCTCCCATAATTTGTCGCCAATTAGTCGGAATCAGTCGCCAAATATCAGAGTTTGTCGGTCACTGGTTCAAAAGATACAAGAGTTTATAGGTGGCCGATCTGGAGAGAGTCTCCCCAGCAGGGCCACATTTATATCTCAAAAACTAGGACACCTAGCGAAGATGTGTTTTCTCCCATATTTTGTCGCCAATTAGTCGCAATTTGTCGCAAAGTTACAGATTTAGTCGGTGTGTAATTAAAAAGATATTAAAGAATTCAATTTCCCCATACAGTGGTACAAGCGAGTACAAAATACTTTATGTAGTTTCTAGACAGTATCTATGACGTCTTATGGAGGAATGTTTGTTTCGAATTCAATAAATGTAAACTTATTCTATAATTTCAACCCACCATAGGAAAGCTGTATTCATTACCTATAAACAAATCTACAATACATATAATTATGTAATTATTTATCTAACACAATGTGCACTTACCACTTAGTCGCTGGCAGATAGATCGCTGCGCTCCGTTTCATTTACGGTAAGTAAGAAAGAGATAGATGCGCGTGTACAGATGAGCTGCTTCGAACGAGTTGCCCGTCACGTAAGTTGAAGTCAGCCAGTTTAATTAAAGTGGAACTTATTATGAATAGTTACGAACTCGAGTGTTGTTATCTCTAGGTATTCCGAAAATACAAAAACGGAGAAACGAGCGAGATATAACGAGGGTGTCACCTGCTGTACGTCACGGGTGCGGCGCGTCGGCGTTCGCGCCCGCCGCTCAAAGTAGGTACTTAAAAAAAAAAATAGGTAAACAAACAAACTTGCTCTAAAGGATTTTTTCTTTAGTCATCCACCGGAAGTACAGCGAGAAGGTTTGTTTGTGTGAAAAATTAAAAGAACAATTACGAATACGGGTGTTTAAGTGCATTGAACAAGTTAGTGGACAATTTGAGAGTGTTTTGAAAAGAGGACACCGTATGAGTGCAGATTAATATGTAAGTTACCTTGATTTTTCACGTCACTAGCGTGTTTGTGTGTGCGTCCTTAGATACCAATACCGAGGCGCTACCTGCTAAAGTAAGCCGTCGATGTCCATATATTATTTAGCTACAATTAGGATAGCTAATTTAAATAAAAACAATACTTAGGTGTTTCAGTGCATAAATTATGATTGTAACTTAATTTTCTAATTGGGGTGTATCAGGCAGGGTGTGCATTATTCCAGTTACATGTTGTTTATCCTCGCGAGGATATTTTCATTCAGGCCGAACCATTTAGTATATTATAACTAAAATTCAATAGATTTGTACCTATGTAGTAAAATAAACATAGGTACATAACATAACATCACGCCTGTAATTCCCGAAGGGTTAGGCAGAGGTGTACCTAATCGTTCACCCACATATAACGTAGGTACTCAGTTAGTTCAAGCAGAGTCGTCCAATGAAGAAACACCCATTGAAATTTTTATTGAGAGATATAATCCATATAGGTACCTAACTAGCTGACCCGCGCAACTTCGTCTGCGTCACAGAGATATAGAGCCAAAGAAATAATTTTCCCCGTTTTTGCAACATTTTTCATTGAGGCTCCGCTCCTATTGGTCATAACGTCATAATATTATCGGTCATAATGTTATTAGCCTAGACTAAAAGTGAAAAAAATTTCAAAATCGGATCAGTTTTACCGGAGATTACCCCTAACATCCAAAGTCACAAACTGTATCTGTTAATAATATTGAATAAGTACCTACTTAAAATACCTATTTGTAACATTTTCTGAAAGTACAATAATTTTAAGGTAATAAATCATTTTATATTTCGACAACAGAAGTTTTATTATTCTAACCTCAATTAAGATAAAATAAAAACTCAACCCGTCCATACCCACAACACAACACTCGCAATCACCTCAAAATACACACCAACACAACACACATCAAACGAACTTTATGGAAATTCATTTTTATATAATAAAATTTGATTACAATTGACAATACTTTTTCAACGTTTAAGTATTTTAAACATTTTACTAAAGGTACGACATTTATTTATTATTCTAAAGTTAATTAGAGCTTAACATTGTAAAGTGGTAAAACAGTTGCATGCGACTGTACATCTTTCACCAAATAGACCAAGAGCAAGGTTTAATGTTTTCAAAGAAGTTTAAGCCACTCTAACCTAGTAATTTAAAACATAAAAACATGAATTAAATTGAGAATTTATCTCTCTCGGACATTTCTAAAGACTTTAGACCGATAAAACTAGAAGTATATTACACATATTAATAGAAATATTTTTTTCTTGGTATTTTTCGTGAACTCTTCGACCTAGCTCTTGGACTATACCTTACTAATTGAACTCATTATATCTCCTAAACTAAGATCCGATTAAATCTGTGACTTGGCGACAAATTGCGACTAATTGGCGACAAAATATGGGAGAAAACACATCTTCGCTAGGTGTCCTAGTTTTTGAGATATAAATGTGGCCCTGCTGGGGAGACTCTCTCCAGATCGGCCACCTATAAACCCTTGTATCTTTTGAACCAGTGACCGACAAACTCTGATATTTGGCGACTGATTCCGACTAATTGGCGACAAATTATGGGAGAAAAGAGATATTTGCTAGGTGCCCTAGTTTTTGAGATATAAATGTGGCCCTGCTGGGGAGACTCTCTCCAGATCGGCCACCTATAAACCCTTATATCTTTTGAACCAGTGACCGACAAATTCTGATATTTGGCGACAAATTTCGACTAATTAGCGACAATTTTTTTGTGTTTTCAAAATGAAAATCCCTGATGGTGGCTCTGCCAGAGTCAGTGACACGACAAAACCGACAGTGCACCATACATTATCCACATACAGAAAAAAACTATTTCCCCTGATGATAGTACTACATTGCACCCAATCACTTTTGGGAAGTTCCTTAAACATAATGCCTTTCAAAATATAATAAACGGTAGCGTCAAAAAAATTGGGCGCAATAAAATTTCCCTCTCATTTTCCAATTTTCTGGATGCAAATTCTTTTATTTCACACAGTAGTCTTGAAACATATAATTACAAAGCTTTTATACCCACGTTTAATGTTACTAGAATGGGTCTAGTGCGTGGTGTTCCAGCAGAATGGTCTCCAGAGGAAGTAATAGATAATATTAAAGTTCCAATTGGTTGCGGTCCAATTTTAAAAGTCAGACGCCTTAATTATAAATCTGTTGTTGATGGTACAACCACTTGGAAGCCATCCCAATCTATAGTTGTTACTTTTGATGGACAGGTTCTACCTAAAAGAATCTTTATGTGTTATAATGCATTACCTGTTGAATTATATATTTTCCCTACTGTACAATGCTTCAATTGCTGTCGTTTTGGGCATACTAAAATTCAGTGCAGATCTAAACCTCGCTGTTATAAATGTGGTCAAGGCCATACTGGAGATAGCTGTGAAAGGGAAATAGATAATGCTTCTTGTTGTCTGTGCTCTGGCTTTCACTACGCCATTAATAAATCTTGTCCTGAATTTTCACGACAAAAACAGATCAAATCATACATGGCACATAGCTCAGTTTCGTATGCTGAAGCAGCAAAAGTATATCCCCCAGTAACTAAATCATATGCTGACACACTTTTATCTTCTCCTTCTAAAAACTTTGCAGATACTCCACCAATCTCTTCACCTAATAGAATGCAGGCTTCAAGTAGTTATAAAAAGACTGTCTTCCTGAAACCACGCTCCCCACCCAAATCTATACAAGGTTATAATAAAGAGGCCCATAATGCTATTATTAATGATTTTAAAATTCCCCAGCCATCTAATGGTTGTGCTTTTTCTAATAATCAAAATAATGATAAAAATGATGTAAACTTTTCTATAAATGATTTTCTCTCTGCATTACACAATCTTCTTTCTCAGTTCAACATCTCACCGTCCAACGCTGCTTCAACTTTCAATGTACCTCAATCCATTCATAATGGACAACACATCCAAAATAATCCAGTGGAACTGCCGCAGTCTAGTAAACAAAAAGAGTGATGTTATATACCTTTTAAACAAATATGAGCCATTTGTCTTTGCTTTAGCAGAGACTTGGCTCAAAACAAATCATATTTTTAAAATTAATGGTTATTTAACCATTAGGGAGGATAGATCTGATGGGTATGGTGGTGTAGCTATACTTATCAAGAACTCTTTTCCTTTCTCTATTGTTTCATTACCTCCTCATAGTGAGGAAATTTCTATTGTAGCTATTAAGGTGCACCAAACTTGTTTTGTTTCTATTTATATTCCTCACCCTTCTTCATCTATTCTTCAAGAGATGAATAATCTCTTTTCGTTTCTTCCAAAGCCTTTCTTAATATTGGGGGACTTTAATTGCCATCACCAATCATGGGGTTGTTCTGTTTCTAATTGTCATGGTGAGGAATTACTAGATATAATAGACTCACATAGCTTATGCATTTTGAATTCAGGAGCTGCTACTCGCCGTTCAGATCCCAACCAAAACCAAAGTGCAATTGACCTTTCTATCTGTTCTCCAAACTTAGCCTCTTCATTAACTTGGCATACTCTAAACTCCACTCATGGTAGTGACCATTTCCCAATAATCATTTCTTACCCTCTTTCCAAATCAAAGGCATCATCATCAAGGAGATCTAACTTAAAACATAAATTACCTAGTAGAAATAATAATGACTGGGACAAATTTAGAAGCATTGTTGACAGTAAGCTTTGCTCCTTGCCTGTAATTTCTGAGGGCAATGAAAACAGCTGTGCTGAAGCTTTAGCACTTATGTTAATTGAAACTGCAGATGTAGTTTTTCCTGTAAAAAAAAATAACAATAATAGTATAATTCCCTCGCCTCCATGGTGGGACTCTGAGTGTACAGAATTAGTTAATAAACGTAAAGAAGCGGAATACAACTATAACCTTAATATGTCTGATATTAATTTTGAAACTGTTACTAACTTAATTAACGAAACTTATAAACTTTTTAAGAAGAAAAAATTTGAATCTTGGCGTAACTTCTGCTCATCAATTTCACCGAACACTCACCCAACGATTGTCTGGCGTAATATCCGTAGATTTAGATCCATTTATAAGAACCCTTCCCCTATACCTGATTCTTTAGCCAGCGAATTTTTAGATAATTTAGCGCCGCCTTGGGTTCCCGAGGCTATTAACCCTAACCTGTCCTTACCAACAATACTATCAATAACCAACGGATCCCATAACCAAGACACACATACGGCCCTAGATGACCCATTCACTCTTACTGAACTAAAGGGTGTTATTCATAAAACAAAGGATTCTGCACCAGGCAGTGATGGCATCCCATATTCCTTTTTTGCTAATTTAAATGAAGACGTCCTCAGTTATTATTTACATCTTATTAATCATATTATTATGATTACTGGAAACATCCCTGCACAGACTATATAGAGAACAGGTTCAGATGCACAACTCCCATAGAAAAAATATTGGACACAGCGACTCGTTTCTGATTGGTTAGGGGAAAATGATGTTTGACAGCTGTTGTTATTTTTTATTGTTTCCTGTACTTAGGCAAAGACATGCATTATACAGCATATAATAGATGTATTAATACAGCTACGTACGTATAGCTATAGAAACCACCCAGACCATTTTCATTCAAATTTTCATCATACTTCAAGGAAAAGGCGATGGTAAATGAAAATACTAGATGTTTTGCAATAAATAATATTATTTATTGGGATTTTTTTTAAGTTTTTTCTTAAATTTCCTTAAAGCTTTTGCTTGCATAACTGGCTTGCTACTCATGCTTTCTAGTCTAACAATGTCTGTACCTTTTAATATTTTATTAATTATATTGCACCAATTATGAATGGCTAATTTTGTTGTTAGAGAAATGAATGCCTGAATGATGTCATTTTTATGTTTTTGGCACGTAATGAACTCAAATGCACACTTGCTTTGTATTATATTATAAATTTTGGTCGCAAGATTGTACTTGTGTGCATTTGAGTCCAAAAACAGATTTGTTTCTTGAAAAATTGTGCCAAAAAGCATAATAAAATGTTCGGATGCATATAGTAAACCCCTTTTGCTCTTATACTCTTTTTGAGACACCCACTTATGTACACCCGACTCATTAGACGTTAAGTCTTTCTTACACTGCCGACACTGCGATTTTTTTAACATTTTTCTTATTACCCAGCCGGCAGTGTAAGCCCTTGAATGAACATTCAAGCGTTCACGTCTCGCCGTAGTGCAAAGGTTTACAGAGTCATTGTTAGGACTACTTGATTGTAAATCATTATCATTGTCTACAATTTCACTAACTGTTTCAAAATCACTTGTTTGAAACAGTGATTTCATTTTTAATAACTGATAACAGGATTCATCTTCACAATTAAATGAATTGTAATGAAATTTTATGAATCCTGTTATCAGCAATGATTTAAAGGTATTTGTGAAACTGTGGCAATCTGGGTTATTATTCCTTGAATTATATGCCCTAACCCTTCCAAAAAAATTTTCTAGACCATCCGAATTAAAATATCTAGGACGCATTATTTCTAATTTTTTTTCTTCAAAAAATTGCCACAGTCTCTGTAAACTTCTAAGAGTTACAAGCCAGTTTCTTAAGCTAGGTACAGTAACTTCCTTAGAATTTTTATCAATAAATTTCATTTCTTCGAATTTTGTAATAGCTTCTCGCCAAAATTGATGGTGAGGTGACGTTTTCGTTACAGTGCACCGTAATTCTTTGCCTTTATTTTTCTTTGAGAAAGTGCTGGCTCCATTCACACTGTCGAATAGTTGGTCGAGGAAGGTCACTACTTGGGACGTATTTCCCAATGTAGTACTCACTGCTTTGCCATCTGCATAGTGTGCTGGAAAAAGGCAAGTATTACTTCATATAATTTTTTTCAGTAAAAATAAATTTTATTTTATGAAGCAAAAGTTTTTGCTGTAAGGTAGTTTCATCCCTGACAAATCAGTTATGCTTTTTAAGATTTCAATATATATTTTTTTGTTTTTCTATATAAATCTTGTAAGCCATTGCAGTGGCAGTTATATCTTGTCTGATAAACATAGAATTCATATTTTTAGTCTATCAGACAAGATATAACTGCCACTGCAAGGGCTTACAAGATATAAATGCAAAAACAAAAAAAGAATATATTGAAATCCTAGAAAGCATAACTGCTTTGTCAGGGATTAAACTAGGTAACTTTATTATAGAGGGAGAGAGAGTGAATAAATACTTACAAAATGAAGTAGTGTATTTCAAAGCACTGGCCATAGTGTGACTAAAAACTTGTGCACAATTTCTAACCTGAAAAGTTAACACAATAACTTTAAAAATATAATAGAATAATTATGGATTATAATTAGAACAATTATTTTACTACAAGCATTAATATTGTAACATTTGTCTGCATTAGATATTGAAGTATAACTTAAATAGCTAGTAGATTTTTTGCCACATTATGAGCGTTTATTCCGCGCGGCCTGACAACGTCGCATTTTGGAAGCTTTTCGTGATTATTTCAATAAATTTATATAACATTACATTTTTTTAAACTAGATCGTTGGACTGATAAAACAGCATACATACTTGTAAATGCCAACAATCTAGATGACAAAAAATTGCGATTTTATTTAAATTTATTCAAAATAATCACGAAAAACCTGCAGAAATGCGACGTTGCCAGCCCGCACGGAATAAACGCTCTTAAAGACTAAGCGCATTTAATGGCTTGATAAGTACTAGTGTAGCCACAAGTCGTATTCCTTAATGTTGAATGCCATAATAATGGTGCAATCAGATACTGATAGAAGCATGAAAACAATTATATGCCTGATAAACAGTAATGATTCTTTACATTTATAATTTAAATGAATAACCTACCTTCATTTTCTTTATTTTCTCTGGTATAACATGCTCATCAGTAAGCTTATGAAGCAAGCGTGATTCAGCATGTAGGCAGTCAGTTTTGTAAACATCAACAATGTCTGACCATCTTGCTATGCTCCCATTTAGTAGAATATTTTTGTTCAAAAAATTATTTCGTATGCCCTTTATCAGATGTGGTGGGTCAAATATAATGTTTAATTGATAACCATCAATGTGGATTGTATCATCTGAAATCCAAAAAAATGGTTTGAGAAACAAAATAGTAAATAAAATCTTATAATAAGTACTTCTATGATGAGGAAGTGATGTCACAAATAATAAACAAATGCATCTGTACAGTATGAGGCCGCTAATGTGGCACATGGAGTTGCAAATATTTGTTACACCACTATGAAGGAGATGTGCTAAATTTATCCAAGATTGCATTAGTTCAGGAGCATTTAAATAAAAACAAATTACCAATGTGTTCTTCTGCAAGTATTTGCTCCCTTCTAGTGTCCTGTTGAAGACTTTTCAAGGCCGACTGGAATGCTGCACCCTGGTCTGATATCAATGCAATTGGAATGAGACCAGTCTCTCCAACTGCCTCCACAACTAGTTGCAGTATTGATTTAAGCTCAATTGCTTTAGTAGCACCTTCACAGAAATAATAAGCTATTGCTTGCTGCCATTTATATACAGCTCCTTTTATCATGAAACATAATACATGATCTGCAAAGTCATTGCTACGTTCTGTGAGGTCAACAAAACCATTAATAAAATCTTTCTGTAGATATGTAACGGCTGTATCTAGTGCCATTTCGTCAAATAAAATTGAACAATACTTTTTTTCTTCTTTCCAATTGGATACCTGAAAATATTAAAGTATATTATTTTTTATTTGGTATTCACTGCAATCTGATAAAACATACAGATGATCTTATTGGTCAGATATTAATAAATGGTGTGATTAGGTACCTCTTCTTTTATTGATGAAAATATCTGTGAATTTATGCCAGGTCCAATGACTAATTTAGCTAGCATTTTTTTTAATGTAGTTTCAGATGGCAATATAAATATTTTTTGTAAAAATTTATAGGCTTTAGGGCTTTGCTTCTGAATTGCCAGTGACACTATTTTTTCTTCCTGCGTGAATCTTCTACCTTTTTTGTTTTTTGTACATTGTTTTATTTGCATCCACATTATGGCTTTTGCTGCAGGATTCATTTTGGCAGTCAGTTTCTGAAATTGTTGCTCCTTTGAAAATTTAAGAGCTTTTTTGGCTCTACGATGAAAACTAAGTAGTTTTCTTGAGTTTCTGTACTCCATGTAAAGCTTCTTGCAAGTTGGACTAAGGTACTTGGCGGTCAATCTTTTCTTCTTTGGAGTTTGCTGCCCCAACTTAGTTATTGAAACGGTAGCTAATGAAACATCGTTTGAAAACTTTTCTCGAGTGTTGCAGAACTCAATGGGTGCCTTTGATGTCGAAGGAACAGGGTCTGAAACGTGCATGCAAAATATTTAATGGAGTTTTAAAGTTTCTTGTTTAATTGCTATGTTAAGCGCTTTCGTCCCAGACTAACCGTATTGGGTCAAGAACAACATAATTAATTGTGTCTTACTTGGGATTTTATGTGTTAAGTCATAATAAAATATCATTTAGAAATTTTAATGAAACTTAAAATCTTTTTTAACTTACACATTTCAATAGCTGATGAATAAGCAAGAGCTTGTTGCATAACATTGATGTTAGCGCTTGCAAGTGGTGCCCTTGAAGGAACTGATTCTGAAAGAGAAACAACATACATTAAAATTAGTTTAAAAGTCGGCTTTAACTTTTTTTCAAGTTTCTTTGTATTGTGCCCGTCAAAGCCACCAACAGTATCATTGTGATGACTAAACACTAAGATTGTTACTTGCTAGACACAATTTGTCTTGTCATCATTTGTGACTGGCGTGATTAATTATTCAACCTTTTAAGGTTGAATAATTAATCACAAATATAAACAAACAAAACAAAATAAGTTACACCTACACCAACCTTTTGTGGGCCTCGAAGCAGCGTAGTTGTGATCTACATGTAGAGTGCGGCAATAATTGTGTTCTAATTCAGAGCTTGGGTTCTGATTTTCTGGAAAAATATATAATTCAAGTTATTTATTATTTTTAAGTTATTTGGGTTGATGTCAGCAAAACACACACATGTGGATTGTGTGAAAGATGATATGGCTACAAAGGTGTGAATACTGAGACAATGGCTGGTAGAGATGTATGAAAGAAGACTTGCTGCACTGACCAGTGTGACCGTTTCTAATTGTATAAACCTACGTATTTTCCTTTTCAGCTATTGCCAGGTGAGTATACCAAAACAATACCATGACAGTTGAAATTGTACCAATGTTATACCGATACTTAGTCTACTAAAAATATGCTTATGCTCGTCATTCTTCGGAGCCTCAAATATACCAAAAACGGTCACACTGACGCTGACCCCAAATAAATTGTAATAAGGGCAGGAGAATAATTATGTTAATTTGGTAAGTTACATAAATCACAAAACAAATCTTCAGTTTATGTAATAAGGTAACAGTTAGCAGTAACTACAGCTAGTAATAAAACAATTACCTGAGTTAGAATGTGTTGGAACTCCAGTAGAGGTTTCATGTTCAGTGAACAAAGTAGGATAGGCTTGCATCAAAAGACGTGACTTCTGCGTAAGAAACCTCGCCTCAAAATGTTTATGACACACACATTGTTTACCCAATTCAACCACACTCAAAGCACGCAGGGAAGCACAGTTTATAGAATCTAACCACTTATTGCGTCTATTTTCACAAGCTGGGAACTTGTGTAATAATAAAGCGTCCTGTCGCGTATTACTACAGCCCGGTACACAACACTTGTTATAGCGCATTATGAAAGTCTCGACGCTAATACGGAGGAACTAGGGCTCAACTCAACGTAATTAGCGGAGAAATCAAAAATAATGAGTAATAAACGGAATCACTATGACGAAAAACAATGTGTTTACCGCGAATGATGCCGACATACAACAATCAAACAAGCAACAAGATGGCGGAGGAGGAGGCGGACGGACGGCCGGGGTAGCCGCAGGCGTCACAGGGGCATGAAGGAGTTGCAGGGGGGGTACAAACGTCATCATTTTCCCGCTGTCATTCGTGTGTCTCTGTTTTTTGCCTAGAACATTACGGGACCAGCATCCCTGTTGAATGGAAACGTCAAATGGTGTTGCCATTCCTTAAACCAAATAAAATCCCATCTGACGCTTCTTCATACCGCCCCATAGTTTTGTCTTCAGTTTTGATGAAATTAGCTGAACACCTAATCAAAACTCGTCTAGAATGGTTTGTTGAAAGTAAGGGTCTTTTGGCAGAATCACAATATGGCTTTAGAAAAGGTAGAAGTACCAGTGACTGTTTAAGCATTTTAACATCGGATATTCGGATTTCATTTTCTAATAATCAATCCATGGTCGCGGTTTTCCTCGACATTAATTCAGCTTATGATAATGTTGTTTTATCAGTTTTACAAAATAAATTAAGAGCCTTACGGGTTCCATTGAATTTGTCGAATTTTATTATTAATATCCTGACTGAACGTTCTATTAGTATGTTAATTGGAGATCAAGAGGTCACTCGCCTGGTGTGGAAAGGCCTCCCACAGGGTTCTGTGCTCAGTCCCCTCCTATACAATATTTATACTTTTGATTTAGACTCGTCCATATCTGACCATGTTAAGGTTCTTCAATATGCCGACGATTTGTTGTTATATTCTTCAAGCCAATCTGTTGAACAAGCTAGCCAGGCTATCAATTCCGCTTTATCTAATTTGGAGTCATGGTTACATCTTAACGGCTTGGATATATCCACGTCTAAAAGCGCGGCTGTTTTATTCACCCGAAAGAGAAATATTCCCACAATAAATCTCTTTTATAAGGAAACTCCTATCCCGATTAAAGATAATTTCAGATATCTAGGTGTAATACTTGACTGTAAGCTAAGTAGTGTTTCTCATTGTGATTATATTGTTAACAAATGTGAAAATCACCTAAATATGCTTAGATGCCTTTCTGGTGTATGGTGGGGTGCGCACCCCTTTTCTTTGAAACTTATTTACAACGCAATCATCAGAAGCACTCTGGATTATGGGTTGTTTCTACTGGAACCTGGTAACGTTATGGCTTTTAAAAAGTTGGATCGCATCCAATCCAAAGCTCTACGCATTGTTTCGGGTGCCATGAAGTCCAGTCCCATTAATGCACTCCAAATTGAATGCGGGGAAGCACCTTTACATCTGAGACGACAATTCCTGTCTGACAAATATTTGTTCCGGATTCTTCAGTCATCAACTCATCCTCTCATTCCTAAACTAGACTCTTTAGTGTTACAAATAGAATCTTCAGACTACTGGTCCCATAAACGTGCTCCCTGTCTAGTTATAAGCTATAAAAAGTTCCTTTCACTTTCTTCTCCTATTCACCGTTCCAATAAACTTCCCATGTTTAACTGTAGTTATGAAAGTTTACTGTTCAGCCCCACCCTAAATTTTACCTGTGTTAAAAAATCAGACTTCTTAAATCTTCCTTTCTTAGTAATCTTCTGTCTCACCGTATACCTTTCCCTACCTCTATACTTTGTTTACTTTGTACAAATAGTTTTCCTGTATATAAATGTATAGTCTCATTCATTATTCAGAATAATATTAAAATATAATTTTTCGTCATTGTAATTTGCTCATTTGTTCCTTCTCATTCACTTCTCCATTTATTGATCCTATATTTCCGTCCTACTCTAAATCCCGATGAATTGTTACTTTTGTTTCGGATTCTCGCCATAGTGTTCTTGGGTAGCACGTGTGTCTAGAATTTTAAGTTGTTTTTATTTTGTGATTGTTGACTTTTTTGTGTCTTGTTAGTTTATAAGTGTTTTGTCCTTGTGCACGTTAACAGGTTTGTTGTAATCTTCACATTTTAATCCATTTTATACAACATGGATGCAAATAAACCGCCCGATCCTGTTCCCCCCGACATTTCAGTTCATTCCCCTCCTCTTTTCCCAAATACACTAAGCCAATTCGCGAATGTTGTCTGTAGCTTAACAGAGATGGATCAATCTCAATCCCAACCTTCCCGTAAACGTCCCGTTACTAACGAAGATACTGTATCACCTACTCCCCCAAACAAACAACAGAAAAGTCAAATTGGACGTACCAAATATTCGGCAATAGATAAGGCCCCTTTTGTTGTCCACGTCTCCCGTGTAGAAACACAACCCAATTCAGGCACTACCTTACACCCTGTTAATTTTGGAAAGTTTCTGATGAGTAACAACATCGCTAACATAGTTCGTGGTGGGGTTAATAGGATTGGTAGAAACCGCGTTTCTGTAGAGTTCATTTCCCCTCAGGATGCCAACGCATTCTTGGTTAACAGTCTGTTGGCCAAGTACAGCTATACTGCCTCTATCCCTACATTCAACATCACAAGGATGGGAGTAGTAACAGGTATACCCTCTGATATATCAGAAGATGAAGCGATTACATATTTGTCAGTGCCCGCAGGATGTGGGCACATTCTTAAAGTTCGCCGAATCAATAGGAAAGTTCAGAGAGACGGAGAAAATGAGTGGAAACCTACTGAAACTTGTGTGATCACATTTGATGGACAAGTCTTACCCAAAAGGATCTTCTGCTGTTACACATCCCTTCCTGTTGAACAGTACATTTTTCCCACAATTCAATGTCGCAAATGTTGTAGATTTGGTCATGTGGCTAATGTATGTAGGTCTAAACCACGCTGCAGCAAGTGTGGCCACGATCACCCAGGTGATGGTTGCAACATTTCTGAGGGTGAGGCCTTCTGTATTCTGTGTTCGGGTAATCACTTCGCTAATAGCAGGTCATGCCCCGAGCATGGTAGACAGAAAGCCATTAAAACCGCTATGGCTGAGAAATCTATTTCTTATGCTGAGGCTAGTAAATCTATTCCAACAGCTTCACGCAATTACGCCAACATCACTAAAACTCCGATTTCTCAGTCTTACCGCAAGACTGTAACCCTAAAACCGAAATCCCATGCCCCTCTTTCCCCTTCTTATGACAAAGCTGCTCATCAACAGATAATTAATTCTCCTCAACCTTCACAGCCTAATGGCTGCGCTCTCAACTGTAATAATATCTCTTCCAACAATAGTACTTCTTCCATCATTGATATACTTATTAAACTCATACCTATAATTACTTCTTCTTCTACTGCTAATTCTCAATCACCGTCCAACGTTGCCGACCAACTTATAACTCTTCTTTTAGATATTAGAAATGGCGTCTCGCCAAGTATTCCTTCAGTGGAATGTGAGGAGCGTGTGGCATAAAAAGCACGACCTCATATTCCTTTTAAATAAATAAAAGCCTTTAGCTTGTTCTATAGCTGAGACTTGGCTTACTCCAAGTCTTAGCTTCCGTATACCACACTTTAACACTGTCAGATGTGACAGATCAGACGGCTATGGAGGGTCGGCCCTCTTGGTCAATAACCGGGTCCCACTTTTACCCTTTTCTTTACCTCCCCTTACGGGAGATATGAGCATTGCCGCAGGAAGGGTAGAGGGCATCACAGTGTTTTCCATTTATATTGCACATCCTCGCCCAGATTTTTTAATAATATTAAAAGAAATTTTTACTAATGCTCATGGGCCGATACTGGTCATGGGCGACTTTAACTGTCACCATTATAGATGGGGGTCTGAACGCTGTGATGCCTTTGGTGTAGCTCTAGTCGATGTTTTGGATGACTTGGACCTCTGTGTCTTAAACGATGGCTGCTCGACACGACGATCTCTTCCAGGACAGCAAAAAAGTTGTGTAGACATTACATTTTGCTCGGTGGAGTTAGCAGCATCAACTCACTGGGAATGCACAACCTTGTCGCATGGTAGTGATCACTACCCTATTGTCATATCTTTGGTAAATAAATCTTATTTAGAAAAAACTTCCCCTCCACTTTTGAAATATAACCTGTCCAATCCAGATTGGACAAAATTTGTGTCATTATTGGAGGATAAAATTGATGCTCTTCCAAATTTAAATTCAAATTTATCAGATCCTTCTGATCACGGCCATGCCAAGAGCTGTTATGAGGGTTTTGTAACAGCTATTACCTCCAGTGCAGATTCCTGCTTTCCTCTGAAGAACAGTGCCCGCAATAAAATACCTTCACCTCCTTGTGTAATATTAAAAAATAATTTATTTAATGTATGTGTGTAAGAGTGAGTTATTATTTATAAATGTGTTGTACTCCATATAAAAATATAAGTTGATGTAAAAAATTCGGGCGCCTGGAGTGCACACAAAACTATGCCAAGGATAGACTTACCTGTGGGAGCTTGAGACTTTTAATCTTCAAGCGGGAAGGTATCAATAAAAATCGAGCATGAAAATTATAGAGCGATTTTATTACCCGAAGGCTGCTGGCAGAAATATACAAGAGAATCCCTTTCTTTTATATATAACTAAAACTAAAATGGAACAATCTTTTAATACCTGTCATTATTGCACTTTATAAATATATGATCTACGTTATATGTATTACAAACCATACCAAATTCCGTCGTTAATATTATCTACCAAAAGATTAATGCTCATCTTGGTGATATGCATTTCCGCTGGGATGCCAAAGGCGGTCCATGATGTTTTGGTAGGGGCGAGCTTTTAAAATTTTTAGTAGTAGAAAAAAAAAACGCCTTGTGGCTGAAAACAAACATGAATAATCGTTAGCTGATATTCAGCGTTGGTAAAGACAATGGCGACCGAGCCGGTTGCGACCAAATGCAATAAAACTCACCGTTTCTTCCAAAATATCAAAATGTGGTCATCAGTAGATGAATGAATCCAGACAAATAAGTACTTTATCAAGTTAAAAGATCCTGAAACAATTAAATATCGAAACTATTAGCGTCTGCTATCAATATAGCCATGACAACGCGGAACGGATCGAAATCACGAAAAAATTTCACTTACCATAAAAAATATGAGCTATCCAATTAGGATGCTGACAAGGGCAATCGGCTACCACATATTTGGGATTAGATGCCGCCCATCTGAAGTAAAACTTCAAGATTTATATCGGCGCTGAAATTACGCCATTCTGTCCAAAAGCTATAGGTCGAAAAGTGACAAATGTCAAAGTCAACTTGCTAGCCTCAAAAAGAAAAAGCCAGTGTGACCACTTCACGATTCTAAATCAACCAAAAAGTGAATTATTATATGGCAACACCACCGTGGTGCCTACAAATTAAATCAAACAATACGTATCATGTAACAGGCTTAAAAGACTCGTTACATTACATCCCCTCCCGAAAATAAAAGAAAGGAACTTTCTTTTATCAGAAAGAAATCTTCAACCAAATAAAACAGTCTTAACAACTTTCTAATTCCAAAAAAAGAAAAGAATCATAAAAGATTCAAAGTGTAAATGAATTCTGAAAATGTCAAACGACGAAGTCTCAAGAACTTAAAAGAAAAAAATGCAAATGACAAAAAGTCAAAAACGAAATCTGTGAAAAACAAAAAATATAAGTTATAAAAACTCGTTAAATGAAACAAAGAGAGAAATCTCTTAGCGCTCCCAAACTCCAAAACAGTACAGTTAGGCACTATAGCCACTGACTAAAAATTTCAAACAAATTCGAACAATTTACCAATACAAATCTCAATTTTTAGTGCAGTTAGGCACCATCGCCACTGACTAAAAATTTCAAACCACTTGGAACAGTACAACCTTGAGATCAGTTAGGCACTATCGCCACTGACTACCACGTCAACCGCTTCCAACTCTACCATCTCTATCTCTATGAGTGCAGTTAGGCTCTATCGCCACTGACTAACTCCATATCCAACAATCAAAAAAATTTTAAACTCCAAACAAAAGTTTTTAAATAAAGCTGAAAGACCTTATTTAAAATATTGTTACAGGCACAACCTGCAACAAGACAAAGGAAAGCGTATTGTGATCGGCTCATCACCACCGAATTCCCGAGCACAATAGCTGTAAAAGAATGTGAATGCTGTGACTGGCTCAACACTACCAATCTCCCAAACACAGACAGACACAAAAAAAAGTATTGAGATCTCCAATGAGAAATCTCAATAACAAAAAAAGGCGAAAGCCAAAGTTTCACAATGCGATCGGCACATCACCACCGAACTTCCGAACGCAAAAGAAAAAAGAATGACGAAAGTCAAAAAATCCCGCATTGTGATTGGAACAAAAATGTCCAACACAATGGGAAAAAATATGGCCGGGGCCAAAATCCCACATTGTGATCGGCACTACACCACCGACTTTCCGAGCACAATGGAAAAAGAGTCGAAATCAAGGTCAAAAGCTACACCAAGATCCAAAAAATAATAAGGCATTTTGTAACAAAGGTTACAGAATGACCCTAAAACAAAAGTCCAGAATGAACTCGTTACTAACAAAGTCAAATCCGATCAATAAAACAGAATGAAACTCTAGTAAAAATGAGAAACAATTCTGTCAAAGAACAGCACAAAACAGATTTAAAAATCGATTACTATTTATGACGAAGAGAAAATAGAATGATTTTAAATTATGAGAAAAAAATTACAAAAACTTGAAATTGAATTTAAGTTTTTAATTCTCTAGGTAGAAATTACCTGAACTGTAGGGTTATATAAGATCCTAATAAAATATAAACAGGTAAAAGGTTACCCTTAAAAAGAAAAATAAGATCTCATACAATCCAACAAAAACAAACAAAACATAAAATAAGATCCTTCGATGTGAAAAACATTTGGTGTGAAAAAATTGTATTAAATTAACCAGAATGACCTAAGTTTTATTTTAGAGTGTTTTCAAATTCAATAAATTAATAAGAAGTTACCTGACATACATCTTTCAAACTGCCGATAACCTACCATCCATCCCCTCATACATCACTCTGTCAAAAGCAGCCTTCAAACAAAATTATCAAAATCAAAACTAACACTTGGAAACCAAATTAAAATTTTATAATATCTTTAACATGATAACGCCCTACTGTACCCTTATTTAATTCTTTCAAAACATAAACGTTATCAGAAACTTTTTCAGTTATTCTACACTTTAAAAACTTAGGTGCAAGTTTAGCCGAAAAATAAGCAGGAGCATGAGATTGAACGAAACTTCTTCTCCACACCATATCACCCACATCAAAAGAAATGACTTTCCGACCCTTATTATAATAAGCGGCATTTCGCTTATACCCCTTTAACAAGTAAGCTTGAACTTTAACAAAAATATCACTAAGTGAATTAAGAGAAACTGCATAAGCGTTTCTATTTGAAATTTCTAGTTGAGATAAGTTATCAACAGAACTACTAAAGTGATGTAATGACGCATCAAGAATAAGCTCCCTACCAAACATAAGAAAGTTAGGTGTAAACTCTGTAGCGAGGTTTACACTACTATTTAAAGCTAATTGAACATTGGGTAAATAACTAGACCAAGTTCTATGATCATCTTTAACAAAACACGATATACAGGTTTCGACCGTTTTATTATATCTCTCAACAGGATTATTTTGAGGTGTATACAAAGTATTATAAAATATTTTGGTTATATTAAAACCTTTCAAAAAATCTACAAAATGTTTTGAAGTAAATTGAGTTCCATTGTCACCAACTACTATTTTTGGACAACCAAATTTTAGAAATATTTCCTTTTCAAAATGTTTACAGATTACTCTAGTGGTGGCATTAATCATGGGAAAGAACCAGCAATATTTAGTGAAAACATCTACAACCGAAAGTATGAATCTATGACCAGAATAAGTTTTGGGTAATATCCCTATAATATCAACGGAGAGCATAAGCATCAACAGCAGTACAGGTATCGACATCACCCGAATCCTGAAGCGGCGGAAACTGAACTCCCTTGTCCATGATTAACAAACAGCAAGGCGAATAGCAAACGAAAAGCAAAAACTAAACTTCAAAAAGTTAAAAGTTTGAAAATAAATTCAAAGTTTGAGGTTAAGAAGTCAATGTGGTATTTTTGTGAAGAATTACTAAGTTGATTTTAACGTTTTAAAAGTGCAATAATCACTTACAAGCAGCTTAAATCTAGATAAACTAAATGTACTTTATTGTACTTAACAATTAGATTAAATTATTTACTTAAACAGTTTAACTTAGTTTTCAAAATAACTTTATTGTTGAGAACAACAAAACGCAGTCAATGCTATACATTTCTGTTGGTTTTGCTAAGGAAAAAACATTTTATTAAAACAAACAGGTCAAAAAAACAAAATTATCAATTTGTAAAAACTAGACATTGTTTACAAAAGATCAACCAAAGTAAATTAACTTATGAGTCAAACAATTAAGTTACAAAAAAACAAAGTCATGAAATTAACAATGCACAAACAAATCATTGTAAACAATAGACTCATCAGTTAAAAGGCTAATTAATTAATAGTGCAATAATGACAGTATATAGGTACCAGACAAACCTACTTCAAGTCCCTGTTCGCTGAGCGACAATTGTAATATTAAAAAATAAATGTATTTAATGTATGTGTGTAAGAGTGAGTTATTATTTATAAATGTGTTGTACTCCATATAAAAATATAAGTTGATGTAAAAAATTCGGGCGCCTGGGGGCCAATTCTCGATTTTAGAGATGGTGTCGAACTCGACAAAAATTTCTAATGACGTCATTTTTTCGACAAATTTTAAAAGTTGCTATTCTGGGGATGTCGAATTCGACATTTGTCGAAAGCTAACGTTAGAGTTCATGTCGAGTGCTTCTGAGCAGTAGAGATGTCATGTCGATTGTAGAGATACGTCATTTCTGAGTGAATTCGTTGAGTTTTGGATTGTACACTGTGTTTTCTTTTCTTTAATTTTTAAATAAAATACGGCTTGGCATCTCATACTTACTGGAAATTCGATTTATACTCTTTGATTTCTGCCCTTGCCTTGTTTGATTTTTCCCCTCCATGTTAAAATAAAACTTTTAAAATGTAAAACAGCACCCAATAATGATGTAAACACAGTACATGTAAACATAACAAAAGTTTTGAAGGAACCGCAAAAAGGCGCAAATTCTGACACTGACAGACAGTCAACTGTCAATTTGTTTTCTTTATTTCACGAAGAGCATACGAAAATCTTGAAACACACTAAACGTTTCGTTTTATACTTAAATAATTAAGTTTAGTCAGCGTTTTAAAACAAAATCATTCATTAACTCATAGCTACCTAAAACAGAACGTGCGATTCTTCATAATGGTAACATTATCTTCACTCGACTCGACATTTTCGTGACATTTATTTCTATTTTGACTGAGAATACGGAATTCTGCTCAATTCGACATTTTTTGGTAGAGAATAGAGATATTTTTAATAGACATAGAGATAGACTTACGATCTCGAACTCGAGATAAATGGCGAAAATCGAGAATTGGCCCCCTGGAGTGCACACAAAACTATGCCAAGGATAGACTTACCTGTGGGAGCTTGAGACTTTTAATCTTCAAGCGGGAAGGTATCAATAAAAATCGAGCATGAAAATTATAGAGCGATTTTATTACCCGAAGGCTGCTGGCAGAAATATACAAGAGAATCCCTTTCTTTTATATATAACTAAAACTAAAATGGAACAATCTTTTAATACCTGTCATTATTGCACTTTATAAATATATGATCTACGTTATATGTATTACAAACCATACCAAATTCCGTCGTTAATATTATCTACCAAAAGATTAATGCTCATCTTGGTGATATGCATTTCCGCTGGGATGCCAAAGGCGGTCCATGATGTTTTGGTAGGGGCGAGCTTTTAAAATTTTTAGTAGTAGAAAAAAAAAACGCCTTGTGGCTGAAAACAAACATGAATAATCGTTAGCTGATATTCAGCGTTGGTAAAGACAATGGCGACCGAGCCGGTTGCGACCAAATGCAATAAAACTCACCGTTTCTTCCAAAATATCAAAATGTGGTCATCAGTAGATGAATGAATCCAGACAAACCAATAAGTACTTTATCAAGTTAAAAGATCCTGAAACAATTAAATATCGAAACTATTAGCGTCTGCTATCAATATAGCCATGACAACGCGGAACGGATCGAAATCACGAAAAAATTTCACTTACCATAAAAAATATGAGCTATCCAATTAGGATGCTGACAAGGGCAATCGGCTACCACATATTTGGGATTAGATGCCGCCCATCTGAAGTAAAACTTCAAGATTTATATCGGCGCTGAAATTACGCCATTTTGTCCAAAAGCTATAGGTCGAAAAGTGACAAATGTCAAAGTCAACTTGCCAGCCTCAAAAAGAAAAAGCCAGTGTGACCACTTCACGATTCTAAATCAACCAAAAAGTGAATTATTATATGGCAACACCACCGTGGTGCCTACAAATTAAATCAAACAATACGTATCATGTAACAGGCTTAAAAGACTCGTTACACTTGGTGGGATCACGAATGTACTGCGGCAGTCAGGGTTAGGGATGAGGCCGAAGTTTGCTACAATACAGATATGAGCACACAAAATCTATTGGCATACTGTCATCATAATGCCAGAACCAAACGCTTTCTCCGTAAAAAGAAACGCACTGGTTGGGTCAAATTTTGCTCTTCTTTATCCCCCTCCACTCCAGCTTCAGTAGTCTGGAAAAATATTAATAGGTTTAGACGTGGTTGTTCCCCATCAATCTCTTCACCAATCACTAGAGAAACAGCTGAACATTTTTTTAACAAAATAGCACCATCGTATGTTCCACTCTCAACAGAATGTCAAAACACACCCCTGCTTGATGTAACAGAGGATCCTTTTGATGCGCCATTTACTTTGGAAGAATTGAATGTGGTACTCAAACATGTACGGGACTCAGCTCCTGGTATTGATGGAGTGCCATATTCTTTTATAACCCATTCTGGCGAAAAGGCGAAAATCTACTTTTTAAATATTTTAAACTTTTGTTATATTAATGGTTGGGTACCAGATCAGTGGAAATTACAGGTTATTATTCCCTTATTGAAACCAGGCAAACATGCAGATGATCCGAATGGCCTTAGACCAATTGCTTTATCTTCAGTCCTAGCCAAATTACTGGAGCACCTTATTAAAAATCGTCTTGAGTGGATAGTCGAGTCGAGAGACTTACTGCCGAACCACCAATTTGGTTTTAGGAAAGGTCTTAGCACAATGGACAGTGTTGGTATTTTAGTTACGGACATACACTTGGCTTGTTCTAGAAATGAATCCGTTGTAGCTACTTTCCTTGATATCTCCTCTGCATATGACAATGTACTTCTTCCCGTTCTCAGGCAAAAATTGCAACAGCTGAGTCTTCCGGCTAAGATGATACAATGCATATGTGAACTACTGCTGTCCCGTTCATTGGTTCTGAGAGTGCAGGGTGAGGAGTTTGATGAAAGGCAGACATGGAGGGGTCTCCCACAAGGCTATGTCCTCAGTCCCATACTCTACAATTTATACACGGCTGATATTGGTTCCTGCGTAGATAATAATTGTCAGATGTTACAATACGCCGATGACATTGTTTTATATGTGACAGATTCCTCCATAGTTGACGCGGCGTCATCTCTATGCCTCTCTCTGGATTCTTTGAACCATTGGCTTTTAAACCATGGGCTGTCATTATCTGCACCAAAAAGTTCGGCAGTTATTTTTTCTCGTAAAAGACTCATTCCTCATATTTCAGTAAACATTTTAGGCCACATTATTCCTTTAGTTACTAAAGTAAAGTTTTTAGGCGTTATTTTAGATACAAAATTAACTGGCAAACATCACTTAAATTTTCTTACCCAAAAATGTGAAAGAATTATTTCAATTTTAAAAGTTCTTGCGGGTGTTTGGTGGGGTGCTCACCCCTACACCATGAAATTAGTTTATAATGCTTTAGTTCGTAGTGTTCTAGATTACGGAACATATCTTCTGATTCCTTGCAACAAAGGTGCTTTGGCTGGGCTGGATAGAGTTCAGTCCAAGTGCCTTCGAATCATCTCAGGTTGTATGAAGTCCTCTCCCGTTAACGCATTGCAAGTCGAATGTGCTGAACCTCCTCTGACCCTTAGACGGCAATATCTGGCCTCACGTTTTGTGTCTAGACTAATATGTAGATCCTCCCACCCTCTCATAGGCAGATTGAACGAGTTAGATGCCTTATGCAGAAGCTCAAATTACTGGAAAAATAAAGAAATTCCTTTAATCCTAAAATCCTTCAGACTAATTCTAAATTTAGTAAACCCGATCGTCCAGTATCCCAGTTTACCCCTTTTTAATTTTCCTTATGAAGTTTTATGCTATATCCCAAAAATTCTCTTTGATATTGGTATATTCAAAAAATCTCCGACAGCTAATTTGACTTTTAATGCGGTGGTGGGCGAGAGATGGAATGGTTTTCAATTATTTTTTACTGATGCTTCGAAACTAACCGATCTAAGTCACACTGGTGCTGCGGTCTACTACCAAAGCTCCAAAATTATCTTACAGTTTAAATGCCCTAAAGAATCTTCTGTATTCACTGGTGAATGTGTGGCTATACTGGAAGCTTGTCTTTTTATAGAGTCACACCACAACATACAGAAAGCCGTCATTTTTACAGATTCCCTTAGCTGTTTGCAAGCCTTAGTTCAAAATCCCTATAAAAGTAAATTGCACAGTTCCCTTATTTTAAAAATTAAAAACTCTTTACTGTCCTGCGCTAATAATCAAAAGAATGTTCAGTTAGTTTGGATACCTAGCCATTGTGGCATTAAGGGTAATGAATGTGTTGATGCTCTGGCTAAAAATGCTTGTTCATCTATGACGTCAGATCTCACGCACAACTCCCATCAGGGTTACGATCTATTGTCCCTTCCAAGACTGAATTTGCAGTGTTCCTGGCAGGAGCAATGGAATGTGTCCAGCAAAAAGAAAGGTAGTTTCTTCTATGCAGTTCAACCGACCATAAAACCAAAACCGTGGTTTTTCTGTCACAAAAAAGTTTCGAAAACTATTATTTCTGTTCTGTGTAGAATCCGCTTAGGTTTCTGTTGCACTCCCGTCTTTTTACACAAAATTCATGTCCGTGACTCATCTCTCTGCGAGTGCGGGTTGGAGGAAGGTACCCTGGATCACATATTTTTTGAATGCTCTAACAACATACCACCTCTAGATTTATATAGCCGTCTCCCTAAATTTAAAATCCCTCTTCCTATTAATTTCCCCTCCCTTTTAACATATTCCTCTCCTGAACTGCTTGTGGCGTTGATGATTTTCATCCGTCACAATAATATGTATAAAATTATAGTATTTGTATCCTTGTTTATTCTGTGTGGATGTGGTATATGTATATTTTTAATGTTATAACATCTATATCATTTATGTAATTATATTTTTTCTGTTTGTTTCAGTCCAGTACTAACCCCACAAGATCTACAATAATTCAATGTATCGTCGATTTTTTTTTTTTTTTTTTTATCACTTACAAATACAAATACACACTTGCTTCTCCAATACACTCCTGACATTGGCAGAATAGTCGACATCGGCTTTGCTTGCCATATTCAAAAATAGAATAGAATACTTTTGTTTCCGTAAAGTTTCCCTACCTTTGTTTTCCTCGCACCTAGTAAATAAAAACTCAAAAACGTGACATTGGCTAATGCACAAATCGTGCGAAGCCACAAAAAAAAAAAAAAAAAAAAAAACTGGCTGCTGAAGTGCTGAGACTGTGACTGTCACTGTCACACTGTGACTGCTGAAGATATTGCAAAACGTGTGGTCTGTGGTTGTTTTTGTAGGTTATGTAAAATTATCAATAATTTATGAGGTTGATTAGCGTTTAAGTTTAGTTTTTATTAAATATTGTGTATTTTAGGTCCAGGATGGCAATTTCAACTATATTACGTCGTACTTTGATAAATGGGACGCTGTATTCCGCCGCTACTCTACGATTTGCTTCAAGCCAAGCTGAAAAAAAAGTATTCTTTGATGTAACTGCTGATGGGGAACCCCTGGGGCGCATAGTGATCAAACTAGAGACGGATCTGGTCCCAAAAACTTCAGAGAATTTTAGGGCCTTGTGCACTGGTGAAAAGGGTTTTGGGTATAAAGGTTCTTCATTCCACAGGATCATTCCTTCCTTTATGTGTCAAGGAGGCGATTTTACCAATCATAATGGTACTGGTGGAAAGTCCATTTATGGTCGCGTTTTCCAAGATGAAAACTTCAAACTTAAGCATACTGGCGCTGGAACCTTATCAATGGCTAATGCTGGCCCTAATACTAATGGATCTCAGTTCTTTATCACCACTGCACCAACACCCTGGCTTGATAAAAAGCATGTTGTCTTTGGTTCTGTTGTTGAAGGTATGGATGTTGTAACTAAAATGGAAGGTCTTGGATCTAAAAGTGGAAAGCCCTCTAAGAAAGTTGTGATTTCTGAATGTGGTGAGTTGGACTAATTACACACTCACAGTATATTAAGTATAGTTATTGTAGTACAAACAATAATGTAGTGTCTATACCTGATTGTGTTAAGTAATTTGTTGAAAAATCAGTAGATATTATGTTAACAAAATAGTAAATGTAAATAGAATAGGGGCTGGGTTCCCAAGTAGATTATTCTTGCTTGTAAATGTTTGTAGGTTTTACTAAAGACAAATATTGTACACAGGTGATTATCGTGAAGAAATTGCTATTAAAAAAGCAACTCAGTGACTGCATTTATATTAATGTCCTATTTAAACTGTTTTAAATTATTTGTGTATATTTCAAAGACAGCAGGAAAATAAAATATGTTTTAAAATAAGTATGCAATTTTATTAATCACTAAATGCAACAGATTAGTTTAGGAGTTGGTTTTATCAAACTTGTTTGGGTGATTGACATATCAACTTATTCAAATACGTTTAGGTCAGTATTATTGTAGTAATAAGGCATTTTTCGTTAAACACTCTCTTTCATATCAAACTATTAACCTCTCTTATCAATATTTGACAAAATTTACACAGACAACATTCCTGTCTTTTTCATTATCTGAGATAAATATATTGCTTTTAAAATACATGTTTATATTTAAATGATATAGTTAATAATTGAGTCCTTAATTCAGCAGCCCAAGAATTGACATTTTTTACACCTCAAAAATAGTACTTATTTAAAATAAATAAGTCTTTTGAACATCTTCTCATCTCAAATCCATTTATAAGAAGTATGATCATTTATACGGATATAATAGTATAACTGAGTCACATTTAGACTTTAATTAACAAAGGCAGTTTTCACTATTATATAGATGGCCTAAATTAATGTTTTATGCTAAAATCAGGTGTCCAAAATATACAATATTGTTCAAGACTAAAACTCAAAACTTTGAGGACCTTTAGTGGCATGCATAGAGCATTAATTGCACTCAACTTCGTAAAGTAGGATCACAACAGATAATAAACTTACCAGAAATAAATATTTACAAAAAATTCAAGATGCGGAATTTTGAAATAAATTGTTGTCAACTATTTACATTCAGTTGCAGAATTCATTCCTTCCCTCCTTGAGATCATTACTAATGTTTTTCATTCAAAGGTGTAACATACCCACAGTTTTAGTGATTTGTGCTTGTGTTTTTGTTCATTATAATTTTAAGTTACAATAATAGTAAGAGGAATGTTAACAGTTACATATTGCAGACAGAGACATTATAAAAATTTGAAGATAACAAACAGTAGGCAAGCATATGAGCACCATTCAAAAAATTATAAAAGCTTAGTGCAGATATAAAGGGTGTAGTAAAGTATGTGCATTTCAAAATAGTGTCAATATTCATTTGACTTTCTCGCATTTTAAGTTTATTTATACGAATGTACATATTTTTGTTTCTTTTTTTTAAATCTAGGTGGCGTCTAATTTATTCACTAACTAAACTAACAATGGTGAAGTATAACAGTCTGTAAATTATTTGCACTACTTTCAGAATATACACAAACAAAAAAAATTGTCGGCGGCTTTATACATAGCGATGTTAGAAGTATACACATCAATTTGAATTCCAATGATTTCGAATTTTAAGTACAACAAAAAGTATTTTGCTTTTTCATTAAGGTAATTGCACCTTGTTATTAATTGATTTAACTAATTACACTAATACAGTGTGATTCTTTATAATGTGCACATATCGAAATGGGGGAATCTATGCTTAATTTTATCGACGGAAAAATTATTAAAAAAAATCTAAATATTTTTTAATATTTTATATGGAATTTTTAAAAATTTTGTCTGCTACTGTGACCCCAGTGTAAACAAAACGGTGTAACTTTTAAACTAAATTATCTATCGCGATGAAACAAACTCCATAATGATTGGAAGCAATTAGGCGTCCTCGTAAAATGAAAATTGTGGAAAAAAACTACCCTCAATTGAAAATAAACACGTTTTTTGATCAAAAAAACTTTTTTTTGTCATAACTTTTTACATAAAATTGTTTCATCGCGATAGATATTTTTTTATTTACATAAAAAATATTAAGATTTTTTTAAATATTTTTTCCATCGATAAAATTAAGCATAGATCCCTCATTTCGATATGTGCACATTATAAAGAATCACACTTTATACAAAATTAAAGTAAAAATAAGAGTGATGCGATTTTTTAAATATTAAAACAACAGTCAGTTATCTATCACACTACATGATTAATGAAACATTACATTGATCTACGTGTTGTAGCTTGCAGCTTCAATGGAGTCAATACTAGAACACTAGTCTGCTGCTGAAGCAACAGATTTAGTTTTCATTAATAATTATATCAAAGCTTCGAAACTACATTTAAGATATGATTTGAAATCACTCATAATTTGTTCTATTTGCTAAATTTAGAATAAGTGTAGTTCATTTGAAACTTACTCATGTTCACTACGTTTATGACTCAGTCGTGCACAGCAGTAGAAAGCAATTGTTTACACTCGTTCGTATCACTCAACTGAGATTCAGTCCCGACACTAAAATGTGCAGATTGGGCTCTCTCACACGCAGGGGTCCAATCGAGTCGACGCCAGATGATCCACGCTTCGACCCTTCTGCATCTGCAAACTAAGCTCGTGGGGTTCCATCGTGAGGTGATGAGAGGAGGTTCGCTTGTGCTTCGTCTCCGGTAGCTTGGAGTCCTTAGAGCTCGTCCGCCGATGGCGCAGCACTCCGCCGCCGTCAATGAGCCTCTTGCTCTCCTCGTCCCCCGCACGCGACAGCGGCAGCACGGTGAGGTCGAGGTTCTCCATGCTCTTGAGCGCCAGGTGCTTGAGCTGCTCGAGGCTGAGGTCACGCGAGTCGGAGCGCGAATGCACCTTGAAGTCGCGCGAGCCGCTGCGCGAGTGCGACTCGCGAGGCAGGTCGCGCGACGCGGAGCGCGGGAAGGCGTCGCGGCGTGAGTCGCGTGAGTCGCTGCGTACGGCGCGGTTGCGCTCGGGCTCGTCGAGCGAGTGCTGGCGCGCGCGGGGCTCCAGCTGGATGGTCTTGGAGTCGTTGCGCAGGTGACGCGATGCGACCAGGACGCGCGACGTCTTGCCGGCGGGTGCGCGCGACTCTTGCGAGTATTGGGACTCGGTGCGCTGCAGACGCCGCCCGTTTTCGTCTGTGGCGTCGGGCGGCTCCAGCGGCGTGGTGGTGGCCGAGCTCACGCCTGACATCACACCTGACCGGAAGCCGCTTGCGTTGTCCGCCGATGGAAGTTCTTCAAAAACTGTAAAAATATATACTTTAAAAGTGACTGCAAATAATTTTAACGCACCGAGTGCCACACGAGCAATGCGTTATCACAATGGCGTCTCTCTTGAGGTTCATCGTCATCATCATATCAGCCCGAAATCACCTATTGCTGGGTATAGGCCTCCCCATTCTTCCGCCACATGTCACGATCCGTTGCGTCTCTTATCCAGGTGTTTCCCGCGACTGCAGGGTTTGCCACATACAATGTTTGAAGAACAAGATCAATTCAAGCAGTAATTTTGTCTTACGTTTGTCGAGACTGATGATGGAGCCGGCGATGTCTTTGTGCGGGTCGAGCGGCGGCGAGGTCTCGAGGTGTCTGCGACGTCGCACCAGCCACCAGTCCGCCATGAATATACCCAGCGCCACTATCTTGATACCGCCACACAGGCCGACGTATCTGTAATATCAGGTTCAATTTATATAAAGCTCTATTAATCAAGTGGCATGTCCCTAGAACGCTGCTTCTTTTGGCGCTTGAAATACATTGACAGGAGCTGTTAGTAACAATTTGTAAAAAAATAATTAACAACCTATGCCGCACTTCACAATGCAACTCAAAATACTATCCAGCATTTGCAGTGTCAGTTTACCTGTATCTAAACTGTTCGATATCATAGAGAAGACAGCGGCCCCCTTTCTCTCCGCTGCAGGATTGTTTCCACAGTAGACACGTCGAGTCGATGAGGTTGCCGAACACGATGGGCGCGGGAATGTACCCGAACAGACGGAATATCACGAACTGCATGCCGAGCGCGAACGAACGCTCTTCCTCGCTCACCGATCTGTGGAAAATACAACGTGTTTTATTTTATGTGACGTGATTATTCGACTGCGTACGTAGGCGACCCTGGGGTCGATGTCTAGTTCGGTTCAAGAGTTACTGGGGTTTTCTATTTGGATTTTCTCAGTTGCAGTCACGGAGTCTGGATTTATGCCTGCTTGTAAATAGGCTTGTCTCTATTACAGATAACTGGTGTGCGATTTGTGAAAGAAATCTGGTGTACTATAATAGTACACCAGATTGCTTTCACAAATCGCACAATCGCCAATAATAGTGCGGGACCATTTTGTGCAGCACAAAACGTTCGTGGACTGAAGTGCAAAACCGTTTCCGCCGTTCGTCGTTAACACGTCGGTAAACAAAGTAAAATAACGCACCTCAGCACGATCATAAGCAGCGGCATCTGCGTGACTGCAACAACGAAGGTCATGAAGAACAGCAGCACGAGGAAGGGGAAGATGGTGGTGCAGGGCGGGTTGCAGGCGCCGGCCGTGGCCACCGGCACCACCGTGACCTCGCTGTACTGCCCGCGCAGCGCCGCCGCGCCGCCCAGCACGGCGCCGCCCGCGCCCAGGATGCCCGCCATGCTCTCGCGGCTGTTCTCGTGCACGCCTGGGGACGAATGGCTTATTATTACACTCTTTTCTGCACAACCATCTGCACCTTAAACCCATGGGATATAGGGCGAAACCAATGTTAGACCACTGCTCAGGTGGCTGCATACTGGTTTGGTAAAATTTGAGTTTAATTGACACGGAAAGAAGATTACACTGAGGACTAAGGACTTGTGCGAGTGTTACCTACACGACATAAGTAGAAGGTAAAGCCAGCCTTATACGAGATACAGGGGAACGATCAATGTGGAGACACTCGGGGGAGGCCTATGTCCAGAAGTGGACATCTTTCGGCTACAATGATGATGATATCCAGTCTGGCTACTATAGAACCCTAATAACCCTCATGCGGGGAATAGAATTTGTTCTAGATCGTGATCGTATAATGATATGCGTATCAAGAGGCGATAGCCATTTTGTTAACGACGAAAATGTAGTGAGAAAAATGTTGAGTATGAATGTTGATGGCTATAAGAGTAGAAGACCAAAGAAAGGATGGATGGACTGTGTGAAGGATGATATGGGACAAAAAGGAGGTGACTGCTGAGATGACGAGTAAGAAATAAAGAAGTATGGAAGCAATAAAACATTTTACGCCGACCCCAAATAAATTAGGATAAAGGGCAGGAGAATGAACTTAAAGAGAGGGGATACTCGTCTACGGCTTTAAGTTAAGTGTCTTTAAACTCACATGCACAGCTAGTAAAGTTGGAAAGATAAATATCATAGAGGCGTTTCTTGTCTACGGCTTCAGCTTAAGTATCATGAACTCACATGCACAGTTAGTAAAGTTGGAACGCGAGGAGAAGGCGGCGCACCCGGCGTGGCAGGGCGAGAAGTACGTGAGCCCGTTGTTGCCGCACACGGGCTCCATGTCCGTCTCCGTGCACAGGCAGTTGAAGTTGCACGCCGCGGTCAGGTTCACCTTGAATGGCTCTAGGTTTCTGAAAAATAATGGGATGATAATATAGCCTGTTTCAGAGGAATGGAAAGAAATAGTTTTGACCAATTTTTTTGGATAAATGTTAAATAAATATGCTGTGGAAAAAAATATGGACCTCAGATAATTCCATATTCTTCTCCATTACATCTAAGCTTTGGAATGAGCAACTGTAGCTCCACCTCCAGGCATAATAACCGACAGTCCACTGTCAGTAGATGCGTCTTCTTTTAGACTATTCAAAAGTGCCTGGGGGGTTAAAATGGCCACTTTAGCAGATCATAATATGAATATTGTTACAACAGCCTGCTCACAGCGTGCCACCCTAGCCAGCCAATGACAGCTAACCATAACCATGCCACTCTAGCAAACCATAGCCTTGCCACTCTAGCATACCATAGCCATGCCACTCTAGCATACCATAGCCATGCCACTCTAGCCAGCCAATGACGGGCAATGACTCGCGAGCCAATCACAGTCAAGCGAAGACACCGCCATAACTACCGGATGCCTCCGGTGGGGATATCAGTCTATATAATGCCCTGTAAGCTCAGTTTCGAGGTCTTGTCGCGCTCGATTGTGAAACCTGTAAGTCGAGACTCTGTCCGAATAAAATAATGAATCAGTTCCTGTCTATTCTTTACCACTGTCGTAACAGTCAGAAGTGGGATCGAATAAAAAAAAAAAAACCTACGATAAAACGACTCTCTGCTACTTAAAAGTCAACGGTCACCTACTGTGGAGGACGAGGTCAAAAATTCAAACGAAGAACGTACGTCGATGCACACCGCCTGCAAGGAAAATATTGTCTCCCATCCCAGTATCACAAGGCACAAATTGAAAAAGCGGGTGACAATCTGGATGGAACACGAAGCGACTACCCTCAGTATCGCATCGTTCATTCCATAATTTGACCTTGAAAAAGAAGACTGCGGCCAGTAACCACCTGTGAGACACTTTGAGTTACAAGAAGTATCCATCTCTCTGCCAGCAACGGTTCTACGGTAAATTAAGACTACCTAAAGGTTGTCAACAGCAACCAAGGACATGGAAGGAAGGAACCGACCTACTTCACGCTGAGAGCTGCCAGGAACCATGCATAAATAACAAGGTCAGTAAACATGCCAATATTTGCCAAATTAGCCAAATGCCATTAGCCAAATATATAAGCCAAATGTGTTTTACCATGGAGTGCCCCATGAGTTGATAATTATGCGAATCGTAGACAAAATAATTTGGTAAGCCCGATAAGTAAATCTAATCATAGTCAGTTAATCTGTATAATATTATCCCGGTACGAAAAAAATATGTTTTACGAGTAGGTACTAGTTGTGTACTAAAGAGTTGAGAACTTAAAATGTACATATTTAGTTCAAGTGCGCATTAGATTATCCAACAATAACAATTCCAAAGTAAATCATGTAGATCAGATACTTATAAATAGCTACAATAATTTTATTAAACTATTATCAGAGATATAGATATTCCTGGGCGATCTCTTGCTACCGCCAGCCGATATTCAAACAGTTTTAGACTTATTGGATAAAGTTCTTGACAGATTGAAAACGAGGAACTTAAAATTAAATATGAGGAACTGCTAATTTTTACATATTTCTTAATTAGGGTATAAAACATCATGACGCGATGGCATTCAACCAGGTGAATTTAAGTTGATCGTCTTAATTTCTCATACCGAGTAATGTAAACGAAGTGCGTCAGTTTATTCTATCTAGTTCTATCTAGTTACTAAAGAAAGTCCATTCATAACTTAGCAATAATAGCTCGCCCGTTTATCAAACTTAAAAAAAAAAGTACGATGTGGGTATGAGGCAAGTCACATAAATCTTGTTATAAAAAAAAAAAAATGTTATAGGTCGGTACAGTACGATCAAATTATCTTGGCAGGTCTGAACATAGGCTCTGCGAACTTTTGCGCATGTATACTCGCGAAGAAAACTGTTATTGCCTGATAAACACATATACGATCAGAAAATACCTAATACAGTGAGAAAATACAAATGAAATAAATATCAAAACACTTTTAGATACCTAGTCTACATTTTTAACTCCATTTTCTCTTTCCCCTTTCATATACTGAGTTAAATCGTAAATATTTTTTCACGCCTTGCTATTTAAAACACTACTATACTTTGGTGGCATATTTGACGAAATAAGTGCCCACTAACTTTTCTAACAAATAATAAAAAATAACAGTAATATTAAAAACAACAAACAAAAACACAACGAAAACTTTTCTAATCGAATGTGCTCAAGACAGAGATAGCAACACAAACACCAAACAAATGCTGTCGTGTGACTGAGATATCGTCGCTGCGCGTGCGAATCCGCGTAAGAGCAACTTGTAAAGACCGCGTATTTACTTTTTGATGATTTTACAGGAGGAAGAAAAAACTGAATATCTCAGCGATTTCAACTCTTATTACCGACTGAACTTATTAGCTAGTTCTTTACATATTTATTTATTGGATAAAATCGTAAATTTGCTCGTAATTGGCTTAGATTTTGTGTAAAGTCACTTACGCGGTTTTGTTTGAACTAATATTACAAAATAAGTAGACTTTTATCAAAGGTACGCGGTTTTGAAAGAAAACAATTCTGTAAATGTGTATGTATTTATTATTAAAATAATCAAATCTAACAAAAAATATTTTGTATTTATTATCAAAATCAGTTTATTAAAGAACCTATTTATATTTTTTAACAGAGATCTTATTACAAAAGTTTAGACTCCTTAAGCAAGAGATCAAAATAATCATCTAAAACTAAAATAAGAACTGTTTATGATTACTTAAAGATTAAGCATAGGTACGTACCTACATACATAATGAAAAAAAAAAATATTTTTAAGAATAAAAACTTGGAATAACAAAAATAAACCTTCTACTACGTTACGTACGTTCTTCCAATAGAATCAGAAAACCTTCAACAACCTTGGTCTTCTAGGCAATGGGACAAAATCATCTGAAAAGTGAAGTTTATATTGTATGGTGCCACTTGGATTATATCTTAGTGATTTTGTTTCAATAAGACAATGATCACCTACTCCTCCGCCAGGTCTTATTGATTCATAAATCAGGTAATCTTTGATTAATGTTCTTGCTGGTATAAGATCGTTCTGAACAAATTCTGTGCCCTCTTTCTATCATTCTCTGTCTCATAACTTTCGTTCTCTTCCAATTGTTTTACATTTGTAATGCCTGATAAGTTGACAAAAGAATGATTTAAAATCAATTTGATTTTCTGCCACATATGAGATTCAATTGAAGATCTATTCTGGAGGGTCCAAAATCGTCGTAAGGGTAGTAGGTAAACTCGGATATTAAACTCTCAAAGGTATTTCTGGTGTTAAATTTTTATTCGTAGACAAAGGTGTTGACACTGGTTGTAGTACTGCTTGATTTTGACAGTTATATTTATTTAATATTTCTCTCTTCATAGGTAACAATATTTTTCGCCTTTCCGATAACTCTCGCAAAGTTGCGACGTTTTCTTTAATATCCGCATTTTCTAAAATAAAGTTATCTTGGTCATCCATCATTTGGGTAGTTACTTGTTAATGCAAGGATGTATCTATAAATAAGAAAAGAATAATTATTCGTTTCAGTAAAATGCAATACCGCGTAACTTAGAACAAAACAAATAAATCATACGATGTCAAGACCGCGTAAATACTTGTAAGGGGTTATATTAGTCAGAATTAATAAACTAAAACAGAATAACGTGTAATTTATATATTCTAGCATAAACACATTACACACGAAGAGTAATAAATTATTCAAACATACTTACATGGTGGTTAATCATGGCAAAATCATTATTTTCGGGAGCACACACTAATCACGTCACTTTTTTCTCACGGCCGTAGTAAATACGCGCACTTGCTTCCACCTTTCAGGTCTCTTACTGTTCCGCGGTATTGTTTCGATAGCAGAACTGACGTTTCTCATTGGATAATTCAAATCAGGTGAAGTCTATTATAAGCCAATAGGCGTTTGGAATCAGCTAGCACGATATTCGAATTTTGCGCGTTTTGCTGTTACGCGGTATTAACAAACTGCTCTTACGCGGTTTCGTACGCGCAGCGACGATATAATACCTCGTACCGAATATTGCCGAACTTGCACGAAGGTCACGAAGTTAACAAAAAGAGATGTGCATGTGCATGTGCAATGGGTGTCGTTTAATCGATTATTCTTCGAATCGATTGAAATTAAGTAATAAAAAGATGTTTCTATTTAATTTTATATTGAGGTTTTAAATATTCGTAAACATTCGTTATTCAAGAAGTCTGAAATAGATTTCTAAAATATAAGTAAATCATGTCTTATAACAGAGGAAACATAAAGTTACTTTACATTTTTTTTTTGATAAAGACGAAAACTCAAATTAATGATTAAATTCACTTTATTAGTTAATGTATTCACTTAAATATCTTCTAAACACTAATAATAACGTATTCCAAATAAAATTAATCGATTACGATATTTGATCGTATAGAGGATTGATTGTGTTTATGTAAGGTGCATCTCTAGCCTATACTCCGCCCCCCGAACTTCACCTCATGTCACCATTTGGTTCCTAATAAATGTTACTGCGCAGCGTTCTGCACGAAGTTCGGACCTGCCAAGATAATTTGTTCGAACTGTATTAGTGATTATGTAGGTACGATCCTAGTTTTCCAACAGAAATTCACACGTATTGCAGGTATTGCACGTATCTTTTATAAAGTAGATTGACGGTAGTTTGCGCCCTGTCTTTTAGTTTAGTCGCGTTACAAGTCAGATAGAGTGTTTATCATGATTTTGGGCTTGAATCCCTTGCAGTGATAAAATTGTTGCTAAGATTTCGTATTATGACGTGTTATGTAAAAATGTCCATGTAATTCGGACTGTACTGCAGTACGCGATACAATGATTAATCATGGTTTTATGCCATGTATTGCCCGATATTACTTTTCACTATGGTGACCGATGAGCCAAAGCCCAAGCAAGCTAAAACGAAAAGCCAAAGTCAAAGTCTATGCCTATCTTAGGTAAGTAGATCGTTCGATAGATGCCGTTTATTGTGTACCATTTAGACGTGAACGATTTGTTCAGTACTGTGCAATGACAAGATGAAAAGCCGAAAAGTAGTATTGTTTTACTGCGAAGTGGATGTACAGATACCTATAGTGAGTAATTGTGTAATCGTTGATGGTAGGCTATAACGTAAACAAACCTTTACGGTACCAGATTAGTTGTGTGAGTTGTGTCAAACTTCGCGCGATGGAAGATATTACAAAATGCATCATGACAATAACAAGGAGTAAAACGAAGTTCTGAATTTTATAAATATCAACAAAATTTCTGATTTCCAAAAATAACCCGATTTATAAGTAAATATTATTATGTGACGTCATGTTTACATTGTGCGTACTGTAAAGGGGATAATGTAGGAAAGAGGGTTAACGACATCCAATTCTAAATCTAACTTAGCTCTGATAATACATGACAGTAGCAAGCTAAATTTTAATTTTAAAATGGTGATAAAACTGATGTCCTGAAACGAGGCTGCGCCTGTGGGTGGGTATCTTGGGGGCCAGAGTTGCATTAACTTAACATTAGTACTTAAAAGCTTTAAACACATAAAATTAATATATTGGAAAAATAGAAAAACGTATTCTTGTGTATTGGTGTGTATAAGTAATGAAGTTTTGCCATCGACACGCTAAGAATTATGTGTGTGAGTATGTACATGTATGTATGCGTGCGTCTTAATGGTATGATGTAATTAACTTAAATTGTTTCTTCCGTTTCTTCAAACGATAGTTTGGCAAAACAGTTTATTTATATTTTCTTACATGAAAAATGTTTCATGTTTTTAATGTCGCAGATAATATGGAGTTCTTATAATACTGTTAATATTACAACCGGGTACCTATAAGCCTTACGATTTATCCCAGATCGGGTTGCTCCAGGCAACCAGGGCAATCTAGGTGCGGTAGGGTTATCTCAGAAATGGGACGTAACTTAGATACAAGGTGAAAAATGATAATTCAAATTCAAACTCTTTAATTCAGACAAGTGTCCATAGTGTTAGTAACAACAAAATAACTTAACGACTAGGGTTAGTAAACTTAGTATTATGGCAAAAAAAAAAAAAAAAGGAAAGGAAATATGTTAATAGTGTGATTTACAAAAAAAAAACTATGATTATGTAACTTTGGCGCCAGGCGATGACTACTGGCGGCAACAAGGTTTAATGCTTTTAACATCACGCATGTAATACCCAATGGGTTAGGCAGAGGTACTTATACTCATGAGTACACACACATTTCGCCAGTAAATTGAAATGAATTAAAAAGTGTTTATTCATGGTTACATCCGTGCTACATGGTATATTACTTCTGTCATACTGTAAAACAGTGATATTTAATTTAAATGTAACAAATTGTTGGTACGTTTCCATCAATAACAACGTCACTTTTACCTGCAACTAAACACATTTATTGAACACAAAAGTTGACTATAACGTAATGCTATAACATTTAAGTTGCGTTAAAACACTTTAATTAATAGCGGTGAAGCCGAAAACATAAGCTAGTATGGCATAAATATATACTTATACAACAATAAATAATCATAAATGGAATCTACACATCTCTTGTAATGAGGTTTTTACATAGGTGTTAAAAACAAACTTCCCTAATTTATTTTAAAAGACATTTTCGTGGTACAGCTATTTTCTTAATCGTAAGGTATGTCGTTAAAAATTGTTGGTACTAAGCATTTCCTACATCTTTGTCCATAATAATTAGTACAAGTGGGTACCTACTACAAATCTTCTTATGCATTTATTCCTTTTACTTCAGCTTAAAGTCCCATGCTATAGGGAGCGACCCAGGTTAACTCTTGTTCGTTAGAAGATTGGTTTTCTGGCCCACATTAACTGATATTGAGGAGTTAGGTAATGATTGACATAAACTAAGAAGTGTGAAAGGTCATATTATATGATACAACGGGTTTACAGGTTGAGTATCCGCTGTAACATATCGTAGCAGTGCTTTTGTCTGATAGCACCAGTAGTGTGAAAGAACAATTGAAAACCGAAGATTTCATAAATCTCCTGAGAGGTCTATTGCCCCATTTTAACTTGGTTTTTCTGAGCTGACTTGTAATCACTGTTTTCTTGTTTCCATTGCGGGAGCAATTGTTCCAGGACGGCCGAATGTTACAACAGCCTGCTCACAGCGTGCCACCCTAGCCAGCCAATGACAGCTAACCATAACCATGCCACTCTAGCAAACCATAGCCTTGCCACTCTAGCATACCATAGCCATGCCACTCTAGCATACCATAGCCATGCCACTCTAGCCAGCCAATGACGGGCAACGACTCGCGAGCCAATCACAGTCAAGCGAAGACACCGCCATAACTACCGGATGCCTCCGGTGGGGATATCAGTCTATATAATGCCCTGTAAGCTCAGTTTCGAGGTCTTGTCGCGCTCGATTGTGAAACCTGTAAGTCGAGACTCTGTCCGAATAAAATAATGAATCAGTTCCTGTCTATTCTTTACCACTGTCGTAACAATATTTTACGAATTTAAACATAATCATATTATTTTCCTCTTATAATCTATTTTTCTAATTGTTCATAGACGCATTACTATTATGATAGATCTATTTTACGCTTTTTAACGCAATTCATATTATGACCTGCTAAAGTGGCCATTTTAGACCCCTGGTCTTTTTGAAATAAATGCGTTGACTTGATCAGTCATCCCAAAAACGACTGCTTATGAGACTGCTATAATAATAATGAACACAAAATAATACATACGTGTGATTAGTATAAGGTATAGTAGTCCCAGCCATCTTGATGTTATCGCATCCGAGGAAGAACAGTAACGCGTAGCAGGAGAGACAGATAGTGTTGGAAATGAGCACGAACTGCACGGCTCCCTTCGGACGGAGCTCCAGCCTCTTGAGCAAACAGCCGCCCATGAAGATACCGATGCATGCGCCCGGGATCGCGATGGAACCTTTACAAACAATAACGTGGGCACTTGGTTATAAACTAACTAAAGAGTTTCAAGGTCGAAAAATAGGCCCTTTGTTCGCAGAGCAGAAACAAAACAACTTTTTCACTCCTCTTGCTCAAAAAGACCGTCATAATAGCGTACCAGAGCGGGCGTAAAATTGCATTTATTGCCCTACTAGGGGAAAAAGTAAATCTCGACGTGCTCTCCCCCGTCTGCCGCGACCTGCGCAGTGCGTGATGCATTTAGCTTCAAGTATAAAACAAATTGGTATCACCCAGCGTATCACAGAACGCATCAATGTTCTCCCAACTAGGCCACAACCATCGACATCAAAGGATGAGTCAACTCAGCTGATTGTGTATTCAGAAAATTCGAACGAGGGACCCTCAAACCTTGAACAACGTTTTGTATCTCCTACGTTTACCCCACAGATTACACAATGTTCGTCTTCACAGAGGACTGAAATTAAGTTGCCGGGAAAAAACATATCATTTTTGAACAACTGTACAAATTGTACATTTAATTTTTAATAAAAAATAAACTTTCATATTGAACATGGTTATTTTATTTTCTCGCAATCGTAGTGAAAAGTACGGTGTAACACACGGCGCTATTTACTACCTCGCTAAAGCTCGGTAGTAAAACTACCTCGTATATAATGGGTCATTTTAGGCCCTTGTATTACAATGTACTATTTGCAAACAATGCAACCGTCTCACGAAATTACACAAAGAAATTGTAAACAACCTTAGTACCGGGAGCCGGTCTTGCCTTTTTTTGCCACCGCATAACTGTCATGTCCGATCCCTACAATATAACATACACACAGGTAATTACAATTGATTACCTAATTTGATATTCAGGCGGTTGACAATAAAACTACGATCATTATAATTGCAAACGCTTGTTTATGATGTCCTTGTGATAGTTATTATTTGTGACATGGAAATCATCAAATTACCCAGCCTGCTCTCGGCGGAGAGGAAGGATGTGTCAGACTTGTACTGACTAAAAACCTCTCATGTTCCTTCTCAGTCCTTTGTGTTAAGGAAGCAGCATCAACATCACATTCCCGACTACGGCAAAGCCAAAAGGAATGGTTATTATTAACCGACTTTCGACAACTACGACAACAATCACTTTGTTAGACGTAGTAAAGTCATCCTTCATCCTTACTCTGATAGTCTTATATTATTATTGTCTTTAAAAATACTTATACTCAACAGTTAGGGGTGATGTAAGCCTTGTGTGTAGTTCTAAATAACGGTGCTTATCTATCTATTTTAAAACAATTAAGTGGTAAGATGAACGGATACTTATAGGTGACGCAAGCGCTGTCGACATCCGATCGTCTGCTCAGATTAAGGCATTGTGTATAAAACCGCTGTTGCTACACAGCATTATTAATACTCGCTGCATTCGTTTGCAAGATTGGAAACAATGGGTGAATGATGTTTGATTTCTTAAAATTTCAAAAGTCAAATTTCTCAGTGCAAAATGTTTTAAGATCAGCAATATTTGTTTCCAATATAAATATTCATGGATATGGCCACATGTACTGCCTGGGTGAGTGACTACAAACCGTATAGGTACACCTAAGTTAGTTTAGGTAATCATTTTAGCGAATCTCACTTCAGACGCACTTTACACCGGTACCCAACTGCTTGGCCGTAGAAACAGGAAGATATAGCGGAACAAAGTGCTCTATCACTTTCACTCCTATTTATTTTAACGTAGGCAAATTCTCTATTTCTAAGCATGAAGACTCGATTCGATTAAACCAAAGTTTTATTGTGTTATTGTTTTTAGTGTCCGATAATTTTAGTACAGTCGAACAAGCATACAGCCAACTAACTTGTTTTTACTTGTATGACTAGGTATACAGATAAATTTAGAGAACGATGTCAAACAATACAGCGTTTGGCAACAGTTGCTTAGTGCAAAACACTTTATAAAAAAAAATTGCAACCAATATTTTTAGCTAACTATAATTATAAAGTCTACCTATATACTTATTAGCTTGTTCGACTGTACCAGCCTCAGAGTCTGTATTTGTGCCGTGTTGATGGCGTTTTCTTCGCCTGCACTACGCATAACTGGTGAAAACTGGGTGTGTGTATCATACATAATCATTATGTACACCTCTGTAACTAGGAGCTCTCTTGTACGAAACTAAATCGCAATGGCCGTCTCCATAATTTCATTAATTTAATACAAATCTATTTCTGGAAGTGTAGCTCTGATTATAATCAAAGTTATGGGACTTAGTGTTTCAATGATATTTTAAATTGAAACCCAAAGTCCTAGGGATAGTCCCTATATAGTCCCTTCGGGGATAGCAGGCGAAGTTTATGTAGGTATTCTAAAGCTTACCAGTAAACACGCTAGCCTGGCTCTTGCCCAGACTGAACTGCGTCTCCAGGTACTTGGGCAGGAAGACGACGAAGCCCGAGACGATCATGAGCTCCATGCACGCGCCCAGGCACGTCACCACGTACACCGGGTTCTTGAGGAGCCGCCACATCGATACGGGTATGTCTGCGGATTGCGAGTTAGATAGAATTCTCTTTATTATGTCATCAACTACCTAGCCTTTTCCTAACTATGTTGGGGTCGGCTTCCAGTCTAACCGACCAGTATTTTACAAGGAGCGACTGCTTATGTGACCGACATAACCCAGTAAATACTTGATAATCCTTTGGTAAATCTGGTATATAATGGGTGATCCTTATAACCCATCCACGGATCAACCTAAGTAACCACGCCATAACTTAAAGATCAACCCCAGCGGCTCTTAATATTTAATCACGAGCTCATCCAATTCTCTTTATTATGTACTCCATACTGTCAGGTCAGATGACGTATACCTACTTCCTTGCTAATCTATGCTGTCTCCCAAATTATTCAACAAAGATAAATTATATTTACAGAATACCAAATAAATAGACTGTACCTTTGATATCTTTCCCGTAGCCGGTATCCTTGATATCAGTCTGCGGCTTGGCTGGTGTTTTAGACGTGGATGCTCCACTGGCAGCCGCAGCTTTCTCCACCAGTCTGATCTTCTCCTTCTCTCGCACCAGGACTTTAGGGAACGAGAAGAAGGGAATGGCGACCAGTATGAGGAGGAAGCCACACAGTAGGAAGCCACCCCACCACATCCCTACCCAGCGGTGGTCACCGGGATCTGGAACAAACATTGAGGAAAACTTATTGGGGAATCCAACACGAAATTCGATAAGGATAAAGATACCAAGAAGCTTTGTTGAATGTTATAAATATGCAACGATGGATGGCCATATATAATATGTATAACTTGCCTGCGGTCAGGTTTACTCACCTATTGAGATGATGGTGCCAGAGAACGAGTCCATGTGGAAAGATAGCAAGTATGCGCCGAGCAGGAACCCGAGGACTGGGCCGAAAGCCGCCATGCTGTACATACATCCTATAAACAAAACAGTAAAGACATTTAGTTTTATAATCGAAATATATAAACTATCTGTGTGCCAAACATCCGAAGCCGTTCAGTAGTTTATGCGTGCAAGTATATTATAACAAATATACACAAATATTTTGTATTTATAATACTATCTACCTAGTACCTAAGATAATAATATAAGCATTACAATAACCTAATTATAGAATGATATTCATTATTCAGATTATGTCTTTTATTAGGATTATGATATAATCAACAAAATATAGATGAACATTTATCTTTCACGGACATTATGCAACGAACAACAAATTAGCTCCTATCAATCACTACTAGCATAAAGGTATGAGAAAGATATCATATCATTCGCATTGTCCTTTTGGTGACGTGGGTAATGTGTCAAACAGTAAGTGCACCCGGCACTCCGATACTGTGGAAAGTAGGTCGCGTTGTGTGCGGCTGCAAATTGCGCGTATTCCACCGCTAATATCAACGGCTTCCCAAATCTGGTAGCGTGAGAAATAATTCCATACGCTCCGTTAACTAGGTATATTATTCTGAATTATTCACAACCTTCAAAGGTCGACTAGAACGTTCAAATTACGTTACACTGATAAAATCGACCGGACAAAATTATACTCCTTAAAGAAAATAATGGTAATAAGAAAACTCGCTATAATGAATGCTGTGACTGGTGTAAGATTGTATTGTGAAAATATTGCGTGCTGGTGATACTTGCTTCCATAACTTTCAATTTCATTCAATTTTGTGCAGCAAGTGCTTATTGTAAGAGATAAATGTTTGTGCAAACGAAGTTGTCTTGTGACGGCATTGCCAGAGTCAAGTATTCCTGAACCCCGACGATATCTTGAGACAAGAAAGTTTGAAGTACGCAGTACGACTTTCATTATAAAATAAAGCGGACATAAATCGATCGATATAGACCTCCTTCTGGCGTTGCGAGTGGCTGTCGGAACCAGGTCGCGTCCATAGGAGTCTTAACGTGAAGGGCCTTATTAAAACTCCTCTCTTCAATGGCGCTTCAACGAAGTAGGTTGTCAGAAAACAAAATACTTATAAATATTCAGTTTTCCTTCGATCGATTACAAAACAAACATTGAAACAGAACAATGAAAAAAAAAATGTAACTTAGCAGTGTTATGTGTTTATTGAAATGGTTTTTTCAGGACAATAACAGTAAGTACAAGCCCATCAGCTGTAATATAGGAACTGGGTCAAGGCCGCGGGCCCACGACTACGGTTCATTTCCAAGGCATCGCATTTTGATCGTGCCGGCACAATGTAGGATTCAATATAACGCTCCAAACCAAAATTTCACGTTAGGGTGGGACAGGCGTTATTTATAAGGTCTAAGGTATAAGGTCACGGCCTTCTTTTTATGTTCTAAATAAATTATTATGTGCATAATAAACATCAATTTCAGTTTTGCGAGGCTTAATTATCATTTCCATTAGAAGTCTAATCATGAATAAATCACAATAGGATACTATGAGTAGGCTGTCCGAGTGTTCTTTTCTATAGGAAAATACATTGTTTAATGATAAATGAGTAGCGAAATGAATTCACCTGATTAATTTATGGGTCACTATGATGGTCAACAACAGAGCAGGTATATTATATACTGATGTCATAAACATAAACTAGTACCGACCAATGAACTAAACCTGCTCGATCCATAGAGCACGGTTATCGTTCTAGAACGTTCTCCTCAAACATTACAAATAGCATGCTCCGGATCATCGACCTTTCACGTGAATCCTACTACTATTATATTATCTTACTCTATTACTGTAGTAGATAAACCGTAACAGCGAAATCGTGTGATGCATTAATAGGTGCGGCGGTACTTGATTCAAAACATTAATTTTAATTAGGTCTTTTGTAGGTAGTCACTATCTTCATAGTTCCATCAGTAAATATTGACGGTTTGCGTCTAGTTGCATGCTCCACCGCATATTATCGTATAAATAACAGCCGTGGTCATTATCTCGTACACAATGATGGTCAACATTTATATAGTACTGTCAGAAATGTTAAACATACTGAAATTAAGACTAACACGGTTATAATAAAGAATTCAATTTCAATGTTTGTAAACACGTTCCATTTGAACGCGTGATGTTGATAAAACATAATAAAATTCTTTGAGTTCTAGAGAATGCTATAAAAATGAGCAAACAAACAAAATTAAGCTAATTAAAGGTGTGGTGGTCTTAATGAAGTTCAGTGACTCGTGTTTGCAGTTTATGCATAGTTTATGTTAGGGGACACCGTCACACACGGGGATAGGTCGTGGGGACGGCACACCGCAGACTGGCACGACAATAAAGACATGAACGACTTCTGCAATATCAAGTGGACACGCTGACAGTCTGACAGTATAATAGCGTCACGACACAACACTATTGAAGTCGTTCCTAAGTTAACAAAGGGTGATAATAATTTATGAGATTTGAAGCGAGTCTGCAGCGATACGCCTTATGACATCAGCTGTGTATGATTTCATAGTTACGCTGATCCATTTCCCTAAACAAGTTTGAGAGAATACTAGTCAGTCACTACTAGACGTACACGCAGAGTATGCGCACGTTGTTATTACTCTCGTAGGTGCTACTACATCATCTGGAACACAATAATTGATTCATGTTTGACATCAGCGTAAGAGAATGTGTCTATTGATTTCGTGATAGTTGTCGGTAACTCAGAACAAACAACGGAATGAGTTATCGGTATAAATTAGACAAGTAGCAGTACGAATTGCCATCAGCACGGTCAAATTTAAGCGGGATGTATTGGAATAATCAGACAGAACCTGCAGTAGCAAACAGTACAAATTAAAGGACGCTGTACTAAGTTGTCCCTATACAAACAAGGAGGCTCTCTTTTGAATCTTTGAAAAGTTTCCCACACAATTTTAAACAGTCTTCCCTTCCCAAGTATAAAGACTCCATCCTCGAACTTGCTTATTCAAATGTTTTTAGAGCGTCTTTCATAATACTACTACGCTGCCGTGCTAATCGAGAGGGCAATAAGTCAAGAAATACGGTTTCGAGAAAATGGCTAGTAAAGTTATGTCAATATATTCTAGTCTTTGTGAAATAATTAAATACTTACTTGATTTTCATGTTGCATATTATATCAAATATGTGATTCTGTTAACACCAAATATTGAGCCACTACGAATCATTTTCTCAAAACCGCATTTTTTGACTTACGGGGAGTAAGTCAAAAAATGCTCTCAATTACCATTACCACGGCATTAGGTACGAGTACGAGGTGTATCTTACCTATATACATGCTGGAGGACTCTGGGCGCACGTGGTCATCCACGTAGGTGGTGCCGAGTGTGAGTAGCGGTGACCCCCCACAGCCCAGCAGCAGCTGCGCCACTATGAACACCATCACTGGCATGAATGTGCTCGGGGAACTCTGCCAAATTCATACAATAATCGCATCACGTTCTTCTATCGAAAGTGGATGTGGAATTTGACTTTGGCGACTGATGGATGTCTAAATATGTCAAGCAGCATCATCTGGGTGCGGAAATGCTTAATTTGGTAATCCATCATCTCCAATTATAAACATGCTAATTGCTGTTACCATCTGATATGATATGTAAGGTCCATATCAGCTCCATCTTATAGGAGAATAAAAAATCCAGAAGTAGACGAAAGACAAAAACAATGGGTACAAACAAACCTTAATGCAATTGTCAGGTCTGAGGTTGCTGGGGGGCAACCCCTGCGAGAGTCGTCCCAAGCCGCCCATATCCTGCTCCAAAGCACGAGGCAGTCGACAGATGTTGTCGTCAGATTTATTGTTCATCAAAGTTTCGCTATTCACTTCCGCTATAAAGTGCGGAACGACGAACACTAACGACCCGATACCCATAATCACAGCACCTAAAATAACATATCTCATAAACATTTTGTTGCTGCGTGTGAAACTGAATTCGCTCCATATTGAAATGGAGGAACAAAGGCTGTCTTTAATAAGCAATTGATAGCCAGGTCAAGGCTGGACAAACAGCCAATAAAGTAATGTAAGCTTAAAGGCGTTGTGTAACACTTAAACAAATAAGATTGGTTATGAAATATGTGCAATAAGTAAGCTAGAAGGTGTTTACGTCCTTACCGACTGCGATCCAAACTGGAATGTGTCTCCTACTGCCGAGATAAGATACGAAGATCACGGTAATGACGTTACCGATCTCATAGCTGCTCGCGATGAGTCCGGACAGACTCGAAGGGATTTCGAAGCGTTTTTCGATTGTTGTGATCACAGAGTTTATGTAGCCGGAGCTCAACGCTTGTTGCAGCGTTACCAGGAACGAAAGGAAAAATACAAACACCTGAAAGAAAGCATCCATTACAAATGCTCTTTTGCAAATTTAATACAAGTCTTTCGCGATTTCTTCTAAGTTTACTTACTTTAATACTAGAAAATTGCTGTATGAAAAGCGGCCTCCACGACAAGATACCGCAATCTCTTGCGTCATGAGGAATGTCTAATATCTCTGGGTACAGCTGCCGAGGTTTTTCTCTTTCCTTGTCCCGCTCCCGATCTCTACAAACAGATGGAAAATATGCGTAAGTTCCCGTTATAACATTATTTTTGCTGCAGCTAGATGAATAAAACAACAGCAGCTGTGAATATAAATCAATCTATTCACGGCGCGTGCGCAGGTTGATGTACTGACAGGTATTGCCAAACTTTCCGTTGGGTCATCCAACTTGACATTGCTAAAACTAACATATGAGTACATTATTGTAAAGTGACAGTAAATTAATGTCTCATGCCGAGCGATCTCGAATTTAAACGAGTTCGTCGGTTCCGGTGTCATAAGTGCGAATGAGGGCTCGTGTGAGTACAATGCACTGATGTGACCATATATTAAATTACTACACAATGCGCACTTGGCTTCGGGTTGCTGAACTTTCTACCAGAATATCAGATAATAAGGTCATATATCTCGTGGATAACACGAATGATAAACTTTCTATCTATGTTCACCTGTCGCATATGCCAGCTGAAGGGTTTCGGCTGTGGCACTTGATGGACTCCCGCGGAGGGTGTGGCGGGTGCGGGGGAGTGCTGGGCCCCGCCTCGTCGCCTGCGCCGTCCGTGCAGCCCGACTCCGCGTACAACCCCGTCATCGCGTACATTGACTCTTGCCTCCTGCAAATGTAAGTCCTGTTAATATTTAATGAACTCCTTGCGCCCGTGACCCACTCTCTTTACTGGGCATAATCAATATATGGTGGCACAACTGTATGTTAAACAGACATAACATAACGCCTGTAATCCCTGAAGGGTTAGGCAGAGGTGTAGTAAGTACACCCACATCGCCAGTTATTTTTTAGTCCCGTGTAATAGGGGGCGAGCCTATTGTCACCAAACGGGCACATATCCGGACTCTAGAGTCCGGATATGTGCCCGTTTGGTGCTTTCTTAGTAGCAGCTAGCTGCTACTAAGAAAGCATAATTATTAACTACGCCTGTATATTGTTTACTGTAAAAGTTTAGTACTCAACGTACAACAGCGTAACCGGTATATATTTTGCCACGGTTGTCAATTATTTTCTTGCTTTTCACGGAATCTAACGTTTTGTAGGCAATAGCTAGGCATTTAGTAAACGATGGAAAGTACTAAGCGCACGGTGGGAATCGTGAGCATTGTTTACAAACAGACGCAACAATCACACCGTTGAACCGAAGCGTTGAATGGATAGGCAATAAGAAACCACGCTTTTTACTAGTAATAATTATTAGAAATACAAATGAAAACCTGTTTAATAAGAGGTTGAGCTGTTCCGTTCTTTCCGGCATTTGGGCACAAGTTACGATTACTTCACAGACACAGAGATAAATAAAATAACTTCTTAGAGCGTAACTGCAACGTTAATACATACGACACACATTAGACAGTCATTGTCCAAATTACAGCAGTAAGTATTATCTATCACTATCACACGGTTTATTTTAGCACACCAGTGTGTAACGTGGTGTGTCCCTAAACATTGGCACTAAGTGACTAAAGATGACTAAACTTAAAGCTTTGTCTACGGGTGGTGATATCAGAGCGCGATTATCTACGAATATGGGCCAGGTGTTGCAAACCTAACCTTATCTATATGACGAGTACGACGTTATCACCGTAAGGGACCAGAGGATTTTGTTTGTGCCACTCAGACATGTAGAGGCCGAATTAGGTGATGTTCTTGGCTAGCTCGAAAGACGATAAATTGATAGCAGAACACATCAAAGCGCCAAACTAGTAGCTCGGTTCTGGGCCGACACAATTTAGGTTGCCATTAACATGCTAAGTAGAGGAAGAAGTACCAAAATACTTAACCAATCTGTATTATTATGTCAGTAGGTAATATCTAGTTTTTTGTTCAGATTACTAATGATACCAGCGCGCAGCGTTACATGAATTGCATCTAACAAACAAGACGACTAAAACATAACGACGACGACGGTAGATTGCTGAAATGACTAGCAATGTTTGAAGACCATGTTGCTGCATCATGCAATAACACATGGCGGCACAACACACAAGTTTATTGACTAGTGCAGCCTACTAGCCTCATTACTGAATGTACATTGAATCTGTCCTTCAATACAGCGGCACTTTTAACTACTAATACATATCTCTAAGTACTCATGGTGTTATAGATAAGGAATATTTTTAAACACATCAAAATATTTCCTCCTTTTGGTTATTCCAAGTACGAGTTATTAGGTATTTACTATCTGGTAGAGTTTATCTATATTTTTCAGCATATTACAGGGTATTTAAATGAGTAATCGCTGAATTCAATGGAACAGTATCAGAGTCGATTATCTAGATTGATAAATGTATGATCATCATAATAATAAATATGACCTCGTGGCTGTGCTCATCACAGAGTAAAAACAACAATCATTAACAAAAAATGTGGTTACAAATTGTAATGACTGCAACAACAAAATTTTATGAATATCTAGTGTTTCTAGTTAGGTTGACTTACTTACTTTAATGAAAAGCAAAAAACAAACACATTTAAAATTAAATATAACTTGGAAGCAGGCCTGCGTCTATTTTCATTTCATAATTTAATATTCAAATGAACCCCGCCTGCTTCCAAGTTTTGTTTAATTTAAAATGTGTTTGGTTTTTGCTTTTCAGTATTTTCAGTCGGGTTTTTTAGAATTTTAACTTATTTTATGTATGACTTAAATTCAATGTCTGCCCTCGAATGCGTTCCCTAACCATTGATCCGATGTGATGAAACTTTTCTTTTGTACGCCTGCAAAAGGATCTTGACAAGTATATGTTGGTTCCGTTTCTAGCTAGAATCAATTAATGCGAACATATTGATTTTATGGCCAAATACATTCGCTCATCATAATTGCAATTAAAAACTGATAGGCTACTGCGGGACTGATTATGTAACAATTGCTTCAATTGCAACAAGTTATAGAATAAAGGTAGTACTTAAAAGTCTGGTTAAAATTTATGCTGTAAGTATTGGCTCGGGAAAGACATGTTTATTAGTTAACCAGCACACCGCCCGAGTTTTCGTTTATCGTCTGCACGTTTTACGAACTTTCGCAAATCTTTGAATCTTCATAGATATTTGGAAAAATCATCAAAACAAATAATTGATATAGCAATCTCAATTATTTGTAAGAAGACAAATGCGACGATACCGAACACGTATTGTCTGTTTAATTGAGAAGTTCCCAATGGGGACCCCGGAAGTGAGGTTTCTAAAACGTTTTTTTGGACATTAATTTGGCAAATATCACTACTCTAAAAGGAGTGTTTCCAGTGCGGAAACACAGGAAACGTAATGCGATAGTGGACATCGTGCTAATATTTCTTGATGTGACTGCTCATTGCCCAATAAAAAAAAAACACTCTAAATACATACAAGGTGTAAATTAACCCTTCACACATACTTCAACCAAGCATTCTGTACATCATGAACATAGGACACTAAATGTGTTAACATTGATTTAGTATCCTCAATTTATTCACCTGGGTGAAACTATATCTCCCAGGTGAATTGAGGACACTACTTTAGTGTCTAATGTTCACCTGGGTGATATAATCTCCTAGGTGAACATTAGAAACTAATACAAACTAAGTACCCCTACGCAAAAATTTTTGCTGGGTAACTTTTTTTTTGGGGTCTATAATCTCATTTTACGGTAAAACTGAATGTAGCACTCTTAAAACATGGTGCTAGTGAATACTTTGAATAGTAAAAGGCTCATGGAGATAATTTAAGTAAAGTTATAACCTGAAAAACTAGTATTTACAAAAACAGCTGTGCAAAATTTGGAACTTTGACCCCCAATTTCTCCGTAACTAGGGGGTTCCCAGGTATGGTCTAGAACCAAAAAAATATCGCAGTGGTGGGGAGAACCAGTGCCCTTCGATTGCGTTAAGGGTACTTTTACACCCTTTATATAGAAGAATACAATATACAAACGTTTTCCTGTCCCATTAAATTATAAAGTTGGCGAATTCAAATGGCCCGCAAGTTGAACGTCCAAGGAGTACCAGAACTAATTCTGTGAGTGATAAAGCAACCAGTAACAGTAGTTAAATCGGAACGAGGAGTAAGTAGGTCATCATAATAATATCGTAAAAGATACACTCGAGAACCGAAGCGCTTAGAATCACGAATGTTTATTTATTGAATTAGGCTCTGAAATTAAACTCGTGCTTGTATGAATACTAAAAGTATGCCTCTCGACTTTCAGTAAAAGGCATCGGCCTACCTTTGCTAGATTACAGTGCGGAAAAAACTTGATTTGACACAGGCAGCCATCCATATACGACAGGCACGTAATTGTTTCAGTGAAGTTATGGACTAAAATAGAAAGCTTTTGTTTAATCAGATTTTTTGTTGGCAGCCATGGTCAGACTCCTGAAATAATACCCACTGTCCCAAATAACTCTTTTTGTGACGTGTGTAATTTCAGAATACGGTTTGCATTCAAAACAAAACCGCTCTGAGTCATGTCAATCAGAAACGATGAGTGAAAGTTGGTTTGCGAAAAATAATTTAGGATGACCGCATGGAAATTGACCGGCGAAAAGAATGATGTCACCTTTTGTGAAGGATCTATTAATACTTATTTCAAGCAATAAGGAATATTATGAAAATATAAGGGATTATGTATTTGTACATGGCCTATGTCCAGCAGTGGACGTCTTTCGGTTTAAAATGATGATGAAATGATGTATTTGTATAGATGTGATCAACTGATCACACAGAACCTACAATTTAATTAGCAGCTTAACTTATCAAAGCTTTGGAGGTCAAGGGATATTTTGTCCAGGCGAATAACAGTTCCGGACATGAGCATCCCCTCAACGCTCAGGTGCAAAGTAGTGTTAGTATCGTGGTGTGACCGTTGAACTGCCATGTCATAGGAACAAGTTCGAACCCAAGACACGGACCTCTGATTAAACTCTGTATAATTATCACTTACTTCTGTGGAAGAAAACATCGTGAGAAAACCAGCATGCCTTTTTTTTGGTGGGTGAAGTATCATCGAATAACCCCTCCCACTCTTGGGCAGAGCAACAGGGAGTGTCAGACTTCTACTGACTAAAAACCACCCATGTTCCTTCTTAGCCCTATATGTCGAAGCCGCGGTAACTTGTGAACAACCCGCAGCCCTAAACCAGCATGCCTGAGACATAATCTCGACGGTATGTAAACAAAGTCAAACGCCCATGGGCTGATAAAAACTTTGGCACCAAGTTAGGCAATAACCACACGATGAAGAAGAACGCTCAGGTGCGAAACGGAATGTTGTTATTGTTACTAATCCGGTTGGTCCATGACTCCATGGTGAACTGTGGGACCTCCTACTGGTAACATTGGTAGCTGCTATCGATCGATGGGAAATAACTGGCTCATCTTTTTGGATCTTTGATATAGTTTTAGTCTATTTAAGTGACACGACTGCCAGCACTAGTAGTACTATATTATAGACGACCTGATGGCGGTCTAGGTGCAGAATTAGAAATATACATTTGGGATAAGTAGGTATTGAAATTTCAATTGGAGTCCCATTCCAATTCTGCTACATATTTCATCGCAAAAACTATGTCGGTCCTATTGAGACGGTCATTTAGTTTGGTGTTTTGTGCCACACCCCTAAGAATGACCACACCTTTTTGTGAATTTGAAGCTACTATACCAATCTTTCTTTTTTTAGAGCGTGGCAAATCATCAAATGAATCCTCCCGCTCCCGTGGGGAGTTTGAGACTTCGACTGACTAAAAACCACCCATGTTCCTTGCGGTATCTCTTTCGAACAACTCGCAGCCCCGACGGGAGTGTACCAACCTGTGCCCTTTCCTGTGCTGAGGTGCGGCGTTGGTGCCGCCTGCATTCTGTTGCCGTTCGCCTTCCGTCATCTTGTTGTGGAGATCCGCGTCTCACCTCACGCCCATACCAGTCTTCACTTCTACGCTCCTCCACCTGACAAAAGATATACAAACTTTAATAAACACATCTTTTCTTATTAACTTATCACACAACTGCCTCGTTGGTCTAGTGTTCGTAAGCGTGACTCCTGAGCATGTCGGAGGGTTTCGATTCCAGGTCGGGTAATGTTTATGGGATTTTTACATCAATAATTTCTCAGTAGAATCCACGGAGTCTGGTGTAGGCCATTTGATGATTTCCCACCCCCAAAAAAAAAAAAGGCCATGTAGGGTGTGAGCCAAATACTATAAGCCTGCCCGGCTTATAGTATTTCCCACCCCCCAAAAAAAAAAGGCCCATGTAGGGTGTGAGCCAATAGTAGTTGGCTCACACCCTACATGGGCCTTTTTTTTTGGGGTGTGGGAAATCATCAAATGACCCCTCCCGCTCTTGGGCAGAGCGAAAGGGAGTGTCAGACTTCTACTGACTAAAACCACCCATGTTCCTTCTTAGCCCTATATGTCAAGGCCGCGGTATTTCTTACAACATCCCGCAGAACCGACGGGCATCGGCCCCCTTCTACGTTGCTGACATCTCTTTGAGGCGCGCATGGAACACGAACGCGCCGTCGACACGGCCTGGCGTCGTCAGAAGACGGACGGACGGCGAGCTAGCCCATCACTTACCGTCCACAGGCCTGCGTCTACGGTGGCCGGAAGCCATCACGTGGCCCCCGACGCCCGGAGCGTCTCCCGCGGCGGCTGGGACGTAAGGTTCTCCCTCTCACGTTCCGCCCCCTCCTTCGCTAGCATCACTGCTTCGCAGAAGGAGGCGACGGCGTCCCATTCCTTCTCGCCCTGGACCATGGCTTGCACCAGGGCCGGACGCGAGAGCTCGCCGCCGCCGATCGCCGCTACGAGAACACAGCGAAGCTCAACCCAAGCGGGGCAGACCTCCACGGTGTGCTCCACCGTGTTCTCCGGCCGATCCTCACAGTGGTGACACCCGGGCGTTTCCTCCCGCCTGATTCGGTGCAGGTACCTCCCGAAACAACCGTGTCCGGTGAGGACCTGCGTCAAACGGAAGGTGAGGGCGCCGTGGCGCCTCTCCAGCCACTCCTCAAAGAGGGGACTTACCGCCGCTATCGTGGCGTGCCCTGACCCTATATGGGCCTTGACTGGTGATGTGGGTTTACTATTAAGTACACGTCTGCCTAACCCTTCGGGAATCAAAGGCGTAATGATGCGTCGTTATGTTTGAAAACAAGCGAGAAATATTTACATTACTGAAAATGTTATTTACAGCAAACGGGTGTGTAAGGTAGTGTCAATAAAGTTTCTGTAATCATTTGAGCCAAGAATAAGATTCACAGCGTGCTTACGTTCTCATTGAAAAACATTGTCAAGAAAAATGTACCGTGGAGGATAGGTTGAAGTGACTATTATTATCTTTGTTATACTCATCGTACTAGCCTACGTTTTCCTTACATAATTATGTAGATGAGAAATAAATATAGTGTGATGTGTTGCGTACACAAATTGTATATATATAAGATTGTCCAGGTGGATATGTGGGTGTGTCCAGGTGTACACGTATAATAGGTGTGTCCAGCTTCATAAAAAAAAATTGTTTAGCAAAAAAACTTACTAAATAAAATGTAGACTCAATGAAGGTATTGATCGGAAGATTTCGCATATGAAATATGTGGCATAAACTAAAATTAAATTGCTATATTAATCTGACACGGCAAGGTCAGGTAGACGCCTCAAAACCGAAGGTTGACGGTTCTTCCCTAATGGTAATCCGACTAAGGGCCATGCTAGCACGTTAGTCAATTTATATTCACGTTAATTTTGTTAGTTACTGTATTCAGTTACGAAACGAAATGAGTCATGTTACATAAAACAATGGCTCAGCAGTTTTTTTGAGACAAGAACGATGGTTTGCGTAAATTATGTACTAAGCTAAGTATACTTTATATATTATTTATAGAACCGGTTGACGCAGTAGACTAAAAATTACACGTGTAGGTATTCAATTGGAGTTTCTCAGTAGATGCCACAGGCACACCCTCTGTCACACGGACTTAAACGAAAAAAAAACATACGAGTCACCGCTGCTCTCAAAACGGTGAAGGAAAACATCGTGAGGAAACCGGCATGTCTTAGCATTAAAAAAATCCAAGACTTGTGACATCTACCAATATGCACTGGGCCGCGTGGTGGGTTATAGCCAAGTTATAGCCCATCCCTCTCCTAGAGAATGATGCCAAAATGTGGGTGTACTTTATGGTTCACCTTTGCCTAACCCTTCGGGGATAGGCGCGTGATGTTATTTATGTTGAATAAATCCTTTAATCCTATAGATAAAAAAAAAACCTGGCAAAAATTTTCTAAGTCCTAGAACGACATTTTGCGAAAGAGCCATTCTGCGAAAACGACATTATGAGAAAGATACATTTTGCTACTAGTAGACATTTTGCGACTGAGCCATCTGAAATGATACAAGTATTAATCAAATAACCACATCCTTTCTTTATCAATTGGAGAAAAGCTAGCCAAGTCCGAAAACAATTAGCATACCTAATATTATCAAACAATCAACTTTTGTACCGTTGTCACACTCACGACAAAACATTTTATTTGTGGTTTCTAAATATTTTGAATAATTTGTGGATTTCCATCACGCTGTTGGTCACCAGAAGAATCTCAAATCTTCAAATAGAAATTCCAAATACGTATAAAACCGCGGTGGGTTAGCCGGTTATTATTGGTGCGATGACTCCGTGTCATGACCCCCTGCGTTGTGATTACACATCTGTTTCGTCCTGCGATGAATCTTGTGGTTACAGGAGAATAATTTACTATGCTATAATATTATGTATGTATACTATGCTACTGCTTGTACAGGTGGCCTATGGCATAGAGGTGGAACATGAGTTGAGAGTTCTTTGGGTTTTTTTTTACTAAATAGGCCTGCGTTGGCTGCAACTCGCCTGATGTGGGCTAGGGAAGAGTACGCTTGCCTAGAAGAAACGATTCCCCTAGAACTGCCTCTACACAAGTACATAGCAGTTATTTAATTAAACTAGAGTCTATTGTATATTTTATAGGCTGGCTAACCTGCAGCCACCTAATAAAAAAGTCTTGGTTTATGAAGTAATTGTGAAGAAGAAAACGGACATCAAAGCAAACAACGTTTTTCATTGGTTTTTTCAGTGAATTCGATATTCTAAGCTTGTATCCACAGAATTTTGAAAATGTATAAGCTCTCAAATAGTCACTATGAACTGAGACGGTTGTATTGGTGATCTTAATCATTATTACTTAGTAAAGTCACACTTTTACGGTCGTGGATCTTGTTTTATTTAATAAACAACCTGACTTTTTTCACTCTATGAATTTCAACTGGAGAAACTCCTAGAGTGGGGCAACGTTTTATGCGTATGCGTATATCGAGGGTGCGTTTACTCACATATACAAATACCCAGACACGAAACAACTATCTGTAGGCCAAACAAATATTTGTTCCGTGTGGGAATCGAACCCTCGACACGTAACGTAGCAGTCAACTGCTTGAGCCACTGCGCCAACTGTGCCGTCAACGTCAACACCTTAAGGCCGTACCCTGACCAATTAACCTTGAGCATTCGTTCCCTCTGTACTGTACAGTAGTGAATACGCCCATATTTTAGAATAAAATCTATATAAAATAAAATTTTGGTCTTTTGGAATTTTTATTTGTGTCAAAATGTTCATTATTAAATTGTCTATCCATTAGTGTCAGTAGCAAAATTAAATAATGTTTACGTTACGAGGAGATGCGTGTTATTAATCACTATTTCTCATTTCGGGGGTTGTGTTGGAAGGAGATTTATTAAAGATATACTCAATAAAAAATAAAAATAAATCTGCAATTATGGAATCAAGATTATGTAGAAATTTAATATGTTTTTTATTAGTTGATATTTCTTTTAAATAACAAGTAGATAGCTCCAAAAAACTGCACAAAAACGGTTTGCGTGGCGTTTTGGTCGGGGAGGCGCCTTAAACCGTTTTTTACTACTCTAAAAATGTACTCGTAAATTACAAGTCAAGTACTCAGTGTTAGTTAGCAATCGATCGATCGCCTTAGACTTGTCACTTGTGACTTGTCGTTTGACCACGACGTTATGTCAAACGGTTGATAGACTCTATCAAGTTCAGGTATAATTTCCCGACATATTCTAAAGAATAAGATTTTCGAGAGGTTGACCTTTTTAGGATCTAAAGAGGCTGTTCGGATGGTGTACACTTGTACAGTGTACACACAGCGCCCAGTATAATATAGCCTCACTCTGTATACATTTCCCGTACAATGAGAGATCCTCAAAAACTGGTTATGTATATCTTGTTGGTCGTGATGTGGAGCAGTTCCACATTGAACGGTTAATGTAAGTCGTTCAAATTTTCTGAGAATATATCGCAATTGGGTTGATTGCGGTCAAACTGCCAGTGAACGTACCCCGTGTTGGGTAGGTGCGGTATCTAACGGGAAATGTGTATAATGCGGTCATTAGGTACGCTAAAATATCGCGTCGAAAGTTTAAACTTACTGCTAATATCTCCTTTGCTAGGTGGCCATAAAATTGCGGTAATATCTCTGTTATTATTCAGTTAGCTGAGTAGTGTAAATAATATGATACCGTTATAGAGTTCGTATATCGGTCCGAATACTTGTACCGACAAAGTATTTCATTCGAATCTTTTATTTTATGTTACCTTAGATACATTTTGTCGAATTTTTCGCATCTTACGCTAATTCTCACAGTATAGACTGCATTTGTTTTCGCAGACGCAGACGCAAACAGCAGTAACTTCGTATTCAAAGTAGCGCGAAATATAAATAAAATAAACACATGTGGTTTTGTTTTGAGTTCAACAGAACGACTTACCTTACTATTGCTTGTTCCTATCCGTCCCTACTAAGTGCCAGATGAGAAAAATAGAGTCGTAGTCATCGGCGGGATTGGGGCGGATGGCACAGATTTAGGTTCATCCACGACCACGAGATAACTTCGTTTACCAACACAGAAGTAAGTGATAATTATGACACATCGCCGCTCGGAACCAAACTTTACGCCATAATATGCAATGTAGTATCACTTACATTTAGGTCACCACGCAGCGGGTTAATAGCGTGCCAGCAAAACGAAGTCTATCAAAAATATGCGCAAAAAACCAGGTGATCATTTATCTTTGGCCTTCGTGCCGGTCAAAATTAGCATATTCGTTCAATATCATTCATTCATATTTTGTTAATTATGACCGTTTCGAAGAGGTTGTCCGACACCGTTATTTTGCGAATTCTCAAATGTTTCACATAACATCACGCCTGTAAGCCCGACGGGTCACGTAGAGTTTTACCTAATAGTAGACCCACATTTCGCCTGATGTGTAAGTCCTACTCGTATGTAATAGGAGGCGAACCTATTACCATGAACTGGGTATATTAACACACACAATTGTTTTATTAAATAATGAAGACGTATAACAAAATTCGAGCAAGTAACTGCAGTGTGTACAATATAATGAACACAATGTAGGTTCTCTAGCTTACAGTGTGCATCGTTATAACTGTCCACCTTGCAGCATAATGGTACGATAAATGATAGTGGCTCCGCACCAGCCTAGAGGTACAGTGGCACATTAAACTAATAGTTTCGGTGTCAGCACGCACGTTATTAAAGGTCAAATTGGAATAGCTAGCGTGGATTCAGGTGTGGTGGTCTTCACTTTAGCCTGCCAATGGTAATTCAAATTGACTCAGCCCATTTTGCGACGCGTTTGGCATTTTCTGTAGCGTCCTTCAGCTCCTGTGATGAGCAAATAACAGGACTGACAGGACACGATTCAATTGTCCCGTCTTTTGTTGGACAATACCATACACTCCAGGGCAGTCATCTATTAATATCCACCTGAACGGGTTTCCCTTGGTTCAGTTAATTTGTGTCAATGATAACGTGTAAAAAAGATAGAACGAAAAAAAAAACTTATTTTTTGGGTCAACGCCCATTTTTCGCATTTAGTTACTGGAAGTTCAGTATGTATTGTTGTCATTGGTATTGTTTCATCATATTAATAAATCGGTAGCCATCACGTTTGTATTTACACAAAACATTACCAGTATTTCTAAAAGCAACTTATTTTTTTATGTTACTTTGTGTGTTAAGATAACAATCCCGTATGTGACGAGTGAAAATTGTCGCAGTGATATTTTTATTTGAATCCGGTAATACAGTCGTCGGCGTTATCCAACCAACCAACCATGCGCGGTTGTTTAGACACATAAACTGTTAAAAGTGATGCATACAGGTTTTCTACTAGGTACTGGGGTAGTATAAGGTACACCTTGCCCTTCGAGGACTACTGGCGTGATGTTATGTTACGTTTATGTAACTGACATAAAGACTCACAAATACTACCTAGTAGGTAGGTATACTAGTGAACTGAAAAATTCTCCAATTCGAATTTTGTCATAGAAACAGTTAGACATAACTATCTATAACTGTATCCTTTAAATGAGGGCAGCAGTGGAATGAAGAAACCTTGTAATAAAGCAGTCACAACAGATGCTTTACGATGCCATTCACCGTATGGCATAAAGTGAATACTGAGAAAGACGATACTGCCACTAATACTACTGACACAATTTCTGACTAGTCTATGTAGAGGAGACATAACACTAGTATAACGTTGATTTTAGTATTGTGTGAAGAAAGGTTAAATTATAACATACTACTGCTATGACAGTTGATGGTAGACTTTCAGTTCTGGATAATATTTATTGTTTTTATTTATTAACCAAATTTTCATTTTTTTTAGTATATATTCGTGTACGATACACCTGCTTTCTCTGCCAAGTGCTGGCGTACCTAGTCCAAATGCCAATGCCAACGCCCGTAAGCTATGTAGCAAATATAAAAAGAGAATATTTCTGAGAATTTGCAGCAATTTTGTGCAAAAACACCGAGATTACTTTCAATCAAACGTTCAGCTAAAACGATGAACGAATAACAAAAACAAACAATAAAGCAAATCGAATCACGATTATCTTTTGTAGGTACATAAAACAAATCGTGGAATGTGATTTATGTTCCGTATTGACGCAAAACCTACTGCACAGGTTAGACAAACGCTACACGAATGTTTTTGAAAAGTCTTCGCGTATTAATAAGCTATTGTTATGAACATTTTCGCGTAGAAGTCTGGAACCAGAAGATACTACGCTGACTCCAAATGAATTGCGATATGAGCAAGAGCAAGAGAGCAGCGGTGGACCAGCGGTGGTGGCCGCGACTTACGAACAATACGACTTACTTACGTTGGTCGTGGGTTCGAACCCAGGCAGGCGCATTACTTTGTGTAATTTATTTCATCACCGCTGCTCTCAAAACGGTGAAGGAAAACATCGTGAGGAAACCGGCATGTCTTAGACCCAAAAAAATCGAAGACATGTGACATCTACCAATCCGCACTGGGCCCGCATGGTAGATTATAGCCCATTCCCTCTCGAAAAGAGAGAGCCCTGTGTCCTAGTAGGGGATACAATAATAGGCTGTTGATGATGATGAAGAGCAAGAGAATGATGATGATATAATATTTTCAGGCTGTTTTTTAAAGGTGAGAAGCAATATAGCAGTATGCCCGTATTCTACTTATGTTTACTATTTCAATCATGACACGCATGAGAACGTATTACTGACGTGTCACTCTATTGATCACGGTGACTTACTTCAAAGAATTTCATGCTATAATGTCTCCAATGAAGGTCAGGGTTGAACTCGGGGCTGCAATGCACATTGAATGGTTCGAAAACATCGGAGCATCGAAAAAGCATACTGTCTTGTAAAATGGGTTAATACCTGCATGTGTTACGTAACAGTTTCGCAGAGTAGGACGGATGCCGAACCGAAACACTGCCAACTGCCACCGGTGGCCTTTAGGGAGAATTGGAAAATGTTTTCACTGCACTGAGACCGCAATACAAACGATTCTTTAAATTCTAACAAAACTTCAACCTCCGCTGCGTGTCCGCTAAACATCAGAGTAAGTGTTACATAACCGCAGTATTTTCCGCTTTCTACGAGAGTTAACCAAGTTACAAAAATAGAGGTACAAATTTATTTAAGTAATCTGCTGCTTGAGTCATTTGTATAATTGTATGCTTTTGTATAATCGGAGTAAAATAAACAAAAAAATAATAGCAGTCTGCAGCAATTACTCTTTTGTAATAGCATGTACGCTAGCGCTAGTAAATCGTCATGATGAACGAAGATACTCTTTCATATTTCTTTCTTTATTACTGAAGTAATCAGTATCTAAGTTGCAATAGTATCAAAAATTATTTAAAACACATCTCTGTCCAATGACTCATCGATACTAAACCTGTCGATACAATATCATAGGACAACATCATCGACAAGTTTAGTGTCGATGAGTCGGCAAATCTAGAACGAAATTCTGTTAGTCGCAGGTTGTTGACATCTAAAAAGGAAAGTGGTGCTATAATTATTATTGTGCTGTAGTTTCCGCATAAGAAGCGGCCTAAAATAGGCATAACTTACAAACGTACCAGTTATTGCCTGTTATCCTATAGAAATTGTGTAAGTGCTTAACCTGTTTTAAAAAAATATCTAGAGTCATCCATCTACCTAGTCGGCTTCCAGTCTAACCGGATGCAGCTGAATACCAGTATTCTACATGGAGCGACTGCCTATCTGACAAAAATAAAAAAACTATCTAAATTTTAATTATATATCAATTTAATTAAAAATTGTAATGTATTACAAGGTTTTCAATACATTACATAAAACTGTTATGAAAGCATCAATGTCAAGAACACACCCACACTACCCTGCGATATGAAACTTAATTTCGTGCTTCATAAACTCTTGTAACTTGGGGGTTACTGAAAAACATTGATGGAATCAACAAATGTTAGGCATGAGATTGCCATAACGAAAAATGAAGATTATCATTTTATTTTTCCGAAGTATGTTCGTTTCCAATCTAACTGAATGCAGTTGAATATCAGTATTTTTAGATGGAGCGACTGTCTACCTGACCTGAACAACCCAGTTAGTACTGAGTAATTAGATACCCTTTGGTAAGACGTTTGGGCCACTGACTATCTGTAACGACTGTTCAAGATCTGTAAGTAAATGACAGCCGGGACCAACGGCTTAACGTGTTTTCCGAGACACAGAGGAAACCCGGTATTTAATGAGTGGTCAGTTCACCCATTCACTGACCAGCCCCGAGCCCGTTATTATTTAGCCAGAACCTTCTCAGAAAATATAAGACAAGACGATTGTCGAAAAATTACGGAACAAGTCACTAATTTGATGGTTATTAGTATTTTACACACACGAACACAATGCGTGTTACACGTGGAATCCTTATATTCGCAGTATTTAAAACAGTCTAATCATGTTAACCAAGGCAAGGTGAAGGCTATTTTTTCAACGGCTGCGGCTCACTCGTGCAGGCTCACAATGGCTCACTGAATATAAATGGCCACAATCTTTATTCTACTATATCTCATATGGTTGTTGCAATTTCTGAACATGTTTGTTAAAATGGTAAACAAGCAGCATCAATCATCATGTTGTCTTAAGAGAATAATAACTGTGAAGATATCGAGTTGTGTTGTGTATAGTAATGCTTAGGGCGAGGCCTACGTCCATTTGTACGCAATGCCATCGGTTAACAAAAAACTGAGGATTAGCCAACAGTCGTGATGACGGCAAGAGATGCAGAGGAATCAGAAGCATGTGACAATAAGTGTCAACTGTAAATAACTTGTAACAGGCCCAAGAAAAGATAGAAGGATTGGAAGAAAGGTGATGTCTCCTGGAGTCCTGGGTAGGGAGAACACTGAAATGATAGAGATGAAAACAAATCTATGATCGATGCGTCGACCTCACATAAATTAGAAGACAAACAAGGTAGGTTCAACGTATTGTACTTTAGCCGAAGCAGAGAAAGTGAATAAAAAATAAAACGATCATTAACATAGATATTGTTTCGAAATTCTCTGGAGAAATTAATATCTAAAGCGTTAGTTTAATCAGTTAAGTAAACATTAGAAGTGAAGTCACTTTGAACGAACACACCTCATTTTAGAACCACAGGGAATAAACACTTTATCAATATTTTACTAACCTCCCTTTCACACTTCTCAACAACAGGGTCTGACAGTTCAAAGTACTATTAATTGTTTTTGACAAAAAACATCATTCTCTTGCCCTTATACCAAGGATGTTTAATGACTTAAAAAAATGTGATTCTAATTACTCCGTCTGATAGATTATTAAAAAAGGTTGAATACTTATTTTTTGTATTATCAAATCAATAAAAATTTACGAAGATAAAACGCGTCAAAGATTTGAGTGGGGGTTGGTGACGTCACTGACCGCTAAAAATGTCATACTAATATCTTGGCATAACGTCACACGAGTTTTCAAAGCACTGTATCGTCTTCATTGTTTGTTTACGTAAAAATACGTGTTTGTTTACGTAAAAAAATACGTGTCCAATATTTTTTGGTAATCTGTAAGACGGACCAATTAGATTTTATCTATTCATTAAGGGGCCGGCGCTGTATGTCTTTTTCTGCCCTAATTCTCTATTACTCGTCATCTCATCAGAAACTTCCTTTCTTGTCGTATCATCACACAGTCCATCATCATCATATTCCTCCGCTATTTTTGTCTAATTAATTTTGTTGCGGGATCCAAGACAGTTTAAACGTTTCTCTGGGACTTCGTCGAGCTTCATTGTCTCGGCGCTTTTCTTGTGATCGCCACTGTTGATTCTGGCTTTCAGGAGTCACAGTGGTTTGGGAATAGTGTGGTGGGCTTGTCCCAAATAAAAAAAACAATCCATCGTTTCTTTGATCTTCCTCGACTTTTATACCGCTTCCACACATTCAATCTGTTGGCAGTTTGGTACATGTAAACAAACAAATCTACGCCAACTAGAAGATTTGCACAAACACGGGGATCGTTCATGTATGTGAAAGTCGGCGTGCGTTCAAGGTTAATAGGCTCGGCTCAGCGATGTCATGCTCATAGGTTATAAGGTAGGTTATCCGGTCGATACAAAGGCATGTTGCCGAAGCACCTAGAATACTTGTATATGTATTCCTTAGCTACTAATTTGAAAGGTGGGTCTTCTTTACTACGCATCGCGGTCGAACGATTTTACTGACACAAAACATTATTAGGTACGCTACACTACACATAGTTCGTACACATACACCATACATAGACCTAAGATACACATTTTTTTTTAAATGGGTTGTAGTACTTGTAGTCAATGCTTTACTTTCTTAAGTATTCACTAAGTTAGTGATAGATTTTATCGAATTTAAGTAGCACGTGGCTGCATTAATGATGGCGTTAACATCAAAAACGCCAAAAGCCGTTGAAATAACTTTAATAGCTGGTAGGCTTTTATTATTAATTAAATGCCATTAGGGGAAATGGACGGTGGTTGTTTGATGTAAACCATTTTCCGTAAGGGATTAAATATAGAGCGCGTTATTTCATTGCACGTACAATGGGAAAACAATCATGATATTTCGTTTTAAACAGCATCGTTTAGATAAACCTATGAGTGCAAATAACGCAAGTAACACTTCAGTAAATGGAAGCATGCTGTATAAACAATTTTTCAGCTCTAATGATGTTTGGCTTTGTATCACGCGGTTGCCAATGTATCCGTAATTACGCCAAGGACATGTTTTGTTCATGAATTGTTAGTACAAGTAAACTTTTGGAAAATTGACAAGTTTTGTATCTGTATACAAATCACTGAAGTATAACTTACCATCAGTGAAGCGAAAAGGTTTAAAAGTAAAAAAAAAAAAAAAAAAAAAACTTTGTTCAATACTTTTAAACTGGTCCGGAACTGCGGACCATGTATGTATGGCCAAACATTACTTACATTATTACTTTCATTCTAGATATTATTGTTAGTCAGACAACGTAGTAAGTGACGTGTGTCTTTCTATTGTGGTTTGTACGAAAGTAACAAACACAGAAGACCCACATCTTACAGAGTGTAATTGCGTGTTAATGCGTACACCAAACAAGCAGCAAGCTTCGAATAAATCTCAGACAAAATAAAATCTGGTAATGTTCTGGGACTTCTTGTATCAGAACTGTTTTGATCTTACCTACCTTACCAGTGCGCAGATCGAAGTGCACAGAAATGAATTTAGACGTCACACATAGCTTATTACCTCCATCACTAAACACGACTAACTGCAGTACTCAGAGATAGTTAATGATTACTTAAGCCGTCACTTAGTAAAGATTTGACATACTTTTGTATGACAAAACTGTCAAAACCTTTACTAAGTGATGGCCTAAGTAATCATTAAAGCTCTCTGAGTGCGGCAGGTAAGTATCTAAGTTAATAAGAGGTGGTGGTACGCGCCCTCATCTACAAGAGACTATACACAAAAAAAACTGGCCCTCATGGACTTGGAAAGTGTAGACGCTAGCGCGATTATGACTAATGACATCAACTACAACGTCTCGTCTGTCGCGCTAGCGTGTAATAATATATTATATTATTACATATCCGTGAATGTAATATCAAGCGACCAAAGGTATGTAACTGTAGTTATATCGCATGGAGTTGAATGAAGTACGAAATGAGCCTTCTTTAGTACGTTTTGAGTGTCATTTGAGGTCCGTGTTAGTGCGTGCTCGGCCTCTGCCAGCCGCGTCACCGAGGGAAAGGCTCCGAGGCCGTCAAGTCGGCGTGGGCGACGCTGTCCGATCAGGATCGATCTAAATGTCAGTCTTTGTTCCTTATTCAAAACTTGATTGTGATTTACTTTTGTTTTTTCATAATTATGACATAAACTATTCTATTCTTTTTATTATTATTTGAATAGGTATGGCTGAGAGTGAGAACGAGAATTGTGTTGAATAAGAAGTATTTTATGTTCTAAGGATGACTAAAGAAACTGACAATCTGGTTTCATTAAAATAAACTAGTTTCAAATAAAGCACATAGAACGATGTGTATGAACAGGTTAAACAATGATTCGAAACACAATCAAGTTCTCATTAAGCTTGAAATAGATAAGCTCATGTTTCTAGAACGAAATTGTGTTATTTCGCCCAGACAATTCATTTACCTGCTAATTGAAATGAGAATAATCGGGTCGTTGCATTATCATGACCTAGTAACAGCTTTGATTAACAAAAAAAGGTTGAGTGCTGGTGTTGCCAGGCAAAATTTATTTTAATTATAATACCGCTGCTGGATACAGCGGCGAATAAAACTAAGCCGCACTTAAAGCTGTACTCTATGGTAGAGTTTACAGAGCTCATGTTATAATAAAGTCTTCATTACTAAGATGGGGTAACATTACGAGTAAGGAAAGTAAGAGTATTAGAGACTAAAGATTCCTTTTAAGTTAAGTGGATGGCACATTATGGAATAGTGCTATCGTTACTAGTTACAGCCTTCGCTACCCAGCGCCAATCCTCGGATTTCTGTTGTATAGGAACTTTTTCTATCGAAGTCAACGATGTACGAGTATGTTAGTAAATGCCGAAATGGTGCAGAATTTCCTAATCCAATGATGAATTTATGATTGAATTTCATGATGATGAATTTGCTTTACAATTTATCAAACACTTCACCAGACAAACAAACACTAGTAATTAACCGAAGTGCACGAGATTGCAGTGTTTGCAATAGAACATGCAATAAATACGTGAGTCAATTTACTGCAATTCGTAATACCTGAGACTCGTAATTGAAGATTCAACTATGTAATGACATTTTGAAAGAGCTGTCGTAATTATAATTAGGAATATTGATATTGTATTGTGAGTTGGGGCCGATATCTTTATGTGCTTTTTAGCCCGAACTTTGTTATACAGAAAAAAGACAGTTATGTTCCCGCCTTTATGCTGGCCTTATAGTTTGACAGCTGTCAAGGCTGTAACCAATAATTTTGTTTTTGTTTGGGAGCTTAGCGGTCTCTTCCTGTATTGTTGATCGAAACTTGAATTTCCCGTCCTTCTGGCTAAGGTTGTGCTAAGGTCCTGACAATTTGTGCGACGATAACTGGAAAGCGTTGTCAAAGAACGTGCCAATTAACGTTTATTGATTTAATATTCACACGTGTCTTTTTTCGAGGGCAAATATTTGTTGTGATAAGAATTTAAGTACGATTTTAAGTAGAGTAAAGCATAACAAAACTACCGTGCATGGTATAAAAGTTAATTACTCTAACGATCATGGAATAAAAGCATTAATGGCTTTTTCAGAAAATGTCCATTGAACATCATTAGAATAATTGCATACAATGTAGGTACTATGAATAAAACAAAATTGAGAGGCTGAGCAAAGTATGACGCTGAGTGCGGTGGCAATGAACGATCGCCACTCAACCTGAGGACCGGTTTGGTCCCGGCCAGACAAACATTCATGCCCAATGATGACTCACTTGAATCACTTGTTTTACAACCTATGTCGACGACTTTGTATGTACTGTCGATGCTTGTTTTTCTAAACAACATCCGTCTGTATCAATCTTACAGATCTGAATAAAATAGATCTACACAATACTGGCAATTTAAAATGTCATTTATGTCTAAGTTTGGCTAAGAATTCTAAATTCAAATGAAGTTTAAAAAAAAAAAAAATGTATTTATATTTCCAAATTCAGTCATTGTGTCTTGTTTTCCACCTTTCCTTTAGTTACGTTCACGTTAGAAATACGGGTAATTATGGAATACGAGTACCGTCGTTGTACCAACGCGGCGCAAACGGCACCCAACACCAACGACGGGGCGACGACGCGACGTTACATACGGAGTGAACAACAAACAACCCGTTATTGGTTTGAACGCTTCGCGCTTCGCTTCGCTTTGGTCTGAAAAATAAACCCTATGGCCGCTCGTAAACTTAAGGCTGCAGACCTTGCGATGATTGATTCAAGAAATTGGACCACCGTGTCCTAGGTCCGTTTAAGCACTTGCCCTGGCAGGCAAAAAAAAAAAACAAATACCCGGGACCGAGAGGCAGTACAAATGCCCTTGCAGAGTTTGTTGCTTCTCATCCACCTGACTTCATAAAGAAGGGCAGACGGGCATCGATAGTATAGTTACATATTTTGATAAATACATTATATTTATTTTTATACGTAAGTACCTACTTACTGTTACTATACAAAACGGCTATTTCATAGATTAAGTACCCTAAGAAATTGCCATAGACATACTAATATTATGCTTGCTACGATTTAAGAACAAAAATATAACAAATCATATTCCACGGAGTATCATGGAATCTCTGAGTGCTTTGCTTGTTTGCACGGCTCTCACGTGTTTAATGCGTAAGTAGGTACAAGTTGGTGGAACAATTTCCCAATATCAGGCATGAATTTAATGATTTTGTTCGATATGTTACCGCAATTTAACAAACTCGTTAAAGTTTTTGTTAGCTAGCACTATGTTGGTACTTGTGTAATCTTTAATCTTTGTGTGATACTGTGAATTGTGATACACGTGCAGTATGCAATTGTGCGTAGCAAAATGGTATCAGGTACCAAACAATACAGTAGGTTGTAAATACACTTCTCATCAAAAAAATCGAAACACTTTCGTTTTTATTGTTTTTGTCCTAATTTTTTACAAAAGAGAATTAATTCCATGAAAAAAAAAACATTATTGTGTAGCTGGCAGTTTGGTCATTACAGTAAGAAGAAAAAATCAAAATTCGAAATTAGAATTTCATTTGTTTATCCTATAAATGAAATTAATCACTGTTTTGAGACAAATGTGTATTTAGGGTTGGAGTACGTTTCTCGTTTAAAAACTAAAAATTAGCGCTTGTCTTTAAACTTTTTGTTTCTTATTTCATTTACTGTGACTTTGGGACGTCTGAAAAAACTTTTTTTTCTAAAACATATGGATACTTCGCCCGCAGAAGCCGCCCAAGTGGTGGCATTGCTGGATTCTGGACTTAGTCAGCGTGTTGTGGCTGCAAGATTGCATCTAAGCTTATCATCTGTTCATAGAGTCTACAAACGCTATCGGGAGACTGGTTCGTTCACGCGCCGTTCAGGATCTGGCAGGAATCGGGTCACTTCTGAGCGAGATGATCGATTTATTGTAACAACTTCTTTACGAAATCGACGCCTTAACGCTTTTCAACTGCAGCAGCAGCTTCGCGTTGTACGAAGAGTAGCTGTAAGTGACTCTACAATAAGAAGAAGGTTGAAGGAACGCGGATTGGCACCGCATAAGCCAGCGAATGGGCCGAAATTAACTACAGACCATCGAAGAGCGCGCCTTAACTTTGCACGCGAGCACCTAACTTGGTCATACCTTCAGTGGAGCAAAGTACTGTTTTCTGATGAGTGTAAAATTATGCTGTATGGTAACGACGGAAGGAACAAGGTCTACAGAAGAGATGGAGAACGCTTTGCACAATGCTGCATTGAAGAAAAGGTCAGCTATGGTGGCGGTTCGTGGACGGTTTGAGGAGGAATCAGCGCCGACGGTAAGACAGAACTTGCCTTTGTGTCTGGGCCACGGCTGCCTGCACTAAACTCTCATCGGTACATCGAACAGTGTCTTGAACCTCATGTGATGCCCTATGCACATTTTATTGGCAACGACTTCATATTCATGCACGACAATGCTAGAGCTCACACCGCGGGCGTCGTACGAGATTATCTTACCGAAGTCGGTATCTCCATTATGGTATGGCCAGCAAGAAGCCCGGACATGAATTCCATTGAACATCTATGGGATGAATTAAAGAGACGAATTCGAGCAAGAGATCCAGCCCCAGAAACACTTAGCCAGCTGCAAAATGCAATCCAAGAGGAATGGGATAATATACCACAACATGTGATCGTGACTCTCATCCGATCGATGAAGAACCGTATGGAAGCAGTAATAAGAGCTCGCGGAGGGAATACAAGTTATTAAATAAACGTTTCTTACATTTTTTTTTCATTTACGCGTGTTGTTTTACCCATTTCCTTCATATTCCATACAGGGTAAAAATTACTCATTATACAAAATACGAAACCTATGAAGACTTCATTTGAATTTAGAACATTAACATTAGGATTTAAAAACCTCATACTACTCACTATTAAATGACATTTTACATTTATTCCTAAATATACACATTTTTCTGATAATCCTTATCAAATCATAAACTGCGAGGTGTTTCGATTTTTTTGATGAGAAGTGTAGTTTAATAACAGTAGGTTAGCTACCTTTACAACTTCTTGTGGAAGACTGTCGTTGTACGCATTCCAAATCTGCAAGAAAGAAAGGTATTATTAAAATATGCTTCACAAAAAGGCTCCCTCCCAATCAGCTCAAAAACCCTGCCACTTCAACGGGACTCAGATGGAAAAAACTGTTTCATCGTCCCCGGCCGGTATCACCAGCGGCGACGGTTAGCGGGGAGTATAGCACAGATGTAGTACAATTTGCCAAGATATTGAGTGTTAGGAAGAGGATGGCAATGGCACAGAGAATTTTTTTATCTCAAGTCTTGCATGATGATTTTTGTTTTTGGTTTTAAAGACAAATAAAGCCGCCCCCCTGGTCTAATTAAATTAAAGAATTCCATTGGTAAACGTTTTAATAACCTGCAGAAATGGCTGGAAACATACCAATGACTGAACAGTTATACACAGCGCACATTCTAGAAGCATAATTACTTTACGAGTGTACAGTGAATGCTGAGAAAATCGATATTTTGAAGTTGTTAGTTTACACTTGGACGCTAGACTCGCGGACCAGAGTAATCTACACAAGTGCCACTTCACCACTTGTATCAAGAGTTTGGAGTGGTGTGGCAGCGGTAACACAATTTTAGTTTATCAGTATACTTTATGTAATATCGCCTACGTTTTTTGTCAGACTATGCTTCGGTGGTTGAAGAAAGGGTGAGTGAAAGGCGACAAACCAAATACATTTAAAAGGCACTAGGCAGAAATGGCAACACCAGGAAGAGACGCCTTAGAAAGACACTTATTCTTTTTAAACGCACGCGCGCTGCGTTGTTCGCAGTACTCGCACTCAGGGTGCGTGTATGACCAGATGTATGAATGTAGACGAGGCAAAAGAAGTACTTTAGGGATCGTAGCAGGTAGCGTTTTGTGATTTGTACCTAGTCCTATGGGAAAAGGGTGTAAGTTTAAATATGTATAACAGTCCATGTTTGTACTACAGACACGACTATATGCAAATCGAAAAAAAAAAATACAATTTTGGTAAGTTTTAGTTGCCTTTTTGTCGTAATCGAAGCGTGAAATAGTTTCAAATGGCGCCACTACATAAACATGTATGTTCCTACATACTAATAAAAAAAAGTTTTCACCGTACACGTCATTGGCAACAAGAGCAGGTAGCAGATACAAAAAAAAAACACAGCAAGGGGTCATGGCGCGCGGCATCCCAAAAACAGCCACAGAACAAGATAAGATGATAAAGCAAGTAAACATTACTTGAAGACTCTTAAGACTAATTATTTTAGTACAGCAGTAATAACACCCGATATGAGCCTCAACAGTTATCACAGTACAAACAAACATAATTGTAAACAGAGAGTGTGAAGCCAATGCTACATTGGGTTTTATCGTCAAACTTTTAAATGTAGCACATCACTTCACGATTACAATATCGCACTTCCCTATTAATCCCCATACACGAGCAATGACGATGATAATAAAATCACATAACCTCACGCCTATTATGTCCGAAGGGTTAGGCAGAGGTGTAACTAAAACTACACCCGTATTTCACGAAAACGATTACAATATAGTAGGGTCGTTGCGCCCGTTTTCGGCCTTTTAGTGGAGTTGACAACTTTAAGGCACTACAAACAAATATTGCCATTATTTTAGCCTAGTGCTATTGCGGTTAATTTATAGCCTACTTAATGTAGTTTTCGTTTTTATAACTCATTGGTTTCTACAATTAAACCTCTTTTTTATATTAATTTTTAATGTGGAAAATGGGTAAAACGCCGGTTTTCGGCCACAAATTTTAGATTTCGGCCTACAAGTATTTGGTTTTCGGCCTCTGGATTAAATAGAATAAAAAAGGTAATAGAAAGTAAATAAAATAAAAATTTTATGTATTTATTGCTGTATTTTTTACTTACAGTAACATTAATGAAATTATTATTAATCAGGTACCATCATAATTGACAACAATGCAAGTATATTATCACTTATCAGTCTTCTCTTATTTATTCATAATAATTATTATTTAAGTACCTGACAGTCGAAAAAAAATACCTACAATCAATAAAGAGTTATAAAGTTATTCTAATCATTAAAACATAAAATCGTATAATAATCTTTGATTAATAAAATATTTGGTACATTACATAATATCAACAAGTGCTTCGTTTTCATACAAAATAATAACTATACCTTATCAACATTTTTCTATCATTTAAATCTAATACCCAAATCTTAAATAAAATATGGCAGCTTTTGGCAAAATAGTCTGCAATCAAATATGCTTAATTATAATTGTTATTCAGATTACGAATACAACCATGGCATTTGAAGGGCTTGTCTTGTACTTGTTCATACTTTAGTCCAACGAAGTCTGTGCATCTTAAAAGATACCATCTGGTGCAAAAATCACATCCAATATTTCTTTCAGGATCTTCTTCTGTATCACTTATTAAAATATCTTCACACAGGGCGCAATCTACTTTAACTCTTTCGTTTTCCTTCATGGGTTTCTTTCGATTTTTCGTTTTGTAACTTTAGCATTCTTTAACTGTTCTTTTTCTATTCTTTTTTTATTAAAATTTCTTGTCATTGTTTCTTTAATTCTAACTTCTCTATTTTAACTTTTTCTTTATGTTCATAAAATTTTCGATACTCCGCCGATGAAATTGCCGCAGATAAAGGTGTACGTGTAATGTTAGTGGCAGGTTTTCTTTTTCACTGCCATTCTTAGTTTGGTAAAGATTGCGGTACCCTCGAGGACCAAGTACCTTTCCTGTTTTAGGGCAAAGGGCGAACCCACTCTCATCTCCATTGAATATGCGTTCCAGAGATTACAATATATCACGATGATTTGATTCTACCAGAAACGCTTCAAGTTCTCGAAACTAGAGCTTGATTGACTCCTTCGTTAAACTCGCTCTCGCCTTGTTTATTCCTTCAGCGGATCTGCATAATTTCCGGATGCCTTTTCAAGAATTTCAAAAACCAGGTTTGTCCAGGACGGTCGTCTTTGAAAGGAGTCTTCATGCCCAAGTCTTTTATAATTTTCTGAACAGTGTCTAGCAGTTCTGATTTTTTTACAGGAAAACCACACTTTGCGATGGCAATTAGTCATTCCACTATTTTCCTTTCGATTTCATGGGTAAGTATAGTATCAGGACCTGGAGTTTTGATCGAATCACTACTTCTTCCAGATATTCGATCTTGTAATGTTGCCCTAGGAACTCCATAATTGCGACAAACTTCTCTAATGGAAGCTTTTTTTCGTGAATATCTCTAAGTGCCTGGTTAATGGTATCTTGAGTATACGGTGCATTTCTTTTTCTCTTACTCTTTGGAGGAGCCATCTGAAGCAAAAAAAAAATCTTATTGAAAGATCTGACTAAAACTGCATTGTAAAATACCTTATATTTCATGAAATGGCTGAAAATCAGAGCGCCGTTCGGTTTTCGGCCACCCCATTTTTCATACAATTTTAAGTTGGCCGAAAACTGAATAATAATTTTAGACTTGCTCTAGTTTTCGGCCACTACCGAAATGCGTGTTTCAATGTCATCAATAACCGTTAAAAAAGCAGCATTTTGATGGCCGAAAACTAAAAACTAGTGTATTCACAAGCATACGGTTCATTATAAACGAAGAGAAGTCTGCTTTCGTATAACCAATTAAATAAAACAGACAAAAATATTTAGGCTGAACGCTTTAGTTTTCGGCCGCATGCCCGACAACCAAACATTTGGAGAATTTATAAAGTCACTTTCCGGCCACCTAATTTAACAACTGTTTCTACAAAATATTGCACTAATTAATGTGATAATACAATATTATGTGATATATACAGTGGAATATATAAACATTGTTAAATAATCATAGTAAAAATAGCACAAAACTTACTTTTGAGTAGAACACGTGCCACTATATTTTTTGCTCGTTCCCACACGTCTTGACAGCTCCGGCACTGACGTCGTACCAAACAATTTATTAAAAGTCGCGTGTTGTGTTTACCCGAACAAGTGATGTTGCCTGATATAATGCAACTTTCTACAAATGTATCTAACTTCATTTTGTGTGATAATATTTATTATGATCCTTATTCAATCAAATTTACTGCATCACCTAGTGCCAAAGGCCGAATACTAGAGCCGGCCGGCAAACCGGCGCAACGACCCTACCTAGACTACTGTTGCTACTGATCCCAGATGGAAATAAGTATACAAAGGTACTTTGCTCGAACAGGAATCGAACCGAAGACACGGCCCAAGATGTCATGATGTTATGGACGTTTTCTAAACGACCGACACACGTGAATTTAAAAGGAAAAGCTGACTAATATGGGTAAATATGAAGTGCTCGAACCAAAAATTAATTATGAACGAGTAATTAATTGTACCAGTTACATAAGTTTCAGGCAAAAGTATTTTATCAGCTGTTAAATTATTTACCTTGCGCTTTGAAATCTGTATTGTTTGGAAAATGTTAGATAATGGTCAAGTTTGCAAAGTGATAACATAGATCTATATTATGGAAACGTCATGCCAATATAACATTAATTTCGTTTCACGGTTTTCTATCTTCAAAACAATACAATCGTTTAGTTTAAAAACAATAAAAGATTTACTTTCGAGGATAAACTAAATACGTGTGTCTTAAATGCCCCTAATAAGTTAATAACAGTTACAATAATAAAATTTATGAAGGGATTTAAACTTTAAAAATTCCTAATTCTACATAATTTGGATCTAAAGTCTATGAAGTCTAAGTTTCGTCTTCGTTCCGAAGATGACACGAAAGGCGGTCGACGAGGACCGGCTATCTTGATCAATAAAATTATCATAGCGACGATAGAACCACTATTTTCCCTGCTCCACTAGTTAGTCCGGTCAAATTAGACAAAAAATAGGGGTGAAATTTAGACCAATAAAATTTAACCATCGTCCTTTTCCAACTGGCAAAAAACACAAACACAAATTTCAAAGTCCATCTCTTTTTTGCCGTGAAAAAAATTTTGAAACACGATAGCTGTAGGGAATTTAATTTTCTAGAATATTGATCGTACATACATACAAATAGCGAGAAACCTAAAGAAAACGAGGTATTTGCAATAAAACGATTTTTGTGACCTTTGACCCCCAGGTAATTTTTTTTCCAGGTGTCGGATCGATGAGGACGTTTTACATATCATTTATAATGGTCAATTTTCAGCTGAGTCATAATAAATGTAACCTCGGATGTCTAAAATTCTAAATTGACCGGTTAGTAGGTAGTTATTATAGTAACAGAGATAAGGTTTAAGGCAATAACCACCTGATCTCATCATCTTGATAAGTTTTAAAGCTTTCTGACTGGCTGTCTTTTAAAAAGATCACTGGTCGTAATAAATGTGTCTCGATAGATTTAAAACGTTTGTCTCAGGAATGTCGATCTTCACGATCTTCGACCGGTTCGGACATTTCATACAGTAATAGTTTAAGCATTCTGCCCATTACACCGTAGCATACCATGACCGTGTTACTGTTATGATCGTTACAGGCCATACTATGCCCACTAAACCTTTCCGATACCGACCAACAACAACGCGTGGCAAAATCCATGCCTGATGTTTTTATAGCATGTTCATGGCATGGTTTAGCAGGCAGACTTATACCACGGTTTGGGAATAGTGTGGCGGGTATGTCCCAAAAAAAAAAAATCATTCTTCATGTTATTTTCTCCAAGAGGTTACTGGCTCTTGTAAGTTGTAACACAGGTTGAGCACAAGAGTCAGAGAATTTACACAAAGTGTAACGCCTTTCTGATAAAATAAGTGTTAATTGTATTATTTGGTCAAACATTTCGGTTGACTAAATTGAATAAAGCTTAGCTCGTTTACCGGATGCAGGTATTCTGGCCGTGAACTTTTAAAAATAAACTGCACAGCCGTCGAGGCGAGGCATACGAAAACTAAACTTTATGCAAACAATTTTAACAATTTTATAAACAATTCTTGCGAAGACAAGTGGGCTTTTGGTAAACAAAATATTTTTTATTGTAGCATATGGATGTCGGCGATGCAAAATTGAAGCAGACTTTCTGATACATACAGCATGTATCAGAAAGATGACCAGATGATGAACATGAACGAGACAAAAGTATCTATGGATCGTAGCAGGTGGCATTCTGTGGATTCTGCAAATCCCCATGAGAAAAAAGAGTGAGCTTATGTATGTATCAGAAAGGTGACCTTAAAGATGTAGGTACAACTTTCTCCATGGGACCATTATTATATAATTAATATTCGTAATCGTGAGTCGCGACTAAAAATATTCAACTGTGTGACTATGTCATATCAATATCCACACCTTTATTTGAACTAAAACCAATTCTAATCTTTGTAACATTTTTACTTTTTCTAAGTGCCTTTTAATTAAAATAAAAAAATAAAAACAAAATCGCATCTTTTACCGGCTGTGCCGGCCCGGCTAACAGCCGATCGTGAATGAACAAGGCGCTTGTAATCTGAATTAGAATGAGTTTGCACAGTATCAACATATATCCATGCAGAAAATTCTGAGTATTTTCCGTGTCAAGCTGGCACATAAACAGAACATGATGCCTGTTTTCCGTTTCACGTCCTAATTAGTTGCAAATGCAGAGTTATCCGAGATTCTTCATGAACAACTACTGAACAGATTTGGATAAAAATTTATACACAGATAGTTTATAACCTGGATTAACACATAGAATAGTTTTTATCCTGATTTTATCGTCCAGTAGGATAATTTTCGAGTTGTAGCGGGTGAAGCCGCTGCGCTGGCAACAGCTAGTAATTTTATTTAGGGCTACAGAATATAGAGCAACGCTCTATAGCCAGAAACTTCAAACGAATTTCAACAAAAAATAAGGTTGCTTCGTTTACGATCGAAAGAAACAAACAAAAAAGTTCACTGGAAGTACTAGTAAACATCCAAAAAATGTAGCTCCTTTCCTAAAAGACCGTAATTAGAATGCTCGTCGTGATCCCAGTCCGTGCTGCACTTTCTACGTCGAACAATAGGACACGGGACTGTCTTCAAAAATGGTTCTTGGCTCTTGCTAATAAGATCCAATACACTCTGTAGGAGTTTGAATATAAATGGATAAGGTCGAGTCAAACAAAGAATGACTAGACTCTGGCTGGTGTAGAGGCAGTATTTTTGCTAGTTGAGAACTTGAGATAGAGTTACACTAATATAGCCGGATAAAACTCAGAAAAAAATCAAAGGAGGTTGCGAAGGCAAACGCCATCGCGCCACTGAAATTTCGTAGCCATATTTTTTATTTAATGTAGTTCAAAGGGCAATTACACATTGATACATATTTTAACAGGCCATTCGAGGCCAGTGGAGTCTGAACTCTGAACGTTTATCAGTGCCGTTTGTAAGAATGACCTCGCCATATCGTCGCAATGCGCAGCTGTGCCGTACCAGAAGCTACCTACTTAGTGTTATACGTATAAGGTTGATTTTGATTTCGATAGTTAGGAAACTTGTGCCGTAACTTGAAACCTAAAAAAGTTCATTTGACAGTATGCCTCATTTTACAATGAGGCATACTGTCAAATAAACTTTTTTAGGTTTTCGGAAAGTATTTATTGCAATTTTGCAATAGATCATTGGAATAAGTGTTTGACAAAGTTAGTAGAGTTTTTTGGATAGCGCTCAAATGAATTGCCTCCATAAGATTTATATTATGGTGAACGGGTGTCGAGCTTCGACATCTTCCAAGTTAAACCTCTTGCTCGCCTCGCTTTTTGTATGTAAAACTCTACTACTGAATTTGATAACAAAACTGGTCAAGTGCAAGTCGGACTTGGGCCGCGGGTTGTACACTAGTTATCGCGGCCTCGACATAGAGGGCTAAGAAGGAATATGGGTGGTTTTCAGTCAGTAGAAGTCTGACACTCCCTTTCGCTCTGCCCAAGAGCGGGAGGGGTTATTTGATGATTTTCCACCCGCCAAAAAAAAAAAAAAAAGTGTATGTCGGACTTTCACATGAAGGGTTCCGTGCCAACCCGTCGGGGCTGCAAGTTGTTATAAGTGATACCGCGGCCACGACAAAAAGAGCTAAGAAGGACCATGGGTGGTTTTTAGTCAGTAGAAGTCTGACACTCCCTTTCGCTTTGCACAAGAGCGGAAGGGGTTATTTGATGATTAAAAAAACGGTTCCGTACCATTTTAGTAGATATTGAGAGATTTTTCATGTTATTTTAGCACCATAGACTTCAGGTTTTCCTGTAATCTATAAGTATTGAACTAAACTCTGTATTTTTTTCAAAATTTTAGGCTCAGTAGTTTCGGAGATAAGCGGGGGGGGGGGGATGGTCGCAAAGACAGACACACGAGGGTTTCGTTTTTTCCTTTTCAGGTACGGAACCCTAAAAATCCGCTCATTCACTGACAGACTACGCACACCTTTTTTTTTGGTGGGTGTAAAATCATCGAATAACCCCTCCCGCTCTTGGGCAGAGCGTAAGGGAGTGTCAGACTTCTACTGACTAAAAACCACCCATGTTCCTTCTTCGCCTTCTATGTCGAGGCCGCGATAACCGGTGGACTACCCGCGGCCCCGACAGGCGTCGGCCCTTTCGGGCCCCTCCCATGTTGCTGACATCTCTTTGAGGCGCGCGTGGAACACGAACGCGCCGTCGACACGGCCTGTTTTCGTCGTGAGACGGACGGACGGCGAGACAGCCCATCACTCACCGTCCACAGGCCCGCGTCTACGGTGGCCGGAGGTCATCGCGGGACCCCCGACGCCCGGAGCGCCTCCCGCGGCGGCTGGGACGAGAGGTTCTCTCCCTCTCGCGTTCCGCCACCTCCTTCGCTAGCATCACTGCTTCGCAGAAGGAGGCGACGGCGTCCCATTCCTCCTCGCCCCGAACCATGGCTTGCACCAGGGTCGGGCGCGAGAGGTCGCCGCCGCCGATCGCCGCTACGAGAACACGGCGGGGCTCCGCCCAAGCGGGGCACACCTCCACTGTGTGCTCCACCGTGTCCTCCGGCCGATCCTCACAATGGTGGCATCCGGGCGTTTCCTCCCGCCTGATTCGGTGCAGGTACCTCCCGAAACATCCGTGTCCGGTGAGGACCTGCGTCAGACGGAAGGTGAGGGCGCCGTGGCGCCTCTCAAGCCACTCCTCAAAGAGGGGACTTACCGCCACTATCGTGGCGTGCCCTGCACGGGGTTGCGACAGTCGCTGTCTCCATGTCGCCATGAGATCGCACCGGAGGTCTGTCCGCCGCGCAGCAATTTGCCGCGGCAGCGGAGTGACCCCCCGGCGCAGCGCCTCCGCGCGCCATTGATGCAGGCGCGCGAGGACTATCGCCTCCAGATCAGACTACGCACACCTTAATTAGCATTTACAATTTTTGACTAACTGATTGAATATAGGGGTCAATCACCGATCACTAATACAACTTTTTATTAGTGATCGATGGTTCAATTAAAAATAGCAAAGGGAAATTCCGTCTGGCACACACACAGCTTGTCATGCTTGCTTGTGCTTGCTTGGCTTGTCAATTAATATAAGCGAGAGGGTAGGTCGCGAAATTTAAGTTTTCTAGCCACTTGTACCTAGCCACTGTTCACGTGTTCAAAATATTACATACAAAGCACAACACAACAAATAATACAAAATTAATTGAAATTGAATTGGTAACCACTTCGTCATTATTGTTTGTATGTTTAATTTAAGTGCTATTATTTATTACTGGTACACGGAAATCGATAAGCTAAACCTGCAAGGCCAACATCTCGCCTACTTTGAAACACTCATAGATCGTAATCATAACAACCAATATTATGTTTTGAATTTAATTATCTTACTATACATAAAGGGTGTAAAAGTACCCTTGACGCAAACGAAGGGCACTTGTTCTCTCCACCACTGCGATATTTTTTTGGTTCTAGACCATACCTGGGAACCCCCTAGTTACGGAGATATTGGGGGTCAAAGTTTCAAATTTTGCACAGCTGTTTTAGTAAATACTGATTTTTCAGGTTATAACTTTACTTAATTTGCCTCCTAACCTCTATGACCCTTTTAATATTAAAATCATCTACTAGCACAATGTTTTAAGAGCGCTACATTGAGTTTTGACCCCAAAAAAAAAAAAAACGTTTCACAGCAAAAAAAATTGCGTAGGGGTACTTAGTTTGATGCACAGAATGCTTGGTTGACGTATGTGTGAAGGGTTAATTTACACCCTGTATATTCTTGTTTTACTTTTCTTTTCAATTGTTATTCATAAAGGTATTCACTTAATTGCTTTACGTCATTCATGTTGCTCATGAAATATAGCAAGCATTCTATACCACTGAAGCAAAAGTGAGCAATAATACTGCCGTCCTTGGCTCCTATCCAATTCTTAATGTTATAGGTAGTATTATGGCAGCCTTATGCTTTCAAAAGTTTCGCCCAAAACTTATAAAGTGCTTGTTGGATGCGGCCCTGCGGGTGTGGCTGTGGCGTTTCCGACGCGTTCCCTTTACCCCCGCTCATACGCATAGCAGCGCCGACGACCTTGGAAGGTCGTCACTCACCCCCCACTAATCTGACAATTTCGTGATAGCTTCACCAAGCTTGTGATTTTATATGCGCTATGCTTCAGAAGATTTCACGGATTCAGGTTACTTTAAATCAAATTAACTGAAATGACCATTGACTAATAAATAAATTGGAGGCTTCTAGGTGCCCGATTTTTTTAAAAACGAGTTTATAATATAAGCTAAGTACCTACCAGATTACGAATACTTACATAATAATTGTACTAAAGGGCGTTAATCTAAGAAACTACTGATCCGATTCCGAAATTTGATTTACTAATGGAAAGTCTAGTAAGATAATTTCAATGAAAATACTAGTAAAATTGATCTGGCTTTAACTAGATTTGAGTCAAAAGTAAGTTCGAAAAAGAGAAGAAGTTCTTCTGTATCACAATAATGACTAATTTTGTGAAGCTGATGTGTGTTACTAAAACTAGTCATTGTAAGGAATCACTGTGATAGAGGAGTAACCTTACTTTTCCAGAAAAAAATTGTTCTTGTAAATCAACATCTTCAGGGGACCAGAAATTACCACATTAGCGGAATCTTTAGGATAATAATATGAATTAAGTTACAATTCCAAAAATTATACAAATAAATAATGATACGTCTGGACACATGATAGTCTATGACCATTTAAAAAATTTACGTCCTCGTGTCCAGCGACCTAGTGCTTATTAATGTACGTCCCAAGATAACCTACACAATCGATTTTTATGTTGTTGACGTCTGTATCATGTAGTAAAACAATGGTGTGTAGAGGACAATGAAGGTAACACAAACATTGTCAGACAGTAGCTAGTAACGGTGCCTGTCCTTGTTCCACCCATTGTGTTTGCAAATGGTCATATGAATGGCAAGTCTAGTTTTTCTGTTCCTGATAGATAGGAATGATAGCACAATCGTATCGAAGTACGATATTTTTGTTACTTCTAGATAATTATAAAGGCATTTATAAACAGCCACCACAGACAAATTTCAAGAAAAAAAAAAACCTGCCATAATTCCTGAAATAATATTTTTGTGATGCACGCGAGTTAAAACTGATATGCAGTTAGCTGTCATTGAAATAAATCACACATAAAGTGCATTTTATCTTCGTTAACATTTGCAAACGTTTATCTTATTGAAGGTAATGGAGTGCCCTTTCTGTATTGTCTGCGTTTTATACTGAGTGACTCAAGTACATACGCCTGTTTGCAGTCTGTGAAAGAGTATTTTGTGTATTTTTTTATTGCCTACTGGGCCTTGTCTTGATCAATAGATGACATCTATGATGGAACGAGCGTGAACAAAATATGCCTTTTCACACTTGCTTTAAAGGCGGACGGGTATTAATAAGGAATTTGTTGCAGTAGCTTGATAGGCAGGGTGAATAATCCAGTTGTTGGCGCCCAAAACTTGGAAAATTCAATCTGTAAATGGGCGCTGCACAGTATCAGATTACGAAATGAAGCGATATCTAAATCGGATCTAGAGTTCTAAAGATCAGTACATAATAACTAGAGTACTTTTAACAATAGTATGAGATTACTAGACAGAATGATTTATGCAGTTCACGATTTGGTCTTTATTCGACCTCGTCGTATTAACTTTCATGCGGTACTTGGATCACGGACTCATGGCCCATGACATTTCTGTTGGTTGTTTTATTTGTTTGTTTTATTTTAAAAGGTTGTTTTTTATTCACATAAAATGCATCTGTCTATTCATTTGAAATTGAAAGCAATACTAGTCTCTCAAGTTTTAATATTTCATCAAACTTTTATTGGTATGGGTAAATACTCGGGATACTGGAGGATCCGTTACCACCAAACGGAAAAATTCTGTGTGTTTTTTGATGTCCCTGAATTATGAGAAATTATCATAAGCTGTAAGTCCTCAAATTAGATGCCTATGCATCCTCGAGCACGCATGAGGAGACGCTTAATGTCGACATGGAATTTAGAAACTAACCGTCTATCTGGCGATTCAGGGAAAACGGAGGATTGGGGCACTAACAGCTGTCAGTTCCTAATTTAAAAAAAAGTTATAATTAAGACGTTCATAAGAGTAAGAAGAGATCAAAAGGACTCGGTAAGTGCAAACAAATGTATATTAGTAACGACGCGCAACGTTGCGGCTGCGCTTGCGCAAGTCGATTGCGTCAGACAGGGCACCGCTCCGGCTGTGAGCCTCGGGGCCCTGCGCTGTAACTGCGAACATAGCAACGGTACTTACTGTCTGAGATTGAACTTTAGCGAAGTAGGTATCCACTTTTGTCAACCAGAGAGAAATGGGAGTAAAGACCAAATAATTGCGCGAGAAATGTCGATTTTACTACCAGGTATATAATTAGTAATTTTCTCGATGTACCTAAACAACATCTGAAGACTAAGGTCTTAATCAGTGCTTCCTGTCTGCAATGACTTAACGAAACGTGGTCACCTGTTGTTTCTATGATCTGTGGTGGTCACGGTACGGTTAGTCCATAGATTCAAGGTCGTTGTGCAAGCTATGGAACGGGCTATGCTTGGAATCTGTCTGGGAGATCCAATAGAATATGACGTTTTACAGCAGAGTCAGCAGAAACAGAAACCCCAACGTTGTCGAGATAGTTTATAGAATAAGTAAGCTGAAGTGTCAATGGGCCAGCCATATTAGCCGTAATAGCGATAGCCGTTGGCGTAGACGTAGACGTTTTCTTGAGTGGAGACTGCGAATTGGAAAGCGTCAGCCTCAGGCTAGGCGGAGTGACAATCTTCGCAGGGTGGCTGGTAGCAGTTGGATGAGAGTTGCCGAGAATCGAGAAGAACGCCGTCCAACTGGAGAGGCCTATGTCCAGCAGTGGACTGCTGCAGGCTGATGATGATTACAGATCATAACACATTACTTTGTATTAGCTACAAATAAACAAGCGCTAAATTGACGTTAGTCATATAATTAAATCAAGAAGTGTCGTAGGGTCAGCGTGTTACAATGAATTCATACATCTATGACAATAACAACGTGATGATGCGCGTCTTGCTAAATAAGTGAATTAACACGAATTAGTTCATCATCTGGGTCAAGATTACACAGTGCGTGCTAATATCAACATGTGCTGGTGAACAAACCTTAAACAGATAAATTAAATTAAATTATACTATGCAACTATTAAAAATCAACCTTGTGGTTGGAACTATTCGTCATTGTCAATGCTTATTTAATAATTCTAGTTGAGCAAAGCAATTATTATTGTAATTTATATTTAACGGTCGATTGTCTTAATTTTAAGAGTAGTCCGATTGCTCTTCTCAACGTTTCCCGAACTTAATAGCTCTCGAAAATGATTGGTAATACGTGAATTTAATTACAGGACTTTCTTGACCAGAATTGCAATACATAGGTATTAACTGAACGAACTTTCATAGAGCAGATTACTGTTAAATTAATTTTGTCGCAGATTTGTCTTCAATTGTTCTTATTTTTCTGAGGCCTGACTCGTATGTTTCTTTTTTGTAATATCCGGAGCATGCCTAGGCCTGTTGCATAAATGCAAAAGAGTATTTAAGCACTGGTGAGTCGTTTGGCAAGTGGTGCACATTTCTGCGCCAGCGCCGAAGTCGACTCGACACGGAAGCGCATACTGACCTAGTATACTTCTCTGGTTGGCTTGCAATGCAAATGTATCGTAAAACACCCCACAATTATATCGAGGTTAAGGATTAAAATTCTAAATAGCAGATTTTATAGATAGGGTGTAAAAGTACCCTTAACGCAATCGAAAGGCACTTGTTCTCCCCACCACTACGATCATTTTCCTGTTCTAGGCTGGGAACCCCCTACTTACGAGATATTGGGGGACAAAGTTTTAAATTCTTCACAGCTGACGGTATGGGCGAAGCAAATTCGAAACTTCTTACCCTACAATAGAGAAAATTCAGGGTACAAGAGCATTACATTCGGGTCGGTTTATATTTTCTTTTGGGCATTCATACATGAGATTGTTTATTTTTTTAATATACATAATTATAGTTTGTTAACTCTCGAACAACATTGCCCACTTGTTTGAACAGGCGTTGATAGCTGCGACACAATTTAAACTTTTGTAGCTATTTGTAGCTATCACCGTTTTTTTTGTAATTGTGCCAACTGTTTATTTCCAAATAAAAATTTACTTTTACTTATTTTTTTTTAAAGCTTCTTTTTGAATACCTGTATTAATCTTATGAAATTCACTCATACATATGTGATTGTATGGTTGAATATGCGGGGCCCGTAGCAATTGCTACTCTTACTCATGGTTAATCCGCCACTGGCCCCCATATTATCATAATATACATCTTGGATTGACAGTAAATAATATACCTATCTACTCTGATCCTTGTAAATAAATTTGTTTTTGCCAGTATTGACATAATAGTTAACTCGCTACCTAAAAAAATTGTAGACCTGCCTTATCGCTTTTAACTTACAGAAGTGATTAATAAAAAAGAATTCTTTTACAATTATATAATTTACTAAAAAATACTTTTCCCATAATTTTAAAATGCATTACCTATACGGATTTATTCCATTTCCTATGTTAGAATTTTACTAACTGTTGATAAACATACAGTCTACATTTTATATTTTTATTTGTAAAGGGTATATTTTAAACCCCCCATGCAAAAACGGCGGGGTGTTATAAGTTTGACGTGTGACTGTGTGTGTGTCTGTCTGTGGCATCATAGCTCCCAAATGCATGAAATGATCTTGATTCTGTGTTTTGTTTTTGTGTAGTAGGTTTGGTATAATTTTGATAAATGGTTTATATGTGCGGTGAAGTTTTAATGTGTTTGCTTATAATAATACTTGATGATTTATTTTTATGGTGCAGGTGTTTTTAGTCTTATTGTTGTTTAAAATTTTTCAAAAGTTCTTACTTATTAGTATGTTACTTAAGTATTATATTAAATATATCATTTAAAGATATATCTATCTACCTATGTAGTTAATTTGAATGTATCTCTATACTATTATCATGGCAAAATGTGTCTTGCTCTAAAATTCTTTTCATAACATTAAGTAAGTTAAGATATCATGGAAACAAGTACAAGCTGTAAAGCTATGAGTTTTACACTGTTTTACCAAAAAAGGTTGACAGTAAGGTTTAGTTACAATTGATAATTTAATCAACACACACACAATAAATAGTAATATTATAAACAGTTAACTATAACATACACCCGGGTCACAATGGGCAGTGGCAATATGGAAATCTTTGAATGGACTGCATGCCCAAATTGCCAGTGCAGACACAATTTGGCTAGATGTGGTCGGTATAATCAACCCATGTCAGATCCATGTGAGTGTGGAGCCCCAATACAGGGTAAGCTGGTGTGGCTTACCCTGTCCTCTCTTGTCCGTCATGCACATGCACATCTAATTGCAACTTCCAGAACTTGGATGAAGCAAAATAAAACTATTCAGGTTGATATTATTGCTGGTCAGAAAAAAGTAAGTAATTTATTCTAGAAGAAGAGTAAACTAGTCATCCAATTAAAGTTTTTCCCTGCTTGAAACCCACTTCAAGTTCCATTAGTGTTAGTAAGTATATCTCAATGCAGACAAAGTCACAGGCAAAAGCTAGTGATTTCTGAAATCTGACAATATTATGGTCTCATTGGTTTTAAATAGCATACTTCTAGTGTGTCCACTTGTATGTTTCCTTCAGTTTGTTGTTTTTTTCAGAAACATAATCAAAACTCCCATTGGTAGATCACTCTCCCTTTTCTGGGTTAATTGATCCGAAGAATTTTACCAAAATAAGTATACCTATATAAACTTAGAGTCATAAAATATCTAAAAAAAAACATGAACAATTTAATTAAATTTATTTATATTTTTACTATTATTATAATTAAGTGCTAGAGCTTGCAAAGGGCAATATCTTCACAAAGATGAGAAAGAGGGCACATCAGTATACTGTGGATAATGATAACAATAACTGAGTACCTAGTTAAATATAACAGATTTCTACCTGCGTACTAGAGCTATATTGTCTGGTCTGGCACATATAATATTTACGTCTTTCGTTACTTAAATTGCTGACAAACAAGTAGTACCATTTTACAATCATGTGTTATTTTTGGCAAATTCTGATCCACTTCACCACAAATGCAAGTTGCATTGGAGCCAAAATAAAACTCCGCAAGAAATGACAACACACCATTGCCGAAAAAGCCTTTGAACATAGCCGTCGATGTCTACAAGAGCCATTGAAAAAATGCAAACGCAAAGCTAACGTGGCTGTTTGTGTACACATTCAGTCGTTTCATAATTTTCAGCGTGCATTTTAGAATTCTTACTATTTCTTACATTGGATCACTATTATTAGCATCAAAAACGTTAACTCAATTAAGCAATAATTTTTCATTATTGCAAAAAATTCAAAGACGCTTGGTTATTTCTCACGATGTACATAATTAAGTGCTAGAATCATAATAATGGACTAGTATTAAATACCATCACAATAATTCTACTTACGTTCTACAATAATGTAGTAGGTAGTCGTTTTGGTGAATTTGCACGGGTGAAACACTGACTCCCGTTTATCCTTTGTGAAAGGAGCCCGTCGAAAGCACAGTAATTTCTTTAGCACTATTTTTAGATCAGGGTGAACACTAATCACACAATTTAATAGGTAAGAAAAACAATATCGGTTGCACTGGTCACTAACACGTACTAGCAAAATAAGTGTACTTCAAGTTAAATCGACGTAATAACACAACTCACGCACGAAATCGAACACGAATTCTCACTGGCTATGTTGGCTGGTTGGCATGACATGAAGTTGGCAGCAACCAAAACATCATCATAAAAACAGCTGTTTAACGACCTCAGTGACATCTACATTCAATATTGTGACTTTAAAAATATCTCACAGTAATGGCAATAGATGTCACTCTTCGACAATGTTCCTCTTCAACTTCATTTAGCAGTGGAAGTCGTATTAGCCTATGCCAAGAGATGGCGGTTTATGAAACAAGCTTATAATAATAATTTTTTCATGGTTGATTGATTAACCCAGGAATAACAAAAATGTTTTTTTTTTTTGGTTTATACAATGACCTTTTTTTCAAGTATTTTGTTGTAATGATAATAAGTTATAATTATAATAAAATACTTCATATTAATTCAAATCAAGTAAACATAGGACTTACATCTAGATTTCTTTCATTTAAATTACATTTAGTTTGTTTCATAATCAAATATACCAGAATAATCAATTGCAAAACAGGGCCCCTCCGGGATTTGAACCCGGGACCTCCTGCACCCAAAGCAGGAATCATACCCCTAGACCAAGAGGCCACTTATAAATATTGTTGAAAATACAATACATAGCATAGATGGAGTTAATTCCGTCGGTCATCTTATCATCAGTGCAGTGATCAGTATCTGTGCTGAAAAGTACTCACCATTGTAATCGTAATTCATTTTGTATAGCATGAAGGCTAAATTGTAGTTCATGACCTCGAAGAAGGTAAACTTCAGTTGTACATGATAATCTGATCACTTTTAATTTTGGACGAGCTAGCTTTGAAATTCATAAGTATTAATTTAGGTAACTGATAAATAGGATACAATTTCTATTTTTAAACGTTTTAAGTTTCCCTTCGTTGATTAATTCATGAGACAGCTGACAGCCACGAATCGATATGCGGTTCACGCAGCGCCATCCATTGCATGTTAAACGTACCGACTTGAGTCATCCATTGCTGCCCTAGGAACAAAGGACATTAGCAATGTTTAGTCACGGAGAATGTTTAGTGCCTAGGGTCTACGCGAAGTAAGTACTCGCGAAGTTAGTTCATTCTAAAACGGACAGGTGGCATTTGGAATTCTGATGAAGTGGTACATACATACAAGCAGGACTAAATTCTTGTTTGTAGGAAGTAGGTACCTACTCGTATAATTAATATTCCAAACATGTTTAGGGGCTGGTGTTTATGGAAAGCCCTTCTAAAGTCGACCAAAGTTTTCAGTTTCAAAATGCAATTGTGTTTGCGTCCCAATTCTCAAAAAATAGGTTTTGTTATTTTAATGTGTGTTGTGTTTTAATATTTTTCAATGTTTTGTGTTTGGAATCCTATCTAGATTAGGGTTAGGTTACCAGATAAATGATAAAATTTTCCGGAGAAACATTTGAAGAAAATTCCTAGGTTTTAATTCCTGCGAATCGAGCGGTTTAATTGAAAGCATTTTTTTTTCTAGTCTAAATTGTGTCCCACTGCTGAGCAAAGGCCTCCCCTTTCTACTTCCATACCACTCTATCTCTATCTCTGGCCATGTTAGTCCCGCAAACATGATCAGATCGTCACGCCACCTTCGCCGCGGTCCTTCCTCAGGCGTCCAGTGAGTGACGATCTTCGCCCATCTCTCCGGGTGCATCCGTGCTACGTGGCCTGCCCACTCCCACTTCAGTCTAGCTATTTTTTGTCCAACATCAGCTTTTTGAGTTATGGAGCGCAGGGTGGTATTCCTAAAGTGATCTCTTCGCCTATTCCCAATTAACACATCTTAGTACCTATGTGTTCCCAAAGGTGTGTGTCACCCAGCGTGTGCGTGTGTCTACAAAGGCGTTTCACACCCAAAGTGTTGGTATGTTTCCAGACGTGTGTCGCCCAGCGAGTAGGTGTGTTCCCAAAAGCGTTTGTCGCTCAGAGTGTTGGTGTGTTTCCAGATTTGTGTCTCACAGAGTGTAGGTGTATTTCCAAGGCGTGTATCGCTCAGCGTGTGGGTGTGATTTTAAGCTCGTATGTTTCCGACAGTGTGGGTATGTTTCCCCGATAGTGTGTGTCGCTCAAACATTGGGATGTGTATTTCTTCTCATTCGTGGGTGCAGCCGTTGGTGTTTGTCGCTATCATAACGTTAGTCGCGGTGGTAAATTAGTCGTAAATAAAATAGGACGGTAGGGATGCTGGCCATGTTATATTTTTGCCAATTTGAAAGTATTTTTTACATAGTAAAAAATACAATACAATATAGTATATTGATTTTGATTTATGGCCTTTTATTAATCAAAATTTTATTGAAAATCGCTTATTAACCAAATCTGTGGCAAACGTTTGTTAACAATGTAGGTAACTAATCAATTTACGATTTTTACTAATTTATCAATATGGAATATTCCATTTGGAAAGGATAACGGTTCTTCACCGGTGTTTTTGTATAAAGGTTTTAAACTGGTTTCGCGGTGACAACATTATATTTATAAATTAGCGATGACTCTGTGATTTTAAAAGTTAATGGGCAGTTGTTGCGTATAAGATAAAAATACCATCTCCATCATCCATCAAAACAATGTCTTGAAAGGAATGAAGAAGAATTCACCCCTCTAAAGAAATTGGTTGGTAAAAATATTCGTAATGAACATTTTTATTCTGCTAAAGAAGTATTTGTGCCAAGTTTCTAATCCGAACGAATACGATCAATAGTAAATTATCGCACTGTTAAGTGAGCTGTCAATTCCACCCCTTAAAACTTGATCATCCCTTTTTGCCCTTTAGGGGATGATATGCGTGAAATCCCGCCTTAGCACACCCCTCTGTTGTAAACTACGACTACTGTACCATGCACTGCAATGCTTGCATTTGACGACACGGTTGGCGCAGCGGCTGAGCGATTGGACTGCTGCGTTGCGTGTCGCGGGTTCGATCCCCGCACGGAACAAATATTTGTATGGCCTACAGATAGTTGTTTCGGGTCTGGGTGTCTGTGTATGTGAGTTTAAATGTTTGTGAACGCACCCACGATACTGGAGAAGATCCTAGTGTGGGGCAACGTTTAAAAAAAAAAATGCAAGTTGGCATCTCTAGCGGATTGGACTATGGGAGAGTCTTGCAAACGTACCCACCCTGTTCTGTTATGACAGGGTGTTTGGGGCACCCAGACACAAAAGGGTATTTCACCAAAAAATCTAAAAAGTCCGTCTGTTAGATTTTCGAAAAATAATGGATACGTGTATTCTTTTTATCGAATTATTATATATTTACGAAAATAAAACGTGTAAAAAATCATGAGTGGGGCTTGTGACGTCACTTTGTGGGTAAAAAAGTACTAACCTTGTGACGTCACACGACTTTTCGAAGCACTGCATCGTATTCATCTTTTGTTAACGTAAAAAAAGAAAAATACATGTCCATTATTTTTTGGAAATCTATCTGACGGACTTATAAATTTTTTTGGTGAAATACCCTATTTCCAAAATTTACTTATTTTTATATCATTGAGAAAAATTGCGGTTTAATCTTGATTTCAAAAAATTAATTAGGTTTACAATATCTAGATACATGTTTGGAGGGTGTATTATTTGTGATGAGTAGGTATCCATAAGAAAATAAAACAAAAAAATCATCATTACATTATTTTTTATTCGTAACGAAACGTACAAAATGACAGTCGCTTCAGTACTTAATGTTATAAATATTATAACAAACAGCGGATCAAAAGCAAATTCACAGAATAGTTTTGACAGTATTTACTGATGTATCAGAATGGTCTGGTCATTTTAAAGGATGTGGTACTGTATGGACTACCATCGGAACCGCGAAAAAATAATCAGCTGTCCCGTACAAAATGTCAATCCAATCTCGATTTAAATGTATGATGACAGAATTTTTTTTTTTCGCAATGACCATCTTGGTCCCATGATATACTATACCTATACGTATAAAATGACGGAACATATCTGAGTCTTTAAAATGTGTTTAAATTTCTGCAAATTGCAATTAAAAGGTGACATTGCCAAAAGTGTGTGTTCATTTTTCACTAACTACTATGGCATTCCTTCAGACATTGACTTATACTAAATCTTAGGCTTATGTAACAGATCATTTAAATATAATGTAATGTATAGTAGACATGACGGCGATGACATAACAAATAATATTAACTCTGTAATTAGTGACAACAGTTTCACGGCAAGTAAACTGACTTACACTGCGCTGTCCTTTACGATATTTTACAGTAAAACTTGGATTCACAGGTCATACGATTAAAAACGAATGAGAGGAACTGCCGTGGGATCCCAACATTATTCTGCAAAATATCGTACAGATCAACGCTGTGCAATAATGTAAATAATTTGATTTGAAAAGTAGGAGTTTTATAAAGTAACTTTGCATCAACTACAGATGTTTGTTTTCTTTAAATTGTAGTTCCTTAACATGAAGTGCTGATTCCAGTTAAGTAAGTTTCGTTTATAAGGATTGATGCCGCTTGCATACAAGCTGAAATTTTACTTGCACAGTTCAACATAAAGTTGTAGTGCAGTTATTAAGAATCTTTACAAATAATTATTTTGTGGTCTTGTATCAGTGCGTCTGTTTAAAATTAACTCAATACAAGAGACAGTTTCCATATTTTCCACCACCCGTCACGAATGTCTGTACAATACCTTATACAAATGATCCGTTTTATCTAATTACCCATACAATAAAAGCCTAAAGCCTCTCTTAGATTTAAACGAAATCCTAGCAATTAATACTATTTACAAAGTCATCCTGGTTTCTCTTAGAACGTAGACAAACGCGATGCGTTATAAGAAAATCCCCGGTGCACACACTCACCAACTGAAAATTAAAAATAAACAATTATTGATCTAAGTATAAAAGATGAGAACTTTGGGCATTTGAATTTGTCGTACTATGTAGGTACGTTTTGTTATGGCTTCCTTATGTTAATATGAAGTACTTTACCATCGAAACATGGGCGTGTTAAAACCCATTTCAGCAGCCTGCAACGACATTTTTGGATGATGTCACCAATAAATTTTGGCATGTCTTTCAGATTATAAGGAAATGTAGTTCAACTTTTGCCGCTAGACTTACATTCTGTTTATAAATTATGGTTTCAATAGAAATAACAAATGTTCATTTTATTAGTAGATTGGATAAAAGTGACAAATTACAATTTGGGGGAACGATATATGTATATATTTAAAGACATTTCTACTTAATATTACAACTTTAAAATTAAAATAGAGCTAACTACGTGATTTTGAAGTGTCTAGATACTATAGAATTCTAAAACAGTGCAAAAATATAATATTTAAAGTTGCAAACAAAGCTAAAGAATGCGTGTTGTGTTTGCAAGGTAAACTTATCAAGTTCCAATTTCGCTCATTAAAGCTTTCGAAATCATAAAGTACCTTTCCATAGTACTTGACCCTTAAGAAACCCGAAAGAGAGTAGTTGAAAGAATTCCTTTTACAGTTCGACCTTCATATTAGTAACATAATTATTATATTTCGTCATCCTATTGTTGTCAATTAAATGAAAAAATCATCATTCATCAATTGGGATTACTCAACATATTTACGTATTTCCCAATGAAACAGACGGATAAATCTTTGGCATGTGTTTAAGAAGCGTCATTTTAAGGTGTTTGTTTATCTTTGCTACATCGGAGACTGTTCGATACTTACGATTGATGTTAAGGTTGTATTTGAACTTTGAAACGCACATTAGGCAAACACCGTTAGACAAACTCGAATCTTAACTTAAGTTAGACGAAGTTTTAAGAACTAAGGAATGTTTGTTATATGGAACTAAACTTGTGTTGTGTGTTTGTGATGTGTAATGTGTTTCGTGACATTTACTTTAATGATTACAAAATTAGTCTAATATTTTTTGTTCATGCAATCATTGCCCTGTCAAGACATAAAAACCCAGATTAATGTCTCCAAAAAAATCTAAACTTACAATGTGTTTCATGCTTACTTACGTGCAAAATAGTGCAAAAGTAAAAATAAAAATACTGACATGTAACTTCTCTCTCAACGTTTAGACTAACTTATGAGGTCGGAGAAGTTCCCGACTCAGTACCTGATTACAAGCGGTAGATCCCTGTATAAAATAAATAAAATAATGTTCTATAGTAAAATAGATAATAATTCTCTCTCCAAAAATCACACGTATTATGTCAAACGCCCAAATTCTTAAACGCAAAACTATTTTAAGAAGTGGGTCAGTGTTCATATTTTAAGGACCAAAAGTGTCAAAATCGCGATTGAATTTTGGCGCAAAAATTCAAAGTCGTTTGTGAATTTGGAAGTTATCTGTCACGTCACTTCTGGGGTTCAGTTTCAGAATAAAGATATGGCATAGAAGAGATTTCAGACCAGATGATGATATAAAATGTCTACTATACTTTATGTTTTACTACTACTTTATGCACCAGCCTTATACCTGATGCACAAAATAGACATTTCATATCACCATCTACCCAGGCTTTTCCCAACTATGTTAGGTCGGCGTCCAGTCTAACCAGATGCAGCAGAATATCAATTTTAAATGGAACGACTGCCTATCTGACCTCCTCAACCTCGTTAGTTCTGGGGGTCTAAAAAGGCCACTTTAGCAGATCATAATATGAATTGCGTTAAAATTCGTATAATGGTCACAGACACAGTTACTAATATGAAAGGTCCATTTTACGCTTTTTAACGCAATACATATTATGATCTGCTAAAGTGGCCATTTTAGACTCCCTGGGTAACAGGATACCCCTTAAGAGTTTCAGGCCACTGACTACCTGTAACAACTGTCCTTTGACAGTTGTTACAGGTACAACATGACAGCCGATAAGATGACAGCCGGGACCTAACTCGAAAGTACACATTTCACATGAAGAAATAATTTCCTTAATGATGTACGGGCACAAAATGAGAATCCATAAATTGTGTAGCTAAAATGAAAATCGTTTACATTACAAAGATTTTACTCTCCTAAAAGCTTGGTTTTCAAATAATCAATATTATTCGCAAATATTTAGTTGGGTTTTCTGTGTATTTTAGCCAAAGCAATATTAACTTAAATCTTGTAGAAGAATGGGTAGGTACTTTGAAAATGGCTGTAAGTATTAAATATTCCGAACCAGTATTTACTTATTAATCGATTCTAAAAGTGAAATGGCTCTCGATTCAAGTGGGTTATAAAAGTGAATTACAGAATCGACATTTTTTGCACCATGCACCCACGATACAGGAGAAATTCCTAGTGTGGGGACACTAAAAATTTCTCCTACATTTAAACTCACATACACAAATACCCAGACCCGAAACATCTATCTGTAGGCCATACAAATATTTGTTCCGTGCGGGGATCGAACCAGCGACACGCAGCGCAGCAGTTTAATCTCTCAGCCACTGCACCAGCCGTACCGCTGAATGATTCCCAATCGGGCCACAATCCAAAGATACTAGCCTTCCAGTAACAATGCACGTATCAGTACGCCAGTAATCCCCGAAGGGATAGGCAAGGTTGTACCTTATAAGGTATAACTCCGCCTGTCTGCTCTGTACACCCACATTTCGTCATGTTTAATTTCTATATAATAGGTTGTGAAACTTACTATCAACCGGGCATAAAATTCAGGATAAGCTAGCTTAGAACATCCTGATTAAAAACCTAGTAACACTTTGTTTGAACTCGGAGTCGAACCTAGGGCCTAGCTTACTCTGAAGGCGCGCTTGAGAATACTAGACTCACGAGGCCATAAACAACCGTACCTATCACTGTATATACGAATCCAGTTAGAATTACTTCTTCACAGTAATACTTTGATGTTTAGCAATTTAATAATGTATGAATTAGGCTTAGAGAATTTCGCTTAAGTTACCTACATTAAATAAGTAGGTAGTACTTGAAGCTGACTGTCGGCGGAATGTCGTATTCCACTCGTAGTTTTGTTTTTATGAATTGTTCTTCTGACATTCAAAAGTGCCTATAAAGGTTTAATTGAAATAAATGCTTTGAGTTTGAGTTTCACAAAGAAGCTTCACAAACTTCTAAGAATTATTTAAGAAATCTGATGAAATGCGTGATATACTGACCATGACCAGCATGACTATGCATAAATAAAAAATGATTCATTAGATGTCATCATAAAACATTATCTGCCTAAGCTTTTTTCTCTATCTGGGTCGATTTCTAGTCCAAACGGATGCATGTGAATTATTATATTTTTACGAAAGCAAAGTTTATAACAATCTTTGCATAGCACTTCGCCCCACAAAACCGTATTGATGGCCTGAGTCATGTGGCTTTTTAAACAGTTTTGTACTTGGAGCGACTCTGATAGAGATATCTGACTTCCACGACCCATTTTAGGTAATATGATGCCTATTGATGGTACACATTCGATATCAAACTTTTACGCCATTGACTATTGTGACGATTGTCGAAGATCTACTAGTCACAGCGGTGACCAACGGCTTCACGTGCTTTCCAAGGCACAGATGAATCTCACTACTCAATATGTTATGAAGGGAAAACCCATTGATTGACCTTCGATCGAATAGTGTGGCCATCACAAATCGATTATGACACTTTCAATACAGATAAAACTCGGGGACATTTCGTCAATCATATGACTAAAATACTCTTTAGCGCTTTAAAAACTACACAACAGTAGATTTTCGGCTACTTATTATATGGATTAGACAATACAGAATACATAAAGTCATAATAATAGTCATAATACAGAATAAATAAAATACTAAAGTCATGTGATATTTACCCGTGGTGGAAATATGACGTTGATACTGTTTTAGTTTTGGCCGCCTTAGCCTTTAGGGCAAGGGCGCCTACAACTCCGGCACCCACAGCGCCGACCTTCGCTGCTTTCAGACCAAGTGCACCTGAGGAAGAAAAAAAACAAAATGTTAGAGTAAAATGTCAAAGAAAAAAAAACTCATCACAACAATCAACTAGATTTTAGCATCGTTTTTTAGAAAATATATTCCAACAAAGTAAAGCGTAGTAAGCATATTTTGTTCCTTTTAAAATTGTTTGGACCCTGTAGCACCTTTGCTACGAGGTGCTACGATTCCCTATTTCGTAGCAAATGCCTACGCCAATCACGTAGACGTAGAGGATTTCGTCTAGTCATTGAAAAATCTCTAACGTTTTAAAATACAGTGAATGCTGATGACTCACTCAATTATAAAATAATTTGCTTTATTATTATTGGCCGATTGACCGTTTCTGACATCTCGAACGAATCATCGAATACTGCTTTAGTCAATAAGAAAATGTTTATATGATTCCTGTTCCTAATTGAGGAACAGTGATTGTATAAAACTGTTTTGTATTATATTTTAACTCTCTCTAACTAATAAAAATCTGATATATTAGCTACTGTTCAATTGTTTTTATTATGACATCAATTAATTCATGGACCTTTGTAAAAGTTCAAGATGTTTTTTATTTATTATGACTTTCAGTTTTATATTTATTTTGACATTCAATTTCAAATGTTAATATCTATTATAATTATAATTGAATTAGTATGACATTGAGTAACATATTATCTAAAGGTTAATTGTAGTTAATTTTAAAACTGTAACACTAACATGATATTTCCACACCAGATAATATGGTAGAATGGTAAAAATCAATAAATTCTAATTAAAAATAAAATCTTTATTATTATTTATTAATTAAAATTCAAATATTCACGAAACATCTCGATTAGATAATTCTCGTCCGGAAACTCTAATTGCTTTATTGATCATCATTCATCATCATCTAGGTTTACAACCTAGGCCGCTGGGTCTTAACTTAAGTTGGTCGACTACATTTCTCACTTGTGAACTATTTGTCGCTTTTTCTGCTAGGTGGCTTTTTCTCTTCAGTTTGCACTTCAACAGTTCTTGCCATGAATCTTAGTCTACGCCATCCAACCATTTGAGCTAGCGCCGGCCTCGACTTCTGCTACCTTGATAGCTTGTTAAAATTAAATGTTTACCTACAAACGCTAGGTGGTAATGGATTTAATATTTGATTTTTAGCAATAGTCGTTGCAATTAATTTTGTTTGTGTTTAATGATAACCTTGAATGAAATTGATACCTTCGTTTAAGTTCATCATGTCGTCAAAATTCAGCTTTTATTCGTAAAACGTAATTGGATTTCATATTTTGAGAACAAACTGCGTGCTGAAGTTGTCCGCTGTCGATCAATTTGGTTACATCAACCTCGGGTACAATGCAAGTATGGAACCCCAAAATAGGATTCATGCCACACCTCATCTTTTGCCCGTCGTGCATAACAAACTGTACACTCCAGCTTGAGAGAAGCAAACGACAGTGTTGTCCAGGTTGCTCAGACTAGTCAGACAAAACCTGAATCAACGATTCGAGAATAAGAGGGATCGGAGCGCATTTCTCAAATTCATTGAATGTCACCAAAAGATTTCTCTTTAAACTTTATCCTTGAACTCTCATAAGGTAACATACAACTCTTTGGAATGATGACATTATAATCTAATTTCCATATGGCAGCTACTAAAGCTATCAATGAATATCTAAGTATTATTTGTTGTTCTAAATAACCATGCTAATTGTCCTCAGAGAAGGTTAACGTAGGTTTTATTAACTGTGGACAAGTAATGCTGACATAACTCAAGAATTCGGTATGTAAACAAAAACGAATGATGTAAGTTACTTTGAGAAATTACCAGTTTATTTTACACAAATATTATTAAAATTTTCGAATACATGGAGGTTAAACTTTTATGTTTCTGCAAAGACAGTTCAAGTTTTGACTGTTTGCGAATGTGTGAACATTGTAGGCCTTGTAGATTTCTAGATGCTTGTTAATTTTATCTTGTTTTACTTTTTTTTACGGCTGATTGTCGAACCTTCGTCGAGTATGTAGTCCTAATTATTTTGAAAGAGAAACCATGCAGTTTCTTGCTGGTTCAGGTAGCGGTTTTAATACTCATCTCCTTTGATTACTTAGCGAAAACTCACCAAGAGCCAACTTCTTCTTCAGCAGGAGGAGAAGACCTCTCTTGTTCCTAGGACTGCTGTCGTGCGCGGGAGTGTCGAAGTCGAGGGACTCCTGCGCCTCCGCGGGAGAGGGATACGCCTGCGCCACTGCTACGGCCAGCAGGCACAACAGGAGTACGATGCTTGAGGTCTGCATGGTTGATAGTTGGTTCTGTGGATTTTTAATAAGTTTCATGTAAAAAAAAATGACGATACACACATACATTTCGCCTATTTCGCGTAGGGGTGGGCAAAATGCCGGCAGCCACAATCCCGACACATCCTTTCCTCTCTTCTATGCTCAGAATATATCTGATAAAGATGATTTTTTAAATTCTGCTATATTAATCTTTGGCGAAAATCATTGAATACATACGTGTTTTTTCTTTTAGCATCACTCAATACAAAAATATTGAGATGTCACATCACATGTTTCACAGAGAGCGGATAATTGTTTTGAGAAAATGATTTAATATGAAAATTTACATTTCGATTTTTTTTCAAAAATGGTGCAAGTGAATGATACTTAATGCCTAGAAAAAATTTGGACGGTGACTAATAAATCATCTTGTAATATATTATTATATTATATTATTGTATTATTACTACGCATTTGATTCATTAGTAACAACATAAATTTTATTTACATAGGCCAAAAGTCATACAAAGAGTGAAGCAGACTTGTTTAATCTGGATGTCAAGAAACAACTTTCAAGCAGGAATTGAAATCTTGCACTATATAATTTTATGTTGGTTTTCTTTGTGTCCATAACTAGTTCTATATAAATGTAATTTAGGAAAACATTCGATAATTTACTCTATGAGAATGCAGCCTTGAAAGTTGCACTACAAGAAAAGCACTTATAGATTACAGGAAAACCTATAAGAAGTCTATGGTGCTAAAATAACATGGAAAATCTCTCAATATCTACTATAATGAGTCCCGTATCATTCAATTTCATTCATTATATTCCTTCATGTGCAAGTTCGACTTGCGCTTGGCCAGTTTTTATAATCGTCGCTATTGTTCATTTGTCGCTATCACTCGTTAGATTTCCCATGCAATGAGTTTTGCATAAACTGAATTTGTATAACAAGTTTTACAAATTCAGTTGTTCAAAGTCAGTGGTTGCTATACGTTCATATTTTGAAATAATTTTTATTTCTTATTCAAAACGTTCTTTTTACCTGAATAAGGACGACTCAAAATATAGCGTTTGCTAAGGTTTCAAGGCAAAAAACGGATCCTTTAGGATTCGTTTTTCTCAAAATCACAGTTACTTTCATTCAGCTACCATACACTATAAATATTAGTTTGACCTAGAAATCGGACCCTAGTACAGAGTTAAACAACCTCAAGAACATTGCTGTGACTAACATATTAGCATGGCGTGTATGTTAATAAATAGTTAGTAGACTATTATTCATTAACATAAATGTATGAACGTGGCCGAGGCAAGAAGAGTTTGTTTTTCTGTAATGTCTGCCTACCCCAATAATTCGTGAGTTTATGTATGGAAACATTATAGTAAAACCTAGTACCTACTACTACAAATATTTTAGTGGTCTATTCGATACGTCACCCAGTCGTCATTTACGTTTTCTCCTAAGGCAATGTAATTACGTGGACTATCTTTTAAATGAAACCAGATTATTGATGTCTCCTGAGTAAAAAAAATATAATTTTAATTAGTTCGTCTGTTAGATTATCAAAAATATTGGATACGTATTTTTCGTTTTATCAAATCGATTAAATATTACGGAGTTAAAACGCGTCAAAGATTTGAGTGGGGGTTTGTGACGTCACTCACAGGTAAAAAATGACATAGTAATGTCTTTGAATATGACGTCACACGACGACTTTTCAAAGCTCTGTATCGTCTTCACTGTTTGTTTACGTGAAAAAAGAAAAAATATATGTACAATATTTTTTGGTAATTTATCTGACGGACTAATTAGATCTTATTGTTACCTACCCTATTGTGCTAATTAACAGACAGTCTGTTGGGATTAGGTAAAAAGACGTATCGATAGATCCTCAACTAAATTTAACTGGTATTACGAAAAGAGAAAGACAAGTACCTCGTGCGTAAGTATTTACTTATTCGTTTAAACAAACCCAATTCGAGGCTAAGTATTGCTAAGTTTGTGTTTACATAAAACATTATGAAACCCACATGACTATTATTTTGTCATTCATTTTAAATTGTTATAAACGAAATAAATGTACGCGTAGGGACCTAAAATAAAAATACATTTCGGTACAAAAAGATTCTGAAAAAGAAATATTGCAATTCTGCTAAGAAGCATTCCAACGGAAATTGAGACATTTCTATTTGGTTTTCGTTGAACATTTCCTAGCCATCTCCTCGGCTCCGGTTGCGGCTGCCGACGAGAAAACATTTGCTTCGCTACCCTACGTACTTAACTATCGACTGAAATATTAAAAAATACAGAAGGAACTACCAAAACCCCACTACTTCAGACACTATAGCGACCCAATCATTTCATCAGAAAATCTTACTACTGTTATAAATGCAAAAGTTTGAGTGGGTGGATGGATGGATGAATATATGCTACTACAGGTCAAATTTGGATGGAATTTAGCACTCAGCTAATTTACAACCTGGATTAACATATACATGTGTTTATATATATACCTACTATATAAATATACTATTTATACTTTTTGGTCCGGTACTACGAACCCATGAAACAGCTAGTGAAATTGCGGGTATGATCTAGTCATATAGCAGGAACGAGGGATGACATTAACTTCCAGTTAAATTCAATTCATAACATAACATTACACTGATCACACCTGTTATTCACGAAGGGTTTTGCAGAGGTGTACCTAATAATACACCCACACTCCGCCAGTTATGTTTAAGCCCTATGAAATATGCGGTGATTCTATTACCATTACCAACCAGGCACAAATCCAGACTACATGACCTCTACTGAGAAATTCCTGTAGATAATCCCAATAACACTTTGCACGATCTGGGAACCGAAGGCAGGACCTCGGCAGTCGCGCTTGCGAGCACTAGACCAACGAGTACCAGTATTATAGTGTACTCTGTGCCAATGAGACAATAATATTTAATTCAGTGGCAACTAACAGATGTCTCTACTAGGGTTGCCAACTTTTTTTGCAAGATATATAAATTCAGGTTGGAGAAAGAAAATCAACAGTATTTGAATAAAATGATCAGTACTTTATTTTTTTAATGTTTTTAAAACATATTTCATGGTGCTTCTCGCACAACTTTACCTTTTTTGAAGGCTTCTTAAGCTTCACAACAAGTGCAATCAAAATTAAAGTACCTAAATGAGGAGCTAATTTTTTATTATATTCTAAGATTTAATTCTGTCGGCCCGCCACTTTGCATTAATTACAGAAAAAAACAAAGATGTTACTAAGTTGTACTAGTGATATTAAAAACAGTATTTTTTATACTGGTTTTTTGTCCGACTGTAAAAAGTATAATGTAGTGAAAAACAGTATAATACTGTTTTTAACAGTAGGTATAGTTGGCAAAATGGCAACCCCTAGTCCCTACTGACGATTTCCGTTCACGAACGTGACGTAAGCACCAGCACAATCCACTCAACCGAACATAATTGTTACTTAAGTGTGGGAACGTTTCTGATTATTTCTTATCGATACTTATTAACACTAGGTGCAGTTTTGCATACTCGTCAAAAATTTAAGAGATTGTCATAAATAATCAATTTAATAACAAGGTTACAATCAGACGGGCTTAAACCGGGTGACCATTCAACCGAACTGACATGATAGTGTCAACAAACATAAATTCATCCAAACTTTCGCATGTTCAATAGTATAAATAAAATGTTTTCCGTTCTCAAACTTATGTAAACTAAATATTTGATTAAGGTCCGTTAATTTGAAAATAAGGAGAAGGTCAGTTAATTAAATATTATCGTTTGTTGGGTAACAGTTAAATATGAGACAGATGAACGCAACAATGTGGACTGTACTAAAGAAATATATATTTTTTAAGTTTGGTTTTTAGTGGTTTAAGAAAGTATAAAAAAAGAGGAGAGACAAAATAAATGTCGGGCAAAAACATCAATCTATATACTTCCAGTGTAACATGGCCTCACTTCATACAGGTTTCCCATACAATATAGAGGTACGCAAAAACTAGTTTTGTATAGGCTTGTGCATTTTGTTTTTATTTGAAATCCTTCATATAATATAATCCGCTTTCTTGATAAGTTCCATAATTATACAAAACTCCAATAATATTAAATATTGTAATTATGTCCACAGCTAATAATAGATAACCGTAATGAATAATTCATTTGTGGAATCATTACAACGACAGGTGGGTTTGGGTGTGTCAAATGTCGAATGTAAATGAGCCTTCGATATCTCTGGGCTTTAACTGTCACATTCGGATGATAGTAAACAACAGCAGTATTGCAAAAATATTATTTTAGTGACTCAATCAATTGACAATAAATTTTGTTAATAATGGCTATTTTTAGAGAGCTGTCTAAAACATTAGCTTTAAAACTTTTATTTAGATCTGTCCATCCGTCTGTCACAGATTTATATATTTTTGCCCGGAATAGATCTAGACATTTGCATACAAGGTGGAATCGGGAGCTAATAATAATTGATCATCACGGAAGATATCCCGTAAATGACCGTATAAGTTTACTTAAACACCGTGAAAGCATTTTTTTAAAAACGATATTAATTCTATATTGTACGGTAGTACGAAATCCTTCATCCGAACCAGACTCGCACGTCGCTGGTTTTTAATTATCACTTTGAATTTTTAAATTACTTTCTCCTACAACTCCGCACTCTAAACTACAAACGAACTCCCTTTACAACACAGATGCGTAAGTTTAAAAAATAAATAATTACGCAAATACCTTGGTGGTTTTAGGTTATCGTAAACACAACACAGCACTGCAGCAGCCACTGACACACGATGACAATGAGCTGGTGGGCAATTCTTTTATAGATTGCAGTAGTGGCCCGGGGGAGGGCGGCCGGCCGACGCACTTCTTAGGGTTCAAGGAAAACGCACGCACAAGTATCGCTGTGACAGCCGTAGACGTCCCTTTTGTTCATCATGTACCGGATTATAATTAATATACAAGGTTTCCGTGTCTTCTTCTGTAATAGCGGTAATTTCGATTTATGGTTAATTCTTGATACGTAAGTTTTTTTGCCCATTATTCAAAATTGAACAAGTGCCTTCATTTTCCAGTATTTTTTTTTCCCGACTGCTAAGGAAGGGTTATGTATTTTTCTCTCGTTTTGCATGTATGTCATGTCATCATCTATGTTTGTTTGTATTTTTTTGTATTATGTGCACTTCGTATCTTCTAACGATTGGATGGCTTTCAACAGTTAAGTTATCGTTAATTTCGTTTCGAAATCCTAGTGTTTTTCAATAGGTGACTTAAAAAACATCAAAATAAAGGAAACTAAATATAAGGGGATTATAATACAGAAATATAACTGCTTATATGTTTAACAAAATCTTATAAAAAGGGGAAAATTCGTGTGTTATAATAAAAGTGAAATCATCTACAAAGTCTTTCACGTTACTAAACTCAAAAACTGAAACTAAAAATGTAGTTGAAAAACTAAAAATCGGTCCGGCCATCTTTGAGTAATCGGGGAACATACATAAAAAAAAAACATCCGACGATTTGAGAACCTCCTCCTTTTGGAAGTCGGCTAAAAAAACCGTTTTGAAGTCGGTGAAAAAACAAGTACATTTTAAACAGTAACAGTTGGAAACAGGCGGGGTCCATTCCATCTTCATCATCTTCAATAATGTTATATTCAAATGATGGGCAAAATTTTTTAAAATTTTATTCTTGTTGGATTAAGTTACTGTTTGTTTTCAATTTAACAGGAAAAATACTGATCTATTTTAAAACGGATAGTATAATTTATGTTGTGAAGGTATGTTGTACTTGGTAATTATTCAAAATTGAAAGTCAATGGCAGCTCGTGCAAAACCAGGAACAAATAGTGAAGGCGCAGTTCTGCGTTGACAAAGATCTTCAAAGTTCACAAGTTATGGTCCTCATGTGTCAATGACATACCAACCATTGGTGGTTTACTGGAAACCATCATGGTTGCGTATTAGCACCCACAGAATCGCCGCGTCATGCGGTATTATAAATATTACATCAAGGTCTCTGTCAATGCTTTCAAAACAGTGTGTAAAGTCAAGGACGATATTATTACTGCAACATTCTACGATCTTACATGTATCGAGAAAAATCTTTTATCTTTTGTGTTTTTGTGTGTGACATTTGTTTGCTATTTTGTTGTTTAATTTAAGCAACTTAAACGTGAGCATGAGGTTCTGGGTTTAATTCCAGGGTAAGGCAAAATTGTTATCGGGATTTTCCCTTAGAAATTTTCTCAGTGGCAGCCACGGAATTTGAATTTATACCTGGTTGATGGCAATAGGCTTGCCCTCTATTAAATGGGACTAACTGCTTCACTCAGAGAGCTTTAATGATAACTTAAGCCGTCACTTAGTAAAGATTTGACATACATTAGTATGACAAAACTGACAAAACCTTTACTAAGTGATGGCCTAAGCAATCATTAAATATCTCCGAGTACCGCAGTTAAATATAACTGTCGAAATGAATGAGGGTGTGCTATAACTAGGTATACCTCTGTCTAACCCTACGGCGATTACAGGCGTGATTTTATGTAACTTAATTTTATGAGTGCTGTATGTGTAATATAGCTTATCCACTGCTAAGGTCGACTTTCGTGATGGACACGTAAATATACCTCTACGAAATAGGGATTTTAAAATTTAAAAATAATAGTATAAATTAAAAATTTAATTAGGATAAATTCATCACCTTTTTAGCTTTTATTATTTTACCGCGACTGCCGAGCAAGTTCTTGCGTTTGATTTCCAGGTCCGGCAAATGTTATCGCGATATTCCATTTGAAATTATACATATATTCCATTTTTCCATATTTTTTTTAATTTTTATTTCATTTATTATTTATTTATTTATTAGGCTACTGCGGAGAAATTATTATTAGGCTACTGCGGTAGCCTCAGACTCTTTACTTGCGCCCGGTGATGGCAATTGGACATAAATGAGACTTAAACATAACTAGCGAGTTATGGGTATACTATTAGGAACACTTCTGCCTAAACCTTGGAAGATTACAGGCGTGATGTTATAATTTAAAAACTGCAGGTGACTGAATAGGGACCTCGTGTACTAATAAGGAAAACTATTACGGATAGCTGCAAATAACTTGAAATGTAACTTGTTTTTTTTACGCGCAGTTGAACTCACGTAAACGCGTGGTTCTGCCAAAATGATACACGTCTTCTACGTTAACATTAGCTCATAATTAGTTACCTCAGGTAAAACAACTGGTATTGTATGTACTGGTAGCTATGCAGCCGGTTCTATAACAATCATCCCATAATCTTCACACTGGCGGGAAACAGGCCTCCTCTTTATGAGAGGGACTGGTGTACGCGGTGTCTTCGAATGTCATATTTTATTGTCTTCGTATTTTTGGTTCGAGGTCATGCCGGTTTCGCCATGATGCTTATCCTTAACCATTTTGAGAGCAGTAGTGACGAAACTGTGTCTATGATTCCTCCGAATTAGGTGGTCACAGGTCAAGCCTTAAAACTTATAGCGGCCCGGCTTCGCACGGGTGGTCCTTTTTTTAACTGACTGCCCAAAAAGTAGGAGGTTCTCAATGCGAGTGTATATATTTTTTTAATTAAAAAAAAAGTTGTGATGTTGGTCATGTTGGGTTTTTCCATCAGGAATTTAATCAGTAACAGCCACGGAGTCTGGATTTGTGCGCGGTTGATAGCAATAGGGTCGCCCCTTATTACATGGGACTTAAGCATAATTGGCGAAATGTGGGTGAACTATTAGATACACCTCTGCCTAACCCTTCGGAGATTACAGGCGTGATGTTATGTTACGTGTTATAAAAAATATAGCCCAAGCCACTCACAAATAATGTGGTTTTCTATTGGTAAAATAATTTTCAAAATCGTTTCAGTAGATCCAGAGAATACCCTCTACAACCTCATAAGCTTTTTCTCTTTTTACCCGACTGCGGCGAAGCTCATAAGGAGGGTTATTAATATTAGTATTAGATAGTATAGCTATGGACAAAATGAAAATGTGAATTGACCTACATTTTCACTTTGCCGAAACATCATTTCTATTGATACGATTGAGTGTGATGAGGCGATAAAATTAGAAGATAAATAATATAAACTATCTGTAGCCTGCGACCTTCGTCTGTGTAAAATTATTATAAATATATTACTTAGTTACCTGTTTGAATCGAACTTTGTTAAAAATTTCGTGGGTTGTTAATATTTTTTTGCACGGACCGCTAATCCTTTTCCAAAATAGGATTAATCTTCACTAATATTATAAAGAGGAAAGATTTGTTTGTTTGTTTGTAACGAATAGGCTCCGAAACTACTTTCACTGTTGGGAAGTTACACTATCCCCGGCGACATAGGCTACTTTTTATCCCTGTATTCCCACAGGAAAGGGAACTACGCGGGTGAAACCGCGTGACGTTCGTTAGTTCTTTATAAAATCAGCTATCTGCCAGTAAAAGTTAGTCCAGTCGTTTCGGAGATTTGCCGGAGTAAACAAACAGACAAAGATAAAATCTGTTTTATTTATTTCTATTCTCATAGTTTATTTGTATCACTCGCTCTCTCACATCGCTTAACCTTATATAAATTATCTCATTAGTATCTACTATTTAACTTTACCAAAAAGGAATGATCAATGTGATGAAATTTCATTCATTAATTCAAAACACCTACCTCGTTGGCGTAGCTTTCGCAAGCTTAGCTGAGCATGGAGTCCGAAGTTCGATTACGAGGCCTAGCAAAGTGTTATTGGGGTTTTCCATAGAAATTTCTCAGTAGCAGTATGGAGCCTATGTTACTGCTCAGTTGATGGTAATAGGGTCACCCTCTATAATGCAGAGTTTTAAACAGTACTGACGAAATGTGTGTGGACTGTAATAGGTACACGTACCTTTGCCTAACCGTTGGAAAAATACTGGCAAGAAGACTCGTTTAGTAGATCTGAACGGGTTTACTTTTGGTGGATATGTTGTTGTATTGTTGTTGTTGTTGATGTTGTTGTTGTTGGTTTGGTTTTTGTTGTTGTAGTTGAGATTGATTGATTGGTCATTTCTTATGGTAGCTATCTCTTTCCGGCCTCTGCCCACCTTTCATAATATATGACTCTTTGTACAGTAAGTAAATTGAATCGTACCATAAATCGGTGTAAATACCAAAGTGGTTTTTGTTATTAAGTATTTGGTCAACAGCTTGTTTCTACAATTCACATTCTTCATGTTTCTAAAATCAGATTTTTGAACGAAATAATAAATAATTGAGATAATATAAATAATACGAAGTGTTAGTAAGGAACTTAGAATGTTATTTACGAGTAAATAAAAGCTATTTCTAGTTCGTACTTGGGACCCGTTTGTTTAACGACCAAGAGACATTCTTTTGTAAAATTCTTCTAAAACCTGTTGAGATAGTGACAAGTAACATTGGTCTTCGTAGCGTTAAGGCAGGTGATGTTTACGTATAAATCATCATGACGCTTGTCTTCTAGCATACGTCCGCAGAACATTTGATTGAAAGGACACCGTCATCAGTTATTTTATCTCTTATATTCCTAATGTCAAAGAGTATAAAGGTCACAGTACTGCAAAATCAGAGGGTAAGGCGCCAGCACATCACCTGAAATTGTAAATTTTTCCTAATCGATCTTGAACCTTCCTTTTTTTTTGGGGTTTGTGAAATCATCAAATAACCCCTCCCGCTCTTGGGCAGAGCAAAAGAGAGTGTCAGAGTTCTACAGACTAAAAACCACCCATGTTCCTTCCTAGCCCTATATGTCAAGGCTGCGGTATCTCTTACAATAACCCGCAGCCCCTTCCATCGATCTTGAACCTAATGCTCAAGCAATAATGTTGAAAATCTATTAAAGGAGTTTAACAGATTGTTGTAGTTTGTTGGGCTGGCGTCTTTACAATTGCAAAGAAAGGAGTAAGAGTCCTGAAGCTACTCAGACCTGAGAGAATTTACCAAAAAAAATTAATTAGTCCGTCAGATAGATTTTCGAAAAATAATGGACACGTGTTTCTTTTTTTTTCACTTAAACAAAAGTTGAAGACGATATAGTGCTTCGAAAAGTCGCGTCAAGTCGTGTGACGTCACAAGGTTAGTACGTTTTTACCCACAAAGTGACGTCAAAAGCCGTCACTCATGATCTTTGACACGTTTTATTTACGTATTTTTTTTTATTAATTTGATAAAACAAAAAACATGTGTCCAATATTTTTCGGTAGTCTAACAGACGGACTAATTCGATTTTTTTGGTGAAATACCCTATCAAAAAGCGTCATGCTCCTTGGGACAATACGAGGTGTAACTAATAATTTCGCTAGTTATGTTTTAAGCCCAAATATAATAGGGGACGAGCCTATGCCGTCACCCGGCATAAATCTAGACTCCGTGACTGCTACAAAATAATCCTGATAGAAAACCCCGGGAATCAAACCCAGGCCCTCATACTTAGCAGTCAAGCTTGCAACGACTTGTTTATATAACGCATCAGTTTACTTTAAAATTAGTTCATGTACAGAGGATATTTTACTGATATTTTTTCTCATACATAAAGTACAAGCAACATTCATTATTATTGTTTTAAAACAAGAATGTTTTGTGAAAGCGTTATTGTGGATTTTGATTTAAATATAATCTGTTATAACTATCCTTTAATAAATTGTCATACTTAAAAACAATACTTATACCCATTTCCGATCTACAATACTAAAAGGAGTTTGTTTTTTATTTTATTCCCTGGCTTCGCGCAGTGGAGACACATATAGACTTTCTTCTTGATTCAATCTATCTATTGATGAAAACTGCATAAAAATCCGTTGTGTAGTTTAAAAGATCTAAGCGTACAAACAGCGAGTAATACAAATAATACCTAATAGGTAAAGATAAAGATAAATCATTTAACCGGAATTTCCTACTGATTACTTCACGAAGAACATGAAAAACACAATTTTAAATATTCGAGTAAGTTTCAACAATTATCTATTGGTCTAACTAAAGCACTATGGAAAAAAACTTGCTGCCAAAATCAAAATGCTGTCTGTAGTTTTATACAAGACGTTTGGCGCATATATCGACTCACTTTTTTTCACCGATTACACGAAAGTACTTTTATTTTTTTCTAAATCTAAAATGGTTTATTTAGAATAAGAATATAAGAATTTAGTATTTTTTTGTCTTCTCAAGTATCTTCAAAAATCGATCGAATTTACGTTACGTTAACCTAGTCGCACGTTCGAGCAAATGCGTCGGTATTTAGCGTTACATACATAGCATAGAAGTTCCGACCTTCTTGGTATTTGTCCAGAGCTCGAGGTAGTCACAAGATGAGCCTGATGTCGCAATTGTATCGAGAACCGTCTTCTACCTACACGTAAGAGTAAATCCACACGATTCAATGCTGGTGCGTTTCTTTGCACAATGTATTTTTTTTTTGGTATTTTGCGAAGCCACATCTGTCTGTTACCGTCAAACCGTCCTATCCGGTGTCTTGAGTCCGGGGCCTTCAGCTAGAGCACCAACAAGTGACCGATGATTCACGGTGTCTTTCCCGTGGTCCGTGGGAGCCAGCGGGGATATTAAAACTGTTCACCACTGTGGACAAGCCTTAGAGGACAACAATAAATGTAGAACGACACAGAGTCATCGCTCCGACGAAGTCGCAAGGTATCGACAATGCGTTGTGTGGCATCACCTTTATGACTCTAAGCTCATATGAACGGCAAATGTTAAGTTTTATGTCCGTTACGCAGAATTTAAAAGGTTTACGTAACGTTACGCCTAGAAATATGAACCTAAACGGATTTTAAAATAGGAGACGTGCTTATTTACTAGGGTCTTGATTTTAGTAATTAAAACTTCTGTGCGATTATTTTGTCCTTTATTTTTCTAACATACATTTAAATAAAAAAATTAAATAACAAGTATTTTGCATATAAACAACATATTAGAGCTTCAGGAAATGAACCTTCTAACAATGCATGCTGTGTCCAAAAAAACCACATCTTATATCACCTGATCAGATCATCATCATTATCACTGAATAAATTATATCAATACTTCTATCAAGTCAATAACCTCGCGCTTTTACATAATTATTATCATAGCATATCTAAGTCCTAAAATAAGAATAAAGCCTACCTATCAAAATAACGGTTTTACCTAGGGTTCCCAGATCTATGTATAAAGAAGTTATCCGGCGAAAATTCCGGACAATTTCGGATTTTTCTTTGCTCGGAATCATGCAGTATAATTGAATATTGAGGTTTTTTTTTACAAAACTATTATATAATGACAGTATAATATGAATTATATACGCTATCTTTGCCAAAGGAAAATTGGAAATGGATGGATGGATGGAATTATTATAAGTTGAATCAATAAAACATTTTGCGAATTCCACTTTCGCTCACATTCTTTTTTTTTTAGTGCCAGTCGCAGTACATCTCTATACGGATGGATACTGCTGAACCGGACAATCCTTTGCTCACATTCCGGACACAACTAAAATACCGAACTAGTCCAGTAAATTGTGGACGTATGGCAACCCTAGTATTACCTAAATCAGGTTAGGTAAGTTATGGTTTTACGCATAAAAATGGACAATTTAATTATTCATATAATGAACTCAACAATTTTTTTATAAGGTACCTGAATTAAACAAAAAAATAATATGAACACTAAGTTAGTTTAAACAAGGCACATATTGAAACCCGCAATGCCTACATGATACTAAAAATATGACAAAAAAAAAACACTGATTATTATTATTATTATTATTAATAACAGACAGAACCATACCAAACATTTCGGAAAAGTCTCGCCACCCGAGTTTATCACAGAAAACGTGCGCGGATCAATGGCTTTTAGGTACAATCCATTTTCCTTTCATATTTTAAAACTGGCTCACGACAATGACGAAAAAGAAATGTCTAATAAAGTGAGATCAGCAGGGCTATTGCGTATCTTTTAAATGTCAGTGGCTATCATATCATAATTGGTTATGGTTTAGTACAAAATGGAACCATTTGACAGTAATTGAAAGGCACTATAGGTTAGCCACTGTCATTTAAAAGAAACGCAATAGCCCTACTGAAGAGCGTGCCGGGCCATGGGACAGTTATGTCACAAATTAAGGTTATAGTTTTTTTACATATTTAGGACGAGAATCGGATACTGAATTCCCTCCTTCAATATGTCCCTCGTTTAGCCTAACACCCTGTATCTACGTGTCACCACCAACCGAATTTCAGTGAAATTTTGTGAATGTGTAACTTTGGTTCCAGCTTGAAAAATGAGATTTAAATCTAATAGAGGTGGCGCTACATGAAGTGGGGGCGCGTCGCTAGTTTCCAACACGATTACTAGGTATGTCCAAGGATACTTATGTATTTAAGATTAAGTACCACCAAAACAATAAATTCCCAAAAACCCTCTAATTTTTTATCTTTTATTTTCGGAACTAGAAACGTTTGTTAAATAAGAAGAAATTAAATGTTGCACTCTACCTTTAATACTTATTCTCATACAATAGTACATCTCGGATTTTTATGAATTCGCACAGCACAATTGCTCTCATAACTTCTGAAGGCGCACAGCAAAGAACAAGATTCTGGTTACCTGGCCCATCAATCATCAGCAGACGACCCGTATATTATGGTATTAAACAAAAATAAAATTACACAATAGTTTCGGCTCAATGATTATCATGTTTGAGCAACGGTTGGGCGCTTCCTTGTTAGTAGTTTGGAGCGGCCGTGCGCCTGCTCATGTAATTCGTAATTACGTCAAATTGCGTGGCAAAATGATATAAGGCATTACAGTTAGTGGCATAACGAATGCAGCACGTGGGCCGCAAGAGTTGACTGCTAATAGGCCTGAACAACACATTTGCCTTATAAATACGTCGTGCGTCGGGCTAAAACACTAAATAAATACCACTACGTAATTTTACCTTAATAAATCTTTTCAAACGAACAACGTGCAAGTTAAGCGTTCTATAGCCACTTGCGTACTACTTCTATGTATTTTCATACGGTGCACGATTTTTCTTTGTGCAATTATGAGGAAATGGGCTAGTATGTAGTTACCAGGGTATTTTTCGATACAGCCAAGTGTAATTAACTTCTTTAGCCGTGTGTTTAAGTATTTTTTGAACCGGGTCAATCAGGTCATTGTTAGTGTTGTTACCGTCTTAGTAATAATAAATCAACGAGCGGAATTATTGAGGAAAAATAAAACACAACATAAGAATTTGGAAAAAGGCTAAGCAGATATGTTTTTTTTTTTAAATTTTGCCCCACCCTAGGAATTTCTCCTGTAACGTGCAGGCACCAACGATACACTTTCGTCTGTAATGTAAATTTTATATGATTTTTTGTTCTTTTATCATCATAGCATTAATGCCGTTTAGGTAAACATCTTTCATTCTCAAATCATCCATAACAATACAAGACAAGAAAAAAAATTATCATTGGTTTTTAATCACAATAATAAAATATTACATCAAAAGAAAGATTGATCGATTGATGCAATTTTTATTTGCTAATACATCATTTTTCGAGTTTTAAACTTTAAACTTTAGTTTTAATTTTTTGGTGTTTTTTATTAATGGGCTACGATTTAATTACAAACTGCCGCACTCAGAGACGTTTAATGATTACATAAGCAGTTCCGGTTTCGTATGTCAAATCTTTGTGACGGCTTAAGTAATCATTGAAGAGCTCTGAGTGCGGCAGTGAGAGTTCAATTACAGCTTAGGCCTTATTAGGTCTGGAGATTCTTACATTTTTAAAATTCCAATCTGTGACTTATATAAAATTAAAATCACAGAGATTTTGACGGTGACAGTGATACCTAGTTAGGGGTTAAACAACCATGAAGGACTTTTTGGGCCTATTTCATACGATATGTCCGAATTGTCACTATTTACCGAATAAATTCAAAAATGGATTGATTGTGGCTGTGACGTGATAATTATGATTCAATATCGCATAGGTATCGTTTTGCCTAGAGAAGGATGAATTAGTTTTTACTTTGCTTATTCATGCTTATTTAACAAGTACGAAGGCCGAACACTTAGCGGTTATACCCAAATCAATAAACTGAACAACGCCTTAAAAGTTCCTTACCTTTGATCCTTTCACATAATCGTTAACTTCGTTTGTTAATAAGATAGGATTTGACAGGCACCTCCTCTTAATTAGTGTATTTTAACTAATTACGTATATATTAAAAACCGGTATCCCATTTCATATTTCGCCATGGTATGTTATCTATGAATAGAGATGGGCCGATGGGTTTAACGCCGACGAGTGATTGGTTGATTTGATCGGTTATACCATAGACTTGAATGGAATGCGGATTTGAAGGTGATAAAAGAGTGGAAAATAAAGAAATCGTTCACCTATATACGTAACATATATTCTTAGCACATTCTTATTGGGCACGGCGCTATTTAATTCGTTTATTTATCTTAAATACACGTCACACATCTCTACTGTTTTATTTTAGTTTACATATATTTAGCGCTTTTGTAATGATTCAGAATTTTATAGTAGACACATTCAAATGATGTTAGATATTTTCATTCCTTATTAAGAATAGCTGGACGAATCGCAAATGACTAAAAAAGTTATGAACATGATGGATAGAGACGGAGAGGAAGACCAAGAAAACGATGTATGGATTTTGTGAAGAATGATATGAAATAAAAAGGTGTGAATGTTTGCGTGAAGGTTTATATTGGAGAATGGAAGAAAAAATGTGTTCCGCCGACCCCAAGTAACATGGGACAAAGGCAGAAAGCCCGCGGGCCTGTGGACGGTGAGTAATGGGCTAGCTCGCCGTCCGTCCGTCTTATGATTACGACAGTCCGTGTCGACGGCGCGTTCGTGTTCCACGCGCCACTAAAAGAGATGTCGGGCCGACGCCCGTCGGGGCTGCAGGATGTTGTAAGAGATACATGCCTCGACAAAAAGGGCTAAGAAGGAACATGGGTGGTTTTTAGTCAGTAGAAGTCTGACACTCCCTTTCGCTCTGCCCAAGAGCAGGAGGGGTTATTTGATGATTTCCCACTACCCATAAAAAAGGGCAGAAAGCTGATGAGTTAGAATCATTATCATCATCATCAACAGCCTATTAATGTTCCCACAGCTGGGACACAGGCCTCCTCTCTTTAAAAACGAATGGGCTATAATCTACCACGCAGACCCATTGCGGATTGGTAGATGTCACATGTCTTCGAATTTTTTTGGTTCTAAGACATGCTGGTTTCCTCACGATGTTTTCCTTCACCGTTTTGAGAGCAGTAGTGATGAAATAAATTACACAAAGTAATGTGCCTGCCTGGGTTTCAACCCACGACCAAACCCCCGTCATAAGTCGGGGCCGCGACGACTACCTAGGCCACCACTGCTCTCAAGTGTCGAGAGTTAAAATAGCTGTAAAGAAATGGTAGTTTTTATGATTTGTTAAACTGTCAATATATCCACCCTTTGCACTTATCATTTAAGTTTACCTGCCGCACTCAGAGAGGTTTAATGATTAGTTAGGCCATCACTTAGCAAAGGTTTTGACAGTTTTGTCAAAGCCTAATAATTACAAGTTGTTTTTTTTTTATGACGTCATTCATTCCAAACATGTCGCAGTAGTCTGCCGGATTTGATATGGATACGCTGTTCTATGGTAAAGTACTTGATATTAACATACGGAAACCATAAAGAGATAAAATTCACATTGTTCATAGTTTTGTTACTGATTTTATACTGGAATTTCTGGGATTTTATTCTGGGTATATTTTTTTTAAACATGTATCATCTTGTAAGCTTTAATAACACATATGATTTACGCAAAAAAAATATCTTAGGTATCTTATCTTATAATGTAATTGATTTTCTTTTTTTCAGGTTACAATGTCATGGGGCGCATTTGCTTTTTAAGGAAATCTCTCGCCGATTGGTCGGATACTTCTAATGACCAGAGCGCTGGCTCTATCTCAGGCCAATTAATTAGCATTAGAAAAATCAGCTAACTACGGTACTCAGAGATAATTAATGATTACTTAAGCTGTCACTTAGTAAAGGTTTGACATATTTTTGTACGACAAAACTTTCAAAACCTTTACTAAGTGATGGCCTAAGTAACCATTAAAGCTCTCTGAGTACGGCAGTAAGCTGGTGTTGTAAACTAACTTCAAATAGATATTCTCATAGAGCTCAAGTTATGCCACGGTCAGATACGAATAAAATATCCCTCCGCCGCCGCCGCGCCACGCCGCGGGTTTATTCGCAGTCTGGTAAATAAAGTGTTAAAGTAATTCAGTTTTTTTACCATTTCGTTACGAACAAAAAATGAATGATGACGGTATTTGTTTGTGTTTTAGTTCAGCCTGTTTTATTTTAAATATGATGAAGAAAACAGTATTTTTTGTTCGTATTGTAAAATACAGCTCTGAACAGGTAAGATTTATCGCTAAAAGGGCTTATTATCATACATGACATATGTTATTTTTACTACTTGTTCGAAAACCGGTTAAAAATACATCCGCCATTCTCATTAATTTGCCATTAAATTGTCATCGTGAAACCAGTCCCCTCGCTGGTCGCCTAGTCGTCAAGTATTACTGTTGATCATGAGTTCACTCCCAGATCGGGCAAAGTGTTATTGGGTTTTACTATCAGGAATTTCTTAGCAGCAGACTGGGTTTGTGTCTGTTTGATGGCAATAGGTTCGCTTCTTTTTACATGGGACATAAACATAGCTGGTTAAATGTGGGTTAATACTACAGATTAGTAACACCTTTGCCTTAGCCTTTGAGAATTACAGGCTGGTGTTATTTTACGGGATCAGTATGTACATTACTTAGTTCTTCTCTCCAATACTTTCGAATACATCAAAGTCAAGGTCTCTTTGCCTTATCTATATTTATTTAATCAGACTGTAATTACATCGTTAGTGTAAGTAACAAAGAAACTGTAATAAAAATACATAACCTCCTTTCATTTTAGATGTGGTTAAACTTAAACTTGGTCTACGTTAGGACGAGGTCCGGTTTATAACTAAACTTATAGCTACTAGTGAACCATTACCTATCCACAGGGCAAGTTATTTAAGTGATAAATTGGTAAAGCATGCTAAATTGACAACATACGGTTTGTGGCAGTTCATTAATAAGAGGCTTTAAATTAAATTGGATATTCCTGATAGGTCAATCACCTGTTTTTGGTAGTAGAATTTACGTGAAATTCTTCACATAACATTACGACATCTGTAATCCCGAGGGGTTAGGCAGAAGTGTACCTAATCTAGTATTCGTAAGCGTTATACTAATGCTAAGTATGGGTTTGATTCCCAAGTCGGGGCAAAGTGTTATTGAGTTTCCAAACAGGATTTTTAATAGAAGACTGGATTTGTGTATGTTTGATGGTAGTAGTTAAACAGAACTGGCGAAATGTTGGTGTACCCTCAGGTAGGCAGTCACTCCATGTAATATAGGTACTGGTTGGACTAGAAGCAGACCGCAACTTAGTTGAGAAAAGCCTAGGCAGATGATGATTTAAGTACTTATTAAATGCATATGTATGGCACTATTGATACTGGTTTTACCTACCATGAGGGTCATTGATCATTTATTTGTTTTCAAGTGAACATTGATTATGTATTTGACATATTATAAAGGGTGTAAAAGTACCCTTAACGCAAATAAAGGGCACTTGTTCTCCCCACCACTGCGAACATTCTTTTTGTTCTAGACCATACCTGGGAACCCCCTAGTTACGGAGATATTGGGGGTCAAAGTTCCAAATTATTCATAGCTGAATTATTTTTTAAATACTAGTTTTTCAGGTTACAACTTTACTTAAATTAACTCCATGACCCGTTTACTATTCAAAGCATCCACTAGCACAATGTTTTAAGAGTGCCACATTGAGTTTTACCATAAAATGAGATTTTTGACCCCAAAAAAAAAGACGTTTCCTAGCAAAAAGTTTTGGGTAGGGTTACTTAATTTGGTACACCGGTATCGGGAACAGGGTCTAAACTAACGGCGGTCAGGTTTCCAGAGAAAGGAACCTCCTAACAATACGGGCCTTGTCCAGGAGTACCGCTTTCTGCATCAAGCCCTTGATCCAGCTGCCTAACGAGAGCCTCCTCAGGTGTTGGTCGAGGCTCTTGACAATTAAGCCATTGTTATTACTATGGCGCATTGCACCGTAACTGTAATAGTTATTCAAAATTATAATCTCATAAAAAAAAGGTGGTGCACACCAATAGCGGATCGGACAAAAAATAATAATTAGTCCGTCAGATAGACTTTCAAAATATATTGGACACGTATTTTTTCTATTTTCACATGGACAAAAAATGAAGACGATACAGTGCTTTGAAAACTCGTGAATTCCTCGAAAACGTCACATGGTAGTACATTTTTCACCAACAAAATATGACGTCACTACCCCCTCTCATGATCTTTGATGCGTCTTATCTTTGTCAATTTTTATTAATTTGATAAAACAAAAAACACGTATCCAATATTTTTCGATAATCTAACTGACGGACTAATTGGAATCATATTTTTTTTTAAACTAGTCCTATCCTCTATTGTATAAAGGAATAAATAAATCAGTGTTATACTAGCTCCTTTGGTTTATGCTATATTCACCTTTTGCATGTTTGCAGCACACAGATTGGAGAGCGCACTAGCGCAGTCAATACCTACTACATGTTGCTATTAGCAGACAGCACGGCGCAACTGCATTAGGCCGGGACTCCACCAAAGCGGAGATGTGTGCGGTGTGCTGTGTGCTGTGCGAGAAGAGATGTTTTTCAGCTCGCGGGACTCCACCAAAGCGGAGATGTGTGCGGTGTGCTGTGTGCTGTGCGAGAAGAGATGTTTTTCAGCTCGGGTGCGAGGCGTTGAGTGCTCAGTACACGTGCACGGTACTAGCAAGATGGCCGGCCGGCGCGCGCGCGGGGTTCTGCGGGTTGCTAGCGGGCGAGAGGGGGGAGGGTGACATCGCTCACTGCACGCCGCTCACATCTCTCGTCTCCACTGCGCGTCGTCCGCGCACAGCTCACATCTCCGCTTCCATCGCGACATACAAATATTACACATCTCCGCACAGCGATCTCCACTGAAGCTGAGCGGAGAGGAGACGTGTCAATAACTCAATTCTATTGGTTGTTTAAAAAACATCTCCTCTCCGCTCGTCTCGTCTCCGCTTTGGTGGAGTCCCGGCCTTATTATTCCTGGTTTATTTATTTGAAAACTAGCTTTTACCAGGTCCCTCCCTCAATGGGCGAAAAATAAGCCCGATAACACTCGGAGATAACGTAGCTCTCGATCTAACGAAATAATTTTCAGCATCGAATCTGTAATTCCAAAGATTCCATCAAAACTTACAAAGTTTACCTCTTTATTAGCGGAGATAGCTTCCTAAGCCTGTATACCAACAGTAAATACATTTAATAATCATAAAAGTTAATAGGTGTAGTAAGGGCCTGTAAACTTGGTTTTAAGAGCAGTAAAGAGTCATTGTTAAATGATAATAATAATAAATAAATCATTTATTCAGAACCAAGCATTTTTAACATTTTATCTACACTAATATTATAAAGAGAAAAGATTTGTTTGTTTGTTTGTAACAAATAGGCTCCGAAACTACTAGACCGATTTCAAAAATTCTTTCACCGTTGGGAAGTTACACTATCCCCAGGTGACATAGGCTACTTTTTATCCCTGTATTCTCAAGGGAACGGGAACTACGCGGGTGAAACCGCGTGACGTCCGCTATTGCCACATAATACTGCGTAACAGTTTTTAGTTGCGTAAATAGTAATATCACAGAATAAATATTATAAGGTAAAATATTCAGATATCCATGTAACTAGTTTAGTTTAAACAAAGTAAATCAAAACATAGACCTCTAAATCATAAATAATTTATTTACCGTAAGTAATACATAAAACCCCGGTATCGCAATCACGAAATTAATTTGTAGGAAAAATACTTTAGATGTAGTAGGACCCTGTATTTACATAAATTACTCGTTCAGCTGTAGGCATAAAAATAAAACGGAATTTCCTATCTCTTATTTTTGATAATAACACACGTAGAGAGGTAAAAGGTCGGATCCAGATGATATCCTTTCGACGGATGTCGTTGACATTAGAAGAAACCAGTTATTACCAAAAATAAACCAGGTAGAGACAGTTTCTGTTATGATTTGATTCTATAGCGAGCCGACCCTGCTTCGCTTTTTACGTCTTGAAAAAGTTCAAGACTTCTTGGTGGTTAACAGAAAAGTTTTTTATCGATCGCGATAAAATTGTCTGCATTGAAGAGAAACCTTGGAAAAATAACTTTATCTTTTTCCTTCTAATGTGTTACATTTGGAAAATATTTTATATTGAAAAGATATTTTATGCAAAAAGTTATTTAATTAAATACTCTTACGATAAACGAGACAAAGCGAATTCCATCGAAATTTGCACTGAGTCTCTCAAACGTATTGAAAAATCTGATGACCATCCACCATTTCTTTTAAATAACATTGCTTCTTTTAACAATTCGGGCTTAATCTTACATTTTCAGAAATCAAGTTAATCGACCAATCGCTTCGAAAAACTGATTCTTATGTTTTGGGATAAAACAGCCCCCAAACCGCAATTCATCATACCTGATGAACTTCTGAAGCAGTCTTACCAAAATATACTCAATCTTTCATTTCTGTGCACTGTTTATTTTTTTGTTATCTAATCTCATAAAGAACGATCTTGGGATGGATTTTGCAGTGGTAATATTTGACAATCATCAAGAAAATGCAACCCAAGGATGCGTGATGATTCCAGTATATCTGCTTTAAATTATCTAAAGCGTTAGTGCAGGAGTTCTTTACTATTAATTTTCTATCCCACCAACGGCAACGCTAATTTAAAACAATTTCACACACAATTTTTGTTATTTCTTTCTGGAGTTTCAAGCCCAATTCATGCATTAAATGCGATCATAAAAAACCTCAGTTGTGTGTTTTAGAAATATTTTATTTATTTTTCCATTTTTAGTTTTAATATTCTATAGGTACAAATGTTTGCTATGCATTTATTTTATTTACTCTTTTGGCAGCGGACTTTCATGTAGGATTTTGCATAGCATACCTACTCGTTCAAAACTACACACATCAAAAGTGTCTAGGGATCAAGCATTTTTATGCGGATTTCTTGAGATTGAGATGTGGCTTTGTAATAAATTTATGATTTTATAAATTTATATGGATCCTTTTTGGTGCATTTCATAATTTGAATCAGGAACTGTGAATCAAATTCGAGTAAAAGATGAAAATCAGCTGTCAATATTTTCCCTATAAAACATACAACGCATTGAAGACATTATTAGTGCTACTGTTTCCCTACTACTGATTAAAACCAACGTTATTATGGAGCGGCGACGTCATTTAAGCAGGGAAGAAATGCTCAGAGCCGTGGGAATGATAGAAGCTGGTTCCCGGCAACGTACTGTGGCTTTAGCTCTGAATACAAGTCAGAGTGTTATCAGTCGACTTTGGACACGTTACCGAAGCACTGGTACCGTGGCTGAGCGCCATGGAGGACGGTATCGCTGCACCACACGGAGACAAGACCGATACATTCAAATCTTAACTCGAAGAGCTCCAACAATAACCGCCATGATGTTAGCCGTGAGGCTTCATCACTCTTCAGGGAACTTAATTAGCGACCAAACAGTCAGAAACCGCTTGCATGAAGTGAACCTTCATTCCCGAAGACCGCTACGGGTACCACCTATAGCAATGCACAATCGTAGGATTCGATATCAATGGGCTTTTGAACACAGAAATTGGGCAGAAGAACAATGGCGTTTCGTGTGCTTTTCTGATGAGTCTCGTTTTGGTATGAGACCGGATACAAGACGTATACGACACTGGAGAACCCCTGGACGCCAACAGCGATTAAAATCCTGCCAGGAAGTCCATTCTTATAGTGGTGGAACCATCATGGTATGGGCGGGTATTTGGATCGGCGGAAGAACTGAGTTGATTTGGATCAGAGGCAACCTCAACGCTCAAATTTATGCTGAGACGATTGTATCAGACGTCATCGTTCCTCTACAAGTGCAAATCGGTCCCTTATTTCAGTTAATGCATGATAATGCACGACCGCACACCGCAAGAGTTGTAAGACAGACTCTCGCCGCAGCTAACATCAATGTCCTGCCCTGGCCTGCTCAGTCGCCAGACTTGAACCCGATTGAGCATGCATGGGATATGCTACAGAGAAGAGCTCTGCCGAATATGGAGGGTATCCAGTCGCAAGAAGACCTTTTTTTGTTGTTGCAACGAACATGGCTGGCCATTCCACAGCGTGATTTGGATGAACTCATTTTGAGTATGCCAAACCGATGTTCTTGTGTTGTTAGTGTTCGCGGTAGAAACACGGATTATTAATTGTTTAAGTTACCCAATAAAATTTTAAAGAAAACTGTTATTTCAGTCTTTTTTTCGAACTTTAATGTTAGTGGTTCAAATGTCAAAAATCCCTTTATTAGGAAAATGGCAAATTTCTTTATTAATGCAAAGGTGACTTGGTTTATCGTTACTGTGACAAACGAAAACACTTTATTTGATGAATCCTTAAAGAAAATTTTAATTAATATCAATCAGGAGAAAAGTTATTGCAAAAATATATGTTGATCCCTAGACACTTTTGATGTGTGTAGAATTGTAGTAACTAACTTTTAAAGCGACAAGCGACAAAAAAACACTCAAAATAGGAGAAGCTGTTTAAAACGAAAAGAATTACGAACACACGTATACCAGAAATCTATTGAGGTATGTAGGTACATAAATTAAGAATTCCTCGCTGACCGCACAATGGAGCCGAGAGACTAACATAATTTCTTACATTTTCATCAAGATGTGCTATTTCAATTACGGTTAAAACACATAAACAGAACATCAGCACCGGATTAATTTTCCTGTAATAAAAAATGACTTAAAAAATAATTTCCCGTTATATTCGTTACTTCCAAGAACCATTGCAAGAGTCACTGATGTGGAATAATCTTTATTTGATTGGATAACTATCGAACGCCGGCTTAAAAGTGTGTATTATTCAGTAGCAATGGAAAAGAGTAATGTATTCAAATACTCGTACATTTGGTGAAGGGTCCCGGCCTATTCCCTCAAAATATACAGAGCGGTTTATGAGCTAAACACCTGATTAAACAGGTATTGTGTATGTTCGCAACAGAGGGGAACTTCGAGATTTACATAAGGAAATTGGATGATTCAAGTTGACATACAAAACTATAATGTTATCAAGTCACCATCATCACATGCCTAACCTTTTCTCATCTGTTGGGGTCGTCTTCCTGTCTAACCGGATGCACTTGAATACCGGTATTTTGCATGGAGCGACTACTAAACCTGACTTCCACAACCCAGTTATTAGGTGATATGATACCCCTTGGTAACATTGGTTTTCAGACGTTTGGTTCACTGACTACCTGTTACACCTATCAAAGAACTACAAAATTTAATGACAGCCGGGCTCACAACTTAACGTGCACTCCGACGCACGGAGGAAACTCGGTATGTAATGGGTGGTCACCCATCCACAGACCAACCTAGGCAAGCGCAGCAACCTGAAGATTGATACGAGCGGCTGTTATTATATAGCCAAGAGGTTTTCCACTATAACGTTATAGGTAACGTATCAAAAAAACGTTTTCAAGTGATCCTGTTGAGGTCATTCACTTTACACGTAAATTGTTTGATGGCAAACAACTATGCCCAAAGGTATGAGAGTCGGTGACAAAAATTATATTTGAGTTTGCTTGAACGTTAATTTGTTTAAACAAATATTGACATTATTGTTTGGCGACACAAGTTTAAGATGTGGTATAGTGGGTCATCATGAATGAAAATTATTCAATTTTTTTTAGAAAACTGTTTGATATTCAAATGACAATGTAGTTAAACCATTAGTGCAATCGTTTTTACATTGTATGAATTATAAAAGGTACTTAGAGAAATCACTTAGCAATCACCTATGGAATGTGGTACTTAAAGGCCCTGTATCCACCAAAGTGGAGACGAGCACAGATGCCCTTGCCTCTGTGCTCGTCTACGCTTTACCCTCAGATGTGCCAAATTCGACCAATCACTGAAAGGGCGAAAGACCAGATGTAAATTTTAACTAATGTGATTGGCCGATTTTCGCACATCTCCTCCCATCTCCAGGCCTCAGTCTCTCTGAGGGTGAAGAAAAGTGGTGGTGGAAAATAAACTGGCCATGGTAGTCGTACTGACCGATATTATTAGGGTAGACGTCTCAGACCAAGAAAAAAAGAAAGACGGCGCGCCGCGAACACCAACAGTGAAGCCACAAAAACCACGCTACTACAAGTAAACATACGCGCCGTCTATCTTTTTTTCTTGGTCTGAGGTAGACGTGTATTCTTATCTCGGATCAGGGTCTCTATATTAGGATAGGGGAAAGTGAGGGTCTTCGTAGGGTGGCTGGTATTAACTGGGTGAGTGATGCCGAGAATCGAAATACTTATCTGAACTGCTGTAGGCTGATGATGACTTACATCTAGGCCATGGTCGGTATTCTTGCCACCTACTCTACTTACAAAAAAACAACATACGAGGGATCTTACAAAAAAAAACAGTATCACAGAAGGTTGACTGTTTCAGTGCAAGTAAGGAAAAAAAAATTGTTTTCAGGAATCAGGTACGAGTTTCTTTGGGTAAGTAGTTGGATACTCACTTCTTTGAAAAATGCAAGGGAATAAATCGCCGACCCGTATTGTATATTACAAAAGCGTGAACCCTTTGGAGATTACAAGCGTTATGTTATGTAAACGTGAACCTAATAGTCCACTCACATTTCGTCAGTTATGTTAAATTCCCATGTACCCCACTTATTTTGAAAATAAATTATTAGTATTATTAGTCAATTATTATTAGTAATTATAAGTATGTAATAAGGGACGAGCCTATTGCCATCAACTGGACACAGATTTATATCCGTGGCTGCTGCTGAGATATTTATCTGATGGAAAATTCTCAAAATACTTTGCTCAACCTGACGAGCAAACTCAATACCTACGATCTTATTCAGGACCGACGAGGCAGGCTGTATTATATCTTGAAGACAAATATACAGTAAAAGGCAATATCAACTTTGCTGATTACACATTTAATTACCACAATTTCCACTGCTCCCATAATAAGCAAAGTACATTAGTAGTGTAAAACAGTTAAGTATATTTTACAAATTATTGTTGCAAATCAACCCGGTATATTACCGCTTGTATCTCGAGTTTTAGATTAATACTAAGGAATTTCTGGAGTCCAACAAAGCCGAGAGCTCAAACTATATCCTTAGCATCATGCCTGCAATCCCCGGAGGGTTAGGCAAAGGTGTACAGTCACGACCAAAAATACACACATCAAAAGTGTCTAGGGATCAACATATATTTTTGCAATAACTTTTCTCCTGATTGATATTAATTAAAATTTTCTTTAAGGATTCATCAAATAAAGTGTTTTCGTTTGTCACAGTAACGATAAACCAAATCACCTTTGCATTAATAAAGAAATTTGCCATTTTCCTAATAAAGGGATTTTTGACATTTGAACCACTAACATTAAAGTTCGAAAAAAAGACTGAAATAACAGTTTTCTTTAAAATTTTATTGGGTAACTTAAACAATTAATAATCCGTGTTTCTACCGCGAACACTAACAACACAAGAACATCGGTTTGGCATACTCAAAATGAGTTCATCCAAATCACGCTGTGGAATGGCCGCCCATGTTCGTTGCAACAACAAAAAAAGGTCTTCTTGCGACTGGATACCCTCCATATTCGGCAGAGCTCTTCTCTGTAGCATATCCCATGCATGCTCAATCGGGTTCAAGTCTGGCGACTGAGCAGGCCAGGGCAGGACATTGATGTTAGCTGCGGCGAGAGTCTGTCTTACAACTCTTGCGGTGTGCGGTCGTGCATTATCATGCATTAACTGAAATAAGGGACCGATTTGCACTTGTAGAGGAACGATGACGTCTGATACAATCGTCTCAGCATAAATTTGAGCGTTGAGGTTGCCTCTGATCCAAATCAACTCAGTTCTTCCGCCGATCCAAATACCCGCCCATACCATGATGGTTCCACCACTATAAGGATGGACTTCCTGGCAGGATTTTAATCGCTGTTGGCGTCCAGGGGGCCAATTCTCGATTTTAGAGATGGTGTCGAACTCGACAAAAATTTCTAATGACGTCATTTTTTCGACAAATTTTAAAAGTTGCTATTCTGGGGATGTCGAATTCGACATTTGTCGAAAGCTAACGTTAGAGTTCATGTCGAGTGCTTCTGAGCAGTAGAGATGTCATGTCGATTGTAGAGATACGTCATTTCTGAGTGAATTCGTTGAGTTTTGGATTGTACACTGTGTTTTCTTTAATTTTTAAATAAAATACGGCTTGGCATCTCATACCTACTGGAAATTTGATTTACACTCTTTGATTTGTGCCCTTGCCTTGTTTGATTTTTCCCCTCCATGTTAAAATAAAACTTTTAAAATGTAAAACAGCACCCAATAATGATGTAAACACAGTACATGTAAACATAACAAAAGTTTTGAAGGAACCGCAAAAAGGCGCAAATTCTGACACTGACAGACAGTCAACTGTCAATTTGTTTTCTTTATTTCACGAAGAGCATACGAAAATCTTGAAACACACTAAACGTTTCGTTTTATACTTAAATAAGTAGGTTTAGTCAGCGTTTTAAAACAAAATCATTCATTAACTCATACCTACCTAAAACAGAACGTGCGATTCTTCATAATGGTAACATTATCTTCAATATCTTCACTCGACTCGACATTTTCGTGACATTTATTTCTATTTTGACTGAGAATACGAAATTCTGCTCAATTCGACATTTTTTGGTAGAGATAGAGATATTTTTAATAGACATAGAGATAGACTTACGATCTCGAACTCGAGATAAATGGCGAAAATCGAGAATTGGCCCCCAGGGGTTCTCCAGTGTCGTATACGTCTTGTATCCGGTCTCATACCAAAACGAGACTCATCAGAAAAGCACACGAAACGCCATTGTTCTTCTGCCCAATTTCTGTGTTCAAGAGCCCATTGATATCGAATCCTACGATTGTGCATTGCTATAGGTGGTACCCGTAGCGGTCTTCGGGAATGAAGGTTCACTTCATGCAAGCGGTTTCTGACTGTTTGGTCGCTAATTAAGTTCCCTGAAGAGTGATGAAGCCTCACGGCTAACATCATGGCGGTTATTGTTGGAGCTCTTCGAGTTAAGATTTGAATGTATCGGTCTTGTCTCCGTGTGGTGCAGCGATACCGTCCTCCATGGCGCTCAGCCACGGTACCAGTGCTTCGGTAACGTGTCCAAAGTCGACTGATAACACTCTGACTTGTATTCAGAGCTAAAGCCACAGTACGTTGCCGGGAACCAGCTTCTATCATTCCCACGGCTCTGAGCATTTCTTCCCTGCTTAAATGACGTCGCCGCTCCATAATAACGTTGGTTTTAATCAGTAGTAGGGAAACAGTAGCACTAATAATGTCTTCAATGCGTTGTATGTTTTTATAGGGAAAATATTGACAGCTGATTTTCATCTTTTACTCGAATTTGATTCACAGTTCCTGATTCAAATTATGAAATGCACCAAAAAGGATCCATATAAATTTATAAAATCATAAATTTATTACAAAGCCACATCTCAATCTCAAGAAATCCGCATAAAAATGCTTGATCCCTAGACACTTTTGATGTGTGTACGTGTGCACTTGGCCAACTTCAAACGCAAATTTCTGGCGAAATAACGATTGCAACTTTGAAATATGAACTACTATAATAATAATAATAATAATAATAATAAAAACGTTTATTCTATAAGATGATATGGGTTCCAAAATATAGTTTCGTTACGTAACATGAAAATGTAATTATTACAGTACGCGATGCTGCTGACTGTACACTGTACCGAATCACTCTTCACTTTATTATTAATATTAAAAAGCCGAAAATTTGTGAGTGTGTATGTTTGTTACTTCTTCACGCAAAAACTACTGAATGGATTTGGATAAAATTTGGTACACATATAGTTTATAATCTGGATTAACACAAAGGATAGTTTTTATCCCGATTTTATCTTCCTGTGGGATAATTTTCGTGTTTTAGCGGGTGAAGCCGCTGGCAACAGCTAGTACATAATAATTATGGACATTTCGCCAGTCATGTTTTAGTCCCATGAAATGGGCGAGCCCACTGCTACAAACAAAAACTCAGTGTCTGCTACTGCGAAAATCCTGATAAAAAAACTCTAAAACACATTGTCCGACCTACGAATCGAAGTCAGGATAAATTACGTCTTAATTATATTGAATATTAGAATCTACTGAGCCCGTTGCGTGGTATAGTTGAAGGTGGGGCGAAGATATACCTACCTTATTAAAAGCAACAGATTATACATTATCTATTAGCGTGCGTGTTCGACTCGCCGACCTATAAAAAGTCTCTGGCAGGACATCATAGCACAGTAGATCAGTGGTCAGTGATTGTGACGGTCGGTGATAATTTTGAAACAGGTAAAAATTAATCAAATCATTAATAGAAATATGTTCATTTAATTTCATAATTAGCGTTTGTTTTTATTTAAATTTCAATGGTGTTTGAAGTTTACTTTTTTATAATTTTCTTGATTTTGTTAATATCTAAATTTTTTAGCGATGGGACCAACACTGTAATTGTGAAAAATAATGGCATGTTCAATACATAGATATAGATCGAGTAATAGTTTTGTTATTTGGAAGAATATTAATTTTTTTTCGCCTTGGGGCCATTTTTGTAATCGCAAAAATAAAAATAATGGACTGTCCAATTCATGTAGGTTAGGCAGGTATTAAAGTTTTGCATGGGACAGCTATATTATTCCTACCCGACTGCGGCGAACCCTATAAGGAGGGTTGTTCCACGATTAGGATGGTGTTCTCATGGATGCCGTTGTTCTATTTAATGGTATATACTCATCAACAATGAAAAAAAAAAAAAAAAAAAAAAAAACTGATAAAAACTTTACTTAGACATAACTTACTTTATTTAGATACTTTATTATCGCTTCTATTTTATAATTCTTTCGAATATTTGTACAGGCAAAATGTATAAGCCTGTCTAAACTTTTACAATGTGTTAATGGGACAAAGTAGGAAGCCAGTTATTAGTATTTGTCCGCGGATTCGCCTGCTAAGAAGTAAAAAATTGTCCTACTGGGACGCCCTATGGGACGGGAACGTCCTTTGGGATAAGCATAACCCCATGGCATAGTATACCCTTTGCCTTTCAAATCGGTTTAGTGCAAATTTTACATACTTATAAACAGTGTTACGTACTTTTCATATTTACAATATTAGGATTGTCTAATGTTTTGTCGAGCACGACAATAATAAATTCCATTTTTTGGTGATCCTTTTCTTATTTGAAAGAGCACTTTTTCAGGGTGGTCACATGTTAAATGTTAATGTTAAAATTCACTTCTATATAAATTTCAATCTTATTAAATGAGTCGTAAAAAGTAAGCTGGAGTATCATTTCATACGAATACTATGGGAAAAGTGTTAGGTACACCTATATGGTTTACAGATATTACAGACGTAATATTATATTAGGGTGTCAGTTAAGTAATTAAAGTATATTGTAATAACTAACTTCGTTTGCTCACAGACCAAATCAAGATGAAGGTGTGCACATTAGTCTTCGTGGTGTTGGTGGCATGTGTGGCGTCCCTGGTGGCTGAGAACGGTCCCCTGATGACCGCCCTCCAGCCCGTGGACCAGCCTCAGGTCCAGGAGGTCATGCTGGTCGACGCACAAGGCAACAGGGAGAAGAGGAGTCTGCTTCTTGGTAAGTTAAAGTCACGATTAGTTTCGTTACTATCTTCTTAGCCGAAACACTCTTGTCAGAGTGGCCGTGGTTGCGCAGATGAGGTACACGGAGAGATGTTCGTTAAGTCGTCGACTTCCCTGAGGTTTGCTCTTTCAGCGATGCGCTTCCATTTCTGCCGCTTGGAGACGCTGCGAGTACACTGAACCATGGTGGATTCATGGGCATTCTTGATCAGATCAGTCCAGCGAGTTGGTGATCGTCCTCGCAATCTCTTGGCCTCCACCTGATTCTAAACCACCAGTTCCTCCTTTACTATAGTCTGTTCATTTCTTGATGCTTGGTACGACGTCAACAGCAAAGTCGTGGTAATCGATTCCAAACAATATACTAATAACCGACGTTGTGTCATGCTCTTAAGCATCATTTGTCATGTCACGCAATTAATTAACACACCACCTTTACGCGTATGTCCTGCGATTCGTGTCACCGTCTCACGACTTTGTCTTACGTTTCTGAATACTAATTTGGTTTAATAATCCGTGGATAGAAAAATCTCAGTTTTTACCTAAAATTTTAACAGGTAAAAAGGTACGCATTATCCGGCTGAAATGTGCGCGGCGTATCGCCTCGTCAGTTGCCTAATGCCAGAATAGACATAGATCATACAGCATCTAACGTTACCTTAGAGAATTTAATGCTCTAAAAACCCTACACACATTAACAACACGATGCGTTAGAGCGTCGAAGTGTGTATTTAGTACTCATCTCCACGAGAGGTCATTACAGTGACCAGTTCAAGGCCACGATTTCTACTTAATTACATATAACATCCTGTGGTTAATTACGTAATTATTGCATTTTCGGGACTCATCCGTGTCTCATTATGCTAGCAAGTGCACAATTCAAGGCTAGGAGCCCTACACGCAATACTTGCGTGTATGTTATTTGCCCTCGTTTCGATAAACTGAAGTATTGACTTAACCTTATTCACCTACGAAGGCATCAGCTGTTGATTTTGTTTGATAGGTCTAGGCTAGGCAGGTGTTAGGAATCGATTATGTACCTACAATAATTTTATAGTTTTTTTTTTTTGCAGCTGGTTAGTCTAATTTATTTTATATTTTGATAGGCATAAACAAAATTTATTAAATTTCAAATAAACCAGAAACGCTGAATACACAACATAATAAAACCAATAGTTCACTGTTGACAATAAAATAAAAACGGACTAATGACTCCGATTGTTGTGTATTCAATTTTTAAATCGTTTGTATCCCGTCCTTTTATTTTCGGGCTTTTTTATAAAGCTGTAATGTTTGTATTGAAAAAACCATTTTTTAAAAGCCTTACAGAAATACAGAGGAAATGTTCCGTTTATGTTGAAATACCTAGTGGATTAGCGATGATAAAGCAGCGACCCAAGTGTTCGCCACTTCGCTCATAGTTTGTACATCTTACACTTATCTTACCTGCTGGGCTGTTCAACTCTCGAGAGATTTGTTCAGCCTTACACTGTGAAATATTGCATGAGAGCAGGGTTCAAAATTCCGCTGAAGAGTTGTGATTACAGTTCTACATACAGATCCGAATGTTTAAATGACTTTGAATTTTATTTCAACGCATTTAATTTCGTTATGTGAGAAATGCATATGGTTTAGATATGACAGAAACATTTTATTTATGAAATAGGTATTTTAACGTTTTAGTAAACTTGTTTCTGCGGATAGTTTTAGAGAACACGTTATAAATAATGTTGCTATTGGTCGTTTTATTCGCTCTAGGACTTTTTGTTGCAAGCGACATATTTGGATAAATAGATATGATGGCGAACTTTATTATAAATCGAATTCCATTCAAACGTTTATTTTATTTTTACCCGACTGCGGCGAACCTAAAAAGAGGGTTATTCAATAAATTAAATCAGTGTTCCAAAGATTTCTACTAGTTTTTGCTGTTTTTATCCGTGACAACCCGTAATTCGCTCTGTGTTACATTTACAAATTCATCTATTGTAGCTGTAGGTCAGCGTTGCCCGATTTTTAGCCAAGTCGAGCTTTCGTAACTTATTAAGTTAAATTAGCGGGATTGTTTCGTCGAAAGCGAGACGTAAGTAGTAAAAAAATGTATATAATCAGAAGTTTTTAAATATTTATCTTTTTATATATCTTTTATATTTTTATTTACGTTTACGTGGCAATAGATAGCAAAAATAGCCATAGAAAATGTATTTTACTTAAAATAAATAATTTTAGATTAACCCAATCGTTCAATAGATGAGTCTTATTCGACTTCTGAATAAAAAAAAAAACATAGATATTAAAATCAAAAAAGTTTTATTCTTCAGAAAAGTATGCTTTACAAACCATACAATCTTTTAATTGACTAACAGTTCAAGATTGAAAAAAAAACCGTGTGCGTGTAAAACAAAATTTAGAAAGAGACCAATGTAAGAATAACTTATAAGTAGGTACATGATATTTTGTGAAGATTTAACTTCTTTTAAAGGTCGTGCCACCCGCCCTCGCTTCCTCGGCACTCTGCACGCGTGGTCGAATTATCCCCGAAAATCGGGACTGAGCCTGTCGCGGCGCGGGACGTTTAATTTTGATTTTAAAAATCGGGACGCCAAAATCGGTACGTCTGGCAACGCTGCTGTAGGTTCTCCTGTTATGGATGTTAGTTAAGCAAGTAGCAAAGCATTGCTTTTTACCAGAAACTCACGATAAGATTCAGTTATCACCTGGCACTGGAAACTGTGATCAACGGGTTCAAATTTTACAGAATACACATTACCTTTGCGACTGGTGGACCTTATCTACGAACCAACACGTGTTAAAACATAAAAGCTTATTCGGTCATAAGGTAAAATAGTACAATTTTATATACTTTTACATTTTTTCAAGTGTTAGGATCCCATTAGCCGATTTTCATATCATTTTTTCGTTATGATGCCATAAATATTCATGTTGAATTATAAGTGGCAAGGTACTGTTTCGATATGAATAAACAAATCCATGAATAAAACATTGTCTATGCGAAATGCATTAGGGATAATAAAACTTTGTTATTTCAAGTTCTGATGATCGTCCGTTGGTTTATAATTAAAATTTTGTATAAAGACAAAATTAATATTCTTTATCAAAACGGGTTCACATGGTTTTTTTTTTTTTTTGGGGGATAGATAATCATCAAATAACCGCTGTTTGGCAATTGAAAGGCAGTGTCGGGGCCGCGGTAACTTGTGAATAACCCGCAACCCCGACGGGCATTGGCCCTTGCGGGCCCCTCCCATGTTGCTAACATCTTTTTGAGGCGCGCGTGGAATACGAACGCACCGTTGACACGGCCTGTCGTCGTCGTAAGACGCACGGACGGCAAGCTAGCCCATCACGCGCCCTCCACAGGCCCGCGTCTACGGTGGCTGGTTCACCTATAACTAAAGTAAATTAAGAGAATATTCTACATTATTTGGAGCAACACAGAAAAGGAATTTGTCAGTCGCCCGTGGCTGCTACTGAGAAATTCCTCTTTTGTTTTAGTCTGGATTTGTTAATGGTAATAGGCTCGCCCCCTATGGGGGCTTAAACATAACTAGCGAACTGTGGGTGTAATATAAAATACACATCTGTCTATCTTTTCGGGGTTACAGGCGTGATGTTATGTTTTGTGTTTGTGAATAGGAGAAACAAGACAAAAAACATAACACCATCATCACTAAGGGCGTTCAGAATTCAAAGATTGGGAGTCTTAACCTCTCACCCCGTATAGCATATGGGTACACAGAGCCTTGGAGTACTCCTGCTTACACACGCTGACATGCAAGCAAAAAAAACTTGTCAAACCAAGTGCTACATTATATTGAAGACACAATATGCAGATATTGATTCGCTAGCTATTCCAATCTGATATGATTAAATTAAATCAATCGTAAAGATTTTCTATGAACTTAACTAGCACCCGCTAAGTAGTAGTTAATTCGTTCCGTCACCTTAAGAATGAATGAATCATGACAAACAATTTTGTCCAATCATCCCAACAAGCGACTTCGTGGCTCGTTAATTTATGCGAAAACAATTCTATTATTTAAATAGTTGGGAAAATACTTTGTTTGAGCAGTCAATATAATCGGTCATGTTATGGAATCCCCAATGGACACTGTAACGTGTTGCGCATATTTCTGCCTCGATGAGAAATGGATACTGCGTGACGAATACGTCATCTCGATCCCTGAGGACTTTACTTTCTAGCCCTAGAGGTAGAGATTGATGACGTCATATTATAAGGTAACAGAGACTCTAAATGGATCACCCGATTGCCCATCATAAATGCTAATACGTTGAATAAATATGGAAGTTCAGAGTTGACAACAGAATTTATTTAAGACCTTGAACTTATATCGTCACTGTTATATTTTTTTATTATAATGCTCGGCAACAGGATGTCCATAAACATTCTTTAAGCTATTAACATAATAGGGTAAGTAGAGGAGTTAAAGCCGTCGTAAAATGTAAGGTGTGACGACATGATGGGGTCGGACAGTGACCCCAAGAACAGTTCGTAAGTTCAAATATGGATCAAATCAATACGACGATTTACTTTTGTAAACAATAAAAACGCCGCCACATAAAGCTACTTCAATCTCTCAAATAAGATCAAAATATACTAAAGCATTAGATTCAAGGTTGATTGGGAAAAATTTACAGTTTCGGGTAGTTTCATGTGTTGACGTCTGTATGTTGATAAGCACGTTTAAAATTGGCTAATTTTAAACCGACATTCTACTTTATCTGGGGCGTTTCTTTAGCATTACCGGTTTTTTTTTATTGCTACAATCGTAAGATCGGTTTTTTGAGATTTTCATTATATTTTATGCTACAGTTACATACATCCAACAACGCATAACATTATTAAAAAACATGGCATGTCACCATATTATCATCGTTCATATAAATTAGGAATTTATGTAAAATAATAAACTCTCTTGACTTGTTCGGCAGGTTTATTTTTAATTTGAAATAAAACTTTTATGTCTCCACCTCCATAACAATTTATAAGGATTATTCAATGTCATTATTTGACGATTAGGTAAAATACTATTAGTATTTTCTTTTTGTTAGAAGAAACAGATAGCAAGTGCGAGAGTTCTAAACTGTCTAAAATTATCTTTCAAATAATATTCGTTACTTAGTTCACTTACAATCATTGTTGATAAATTAATTGATCAATACTTTATTTGCTGTATTTTTTGACGCACAAAATGAATTGTATTGTAGTGGTTATTTTACGATAACAGGCAAGGTTAATCCAGTTTTCACTTCCCTATCAATCTTCGTACCGACCATGTACCGACTAAGAGAGATTTGACTCTGACAACAGAAAATAAACACATACAATTTAGGCCCAATCTACTAAAATTGACTGGTCTTCGAATTGATTGACGTATGTTCGCAGTTTAAACTGACTGCAAAATAAAAATAATAAAGTGCACTCCATCTGCATGCGATGATTCAAACAAAATTAACGAAATAATTGTAGGAAGATTTAAGCCTGTGTTTTCAATTTGAAGCCTGTTTCATTAAAATTGTTATTCTTACGTATTGTTGTTCTTTGACCACAGGTGGTGCTGCTCTAGGCGCTGGTGCTCTCGGCGTTGGTGCTCTGGGTCTAGTCGGCGCTGGACTGATTGGTGCTAAGGCCGGCCTTATCGGCGGTGCCATCGCTGGAAGCGCTATCGCTAGCCACGGCAGGAGCTACGGTGGCTACGGCAGGAGCTACGGCGGTTACGGAGGAGGTTATGGCGGCGGTTACGGAGGTAGTTACGGAGGCGGTTATGGAGGCGGCTATGGAGGCGGTTACGGCGGCGGTTATGGAGGCGGTTACGGCGGTGGCTACGGAGGTGGCTACGGACATGGTGGTTACAGGTATGTACCTACATACTTACTTACAGATCACTACATATTACTTTAAAGTTACGTTAATTTTATTCTTATTAGAGCTTAGCGTTCGCAACGTGTCTTTGATGATAATTGAATAAGAATATTATTTTATAACGACAACTAATTATGCATTTATTTATTTATCTTCTCACAGAAACATAATAATGTTTTTGTTTATTTCAGACGCTACATCCATGGTTAACTTTAAGCATACCGATACATCATTAAAATAATTCCCGTAAACTCATAAATTACATTACGCACATCTAAAATTTACCAATTATTAAACAAAAAAGCACTTCAATAATTCCCAGTAACAAAAACTTAAATCAATACATAGAAAATATTCACTACTTATTGTTCTCATAATACATGACAAACAGTTTTGTAGGATGGAGTAAATACAGTATATGGGCAGACTGACCGATCTCTAAGATAGTATAAAGGTATTTTTCTTTAAGGATAATTTTGATCCTTGTCACTTTGGTGGTTAAGTGTTTTTTTAGTAAAACTATACTTTAAGTGACAAGTATAGGCACTGAAAGTTCAGTTAGTTGAGTTACAAAACTCTTTTTACAATCACCTATTTTTCTGGAAGAATGTAGCACCTTGCACCCTTTTTTTTGTATTTTTTTTGGGTTGTGAGAAATCATCAAATAACTCCTCCCGCCTCCTCTTGGGCAGAGCGAAAGGGAGTGTCAGACTTCTACTGCTGGCTGCGGGCTGCGGGTTCTTCAAATGAGATACCGCGGCCTCGACACAAAGGGCTAAGAAAAACATGGGTGGTTTTTAGTCAGTAGAACTCTGACATTCCCTTTCGCTCTGACCGGGGCGGGAGGGGTTATTTGACGACTCTCCCCCTCAAAGGCCTCCTTCCCAGCTGCAGTGTTTTAATCAGAATATTCTTACTATAATATGTAAACAGCTGAGACACTGGCCTCCCCTTCTATGAGAGGGTTTGATATAATCCACCAAACTGGCCCGGTGCGGGTAGCTAGAGCATGCCAGTTTCCTCACGCTATTTTCATTCACCGTTTTGAGAGCAGTGGTGATATAATTATTTGCACAAAGTAAAGCGCCTGCTTATGTTTCGTCTCACGATCTCTGAAGTCGGGTTCAATTCCTGGTTTAGTACCACCTGTAGGTACTGGTTTTTTTACCAGCAATGTCTTTATCAAAGTACTATATATTGGTTATGGTCCTCATTTCTGCTACAGTTTAAATAATAATATAATAGCACTGGGGATGAATCTGAAATCGCAATAAAATAATCTGCTGTCTCATTGAAAACTTCAAAACCCACTTGACCCAAATGTATGGAACAAGTGATTATTTTTTATTGGTCTCATAGCGAATGTTGTTCTATTTGATGACCTGTACATTCAACAACCTTAAATAATTGTGACCGCACTTTTGTGATACATGATTTTATTTGTTTCAGGAGAGTGTACCTTGTAGAAGCCGACCCCTGGTGCTGATCCAACCGACTGACTACCCAACCACTGTGCAATAACATGTTTATTTAAGTGTACATGATTATTTATGGAGTGATATTTTTGTACGAAACAATAAAAAAAGACAAACAAATAATCTGTTTCTGTTATTTTTACAAATGTATTTATTTACGACATAGCTGTGTTTGTTAGTTTTTTATATATTTTCTGAATGTCTCTCTTGAAATGAACTACCTCTAAATGAAGTACGAGTCAAAGACGAGATGCAGTAGAAGTAACTTTGAACAGATTTCATGTGAAGGAATTTTAATTGCAATACAGCAAATTGAGACCGGATCGTGGCATATCTACGCTAATAATAATAATTATTATAAAGAGGAAAGATTTGTTTGTTTGTTTGTAACGAATACGCTCCGAAACTACTGGAACGAATTGAAAAAATTCTTTCACCGTTGGGAAGCTACACTATCCCCGGGTGACATAGGCTACTTTTTATCAATGTATTCCCACGGGAACGGGAACTACGCGGGTGAAACCGCGTGACGTGCGCTAGTAATTAATAAGTACACACATCAAAAGTGTCTAGGGATCAACATATATTTTTGCAATAACTTTTCTCCTGATTGATATTAATTAAAATTTTCTTTAAGGATTCATCAAATAAAGTTTTTTCGTTTGTCACAGTAACGACAAACCAAGTCACCTTTGCATTAATAAAGAAATTTGCCATTTTCCTAATAAAGGGATTTTTGACATTTGAACCACTAACATTAAAGTTCGAAAAAAAGACTGAAATAACAGTTTTCTTTAAAATTTTATTGGGTAACTTAAACAATTAATAATCCGTGTTTCTACCGCGAACACTAACAACACAAGAACATCGGTTTGGCATACTCAAAATGAGTTCATCCAAATCACGCTGTGGAATGGCCGCCCATGTTCGTTGCAACAACAAAAAAAGGTCTTCTTGCGACTGGATACCCTCCATATTCGGCAGAGCTCTTCTCTGTAGCATATCCCATGCATGCTCAATCGGGTTCAAGTCTGGCGACTGAGCAGGCCAGGGCAGGACATTGATGTTAGCTGCAGCGAGAGTCTGTCTTACAACTCTTGCGGTGTGCGGTCGTGCATTATCATGCATTAACTGAAATAAGGGACCGATTTGCACTTGTAGAGGAACGATGACGTCTGATACAATCGTCTCAGCATAAATTTGAGCGTTGAGGTTGCCTCTGATCCAAATCAACTCAGTTCTTCCACCGATCCAAATACCCGCCCATACCATGATGGTTCCACCACTATAAGGATGGACTTCCTGGCAGGATTTTAATCGCTGTTGGCGTCCAGGGGTTCTCCAGTGTCGTATACGTCTTGTATCCGGTCTCATACCAAAACGAGACTCATCAGAAAAGCACACGAAACGCCATTGTTCTTCTGCCCAATTTCTGTGTTCAAGAGCCCATTAATATCGAATCCTACGATTGTGCATTGCTATAGGTGGTACCCGTAGCGGTCTTCGGGAATGAAGGTTCACTTCATGCAAGCGGTTTCTGACTGTTTGGTCGCTAATTAAGTTCCCTGAAGAGTGATGAAGCCTCACGGCTAACATCATGGCGGTTATTGTTGGAGCTCTTCGAGTTAAGATTTGAATGTATCGGTCTTGTCTCCGTGTGGTGCAGCGATACCGTCCTCCATGGCGCTCAGCCACGGTACCAGTGCTTCGGTAACGTGTCCAAAGTCGACTGATAACACTCTGACTTGTATTCAGAGCTAAAGCCACAGTACGTTGCCGGGAACCAGCTTCTAATATTCCCACGGCTCTGAGCATTTCTTCCCTGCTTAAATGACGTCGCCGCTCCATAATAACGTTGGTTTTAATCAGTAGTAGGGAAACAGTAGCACTAATAATGTCTTCAATGCGTTGTATGTTTTTATAGGGAAAATATTGACAGCTGATTTTCATCTTTTACTCGAATTTGATTCACAGTTCCTGATTCAAATTATGAAATGCACCAAAAAGGATCCATATAAATTTATAAAATCATAAATTTATTACAAAGCCACATCTCAATCTCAAGAAATCCGCATAAAAATGCTTGATCCCTAGACACTTTTGATGTGTGTATTTACAAAAAACAGAAAACTCGAAACTAGCTTTGTGACTGGGCAACTAAAATCAAATTCATTTTCTTGTATAGTTTGACTTTCCAAAGCGTCCTTTAAAAGCCTAACCTAAAATAAATAGTTTGACTTTGAATTTACAGGCTCTAGCTAGTAGTAAGCAAATACCTAATTGCATAGCAAAGCTATGTTTGTACTAACCTAAAACCAGAGAAAATGTGGTTCCGCGGTTAGCGTTCTCTTATATCTGTGAAAAACTTCGCTTGGCAAATGCCGAATGTCGTTAAAATGTGCATTTGCAAAATGGATATTTGAACGTGTCTGGGGCGGGTCGTGCATGCATACAAGTTACCTTAAACTACGATTACTTTGGAGTGAATTTGCATTGATTGAACTGCTGGAAACGCGTCAACGTGTGGATATTTGCAGCTATATCAGTTCAATCAATACTTCGATTATTTTACTACAATCTTCGTATACGGCCATCTCCGAAACCGTCAAATCGATTGCAGATGAGTGAATGCGTTTCGTTAGTTCCAACTTGTAAGATAGTTTTATCAGATAGGTGGTATTAACCGTGGTGGTGGTACTGGATGACTAGTGCTGACTGTAATAGGGGATCGGACAAAAAAAAAACTAATTAGTCCGTCAGACAGATTTCCAAAAAATATTGGAGACGTATTTTTTCTTTTTTCACATAAACAAAAAATGAAGTCAACACAGTGCTTCGAAAACTCGTGAACTTTTCGAAAACGTCATATGATAGTACATTTTTTACCTTCAAATGACGTCACAACCACGTCTTATCTTCGTCAATTTTGATTAATTTGATAAAACAAAAAACACGTATCCAATATTTTTCGATAATCTTACTGACGGACTAATAATTAGAATCATTGTTTTTTGACTCAGTCCGATCCCCTATTGTATTTGTGCACCCATATTGAAGTCGGCTTCCAGTCTTACCGGATGCAGCTGACTACTAGTATTTTACATGGTGCGATGGCCTATCTGACCTTCACAATCCAGTTGGAACTGGGTAATACGATATCCCTTTTATTTTTCTTGGAGGGTGGGAAATCATGAAATGACTCCTCTCGCTCTGGGCGGAGCGGTAGTGTCAGACTTCTACTGACTAAAAACCAACCATGTTCCTTCTTAGCCCTTTGTGTCCGAGGCCGTGGTATCTCTTTCGAACGACTCGCAGCAATACGATATTCCTTGGATAAGTAAGTTTTAATTCTATGAGTGAACCTAAAAAATAAAAACAAACTAAAACACCCTTTGTTTCATACGGTAATTGAACCCGACGCCTAACAGAGCACAAGCAATCGCTTAGTCACACCAAAAGCTCTGTCGTTTATTGAGTAAGGCTCCAACTAGAACATAAACCATTTACGTACTACCACAACTCAGACGTGTGAAGCCGAGGCCAAAAGCTAGTTCCCAATAAATACCATCGCACTTGATGCGGCCGTGCATCACGCTGCTCACAGCCGTTGGATGGAGCCGTCGATACAGCATTAACGGAGATGGATGGCATCGGGTCATGCCATCGCCTCTTTAATCTCACCTACAAAAGAGATATACGACTGAGCCGTGCTTCCGATAACTGTGCCTTACATTGTTCTGGTTCATGACTGTCGCTGATCACAATCTGTGTTTATATAATAGTTGCCTATTATATAGCATTCATTTTGGGCTACGCCCATAGTATTAGTAGCAATGGTCTTAATAACTAGTGTTAGTAGACATACATGTCTTATTCTGTGTGGAGTTTCAATGTCGCAGCTTTGGAGACTTCCATCTGTCTGCGAATAAACTCAAGATAGTGTTGGTATGTGTTCCTATGATTTATCATATCATATTTCTATCATATTTATAATAATAATAATAATAATAATAACTAATTTAACACTAATTTGAATATTTTAAGCTACATATACTTTTGAATTAGGGTAAACCCTAATTGATCATATATACAGCTTAAAATATTAAAAACAATATTTTGAGACATATCTTTTGAAGGCCTATTATAGTATCGATGCGTTCTTAGAATATGACAGACACAATTAAATGATTTGTGAATTATTATTGATATTAAGTATAGCATTTCTATTTACAATAATCAGTGAATGGATACACCTTTCAAAATTCCTTGCTAAATTCAATGAAGACGTTTCGCCAATCACTGCGAACAGCATAAGACAAAGTACGTTTCTATTGGAGTCTATCAAAGAGGCTTGTATCTGTGAGAAGCAGATTTGCAGGCGAAGGTAACAAAGACAAAGATTAATTACCTCCCAATAATGACGGAACAATCTTATCTGACGCCATTGATGGTAGGGTTCCGTACGTTGTTGCAGAATTTGTTCGAAAGAAACACAGTGGTCCTGAAGTGCACCAGGTATTAGGATGAACACGAATAGGTTTTAGCCAGTAAGAGTCTGATACTCCCTTATGCTCTGCCCACAGCGGAAATCATCAAGCACTTTTCGTGCTGGATTAATACCATCCTTAAAAAAAAATCCGTACGTTTGAATGAACAAAACGGAACCCTATATGATCACTTGTGTGTGTAACTCTGTCTATTTTTCTGTCACAAGCAAATGAAGAAATTACTGAGTGGCATATCTAATGACCGAGTTTGTGATATAAAAGTTAATAGTTTTAGGAATATAGAAAAGAAACTAAACACTTCACTGTGCTTGGCAAGACTCATAATTACCCAGTTTTTATTCTTTGATTGATTGAATGGAAACTGTGAGACGTTGGCTGTAAGCGTTTCATTAGAATAGCCACTATTGAAATAGAAGCAGTTTTGTTTTTCATCGTGATCCGGAAATATGACAACAATAGTTTCTACATCTCCAGCTAGCGAAGGGTAATTTATTACACAGTATTATGATTTAGGGCATCGGAAGTTTGCCAATATTTTTGTGAGCGTAAGTGTCGATGCCTAATGTATTACAGCATTAGCGAAGTTTTGGGGGCGTTCACTGGCCCACTGGGGTCACAATTGCTTTCAATCGCAATCAGCTGTTTCCTGGTAACTTTTGTGCTACATTACGTCACAGCAACACATGAACACTCCGTGACCAAAGATAATGTAAATTTTCTGAGCTGATTTTATCTAATGAAGGCGTTGTTCGTCGAAATGGGCCAGTGCGGCGGAGTGGCTTGGCGGTAGTAAACCGCGATCATCGAAACTTTTCAAATAAAACCGATGAGACCCCTTGTTTACGCACTTTCTTGCTTTATCCGCCCTTTTCTTTGTTCAAATCCAAGTTTGTCCTGTTTCCTTTAGTAATTTGTGGTTCCAGCTATTTTATTGGGGTTCAGAAAAACTAGTTAGGCTTTATATTTTTTAGGCCCGCGTCTAACTTCTAAATCTCCTACTTTGTGTTAAATAGTTTTGTAATACCACGTGGAGTAAATTCAATATATTTTATAAACCATTTCATATTTTTAAAGGATTTGTGATTTTAAACACGTTAAAATAAAGTTCATAACAGGTCAAGAAAGTTCAAAATATGTAATTATATTTGTTTTTAAGTTTACATATTTGTGTGCAAAAATATAATAAATTGAAATCAGGTTCACACATAGTTGAGTAGGTACCTAGAACATCGTTTTCAATGCACTGTTGAGTTTGATAATATCCATATGCCTCAAGGAATTAAAGCATTTGTCGCTCAGATAAACCCTTTGAAGCTTCATCTGGCAATATGAGCACCGTTGAATATTCATAGTATGGGGAGTGATTAAGCCACTCCTACTATTTTAATGAAAGCAAATTTGCTACTCGAGCAATTTGTAGCAAGTTTAAGTTTACAGGCGCTGATTTAATATTAGTTTCGTTAGGCCAATCATTGTTTGATTGTCTTGGGGTTTTGATATTTTGAATAAGTGCTTTTGATTTTTACCCGACTACTGCAAATCGAAAAGGAAGGGTTATGCTTTTAAAGTATATATAGGTTATGGAATTTATAAGACAGACTTGATCAGGCATATGATTATTGAGAAAGCATAACTCTAAATTCCTGTAAAGTTCTCAACTTTAAATTCTCAATTTGGAAACCGAAAATAACCGAGAGAGAAAAGAGGTAGAGTTAGATTTTTATTTTTTATTTTGCGAGCTTCTTATTCTTTAAATTCTTCACAGGTCACCGAAGTATGCACCCAGCATTAACTAAACCCATTTCAATGAATTGAAAATATAATTAACTAGCGGACGTCACGTTCCCGTTTCCGTGGGAATACAGGGATAAAAAGATTCCCAACGGTGAAAGAATTTGGAATTGGTCCAGTAGTTTCGGAGCCTATTCGTTACAAACAAATCCTTCCTCTTTATATATTAGTTTATATATTAGCTTCTTTGTAAATTAGTGTAGATGTAGATGTGATTATATTATTATAACGAGAATTTGTTTGAAAACCAGCACATAGGTAATACTTTTGTATTTATATAATTGATTTAATAGGAACAAATATAAAATAGTTTGCTAATTCTTATTTCTTCATATCCTGAATTTATGATAATAATTTTGAAAAAGTTGTAAATTTTATCTTAATTAATAAAAAAACATTTGTCCACGCAACCAACTGTTGGGAATTTGCATAGTCGGTTCCAGCTTGAAAGATAGGATAGAATAGATTTCGAATCCGATATCTGGAGCCATGCGAAGCACTAGGTCACTAGAACAGTAGGATAGACGACAAAAAAAAAATCTTACTAGTCCGTCCGATAGATTTCCAAAAAAATTTGACACATATTTCTTCTTTTCTCACGTGAACAAAAAACCAAAACGTGTGACGTACAATTTCAGTACATTTTTTACCTAAAAGTGACATCACAAGCCCCCGCTCTTGATATTTGCCACGTGTTATCTTCGTCAATTTTGATTAATTTGATAAAACAAAAAACACGTATCCAATATTTTTCGGACTAACAAGAATCATATTTTTTTGTCAGGCGGCATCCCTATTACACAATTTGAAAGAACAATGATAACCACTTAGGCACTTGTGCTTATTTCATAAAACTTTAACAATAGTATTTAAGTCAGCCATTACTTAATTAAAAACACGTTCCAACATTATACCTAGTTATTCACAAAAGTGGGGACTTAAAGGTTGTAAGAAAGAGGTTAGGCCTCTGGGGCGTGATAGCGGTACCCGCAACACGAGTAGAGCCAGCAAAAGTTTCGGGTTTCCGAAGTCCCGCGAAGAACGACGAACTTGTGAGTTCAGCGAGTCCGGTGAGCTGCCGTAATTTCTAACAAAATTCCTCTTTATTCTTCAAGTAGGAAATGCAAAGGATGATGCCAGTTAATGTCCTTTTTAACAACTATTTGATAGCTTTTTCTAGCAGCAAAAAACTTACTACATTACATAACATTACACCTGTAATACCCAAAGGGTAAGGCAGAAGTGTGTCTAAAACTACCCACATTTCACCAGTTTTGTTTAACTTCCATGTGTATGGAGGAGTGCCTGTGCTATTAACTGGGCATAAACCTAGACTCCGTGGTTGCCATACATAAATTCCTGATGGAAAATCCAAGAACGTTTTGTCAGGCCTAGGAATCGATCCCAGAAGCTGATTCTCAGCAGTCGCGCTTGCAACCACTAGACCAAGCGAGGCAGTCAAAACACTTACATTGTTCTGAAGTCAGTTTAAGCAGTACATAGATAACTTTTTTTATAGTATAATTTCAAATAGGGGATCGGACCAAAAAAAACGAATTAGTCCGTCAGATAGATTTCTAAAAAATATTGAACACATATTTTTTCTTTTTCACATAAACACAAAATAAAGACGACTTCGAAAACTCGTGAACTCCTCGAAAACGTCACATGTCAGTACATTTTTTACCTACAAATGACATCACAACCCCCACTCATGATCTTTGATGCGTTTTATTTTCGTATTTTTATATTAATTTGATAAAACAAAAAACACGTATCTAATATTTTTCGATAATCTAACTGACGGTCCAATTACAATCATATTTTTTTGACTCAGTCCGATCCCCTATTCTGTGCATTTTTGATGCTTCGATAACACACGTTAGTCAGCTATCAGCCAAGGGTCCACTGGTATTCAATTACACATAACTATTGTAGGGGGTCCAATATGCGCATCATCCTTTGTCCAACGCTTAGAAGGAGTTCTGGCGAAATATTATGAGTATGTCTTTCGGCTTTCAATGACAATGAATGTAACCTTTTTGTGTCTCGGGAGGATTGCAGTAGTTTTGTATGATCGTACGTTTATAATTATATTCAAAATTACATTGCCTCAATTTAAGTGTTGGTTTTATTCTTATTGATTCACATACAAAAATATATGACTATTTTGGGTATCGACTAGAAAATATGAACGCCTTTGAGCAAAGCTGTTTATAAAAAAAAGTAGTTAAAAAACTAAAAAAACCTGACTGAAAAAGCTGAAAAACATAAACAAGCACATTTTAAATTAAACAAAACTTGGAAGCAGGCGGTGTCCATTCTATTACCGATTTCATAATTTAATATTCAAATGAACCCCACCTGCTTCCAAGTTTTGTTTAATTTAAAATGGCTTTTCAGTTTTTTCAGTCGGGTTTTTTAGTTTGTTTAACTACTTTTTATAATTTCAAACTTTTTACTAATTTTGTGTTTGTTCTTTCGTTGGTCGCGTAAAATTCTTCGCAGATGATTTAACTTTTGTGTTTGTTTATAGGTTTTGTGACTTTGAATTTCTTTTAAACATATGAGTGTCATATATTTTTGTAATCTCCTTTTAAAATCCTGCATTTTGATACCAAACTCGATTTTTTTTTTATATCCGCGATATGGCCCCCAAACTCCGCAAATTTCTTTGTTTTTTATATTATTTTAGCCAGTGGCACTCGCGCCATCAAGACGAATCTAACGTTTTTTAAAATTCCTTCATCCGTTGAGGAGTTATGAGGTAACAAAGAAAAGGACATACGTACACGCCAAACACATAAGTCTCCTTTTGGGCTTTGCCGCAGTCGAGTAAAAATACACAATCTTTCTGTTTACCCGACTGCGTACTTCTTTGAACTAAATTGTAAAACCACTATTAATCAAACAGATTTTTAAATTTAACACTCATGAACTTCAATAAACATATAATATTTCCTGTGTTTCTCAGAACAAGCCACTTGTCGAATAAGCTAAAGTCCAGGCAGGCCATTATGCTCCTTATTTCAGCCATAATATAAACAATAGAAGTTGACAAATAACAGTTTGCACTAAAAAACTTAGTTCTTACACCAGAAGACGTCTTAGTACGATTTCTTAGCACACTGGTTAGTAGGTACAATAAATCTGTAGCTCCCCGCTGTTGGGACTTTTTGTGACTTTGTCCTTTACGTCTCGTATATTATATTCTGACGGTATCGTTCAACATGACAAAAAAATAATGTAACAGAAACTTGCTTGAAAAACAAAGACAATATTGCCTTTACAATCAAATAACCCACACTTTCGGAGAGTTTCTGTTACATTACTACACTAACGCCAAGAATTTTCGCTTGAATTTATCAAACGACGCGCGACGTGCAGGTACTTAATGTGAGAATAATAATTTTTAGACGATAACTTTTCAGAAGTTGGTAAGGATGGTAACGATCAGCAAACTTTTCATCAAAAAGCCATCATTAAATTAATACAAAGCCGAAAAAATAAGTCTCACAGGGAAATAAAAAGTAGTAAAAAATTTGTTTTTTCATTGTGGACAGAAATACGTATTTTTTTGCGTTTTTTTAACACGTTCTGGACTTAGTGCATACAAACAACATCGACATTTGTCAAAACAACTAAAAAAAAACCGACTTCAACAAAAAATAAAACACAAAAAAGTGAAAAAAAAAACTTTAGAAGAAAAATCTGTTTACAGGTTTTCAGCCACGCAAACCCTTTCCGTCACATTGCCCCACGTTGGGCGCCAATGTGAGGTATCACGTCGTATTGACATCTATGCGGAACGGAACGGGATGCGCGCGTGCAAAATACGTCATTCAGACATGATGTTACTTAAAAATGTAACGTACAGTACGTTGTTGTCCTAAAGAAATAGTGATCAAATAAAATAAAAGTAAACGCTGTAACGTAGTACGTTACATTTTTACTGAGTAGGTTTTGAACATCTTAAATATGTGTGTATTTTGTGTTCCTAATTTTATAGGTTAACTTGGCATGTATGCTTATTTTTCTCCGACTATATGCTTTGCTCAGCTTAATTTAGTTTGACTTTTCGTGTTTCACACTCAAAATGTGCTATCATGCCTTTTTCAGTCATTCCATCTTGTAAACTCCGTTTGATTGTGACAATCCACCACGACTTTCATAAGCGCACTGGTGCTCGCTTGGCTTGGCTTTTGGTGTCGCAATCAGCGGAGGTGACCTTTTGTCCACCTCGTGACACGCTGGACGTCATGTTCCAGGGTACCAGGTTCCTGCTGGAGGAACACTTTTAAACTTCAAAGTTCCGGTTGGAGGAACACCCTCAAACTTACGGTAGCACGTCTGCAGGCTACGCTACTAGTTCCGTCGTGCGTGCCCATAACGTGCCGGCATCGGACTTCCCACACTGTTGGCCATATTTGCCACGTGGGCCGAGCCGATTAGCGACGGTCGGCGAGTACACCAGCTGACCTACACTCCTACACTTCCAGCGTGGCACCTCGCTGTGGTCATCGCCACGCCGGCTATCAGGACAGTACAGTGCATCCCACAAGGGAGCCTTACGAGTGAACGTGAGTAACCAGCCCTTCTTTTAAGTAAAATATATTTTATGTTGACTAGGTTGCGTGGTTTTATAATATAACCTGCGCCACGGAAACCCTTTCCGTCACATATGATCCATTTTATGAACCATATTAATAATAATAATAATAATAATAAATATTTATTATTTAATTAACAAATGTTGTAATTTCTGTACAAAAATTTATACAACCCTGCCTCTTAAACTAGGGTAACCTGTATTTTAAGAGACAGTGTTCGGCCGAGCAGTTCACTAAACATTATTTTACAACAGTTGAAGGTGCAAAGATTATTCAATATATTATTATGTTAGAATACATAGATTGGTTGTGTGAAGTGTGAGTATGCTGTGTGCGTGTATGTATGTGTGTGTGTGTGTGTGCGCTTGCGCGCGCGCGTGTGTGTGTGTGCTTGCGCGTGTGTGTGTGTGTGCTTGCGCGTGTGTGTGTGTGTGTGCTTGCGCGTGTGTGTGTGTGTGTGTGCTTGCGCGTGTGTGTGTGTGTGTGTGTGCGTGTGTGTGAGTGTGCGTGCGTGTATGTGTGCATGTGTGTCAAGTGTGGTTTAAGTACGAGTTTTTGGTTGGGAGATATAGTCTTGTATGTCTTTTTAATGTAAGTGTAAGTGTGTTTTAGACAGTGAGTATTTATGTTATTACTTGACGTATGTGAGTAGAGACTCCGTGTAAGCATAGTCCTTTTGTAGAAGCCACTCCGTTACTTTGGGTTTTTGTTTGTGTTTAAATTTATAATATTTAATTGTGAATTAATTTGTTGGTAAATGTGTGTACTTAGTGTGTAGTATTGATGCGTTGCAAAGGTAGTTTTATGCTGTGATCTTGGAAGAAGATTTACTCGCTTATTTGGATTTGGCGGAGGGAGACATACATGTGTTCTAAGCAGTGTTCGAAGCACATAGAGTTGCCGTACTGTCAGAACTTTGCAGTCAGAGTACAATTCTGTATTTGGGTATCTGTAAGGTTTTTTGGTCATGACTTTGAGTACGGCTCTTTGCGCTTTTTCCACCTTCAGAACACCGGTTTTTATAGTACCGCCCCATGCAGTTATGCAGTAACCCAGAATCGACTGACAAAGAGCATAATAAACCATCTTTAATGTATCAAGATCAGCCGAATCTATAATCGAATATTATAATCCATATTATGATACAAATTGTAATACATATTTTGATCTATATGTATTATGATTCATTTTATGATTTATATTATGATTCATTTTATGATTTATATTATGATTCATATTGTGATTCATATTATAATTCATATTATGATTCATATTGTGATTCATTTTATGATAAAAAAAACACCACTCGGGCCAGTGCGGGTTGGTAGATGTCATATGTCTTCAAATCTAAGTGTGCTCATAAAATTTGAAGAGTTCTCTATATTTCTCAAGGATTCCATCATCAGATCCTGACTTGATGATCATGGGACCACCTGGCAAGAATACTCTTTCAAACAAAACCAAAAAAATCTAAATCGGTCCAGTCATCTTCGAGTAATCGGGGAACATACATAAAAAAGGACGCTCCTCTTTTTTGAAGTTGGTTAAAAAAGTAACCTTTTCTATTTTTATAAGTCGGTTAAAAAAGCAAGAAAGTTGATACTTTTGATATTGGAATTGTCGCCAAGCATCATCAGAGCTTTATCGAAAATTTGCTTTATTCTCAATCTCAATCTCATCTCATCTCAATCTCATCTCTTCTCATCTCAATCTCAATAATTATAAAGAGGAAAGATTTGTACTTTTTTGTGTGTATGTTTGTCATGAATAAACTTAAACACTACTTGACCGATTTGAAAAATTCTCTCGCCGCCGTTGGGAAGCTACCCCCGGGTGACATAGGCTACTTTTTACCCCTGTATTCCTACGGGAACGGGAACAATTCGGGTGAAACCGCGTGATGTCCGCTAGTTCTCAATATTTTCATCGTTTCGATAAAATAAAAAGAAGGCGCGAACTCGTTCGTTATGGCAACAGTTCGAGTACCAGAGACAATACGATAATTTCGAACGAGTTAAAACAAGAATGATAAAGTCATTCAAATTATCGTACTGCGGGAACAATATACTTACAGGCCTGTTGGTCTAGTGGTTAGTGACCCTAACTGCTATGCCGGAGGTCGTGGGTTCGATTCCCACCCAGGACAAATGTTTGTGTGATGAGCACGATCATTTGTTCTGTGTCTGGGTGTAATTTATCTATAATATGTATGTATTTAGAAATATATAAGTATGTTTATCAGTTGTCTAGTACTCATAACACAAGCTCTGCTTAGCTTGGGACTATTATATTATTATTAATATTATATAATATATAATATTATTATTATTATTATTATATAATTACATTTTTAATCGATTTCTAAAAATGAAGAACGTGTTGAACGTGTGTATATGTTTCGTTTATTTATTTATTCTTTTACCGAGAATCATGTAGGTCGACCGTGTAATCATGGCTAAATCAGTGTGCATACATGAGTTACACGGAATCGTGCGCGTTTGCTAGGTCAACTAGCGTGGTTCGCTCTTTATTTCCTATGAAGCTTACGCGGTATTTATATTGAAAGGGTATATAACCTGTTATTTTCCACATCTTAGTGTTTTTCTTTGTAAATCGACTGTTTTTTTTAAAGCTTTCTTTCATTATGAAATATTAAAAGATAAGGACAAGAGAAAGAAAAAAATTAGAAGGTGCTTAAAAACCTTCTCTTGATTGGATTCAAACTTAAGTTTTAAACAAATGACAAAGCACATAAATCAACAAGTGTTTTTAAACAACATTAACAATTCTAGTCGTGACCCATTTCGATTCCCGTGGTTCGTTCGGATCGCGAGAGCTTCACTGAACGCAAACGCAGCCGACTCATCCATCAAATCAAAGTTGATCTTTGTTCGATTTATGAAACCCGATTGTTTGCTTTCCGTGCCGCCATAATAATCGCTGTCGTATTGGAAAACTTTATGAAGAATCGTCGCTTTTTGCCGCCCCTAGAGAAGGTTGGCGAATAAAGCGATATTGCCGTTGTCTCGATTTAGGAGGTTCAATTAGTAAGACGATATTATTTGTAGAAGTGTTTGTTATATTAACTGGTTTGACCCTAAAATAAAATATTGGGCTCCATACTGCTTCCGTTCTCGTTGCTTCTTAGGTTACTACTAACTAACTAACTAGCTTTGTCTACGGCTACGCTCGTGTCCGTTAAAAATAATTCTACAGAATTTATACAGGTGTTTTTTGCGTCAATCCGGAATGAAAAACACGCATTACTCTAAGAATGAATTATAGAAATAGATATGACATTTGTACGATTATTGTGCATGAAGTTTTAATAAATAAATAAATATTCTTAGCAAACTAGCATAAAACAGATAAAAAAATAACAACCATCAACAAACGGTTTATTTTTAAACAATTAAATTTAACATGAAATAAAAAGAGAAAACTAAAAAGGCAGAATTGACTATCCAAACGGGCAGGTTTTCCTCGTAACTAGTTGACTCCATGGAAAAAGTGCCGAAATGCGTCGTGCAGCGGCTTATATAGCCGCGTGGTGGCTGGAGAGCGCGTTTCTCTTCACGCATCGTCTTGACGGTGACTTTTCTGCCAACAATATATTCGTCGTGGGCCCTGAAGAAAACAACGAGAGATATGGTTCAGAATATTCGGATAAAGCTGAATTGTCTTAGAGCTTATAACTAAATCAGGAAAGGGCAAAGAGGGAAGAAAATATAAAAAGTCCTTCGGTTTATCTACAAGCAGCGTTTCCAATTATGCTCACAAGGTTTCGTCCAGTAACAAAATGTTTTACGAAAAACTCGTTTGAAATAGTGATAAATTTTAACATGGGATGGTTAAAAGGACTTTTACAGCGTCCCGATATTTCAATATCCTCGGAATTTCTAATAACATGCGCTTTATGGGGAGGGACTGAGCGAACCGTCAGTGCGTATCGTAATGGACATTTTGTTAGCCCGAAGCTACGTCATTAAACTCATGCGATCAGCGTTCAGTCGTTCAGCTAGGCTATAGTTTGGCAGGTTGGCCGGGTGAAGTTTGTGTCGATGAGCTGAGTCGGCGGTAAAAGTTGGCACATCAATATGCAGGGGCGCCTGGCCCGTGGCCAATGTAGGATACGCCAATTGAATATTTTGGCCGAACCAGGTCCCGCTACACATCCGCGGTACACAACTCGCGATAACTTTAATGGGGTGCTCATACTAACGCGTCCACTCGACGATTACGAGACGTTTCTTTTTCTTTTATTTAATTCTGAATATTATTGGGCAAAATTGATTCCAATTTATGGTTGAGTCTTCTGAACACTTGGTTTTATGACAGCTTCACATTTTCCTGTTACTGTTGTTTTTTTAAAGAATATGTTTAAGCTACAGGTTAGCACAATAACATCATTAATCTGTTCATATTGTGAAGTTGGTGGTTCATTGCGTTGGTTAGTTATTGTTTTACATGACTCGGGTGTAATGCTTCGACAGAAACTATTTCCCATACATTTTATATTGCCTTGAAGTACTATTCCTTATTCGTAGCTGTGGCCGAGGCGTCCAAGGAATGGAATAAGAATTGTTGGTCGTCCAGCGGCGGCGAGATGGGCAAGCAGCATAGTTGCCATTGCGGGAATATCCGCGATGCGGCTGGCACAAGAGCGTGGCGCTTGGCACAAGAGCGTGGCGCTTGGCACAAGCAAAGAGAGGCCTTATACCCAGCAGTGAGTGAAGTCGGGTTGTGGATGATGATGATGACGTTTTATTCATTTCTTTTCATTCGTTGATTCATTTGGTTTCGATGTCTTAAAAATACAGTCGAAATATGGGTGTGTGTATTACATTCGTGACGTCATGTTATTTTGATATTATGCGATATGATATTTTTATTTTTTAACTAGCTTTTATTGCTGAGCCAAAATAATTATCATAAAGACATTATTTATTATTATCATCTTCTTCTCATCACGAAGCGTTAGGCGTATATACCAATAGTATACACACATTTTGTCGTGTCATAAGGGGCAACCCTATTGCTATCAACAGGGCACAAATCCTGGCTCAAAATCAAAAATCTATTTTAATATTTATCATCAGATAATGATTAATTAAATAACAAGAAAACAGTGTACCTAACATTTTTGTTTGTTAATTAATCTTTAAGGTTATAGTGTGAAAACACCAATAGTGCCCCTATTAGTGTTTTGTCCCAACCCCAAACCTTTTCAGAAGTGTTTCTGTCGCCGTAATTCAATGCACAACAATTTAATTACAAACATTTGTATTGTTTCACCGAAACCGTGTAAGTAATTCAAAGCTCGCTGCTACAAAAGGTTTAGTACATTGTTTCTTAGAAACAAATTGAAACTTGAACTTGAGCAATAAGGTTTTCACACAAATCTGCTCGTCAGCGCACCACGTCTACCCACGCGGCGGGTGGTGGCGGCTGACCGCCACAAATTCTTCGTGGATGGCGACGCTTCTGTCCGACCGCGCGGATGAACGGTGCTGTCTGAAAATCGCCTTATGCTGTGTCGCGTGGTGTGGTCTAGCATTCGTTTGTTTTGGCTATAGACACGTGCTTATCCTCTAGTCTTGTGCTCGCGCAAGTGCTGGAAGTAAGTCCTAGTGCAAGTGGAAGCATGTGCTAGTGCTAGCGCTAGTACTGGGAGTACTCTGACTCATTCCGGACACTAAACTTACATTATGCACCTATCAGGAAAATTCCAGACGTTTGGAAACCCTACATAGGAAGGATGTAGTGTATCAATATGGTATCGCTAACAGTAGTCGGCTTGGTTATGCATTGCACGGGACTGTGGATCATTCACTAGTCAGTTGAGTGAGAACTGTCAGTCTGACAGTCACAGTGCAAGGCACAGATTAAGATGTCGTGCATTGCAAGCGAGTCAATATGTACATATCCACGTGAGACCACGATTTACTTATTCATAGGAACAGTAAGAGAACAATGTTTGAAATAGCCGTGTACTGAAAATAAATTAAAATACTTGGCTCTTTTTGCGAGCACTTTTGGTCCGTGTGAAGGTTTTATTTGATACTATAAAGCCGTTCGGGTAATTTACTCGGAGAAGCGTTCAAAATAAATCCTTGTAAAAGACAAATAAACTTGCTTGACGCAAGAGAAAGCCTTTAACAAAGTTAAAAGAAAACAGAGGCTGTGATTCTCCTTTTTTCTTCCTTAATAATCCATCTAGAGCAATCAAGCATGATCTATTATCACGTCTAGACACGTCCATGACATTATTTTTTAACAGCAACTAATTAGTTAAAAATATGCCCAAGAATGCCGCAAAATAACACATTTGTACACCCGTGATTAGTATCAGACAAATAAAAAAAAAAAACAACATAAACAAAATTGGTAGGAACCTAGCCATATTCTTTAGACAAACATAATAATAAGATTCACGGATTACCTACTGACGTAGAGACTTTTAACTAAATGTATGCGTTAATGGGTTACAGACAGACTCAAAGCTAAACTTCATTTAACAAACAAACCTTAACTGAGTTTGAGCTGAGATGTGAAAGGATATGGGCGTAGAGAACGATGGCGAGTGTGTGTACCATCGTCCGCCACCCTACACTGCCCGACCCTGCCGATTGCAAATTGTAATTGTACTGGCGCATGTCGAAACCACATCGAAAACCTTACGGGCAAAACGGCGCTTGTTTCAAAACACTCGCAAATGGAAGTAGTTTGTATGCAAGTGAAGTTTTTCATAAACTTTTACTGGTTTAAACCGCGCCAGGCGTTACAGTGAGGGAAAAAGTGTAATTAGAGGAAGAATGGAAATGAATTCGTTTCCTCTAATTTCTTTTATTTCATGGTGAATACTTATTTTCATGTTATTAAATTCTTGACACTTCGTTTTGCCTGTTTCGCATTTCAAATAGATTTCATTATGCACGGAAAGTATTCTGAGTGGTTTGAGTCTAGACATTGTTAAAGATGTTCCTGATATAAAACTTCCTCGCAACTCATCTCATTTACATCGATTCTTCTAAAAATAGATGGTATTCTGTAGCGCCTTTATCGTCGCCTTCGGTTAATCAATCAAGGATGACGTTCCGATCATTAAATTTAAGTACCTACTCGAGAGGCAAAAATAAGCCCAAGGCTGAGGCAGGAATTAAATGAGAATTGTAGAGCACCATTTACATTATTTTACCAAAGTTGTTTACCCAAGTTTGGGACAAAGGGAAGGCTGATAGGGGTAGACTCAGCGAACGTCAACTACTTTATGTGTGAAAACAGTTTCTGAGTTGTTGAATGCACTTGGTACCTACTTCAACTTATTCTTTATCTAAATGAAAGTTTCGTTGTGAATTTATTATTTGCTCGTATTTTCTATTACGAACGTGATCTCACTCGAGTTAGTTGGGAAATGGCGGAAAGTATTCTTCTGGTATCAAGCTGTATTTTTTTGTTTACCATAAAACGTAGACAATAGAAGCCTTTGACACTACTTTTATTGAAGTTGATGTAGAAGTAAAGCTGTTAATGGTTCAAACAAGCGTCAGACAGTATTTGCCGCGTGCCTTGTTGATGGTTCGAACAGGAAGCGACACAGTGCAGTGCCGGTAATAGGATTACGGACGATGGGCAGCTGTGCGCGAACCTGTGCTACGGTGTTTGAGCTGCCCTCAGCCCGACACCTTGATGTATAGCTAATATCCTTTACCTGCACTGAATTTCATCAAAATGTTCCAAAGTTGCACTAGAATAAATTACGTTGGTATTCACACGACCGGGGCGGTCGTGGTAAGTAAACTTGACGAATGTATACTATTCGTCAGGAACTCGTGCAGTGTTTATTCCTATCGACTATATTTTCCGAACTTCCACATTTTCAGTGAAGTTCAGCAGTGTTCTGAAGTATAAAATGCGTGTTTTTTATTATATTTCGGTGAATATTACAATAAATAACATCACGACTGTAATTCCAGAAGGTTAGGCAGAAGTGTAACATATAAGAACACCCGCATTTCGCCAATTAAGTTTAAAGTAATAGAGGGTCTATTGCCACCAACCGGGAACAAATCCAGACTCTGTGGGTGTGGAATTCCTGATGGACAAACCCATAAACACTGCCATCGGTGAAGTTGCAAAGTTTTAAATCAATAAATGTTAAAATCACTAGGCGCACGTGAGTGTGTTACAAAAGTTTATGAACTCAGCTGTTGTTAAGGCATCACTCATCAAAATTAAATTATAGATGGATGAAGTCGATTACACTTACTAAAGGCATAACGTAATAACAGAATAATGAAGACAAGCAACCATCTGCAAATCCCGGTATATTAAATTACCAAGTTCATACAGTCTGGAGCACGCAAAAATCAAATAGAGGGGATTATGCAGCCCCGGTGAAATATTTCATGGAGATTCGAGCCCTCGAGGAAATTCAATTAGCCAGTGCCTGTTTGACCATCGGCGCAGCGTGTCGCTGTCGCACGCTGTTGCGGCGAATTATACGACAGTTCGTTACTGCGTCGTTTCGATACTATACCTACCGGCTACCGTTTATCGAAGCTGTTTCATAAGATATTCTTTTAGAATGGATTTGGAAAATATTGGGTTTGAATATTTTAAGTTAATTTATTATGAAAAATACAAAGTTTTAAAGTTCGGATGTTCGGATCTTCGGGAGGATTAGACATTTTTTTGTAACTATAATCCGATTGCAAAAATTATTTCACTGCATTATCTACGAGCGTCATAGGTTTAATTTTAAACATCCCCATAGAATTTCCGGACTTAACCTGGTTTCAGAGTTTTAAGCAAATAGTTTTTTTTTGATATTGTACAATAATAAATAATTATTTACTGACAGTATCGAGCTTCTTGGTACGAAGTTGAACGCGAATCTGAACTTCGGCGCCTACATTGAATTGACTTGACAGCTCAAACTGCGGCAACAAAGCTGGGTATCCTAAACAAGATTAAGCGATACTTCAAGCCTGGACAGCTTTCAGTATTATATAAAGCTCAAGTCCGGTCCGGCATGGAGTATTGCTGTCACCTTTGGGATGGCTCAGCCAAATGCCAGCTTGCAAAAAAAGTGCGTGTCTTGGGTTCGAACTTGTGACCCCACACAATCCACTTGTGACTTGACAGTCTGATGTTCACATCCGATCACTTGACTATCATTCTAAATGAAAGGATTCCCAGGGTGCGTAAACGTAACTCGTTGCAGCCAAAATAGTACTCAAAGACCTCGAGAAATTAAATATTGGTTATCTTGAATAAGTCCGTAATAAACGGTCTCTGGAAAAAGTTGGGGTTTCGAGGCGACGCTAAGCGGAACCCGTCGACCCGTAGGACAAGGTCGGCTTAAAGTATTGTCTGAGGAACGGGCATATTTCACTCCTGATGCATTATGTGAAACGGTTCATTCCCGACTCTTTTATAATATAGGATTACCAATTGAGTCTCACTTGGCCGGGTGTAGGTCAAATAATCATCATCATCATCAGCCTGTACTATGTTCCAACTGCAGGGACTCAGGCCTGGGCCGCGGGTTGTACACTAGTTATCGCGGTCTCGACATAGAGGGCTAAGAAGGAACATGGGTGGTTTATAGTCAGTAGAAGTCTGACACTCCCTTTCGCTCTGCCCAAGAGCGGGAGGGGTTATTCGATGATTTTCCACCCGCCAAAAAAGATGATTGTCACATGTCTTCGATTTTTTTGGTTCTAAGACATGCCGGTTTCCTTCACCGTTTTGAGAGCAGCGGTAATGAAATAAATTACACAAAGTAATACGCCTGCCGGTGTTCGAACTGGCTTACTGTTCCTAAGTCGGGGCTGCCACCACTAGGCCACCGCTGCTTCAGTCCGGGCCGCCACCACTGGGGCCGCCACAACTAATCACTTAAAACTTAATTGTTATAACTATTTGTTGAACTCGTAGATAGTAATCTCAGAAATTGTAGATTTTACCACGTAGTACAAGAAGCAGACTTATATTAATTACTCTACGTTTTTTAAGACCATCGAACACAGCCAGCGCTTGCATTTTTCGGAGCTTCTGCATCAATGTGTACATCCGCATCAGCATCCGTAATAATCATTGCAGAAGTAGCAAAGGTCGCAAGAAATGGGCGGGGCGTAATTACGTGTCACGAACAAATAATCCACAAAACAAATTGAACGTGTCGGTTCTTGTCACCGAACGAAACATTCGCGTACACACGCTTAACACATAATTATTATTATTAGGGCTAATAATAATAATTATGTGTTAAGCGTGTGTACGCGAATGTTTCATAATTAATAATAATAAGTCTGCTTCTTGTACTACACGAGCAGGACCACCTTCGAAATTAGGGTGTACTGCGTTGGGATCTTGCGGCTGATTAGCATTAACCGATTGTTTCATCTCATCATAACTCATCGATTGTTGTTATTGGTGATGTTGTTTGTTCTTGTTGTGATTGTTGTTGTTGTATCGTCTTTCTGTGCATTATCATGTTTTTGTAGCTGATCTGCATGGTCCATTTCCACTGGCTCATGAACTTTACGGACGTTGTCGTGCTGGTTTCTCATTTCATTATGAATAATGCTTTGCCATAATAATGCTTTATACCAACGACCAACCATCCAGCCCGAACACGTCCCGCTTCCTCTATGCAGATGACCTTGCCCTCACATCCCAAGCCACCACCTTCGAGGAGCTAGAGGTCCACTTATCAGGTGCTCTTGATGAATTAGGTGCGTACTACCTCGCTAATTCACTTAAACCGAATCCGAGCAAAACACAGTCTTGCGTTTTTCACCTTCGAAACAGAGAGGCTGGGCGCAGACTTAACATCGTCTGGGGTGGAGTGTCTATTGAGCACAGTGACTTTCCGAAATATCTTGGGGTTTCTCTGGACAGATCACTGACTTTCAGCAAAAACTGCAGCAACATCAAGCAGAAGGTGCACACCCGCAACAGTCTCTTACGGCGACTGGTTTCTTCAAAGTGGGGTGCTTCGCCTCATGTTTTGCGGACTACAGCGCTGGCGCTATCGTTTTCAGCTGGCGAGTTTGCGTGCCCCGTGTGGAGCCGCTCAGCCCATGCAAAGTCAGTGGATACAGCTCTAACCGAAACGTGCCGGATCATCACTGGTTGCCTTAAACCGACCCCGGTACAGATGCTGTACCCACTGGCAGGGATAGCGCCACCTGAAGTTCGCAGAACAGTGGCAAGTTCCAGCGAAAGAGCCAAAATGGCTTCAGACACACGACACCCATTACACCTAAACAGCCTTGTATCGCAAAGGCTGAAAAGCCGAAACAGTTTTATGAAATGTGTCACCCCACTCACTGGCGAACGGTCTACGGAAAGATTAAAGCTATGGCAGGATAGTGCATCCTTACCTTACCCGTTTGTTCCACCTGCTGAACATCTCCCACCTGGACAAGAGTTGCCGTGGCTGACCTGGAAATCTTTAAACAGACTCCGGACCCAGGTCGGTCGCAGCAAAGAAATCCTGCTGAGGTGGAGACACATAAATGACTCTGCACTGGAGTGTAAATGTGGTGCTGTCCCTCAAACGATGGGGCACTTAATATCGTGTCCTGCCTGTCCTGCTAAATGTTCACTGCAGGAACTGATGGACGCTACCGAAAGCGCCAAACTAGTAGCCCAATTTTGGGCCGACACAATTTAGATTGTCATCGACACGCTAAGAAGAAGAATGCTTTGCCAACATGAGCGGCAAGGAGGTTGGCTACTGCTTAACCGGACTTTCCTGTGGGTGGCTTGAATTTACGGGCTCCAGCCAGGGCAAACAATCATACAAACTTGGCGAATATACGCTAAGGGCACCCCGTGTGGGGTACGAGCCTAGGCTTAGGGCGTCACTGGGTCGGACAGCAAGGGGACAGACTGGATCTGAGATTATTTTAGGGGCTGGTTTGACTCGAGCGAGGTACGGGGAGGGCATAAAACGGGGTCGAAAAATGACAGTTGCACACAGTAATGGCGGACGGCGAGCTAGCCCATTACTTACCGTCCATAGGCCCACGCCTACGGTGGCCGGAAGCCGTCACGTGGGACCCGACGCAGGAGCGTCTCTCGCGGTGGCTGGGACGAGAGGTTCTCTTCCCTTCACGTTTCGCCACCTCCTTCGCTAGCAATGCTGCTTCACAGAAGGAGGCGACGGCGTCCCATTCCCTCTCGCCCCGGACCATGGCTTGCACCAGGGCCGGACGCGAGAGGTTGCTGTCGCACCACGGAGGGGCTCCACCGAACCGGGGCAGACCTCCACGGTGTGCTGTGTGTTCTCCGGCCGATCCTCACAGTGGTAGCATCCGGGCGTTTCCTACCGCCTGATTCGGTGTAGGTACCTCCCGAAACAACCATGTCCGGTGAGGACGCCGTGGCACCTCTCCAGCCACTCCTCAAAGATGGGACTTTCCGCCGCTATCATGGCGTGCCCTGCACAGGGTTGCGACAGTCGCTATCTCCATGTCGCCATGAGATCGCACCGGAGGTCCGTCCGCTGATGTGAGCGAGGCCGAACAGGAACATTTAGCGGTGTCCCCACTTAGGCCGCGCGGCTCCATGAGGCCAAGCTGCGCGCCTAACAGGAACGTTTCGGGTGACTTTAGTGGGGACGCGGCTTTACAGTTTTTTATTGGATACACTGACAGAACACAACAAAAAGGTGACAGCACGATAAAAAACATATAAAATAGTAACACCAAAGAGTATAAAAAAGAGGTTTTTTAGTGCCGTGCTAGTTAGCACGAAAATATATAGCATGCTATTTTCGTATACACGTGCTACTTGTATGCTACTTAGTGACAGCTGATCAAAACTAGCATGCTTTTGTGCTGCTACGTAGGATGTGTATTCCAGCCTTAATAAAAATCAGTAATAACTTATATGGCAAAAATAAAATGATCATTTCTCGAAATCACACGGATCAATTTTAATGCCCTTTTGCATGTTTGAACAGTACATTATACCCTTTTTTTTTTTTTTTTGGTGGGTGTGAAATCATCGAATAACCCCTCCCGCTCTTGGGCAGAGCGAAAGGGAGTGTCAGACTTCTACTGACTAAAAACCACCCATGTTCCTTCTTCGCCCTCTATGTCGAGGCCGCGATGACCGGTGGACTACCCGCGGCCCCTACAAGTACATTATACCCTTCAATTTGGTATATGATTTATCCTTGGCGACGCTTGGACCACATTTGCCCACTATCTTTTGTCTGCCTAACCCTTCACGAATTATAGACGTGACGTTATGCTAATATTAAAGTCCGTTCCGTGTCAATAGCTCCCTGCTTGTTATAGAACTTTCTTTCAAAACGTATTTGAACGGTAGCAATTAACAATCAGGATAGCTTTGAAACAAGAAAAAAAAACTTTGCAGTTTTATAACAAGCTTACTTATATAAGATTTAATCAGATTTTTTAGAAAGTTGGTTCATGTAACCAGATTTTTTAATTAGTACAGTTAGAATCAAAACTCAATTAGCTTATAAGCCCCGCTTTTGCATGTGTGACCTTAGTTCGTTAAGGGCAGGTTCAGTAAAATTGACTAGGCGTCGAATATCTACACGGTTTGCAATGCATTGTTGACTTAAGTTATTAATTTAAGATTTTTTTATGTGATAATGATGCAGCTAACAGCTGATTCTAATTGGCATGTATTTAAATCGATATCTGAATAATCCCTTTTTACCCGACTGCGGCGAAGCCCAAAAGGAGGGTTATGTGTTTGGCGTGTATGTATGTATGTATATGTATGTCCGTTTCTTTGTTCCCTCATAACTCCTAAACGGATTAAGGGATTTGAATAAAATATACGTCGTTAGATTCGTCTTGATGGTGCGAGTGTCACTGGCTACAATAAAATTAAAAAATCAAAGAGATTTGCGGATTTTGGAGGCCATATCGCGGATTTAAAAAAAAACTTTTTCAATTACCATCAAGTAGGGTTTCAAAATGAAGGGTTTTAAAATGTTTGTCTTTCTTAGACTATTTAAGGTCTTTTTCCATTTAAATAACAAGAATATTTTCAAGTCAGCGTGTCGATGACAATTTAAATTGAGATGGCCCATTTGGGGACACTATTGGCATTATTAGTTTTCAGTATGCTTCGTCGGCTTGGCTGCATGTGCAAATAAACCAGAATTTAATGAGATATTTTTTTTGTATATGTTCTTTTTTGGAGTCCGGATTCGCACCTTGTTGATGGCTTTAAGCTCACCCCCTATTAAGTGAGACTTAAACATCACTAGCGTAATGTGGGTGTTATATTAGGTACACCTCTGTCTAACCCTTTGGGGATTACATGCGTGATGTTATGTTATGTTTTAATGAAATATTTGCTGTGATACGGTGACAGTGGCCGGGTCGAACGACCGCTACCGTGAGCTAATCGGTTTTGGTTAGTTTATTTAATAACGAGTATCGGTTCCACCATTTATTTAGTTGAACACTTTGGATATTTTTCAGCAGTTCATTTTGTAAATAAACGGTTTTTTGTGGTTTGTTGTTTTTTTTTTTTGTTAGATTCCCCTGCTTACTTACTTTACTTACATGTTAAAATAAATGGATAACCTCTATTCCTAGAAAAATCGAGCGGTAGTTTCAATCGTTACAACATTAAGTTTGTAACGACATTGTAATTTATTATGTCGAGAATTCGAACTTTCTTGAAAGATACTATTTCCCAGTATCAAAAGCAAACTTGATATTCTTTATATCACGTTAGTATTTATTGTTTATAAAAGTTATTATTTCAACAAAATTGATGGTCAGTCATCATTAAAGGGCCTACACAATCACACACCGTGTGTGAAAAAAATTGTGCGTGATGTTCACATTATATTTTGCTGTATTATTTTTAGGTAAATATTTTTCTAAAATGTGTATAGAGTTTTTCATGCTTCTTCTTCGTCTTACCCTTCTGTTTAGCGCTGGCGCTGCCAATAATAAACTTAAAAAAAGATAAACAACAGAAAACACAATCCCGATTAGTACTTATTATAACAAAAAGTATACTGAGATCAAAGGCGCCTAAAGAGTTAAGTGGAGCTTCAATTAGTGCTGGGGGACTAATTAAAACCGCATTTGGCACAGATACAGCGTGATGCATTTGTAGTGTACTCGTGTAGTAAGAGCGGTCAGCTTGTCATCTGTTTAGTAGACTCGAAACACTGTTCCTATGTTAAGATTAAGATGCTGGTGGGCTAATATGACGTTATGGCAGTATTTTTTAAATCTAACCTCAGTACGGGAAAGAGATGGAGCTAGGCAGAAATAGCTCCATCTAGCTTTTTGCTGTCAAGTTGCGGTGGTTAGCTGTTCTGGGTTTTCTATCCAAGTAATCTCTCATTTAGAATGTTTGAATTAATATTTTATCTGACATTTGCTGAGGAGTATCGTATTGTATTACCCAACACTACACACTTGTGGAGGTCAGATAGGTAAACGCTCCATGTAAAATACTGGTATTCAGTTGCATCCGGTCAGACTGTGAGCCGACCCCGAAAGAGTTGGAAAGTTGCTCGCTAAGAAGATCATGTCCTAGTACATTGACATATATATGAATTCGTCTGATAGTCGATTACACCATAAAAAGTAAAACTCCATTCAAAGAAAACAGGTTTTTACGCCATGTCACCGCGCAACCGTCCGAAAAACATTCATACATATTGTATCAGACAGACACTCGCTTACGAACCACGGATACTTACTCAATCGAAAAGAGGCTCATCTAATGGAATGTAAGAGAAGTCTAAAGCTCAGGCTGGAACTACAAGTCACCCGGGATTCGTGGCTCAAACGTGGTTATGGGATTTACATGGGAACACGCAGAACAATGTTTTATTGCTCCACTGTATTAGAGTTGGTATTTCCCAAAGGCCTTCTGAAAATGTATTTGGAATTGCATGTTCCGTCAAACGTACGTGTCTCGCGAAGGCAGTGTTACGCTCAGATATATATATATATATATATATGTTAACTAACACAAACTAAGGCACTTTAGAAGTAATACCACTGATGTTAGAACTTAATTGAAATACGTCTGCATAGTTCTCTCTTCGTTAACTTTGAAGTGTCGTATCTTAGAAATGTTTGGGATTCTTCAAATGGGGCTCAGCATAACACAGATGATGAATTTAATGAAAATGTTACTTAAATGAAGCAGGCATTAAGGGTTTTAGTGAACAGCGACGAAAATTGTATAAACAAAGATTTAATAACGAACCAGTTAAGTAATGTAATTAGTATTTGAATAATTAGGTAGCGTAACTTAAAGTGGAATGAACTCTCAGAAGGCTTGATAATTATTACAAATAATAAACACAACTTGTAGGTTCACCACGTTAACCACGTTATGTTATAGCCTAACTTATTTATGGACTAAGTTATTCATTGTTTTCCTAATGTTACATAGGTAAAGCCACACGCATAAAATACACATAATTTACTTACTTTTTTCCAAAGTATTAATCGATGATGTTCAGAGCATATTAGTTTTTAGCCTATGTTGTCCCACTATTGGGCAAAGGTTTTTTCATAATCTTCGACTTCGACTGTGCTGTTTTTCCGGCCAATACCACATAAACTTAAGGCATTTATGGGAGATGCTATTTTGAAATATGATAACTTAAAGTGTATTGACATCTTAAAGTACAACACAATATGTCTTACAAAGAGGTCCCGTGGCTTCCAAACTAGGTTTTCACCTGTGACTTTAAAGACAGTGTAAAATAGGTATGCATATTCTGTGAGTTCAAGAAAAAATCTCTTTTCAACTTAGCGCAAGTGTAAGGCATTTATGTTTGTGACAGTTACGGGCAGAAATAGCTTTTTTTATTGGGACAAGCCCGCCTCACTATTCCTAAACCACTGTAACTTCTGTAAGCCCGAATCAACAGTGGCGACCGCAAGAAAAGCGCCGTGACAATGCTAATAGCTAACACTTAGCAAAAGTCAATAACTATTTTCTTGGTAAAAAAGGGGTTCTACTAATAGTATGGTTTCCAAAATGCTATGTTCGTAAAAACGTAGGAGGAGCACAAGATTTTTTTTTTTTTTTTCGCAAATACATACTGGTGCTCGAGACTAAGTCTAGACCAATAGTACAGTTTAAATTGAAATTATATTATAAAATAGATCCTATAGCGAAGTGATGGAGTATAATATAGATTAGTTGTTCTCAATTCTACGGCTTACTAAAGACCGCGTGACCTCAAAACCGAATAAAAAGCCTTTGTTGTTTTGGTCTCCATTTTAAATTTACCTGCGGCTTAACTGGCGAGATTTTGCGTTTGTTCTGCGAAACCGGTGGTAAAAAACTGTTTACGTACGTATAACCAACAATAAAAGTTAATTTAACTTAATCTGCCGAGCGTTTTCGCAACCATGTTGGGGTTGGCTGCCAGACTTCTAAATGCAGCTGAATACTTACCGGTATTTTACATGGAGCGACTGCTATCAGTGTGAGGGCCGTCACCACTGGGCCACCCCAGTGGTGACGGCGCCCACTTACGAACAGTAGGCCGTGGGTTCGAACCCAGGCAGGCACATTACTTTGTGTAATTTATTTCGTCACCGCTGTTCTCAAAACGGTGAAGGAAAACATCGCGAGGAAACCGGCATGTCTAAGAACCAAAACATTCGAAGACATGTAACATCTACCAATCCGCACTGGCCCCCGCGTGGTAGATTATACTCGTAGCCCATTCCCTCTCAAAGAGAGGAGGCCTGTGTCCTAGCAGTGGGGACAATATTGTCCAAATAAACCGAATCCCGTTGGTCTAAAGGTGTTCGTTCTTGCCACGCCACAAGGTGTAGTTTGTGATATGGTGGTTTATGAGGGAGATACCACATTCCCAGAATTGGTGAGCCAGGGATTTGGTTTAGGCGAATCTGCAGTCCTACATTTGACTCGTACTTTGGTTCCGGGGCATTTCTTATTCTTCGACCGTTACTTTACTTCTACTAAATTGTGTGATGAACTTTTGAGGCGTGGATTCCATGGTACAGGCACTGTGATGAGAAATAGAGTTCAAAGAAATTGTATTTTGACAGAGGAAAAACTGTTTCGTAAAAAAACCAGAGGAAGTAGTGAAGTTAAAGTAAGGGAAGATGGAAAAATCGCTGTAACAATGTGGTTTACTTACATAGCCTACTAAATGTTGTGCGTAGCAAGTTACATTCGCAATTGGAATGTATGGTAGCATAATTAATTATGTTTTCAACTATAAAGTTAAGTTTGTTTTAGTTTCCACAAATGGTTCTATTAAAAAAAAAACATGTGACTTAAATAAGATATTCATCGTACGGAATACTCTCCAGGGCTCCAGGCGAATTGAACACACACTTGTCCAGTTTTTTCGATCGCCCGAAAAAGGGGAGAAAATCCCAACAACCAAAAATATGAGAAAATGTTAGTAATCGTTAGGAAATAGTAATTAGTGATTGTTTCTTACAGCAAAGTGATATTGACCGATGTTTTGTCTGTGACATTGTATAGGTACAATCTGAGGCCACCGCAGTGTGAGCTCGCGCCGTAATGGTATTGATTCAGTTTATTTGTGGACTGCTGCACTCCGCCATCCGCCATTGCTCCCCACACCATCCAGCCAATTGGCTAAATAAAGATTATGTCTAGCCGTTCTAAAACGCGACTGTATTCCACGAAAACTTCGCTAAATAATTTAATGGCAAACTGGATATTTCAGAGAATTCCGTTCTTTGTTCAACTGAGTACAAGGCTGAGAGGCAGTTGCTAGTTTAGTAACAGTCATAACAAAGGCGCCCCTGTTGGTTATAGATCGTAATTTTACTTTATTTTCATGAATAAGTGATAAAGACGAATTACTTAGTATACGAAAGTAATTTGTACCTGTTGTTTTATTAGGCTGTAGTTATTTCGACGGGAGTAATTTGTCTCAAGCGATGATCCTTTCATTCAAACAAGAGTGCGGATCATTCTTCGTAATAACACCTTCGCTCGGTTGGTGTTAAGATTTACGATTTTATTCAATCCAACGTCCCGGTAAATTACGGGGAGCCGAGATCCATTAAGTGCTTAAGTGCCTCCCGAGCACGAAATTGGGGATGATAATGGTAATGGGTTCCTTACTATGTTAATATGGGACTTTACACCGAGCGGACCAATTCACGCGTTGTTCCAGCCATATGCACGGTATTGCGGTACAACCGCTTATGTTATGAATAGCCCTTAATTATGCTGACTCATTACTTGATGGTTAACGTTACTTAGGACTGTGTAAAAAGATTGGTCACGTCCTTATGATATGTTGGTTAAAAATGGGTGAACGAAAATCTATAATAAAGTCTGTACTTTCTTATGAAAATTGATGGTAATTATACCCCTTTTTAATGGAAATAGAAAAAGGAACTATGGGTAATTTATCAATTTTTTTAACACTTTCAACAAAATTATAAATGTCAAAAATCGGCGCAAAGGGAAAGGAACCTCTTTGCCCAAGCAGTCGGTTTCTCCTATTCGTAATTTATTTAATTTTCTAACCGATTTCTAATAAAGATGTCTAAGCTGGCTTCAGTTTAAGACGCGGCAAATTTCTGCAAGGAGGTGGAACTCCCATTTATCACACATAACTTTCTTAACCGCTCCTCCGATTCGCTGTTCACGTTACTATACATTATAGTTACGTTATTATAATTTATTAGTTTCGGCTCAATAACCCGATAGAAATGGAAATAGGCGCTCTCATTCGCAACTTTGGCACAATAAAGAAGTTCCAATTCCTTCACACTGGGGCTACAAATGGGATAAGTTTAAGAAAGCAATCGGCCTTATATGGTCGTTATGGACCACGACGGAGGCGCGGGCGTGAAAACCGTTGCAAAGTTTCCCTTATCGCTTCATTTGATATAATTCTTCCACAATAGCTATTTCCGTTTTTGAAACTAGCACTCGATGAACTTTTAAAATAATTAAGTGCTAAATAAATGTTAAGGGTGAGCCGAGTCAGGGCGAGTGGCCTGAGGTCGTAGAAACAAAATTAATTACGAAATAGTCGAGAAAACTTTTGGGTTGGCGTCGCGTCGTCGGAATAATTGTTGCTAATTGAGTTCCATCCACCTGGGAAAAAGGGGATAGGAGGGGATGAGTTACATTGGTGACTATGAATCGCCCCCCCCCCTTCGCGGTGGCGCTGCACCTAACGAGTCGCCTTATAAAATTACACACATATGCCTGCCAGTTGATATACTGTCACTTTTGTTATAGTCCTTTTACAGTTATTTAACCTCTGAAATCCGCATTCCAACAGATACCTTAAAACGACGGAAATAAGGATCATTTTATATTTTGACCAAATTTCGCAGTGACAGCAACCGACGCAATAAGGTTGCTACCTTATTCCGTCTAAAATCACTGAGATACAAAGCCAGACGGATAATAATTGTGAAGTGACTGTAGATGTGTACGCCCGTTCCGAAGCGTAGATCTCTATCGAGAAGAATGGAAAAGATACTACACAGACACTTGTTTAAATTCAAGTAAGGTATTACAACTGTACGAAATCTTGAGTACATTATTATTTATTTATTTATCTTTAATTCAGGTATTCCTAAACCAATGTAATTGGTTATAATACTCAATAAATTAAATTCCACCACCGCCTGCGGACAGGTGTCCCAATATATGACCTTCAAGCTTACTAGCAACAATGCTCAGAAGATTTATTATTATTATAAAAAAAATTGAAACAATATATAAAGATAATCATTTCTAGGATTATGGTCATGAGATGACCATGTACACAACGCGTGGATAAGTTCAAAAATTTTTACTACTTGTTTAAGGCCACTAAATGATCTTAGACATATTACAGGGGCATGTTCCAGGGAGTGAGCGCCTTAATGTGGCGAGCTCTTTACGCCGTAGACAGTAGAGTCTACGACATTTACTCGTAGCACCTCGTAGCGGCTGGTTGCCAGTGATTACTATAAATTGTCGCGTTGTAGCCGGTAGGTCGTATTAGTCGCCTTATCTTCAACTGGGGGTATCTCGTTAGAGGCGGTCGCGTCAATAGTATTAGGATTACGGTGCTGTTCGTCGGTTGATTGGTAATAAGTCAATCATTCGCTACTGATTGACTTTGAAGATTAGGGATATGGGGTTACGGCTTTCGATGTTTATTGAAACAAAGCTGTCTTATTACGCTCTAAGTTTGTATTGTTGGATCTGGAGATAGACATAGCATAAGTATAATCAGCTTATAAAGTTCCCACTGCTGGGACTCCAGGCCTCCTCTCTACAAGAGGGAAAGGGCTATAACCCACCACGCGGGCCCAGTGCGGTTTGATAGATGTCACATTTCTTCGAAATACAAGTAAGAGATTTTATTCTGGCTACTGACTATGCCTCAAGGTAGTAGTAGTTATTATTGTATTAATAGGTTATGTTTTCAAAATATTTTCTACATCAGTATAGTCTAAAGTTTTTAGCCAATTATATGTATATTACTATTTTAAATTTGTTATTAGTCAACTTCCTCAATTTCAGGATTTTATTACATTTATTGTAAGTATGCGGAGCTAGATAACAATAGTATCTTCTAGCAAATTTTGTCTTCGTACGAGGTATAGGGTAGTACTCTACGCGCTTACGTGATATGGGTTCGTTAGGAACGACTCGTCTGTGGTATCTTCGTAGTATTTCGTATATAAATATTTTCCTCACAGATAAGACTCCTGCTAATTCATACACTGAAGATGTGGGATGTCGATACGGTAGGTATAAAAGTACTTTGAGTACCATCCGCTGTGCTCGCTCGATTCCAATCATGTGAGTTTTTGCCGCACCTCCCCAAGCACAAATGCAATATCTAATAATACATTCGCACAAAGCTCTGTAGGTTTGTACAAGTATAATATCATTTGCCTGCATTTGATTTTTTCTCTCGGAACCCAAATTGAAAGTCACTTAGCAGTCTGTTACTTTCTAGGTATTTCACGACTCTCCTGTTGACAATTTTTTCTAGGACCTTAGACAACGCTGATAGAAGAGAGATAGGGCGATAGTTGTTTGGATCATCCTTGTTTCCAGATTTAAAAATTGGACAAACAACAGCATTCTTAAATGTAGATGGGAACCTACCAGTCGACATGCTAAGATTGCACATGTATGTAATGGGTGCTGCAAGGGAAACAATATTTTGTTTTAAAATTTCCGGTATAATTTTATCTCTTCCGGGCGCAGTGTGCGATCTTAGCTCTAGAATAATACTCCTCACCTCATAGGGATCCGTAGGAATAAAAGACATAGAGTTTAGAGGTGAGGTATCCTTGGCAGCTTCTTGCGATAGTTCTTGTTCAGATCTATCCATCCTAGTAAGTAACTCATTTGCTAATGCTTCTCCAACTCCCGTAAAAAAGCTATTGACCCTACCCAGAGACTGTGTTGGTGAAGTGTCAATATCCAATAGTTCAACAATGGGGTCCTTGTTTTTCTTCATATCACAAACTTCTTTAATGACTTCCCATGTTTTCTTTATATTACCTTTGTTTATCTTTAGCTTTTCCTGATAATACTGTTTTTTTAACGATTTTATGATAAAATTACACGTGTTTCTGTATTTTTGGTACTTTATTTGTAGGAGCAAATTATCCGGTGTCTTTACTGCGGTTTTGTGTAATCTGTCCCTTTTTCTTATACATTTTACTACTCCTTTTGTTATCCACGGTTTTAATGGTCTATGTCTATTCGATTTTTTTGTAACACTGGTATTATTCGTTATAATATTCGTTAGTCTTGTCGTTAATAATTCCGATGCAATATTGATATCGGTTGATGTGTAAAGATCTTCCCAAGACTCTTCAGTGAGTAGTTTTGTTATCATAGCATAGTCAATTGTTTCTTTGTTGTACGTCACACTTTTTTTTTGTATTTTAGAGCCATTAACATATAAGAGTATTGGGCAGTGGTCTGTTATAGGCTGTTCAAAAACTGCTGTTTTCCAACGGTATGAGCATTTTACCATGAAATGATCAATACATGTTTTGATGCGCGTTGGTTTGTTAATGCCTGGCCGCAGTCCATGCATAGCCATCAGATTTAGGTACTCTTGGGCTACACTAGACTGGTTTTGTGCCAAAATATCAATATTTATGTCTCCGGTAAATATTAAGGATATAAAAGGATATAAAGTTCTTGAATGTTGTCAGTTTATAATAATATATAATTATGCATAACTACCTTATACAGGAAGTGACGTGACCATACATACATCTAAAAGATTCAGCGTGTCATCTACTTATTAAGACAGGACCCCCTATACAGAGTGTATTCTTAAATGCGTTATTTTATCATTATTAGATTTTGTGGTAACTGGAGATAAGCATATTTTTTTTTGATGAAAACTAGTTTTTATATCGAAAAACGTTTTGGATTTGAATAAAAAGAGCTGATGGCAGGGAACTCATTTAAATCGGATGAATTTCATCTGCTTATTTGCCTGTATATTTAGCTAAAGTATTTGAAGAATACAGCGTTAATTCATTGCTTCATATTTTTTATTTGAGATTTGAGTTGCAGGCGGTCCTAGATACAGAAAATATAGACGTGTGTTTAATCTCCGAAACGCATTTCACAAAGCAATCTTTTATCAAATTTAGAGGATACATGATATATAATTCCCTCCACCCTAGCAACTCTGCCAGGGGGGGTAGTGCGGTTATAATTAAAGAAAACATTAGTCACTACGTGCAGTGTAAATATGAAGAAGAAGACATTCAAGCAGTGGCAGTATCTGTTAAAACTAAGTTTTGTCAAGTGTCCATTGCAGCCATATACTCGCCTCCTAGGCACATGATAAGAAAAGAGCGATACTTACATCTTTTTGAATTATTAGGCCAGCGATTTATCCTAGGCGGCGATTTTAATGCTAAGCATACGCATTGGGGTTCAAGACTTACTACAACTAAAGGAAGACAGCTCTTAAGTGCAGTTAAAGAAACACATTGTGAAGTAATGAGTACAGGCAAACCTACATACTGGCCCACTGACCACCAGAAAATACCGGATCTTATAGATTTTTTCATCTGCAAAAATATATCCACCAATTACATCAGTTTGGAGGAAAGTTTTACTATGGACTCTGACCATTCTCCGATTATACTAATGCTAAGTCAAAAAATCCTATTAAAAGAAAGCCACTTAACCTTGGTTAATAAGTCCACAGATTGGGACAGTTTTGCTCTTGATCTAGATAATATTATCGACCTTAAAACTCCGATAAAAACGCAAGATCAGCTTGACTCAGAAGTAAACAAATTTATTATTAATATTCAACAATGTGCGTGGAGCAATACACCTCAGCTAAAACGCAAATATAAGGGATTTATCTATCCTAAAGAAATTGTGGATTTACTATCAGAGAAAAGAAAACAAAGGAAGTTGTGGCAGCAAACAAGGTTCCCGCGTCATAAAACAACACTAAATAACCTAAATAAACGACTAAAGAGAAAAATTCTACAATTTGAGGATGAATCTCTGAATACCAACCTTCTTCAGCTTACCAATGACAAATCAACGGATTACTCACTTTGGAAAGCGACGAGAAATCTAAAAAGGCAGATTATACAAATACCGCCCATCAGAGATAGCAACGGAAAATGGGCAATAAGCAATGACCAAAAGGCGTTCCGATTTGCTCAACATTTAGAAGAAACCTTTCAACCCAACGAAAGCTCTGTAGAAATACATGAGAGTGTAAATTTATCACAAAACCAAAGAATCAAGCTTGTGACTCCTAAGGAAGTAATGAAAGAAATTCAAAACAACATTAGCTCAAAAAAGTCTCCCGGTTACGACCTCATCACAGGGGAAATTCTAAAACGCCTCCCACGCAAAGCCATAGTAAAGCTGACCAAACTAATAAATGCTTCATTTATCTTAAAATATGTACCTGAGCCATGGAAGGTTGCTGAAGTCATTATGATTGCGAAGCCTGGGAAACCTCCCCACGAAGCATCATCATACAGACCCATTTCTCTGTTACCCGTACTATCAAAGTTATTTGAAAAACTGTTACTAAAACGGATAAAACCAGTAATAGAAGATAAAAACCTAGTTCCAGATCACCAGTTTGGCTTCAGAGAAAAACACTCAACGTTAGACCAGGTACATAGAATAACTAATGTTATTGAAAAAACGCTAGAAAATAAAGAAGTCTGTGCTACCGTGTTCTTAGACGTCGCGCAAGCTTTTGACAAAGTTTGGCATGAGGGTCTCTTATTTAAGCTCAGACGCATGCTACCAGAATTTGTAGATATCCTAGAGTCGTATTTAACTAAAAGAATGTTTAGAATACGCCAAGAGGACGCATATTCCGGGCTAAAAACCATAAAAGCTGGGGTGCCTCAAGGAAGTGTGCTTGGCCCAATTTTGTACTTGTTATACACTTGTGACATCCCAGAGCTGGAAAACAGCACCATAGCGACCTTTGCAGATGATACTGCTATTATGGCCACCGGATCAAGCCACAGAGAAGCAGTAGAGAAAGTTCAACTAGCTGTGAACAAAGTTTACGACTGGACACAAAAGTGGAAGATCAATCTGAATGAGTCAAAATCAGTTCACATTAACTTCACAAACAAACACAGTGACTACCACCCACTCTACATAAATGGTATGCAAATACCTTATGCTAATACAGCCAAATACCTTGGCATAACTCTCGACGCCAAGCTGCGTTGGAAAGCCCATATCAAAAAGAAAAAACAGGAACTCGATATTCGTTATAAACGTTTGTATTGGTTACTGGGAAGGAAATCCTGTTTATCAATACATAATAAGTTGATAATATACAAGCATATTCTGATGCCAATTTGGACGTATGGTATCCAACTTTGGGGCTGTACTAAGCCAACCAACGTCAAAATAATTCAACAGTTCCAAAATAAAGTACTCAGGGCTGCTGTAAATGCACCCTGGTACATAAGAAACGATGACCTCCACCGTGACCTCGACATGGAATTCGTCACCACCATCATACAAAAATTTGCTGAAGCCCACGAACACAGACTCCATCGACACGTGAATGTTGAGGCAATCCAGCTGTTAGACAACACAGACATAGTGCGTAGACTAAAGAGAACTAAACCATTTGAATTAGTGTAGTGTAAGTGAATCAATAATAGTAACAATGTTGTGCTATTTATATAACACATGAACAAAGTGTTTTATCAATTTTACCAGACTCTAAGGAAGTGTTACGAACGTGTGTAAAAGTGCATACCTAATTATGGACACTATTCTTAGCATTAACATAATTTATAACGTAGCATAATAAGTTAGATTTAAATTGTTTATTAGTCTACTTAGGCTAGATTGCAATTAACTAGTAAGAACTTGGTTCTTACTAACAAGGAAAAAAAAAAAAAAAAAAAAAAAATTTTTTTATTATTTTCACAATCGTTTTTTATAGTCCATCTGTTTCTAACTATTGATAAACCTGAAGTGTTTGTTTGCTTGTTTGATCGCTCCAATCTTGGAATTACCTGTTGATTTCGATAAACATTTTTTTTTCATTTTGCGTAACCTAAATGTTATTTGATATCAATATATGCTCCAACTAACCTTACAAGCCGAGTGGCGGCGATGGCGGGTGACACCGCGGGGCACAGTTAGTATTAATATTAAAAACAACCTGTATGTTTGGGTATGTAGGTACTCTGGTAGGGAGGCGAGGTAACTTGGTGAGGCGACGAGACCTAATTAGCATCAACTTAATGAATATGTAATGCTTGTTAGATAATTGAATTATACTCGCCCTGAAAGTAATTTTAAATGCTGCTTCCATTTTCAGCTTTAAAATTGTTGTAATCAGTAATTTTTCAATGATGTACCGGAATACATTTAAAGTGCATACATACATACAAAAAACGATGCAGTTCCGGAGGCGTCAATGAAGTTTACTCGCAATCTCATCAAATTTAAAAGGGACAAAATCCATAAAATCACAGGAATTTTAACAGGTCACTGTTACTTACACAAACATATACATAACAGATAGCCCACTGTGCAGAGGATGCATGGAGGCGGAAGAAACGCCACGGCACGTACTCCTAGAGTGCAGGAGCGTGGCAGATCACCGGGTACAAACTCTACGATCCCCATTAACTCTCCCGGAAGCCTGCAGTAGTCTGGGAAGGCTGCTACAATTTTGGGACGACCTATGTTGGTTGGAGTAGGTATTCTCTAAACATCACCCACAATGGTCCAATCAAGACGCTAAGTGCGGATAAAAGCCCAGTTAAACTAAACTAAACTAAGTACATACATAAACTAACGGTTTTTATCCACGGAGGTAACTACTCCTTCCGTACTGATTCACGTTGAGACGTCTAGTCATACACGCTTGACAGTTACGAGCACTACGCACCGGACCTGCGAAGAAAATCACAATAAGGTCAATGTTGTTCGAAAGAGATACACCGGTTTAGGCACAAGGGCTAAAAAGAAACATGGCTGGTTTTTAGTCAGTAGAAGTCTGACACTACCTTCCGCTACAATAAGGTCAATGTTGTTCGAAAGAGATACACCGGTTTAGGCACAAGGGCTAAAAAGGAACATGGCTGGTTTTTAGTCAGTAGAAGTCTGACACTACCTTCCGCTACAATAAGGTCAATGTTGTTCGAAAGAGATACACCGGTTTAGGCACAAGGGCTAAAAAGGAACATGGCTGGTTTTTAGTCAGTAGAAGTCTGACACTACCTTCCGCTACAATAAGGTCAATGTTGTTCGAAAGAGATACACCGGTTTAGGCACAAGGGCTAAAAAGGAACATGGCTGGTTTTTAGTCAGTAGAAGTCTGACACTACCTTCCGCTACAATAAGGTCAATGTTGTTCGAAAGAGATACACCGGTTTAGGCACAAGGGCTAAAAAGGAACATGGCTGGTTTTTAGTCAGTAGAAGTCTGACACTACCTTCCGCTACAATAAGGTCAATGTTGTTCGAAAGAGATACACCGGTTTAGGCACAAGGGCTAAAAAGGAACATGGCTGGTTTTTAGTCAGTAGAAGTCTGACACTACCTTCCGCTACAATAAGGTCAATGTTGTTCGAAAGAGATACACCGGTTTAGGCACAAGGGCTAAAAAGGAACATGGCTGGTTTTTAGTCAGTAGAAGTCTGACACTACCTTCCGCTACAATAAGGTCAATGTTGTTCGAAAGAGATACACCGGTTTAGGCACAAGGGCTAAAAAGTAACATGGCTGGTTTTTAGTCAGCAGAAGTCTGACACTACCTTCCCAGAGCGGGAGGGGTTATTTGATGATTTTCCACCCTCCAAATAAAAAAAAGTGTTTTTCCTTATATGCATTGCAACTTGTTAACTCTTCTTGGACCGTTGTATCATTTCAGTTCTTTGGTAGAAGCAGCCTCAATCAATTGTAAACCCAGTTACTGGTTGATTTAGTTCAGATATTCAGTTCCTCGAGGTAAAATACTGCTCTATCCGGTTTAACTGGAACTCAACCCCAACATGGCTATGAAGTGGCTATAGTCAGATGATCATGCTTTGAGAGCAGCGATGATGATGATAAAATCATTTTACACCAACTCAAATGTACTGGATTCGAAAGTGGTAATAACCCTTTATTACCTACTAAGAGCTCCTCAATGCTTACTTTTAATAAACATCACTCAAAGTTAGTATTGACGGATAAATATAGGTAAAGTTGGCCGTCAATATAATCTCGCTACTTCCACTACTTCCACTAGAAGGTATTCTGCTTTAGCGATGATGTTATTCGCGGCAAGCTGTTATTGGCTCCCGTCAAAACGTCAGCCGTTTGAACTGAAACCCGTCTAGCGCTTACGAAGCTTGGGCTATTACCGAACTTATGCAAGTTTCGCTATCAATCTAGGTTAGTTAGGAATTCAGGCTGGGTATTAGGAAAATCTTTAAAATATTTATAACATTAATTTCAATATAGGGTTATTTAACGAAACTGCTTTTGAGAAACTCCTGATAAAACCAAATATAAAAAGTAATCAGGAGTTTCTCAAAACCCTACATTAAAATTAAGTTATAAATATTTATCGAGAAAAGTTCTTGATCTGATAATCATACCCAGGACACCTCATACTCAGCCGTAGCGCATGTGAACAATAGACTAACAAGGCATGTTCGTTTAACTAAAGCTATCATAGAACAACAACATATAAAATTCATCAACAAATGGACATTGCATTTCACAATGGACATTTTGGTCTCGGCTCGGGGCCAATCCCATTTAAAAATAATACAGCTAAAACAGACGATGTCACCTGTGATTTGCATTAAAAGCTCTTCATCGGATGAATGGAACCGGGTCGCTCGTGTAGATTGAGTGCATTTCGGCGTTGAGCTTTTAACATTATGTTGAGTTTTCTGTTTGGTTTTGAATACTTCTCTTTTGACGTAGGATTTTTAATGTGTCCAATACGGGGATACCTGACCTTTTTTTAAATTGTTTACTTATCGATTTGGAATAGTTATAACAACTTAACGTAGCTTTTTCCACAATAGGTATGTTTACAGACTTAAAAAATATGATTCTAATAAGTCCGTCTGTTGGATTATCGAAAAATATTTGATACGTATTTTTTGTTTTATCAAATCAATAAAAATCGACGAAGTTAAAACGCGTCAAAGATTTGAGTGGGGTGTTGTGACGTCACTGACCGCTAAAGAATGTCGTACTAATGTCTCAGAAAATGACGTCACACGAATTTTCAAAGCACTGTATCGTCTTCATTGTTTGTTTACGTGAAAAAAGAAAAAATACGTGTCCAATATTTTTTGGAAATCTATCTGACGGACTAATTGTTTTTTTTTTTTTGTTAATACCTTATTCAGTGACGATAGTTAGCTGAAAGATAGTCGGTGGCTCTATGTCGAATACTGGTATACGGCTGGATCAAGTTTGACCGTATAAAATCTATAGAGTCAGCTTTCAGTCTAGCCAAATAATGAACTGTAACAATACCGAGGAATAGAAGGTTTCCTGTACAACAGATAAAATCTCCAATTAAACAAACTAGTTTTACCCACTTTAATCACTAGAATAATATCAAAGAAATGTCGGAGACAAAAAACTTAAAAGTTTTCAAATTAACTTGTAAACTCATTAAAACTGTAGTTGCTATTTTATTTGCCCTAGTTTCTCATTATTACAGTTATTTTGTTCAAGTGACAGCAGAACATTAAGTCTATTACAATTACGTCAGTTAGCTGAACGTAGCCGCGTTGTTTTTAGCACAGACTATTTAAGGGTCCGTTCACACATACCGGCTCGGATTGTTATTGAGAATTCTTGAAAACAAATTAATAAAGTGACATGTATAAGTAAATCTTATTACAATGATTCAAAAATCTGTTTTAAACATGACTCTGAATCTGCTCTCTGGACTGTGTGAACGGACCCTTAGTGGATGTGGAAAATTTAATATTACACAGGTTTATACTTGTCTACTATTCCTTTTTTTACTACTCCTTTTAAAAAGATATCGGCATTTATTGCGATACTCCATACCTCTGTCACTGACCATTTTACTACATTCTTATCCCTGTCTAAAGTTAAATACACACATAAATAAAAAAAAATCAGTACTGTTATTGACTTTGATGCAGCTCTGAAAGAATTGCAACAAAAAAATCTAGCTGAATTATTATACTGTAACGACCCTAACCTCCTGATTGAACTTCTCATAAATAAACTCACAGATACATTAAGAAAGACTACTACAACTCGCAATTTATCTAATAGTAAACAGCTTATTAAACCGTGGATTACCAAAGGCATACTGCGCTGCATAAGGAATCGCAATAAATTACAAAAACATCATAAATCCGACCCATATAATGACATTTTAAAAATAACTTACACTAGATATAGGAATTACTGTAATAATTTAATAAAAAAACTTAAACGCAAGTATGAAAGGGAACTTTTAGCCAACTCTGTTAGTAATAATAAAATGCTTTGGAAAAATATAAAAAACATCACTTATTCTAACAAATCTCACAATAACAACTCTGATCTCCTAAAAATTAAATCATCTCCAATTGAATCGGTAAATTTCATAAACGAACATTTCGCTAACGTTGGTAAACAGTTGACTCTGAACATTACATCATCCAATAATAATCACCCTAAAATTCATTACACCACACAAATTCCACAATGTAATAGTTTTGTCCTCCTAGATACAGACCCCAACGAAATTGATCGAATACTAATGGGCCTAAAGTCTGATAGTGCCCCCGGATGGGACGATATTCCTACTAAACTTTTAAAACATGTAAGACAGGAAGTTGTCCCTATAATATCCCATCTCGCAAACCTTTGCTTCCAAACCGGTATCTTCCCGAACCTACTGAAACAATCCATTATTACTCCTATTTATAAGGGGGGGGACAGAGACGACGTGAACAACTATAGGCCTATATCTGTTCTATCTGCCATTTCAAAAATTCTGGAAAAATTGATTAACATTAGATTAACCAACTACCTTACAAAATTTAATTTACTCTCCAACTCACAATTTGGGTTTAGACAGGGTTTATCCACTGAGGATGCAGTCACAGCACTGAGTTCTCTAGTGGCAGAACAACTTGACTCTGGTTATAAATGCTTGACTGTTTTCCTAGACCTAAAAAAAACTTTTGACACCGTCTCTGTCCCTGTCCTTATTAGTAAACTTGAAAAAGCTGGAATAAGAGATACCCCACTTAAGTTACTCGAAGATTATCTCACATCTAGGAAGCAAAGGGTTAAAGTAGGAGAGATGATTAGTGGAGATGCTGAGGTCACATGTGGTGTTCCCCAGGGCAGCGTACTCGGTCCGACATTATTTCTCGTGTATTTAAATGATCTTTGCAACATGCACATTAATGATGCTAAAATTTTCTCCTATGCTGATGACACCGCTATCGTTTTCTCTGGGACCTCTTGGCAGGATGTTAAATTCAAGTCTGAGATGGGAATGGCGCAGGTAGCCAACTGGCTAAATAATAACCTACTGTCTTTAAATACATCCAAAACAAACTACATTTGTTTTAGTATTAGTAAAAATAGTCAACCTAGTGAGGATCTTAATTTAAAAATACACACTTGTGGAGATGCAAGTAACAGAAACTGTAGTTGTCAAAGCATTAAAAAAGAAACACACACCAAGTATCTTGGCGTAATTATTGACCAGCGACTATCGTGGTTTCAGCATCTTGAACAAGTTGCCAACAGAGTTAGGAGATTGAGTTGGATTTTTAAAACACTGCGACATATTGTACCCAAAAATTTTACCAGAAATCGAGACCCTCCAAGAAATGTCCTAAACGAGATTTACAGTGCGTTGGTTCAGTCAGTCTTGCTATACTGCATCCCTATCTGGGGAGGAGCAGTGAAAACAAACTTTGTATATGTAGAGCGAGCCCAACGAGCACTGATCAAGATCATGCTCTTTAAAAGGAAAAGATACCCCACCGAGATCTTGTACAAAATGAGTGATCTTCTTTCCGTAAGAAAGCTGTACATTGTCCAAATAGTCATAAAAAAACATAAAACCCTACCTTATGACCCAGTGTTTAAGCAGAAAAGAAGGGCTGATATCGTTGCACAAATCCCACATACTGAAACTATATTTGCCACCAGGCAATTTAGTAAAAGGTCAGCGAAACTTTATAACAAATTAAACAAAAAAATTGAGCTATACAATAAAACAAGTTTTGAATGTAAAAAAATCTTAACCAAGTATATGAAGACACTTACCTATGATGACACGGAGGCACTTCTGGAGCATATACACTAGCAATAACACCAACACTCCATATACACTCTAACACTTACGTGCACACACACCCTCACCTATACATCTACATCCACCCTCACACACTCATACACTCACACACACACACACACTCACACACTCACACACACACACTCACACACACACACACACGCACACCCACTCCCACTACTATCCATACTCGAGATATACTCTCAACACCGCCGTTATTATTAATATACTTTTTTTTTTTTCTTTTTTAGTTTTAAGTATTTAAATTGTAATTCAATTCTAGCATTATTACGTGTAATTTTTGATATGTTATGAAAGAGCGGAGTCTCCTAACACAGGCATTATTTGCTTAAAAGGAGGCTCCAAACACAACTTAATTATGTAAAAACTGAAGCATTAATAAACTTATTATTATTATATTATTATTATATTATTATACTGAATAACCTTATTTATGTTCGGATGTCTGACTGCGTTTACGAGCCATGAGTTCATGGCTATAGTTACACATGCCAAGATTCGCAAACCCAGTCAGTCATTACAGAATGTTGCGATTAGTTCTGTCAGAAGAAGCTCTGGTTTTGTCTCGTAGATCACGGTGGTGTTTGGTGGAGGTGAAGCTTCGCAGCAATACGGTTACGGTTCTATTACTTTGATAAACAGTTTGTACAAATTTGAGATAAGGCTTATGGATGGGCTGACGACGACAGGTCGTGTGACGACGACTGGCCGAGTCGACGGCGCGTTCGTGTTCCACGCGCGCCTTAAATGAGATGTCAGCAACATGGAAGGGGCCCAAAGGCCGACGCCCGTCGGGGCTGCGGGATGTTATAAGAGATACCGCGGTCTCGACATAAAGGGCTAAAAAGGAACATGTGTGGTTTATAGTCAGTAGTAGTCTGACACTCCCTTTCGCTCATTAGATGATTTCCCAACCTCAAAAAAAAGGTGTAGCTAACAGTTCAGCCATTGCAAATAAATCATTCATTTACTCATATTTCGCCCAAGAGCGGGAGGGGAGGCGGATTATTTCCCACACCATATTTGATGATTTCCCACACCACAAAATAAAAAAAGGCTTATGGATGGGTCGATAGATAGCTTGAGAGCTGTTGTCTCCTTTCTTGTGAAGTAAAATTATATTTCAGTGGCATTATTAGAGGGGGGGGGGGGGGTGAAAAGTGTGTTAGATGGTATTGAAGAAAGACGTTATGTGAAGCATAAGATTGATATTACTGTAATTAATTGTGTTCTAGGGCTTTTATTATATTTCATTTCACGAATAGCTCGTTAAACTCTAAAATGAACGAAATTAATAATTGATTGGTCTGGGATGTTTGTAGTGACCCTGTTACAACTTTAATAGAATTTTGTGGCTGTATCAATAATTTTGCTGGAACTACTTTGTTTGCTTCGATTTTCATCTCTATTGGACATCTATGTTTTCCCTTCGGGATTCCCTGTTTCCGAAATCTAAATGACAAAAAAAAATACAACATAATCGAATATAATTGGACTATGCGGGAATGGAAACCCTATTTCAGTGGTACCCAATCCCCCTCCGCATGTTTCTATTCGCTTTTCTAACTGTATTGCAACAATTTAGCCGCGACTGTTCCGAAAGTCGGCGGGAAAAGGGCGGATATGACGGTGGGAGATGGGCTATTGACTTTTCTCGTTATCGCTACACGTGGCTTCAAGCCGCTCTAATAAAGTTCGTGAGCGATCCTCCCTACTTGGCCTACACTCACCATGATAAGGAAAATGCTAATGAGTTCATATGTGGGTACACCTTTTTTATTTGGTTGGTGGGAAATCAGCAAATAACCCCTCCCGCTCTTGGGCAAAGCAAAAGGGAGTGTCAGACTTCCACTGACTAAAACCCACCCATGTTCCTTCTTAGCCCTTATGACGAGGCCGCGGTATCTCTTAAAACATCCCGCAGCTCCGACGGGCGTCGGCCCTTGCGGGCCCCTTCCATGTTGCTGACATCTCTTTGAGGCGCGCGTCTAACACGAACGCACCGTCGACACTGCCTGTCGTCGTCATAAAACGGACGGATGACGAGCTAGCCCATTCATGTGGGTATACCTCACATATTATACTGGCCCTTAAAAAGTAAGATATAAGGTAAACAGATAATTTATTTTAATAATATCTGGGTCTGGTCTGGGTGACTGCGTCGATGTTCTAGTGGTCGCAACGACTGCAAAACAAGCGGTCATGGGTTTGAGTCCCAAGTCGGGCAAAGTGTTTTCGGGTTACTTCATCAGGAATTTCTTAGAAGCAATCTAAATGTATGCCCGGTTAATGGGATTAGGTTCGCCCCTACTACATGTGACTTTAAAATAACTGGCGAAATATGGGTGTACTATTACGTACACTGTATAGGTTAAGCAGATGTGTTCGGGGATTACAGGCGTATTATCTCCTATGTGGCTATTGGCTTGCACCTAGTGTTGAAGATGATGAATGTTTGAGTTGAAAAGTGTGTTTGATAAAAGGCTCACACCATATTATAATGAAAGAAAGAAAGTGTATTTATTGGTCTCACACAGGACAATACAGATTGATAAAAAATTAAAGATTAAAAGTATCTTTATAAAAGAAACCCTTAAAAATAAGACATTACTTAAACTTAGGCTCGTACGAGCCTAAAAAGCCTCACTCTCTACAATAATTACCATTTAAAAGTGTAGTGATGTGTACAGACCTACGTATTTCAAAAAATAATAGGTAATACTTTTGTTTTGTGGCCGTCTTTGCCGCAACACGCAAGCATTATTTGAATTTTATACAAACGAGCCAAAGCTCTCTACTTTTTGATACATAAAATATCCGTGGTCAGTTTTTATCCATTTCATTCGTAAATTCTGAACATAAAATATAGTAGAAAATTACATTATACATACATTTAAAAATTCACGCTTTTTTCCGATGTGGCATTTTAGGGGAATATAATGTTCTGTAGGCAGAAACCACAGAACGTCCACGTTCATACATCTGCTGAAAACTTACTTTAGGTACTTGATGTAAAAATCCCGGTAACGAAGCATGATTAAGAAAATAAAATACACAGGGACACTAAAGGATGCTTTTAGGGTATTGTAAAACACTATGAAAAGCGCTGGCTCATGCAAGCCGTAACATTGTATGTTCCGTATTCGTTCGTGATGCAAACACATAAAAGTTTTGTGTGGCAGCTGTGAGGGGTAATGGTCGTGAAATAATTTTCTTCTCGGAACACTGAATGGTATCGAAGGTTAAGCGGCTCGGCGTTAAATGTTCCGTTACCAGGTTACTAAGAACAAATGTTAAACAATACAATTTTGCTGTATTTTAAACCGTGCATTACATTTCTATTAGGGAGCTTGTGGTTTTATACAGGGTGTAAATTAACCCTTCACACGAACGTAAACCAAGCCTTCTGTACATCAAACTAAGTACTCGTACGCAAAATTTTTTTGGGGCCAAAATGCACTCATAAAACATTGTGCTAGTGGATGCTTTGAATAGTAAACGGGTCATGGAGGTCATTTAAGTAAAGTTATAACCTGAAACACTAGTATTTACAAAACCAGCTGTGAAAAATTTGGAACTTTGACCCCCAATACCTCCGTAACTAGGGGGTTCCCAGGTATAGTCTAGACAAAAAAATGTTCGCAGTGGTGGGGAGAATAAGTGCCCTTCGTTAGTCAAAGTCAAAGTCAAAATTATTTATTTGCAACAAATGTGGTACAAAAGATGGTAAAATAATAATTATGTAGTGCAATGACACATTTCGCCATTAAGTTGGCATGCAAACATTAAAGATAAGATGCTTAGTTCAAAACACAGTAACTGTGAAAAAGCCATTAAATTAGAAATACGAGTAACTAAGTGCATTTCTAAGTTTAACTCGGCACAAAACAAATGTTTAACAATAGAAAATAAACATAAAAAGACAATTTTAACATAAACAGAGAGAAAAACAAGGCGGTAAGGGTACTTTTACACCCTCTATTAACAGCCAATCGGGTCGATCATCAGGTTAAACTGCATTTCCCTTGGTTGTCCGTGGATGGGTGACCACACATTACATACCGAGTTTCCTCCATAATCGGAAAGCATGTTGAGCCGTTGGTACCGGCTGTCATCTCTAGATCTTTGATAGACGCTAAGACGAACGTCTGACATCCAGCCTATTTTTTTTTTTGGGGTTGGGTGATCATAGAATAACCCCTCCCGCACTTGGGCAGAGCGAAAGGGAGTGTCAGACTTCTACTGACTAAAAACCACTCATGTTTTTTCTCCCTTTATGTCGAGGCCGCGGTATCTCTTACAACATCCCGCAGCCAATCAACATCCCGCAGCCCTGACATCCAGCCTCACCTAGGGTTTGTTTTAGTATCCTCAATTCACCTGGGTGAAACTAATATCTCACAGGTGTATTGAGGATACTACTTTAGTATCTAATGTTTACCTGGGAGATATCACCCAGGCGAACATTAGACACTAATCCATCGTATTACCCAGTATCAACTGGGTTGTGGAGGTCAAACAAGCAGTTGCTCAATGTAAAACAGGTAGATGCATCCGACTAGACTGAAAACCGACCCCAACTTGGGAAAAGGTTAGATGATTACATACTTTTATATATATTTCGTTGCACAACAATTTTACAGCCTTTTAAACCGGGACGTTCACATTTTTACCTTCACACGCCAGAAGGGGTGAAGTGCCTGAGTGCTTATTAATATTTTTGGTCTAATGTGTAGGGTAGGGAAGGTTAGGTTTTATAACGAAAATATAACTCTTTGGTCGAGACACATCACATTCATAATTTAGAGGACCAACTAACGTCGCGTTATGTTAGCTGGCTCTTTAGTGCAAATGAAAGTTGTAAAAACAGTTTTTACAATAATCATAAAACTTGTTATCTTAGAAAGCGTGAAACACGTAACTCTTTGGTGCCACACAATCGGGTTAAAAATACTAGAGTAACCGAAGGCAACGACCTGAAAAATAAGAAGGTATTAACTTTTATCTAAGACGGAAAATAAAGATTACGGAGGTCTAGAATCTGTAATGCGACTTTTTTTTGTTGTCAGATTTTTTAATTATACTATTTTTAAAGTTTGTGAACCTAACATGTGTGTGGATATATCTTTGATTTGATGTTTTGCAACTATGTTGTTATACCTTCTTATACCTTCTTCCCAGCTCAACATTTTTTCAGCAGTCACGGGTGAAAACTATTTCCTCATTATTTATTTCTTACTTTAACTAACCGGCTTTTGACATGGTAAATATACAGTAAACTAACCATTCACACATACGTCAACCAAGCATTCTGTACATCAAACTAAGTACCCCTATGCAAAAAATTTGGAAACAATTTTTTTTTGGGGTCAAAAATCACATTTTACGGTGAAACTCAATGTAGTACTCTTAAAACATTATGCTAGTGGATGCTTTAAATAGTTAACGGGTCATGGAGGTAATTTAAGTAAAGTTATAACCTAAAAAACTAGTATTTACAAAAACAGCTGTGCAAAATTTAGAAATTTGCCCTCCAATATCTCCGTAACTAGAGGGTTCCCAGGCATACCTGGGAACCCTCATTCATTCATCATTCATTCAGAACATTTTTGTTTCTAGATCATAATCTAGAAACAAAAAATGATCGCAGTGGTGAGAAGAACAAGTGCCTTTCGTTTGCGTGAAGGGTACTTTTACACCCTTTAGAAAAGCCAACATTTTTTTATGTTGTAAGACTTTGTTTACTGGTGTATTCGCGGGTATGGCAAGCGAGGGTGCAATTAAAGATTATGCCCTAGTATTTGCATAATATTGGGGTGGGTACAAAGTAGGCACGCCGGGAAAAATACAGAATAGGAAAAAACAATAGAAAGCCATTCCCCAGATTACGAAGGCTTTATAATGAATCGCTGAATTACGGAAACAAAGGCTTTGGGTAAAGATGGTTTTTACCAGTTTTTTACATATTTCGTGTATTCATTTGGTTTATTGTTTTCTGTTTCAATCAAAGAGTACACATATTATTTAGGTATTTACCAATCTAATATCTAAAGGGAGCATCGGAACCTCTATGTTAAGGAACCCTTTCTAGTTCGTCTGCCACAGAGGTTTGTCTAGAGAAACAATGGAATTTGATTTTGGCGTCATGTTGGGTCTCAGTGACGCAAGCACATATCGTCAGTCAAAGTAATTTTTTTATTTGAAAAAATACACGAAAATTATAGGCAATATAAAAGTCAGTTAGATTGTCAAATTAATAAAAATTGACGAAGGTAAAACGCGTTAAATATCATGAGCGGGGGCTTGTGACGTCCATTGTAGGTAAAAATGTGACGTCACGCGAGATTATCGATCATCTTCATGTTTTGTATACGTGAAAAAATAAATAATATGTGTTTAATATTTTTTGAGAATCCGTCTGACTGACTAATTAGATTTTTTTGTCCCATCCCATCTAATTTATCTATTTATACTATCGTTTATGTACACACAAGAGAGAACATAAGGAAACATAGTAAAAAAACGTAGAGTCCAAAGGCACACCATCATCAACATTAGTGCATATGTTTTTTTCTTGACACTGCGTCCTTTAGTTAGATGATCAAAGATGACAATAATCCTGCACTCGCCCCTGAACTCAAGATTACTGTGTGGTTTAGGTTAAAACCTTTTTTTTCTGACCGTGGTCTACAAAAGGTTACAAAAGATAACGTCTCTGAAGATAGTGATTTAATTTCAATCTATCGTAAGCTTACGCGTTATAAAAAGGCTTCCAAGAAATCCGGAATCTAAAAATAATGTACCTACTCTGATTTATTTTGTTACAAAAGCTTTATGGTATGGTTAGACAAACATATTAGATGATAAATTATCATCTTGTATTAGTATACTTTTCCCATGGGGCTAGGCAGAAACCGTAGAACATCAACTTTGGCGGGTGGAAAATCATCAATTAACCCGTCCCGCACTTGGGCAGAGCGAAAGGGAGTGTCAGACTTCTACTGACTAAAAACCACCCATGTTCCTTCTTAGCCTTATATGTCGAGACCGCGGTAACTTCTGAACAACCCGCAGCCCCGACGTGACCTGCTACAATCCTTACATCTCCTTTTGCCTCGTCCACATTCATACATCTGGTCATACACGCACGTGGGTCGCGAGTTAATACTCGTCTCACGCTCATCTCATCTCACTTAGCATTTATTATTATTAGTTTAATTATTACAGAACCAGCGTACGCGGTAGTCGTTTTTACCAAGATCTTGTTTTAAAAAACTATTTTACGGCTGTCTATTCACTGGATATCTTTATATGTATAATATGATTATATACGTATCTACATACAAGCTAACTCAGGTAGACAAGTACCTCACATAACTCACTTTACAGCTACATCAGTCCACATCAAGCCGTACCCACGGGTAAAAAGGGCCTCGCCCATAATTTGGCGAAAATACTTAGGAGTACTTGAAAATGTTGGACGGCTGTCTTGAGCACGCGTACTAAAAGTTTCTAAGAGAAGTCGTCCCAACGAGAAATCTCCTCGGAAGCTGGGGTAGATTTATGATCCCAGTTACCGTGACGCAGGTATTTTCACACAAGAAAACTGACCAATACCTGTACGCATTATTTCAAAAGGGATTTTATTTCGAAAGTCGGGGATGTTCGTACAATATTGACACCTCTGTGTTGATACGCACTTACGTCGAAACTTGTTTTGTGTGTTCAGGAACTTTGTTGCAAAAGCTTGACAGTTTTGTTTGACTTGTTAAAGTGAGACTAATACATATATAAGTTGGTAATGGTTAAGTTTGGCATGTAAATTTATTGCAAACTGGGAATATATTATCGAAGTGTGATTCAAAACAACTATGTAGGTATATCGTAGATATAGGTACACATATCTACTGTGAGCCTTAGCCAACGATCTATTCTAAGCTTTAGATGGGGTAACCACCCCTGAGTTTCCAGTGTGAAGCACTTAAACGATTATGGATTTATAGTGTAGGGAACCCTTACCCTGATAACATCATGCAGGAAAAAAGTTAGTCAAGGATACAGGTAGACATAGGAAGCGATAAGTACAGAGTGTTAAATATCGGCAACGTTAGGTATTACTATGTTGAGCTAACTTTTGCTCGCGCCTTCGTCTGCGTGGGTCGGAAATTATCCCACGGCAGAGACAATAAGTATGCGGTCTTCCTGTCAGCTGATTTTATGAAAATCATTTGATATGTAAATTAATATGTAAGGCAATAATAAGAAAAAAAAACAAAAGTATGGATGACGAGTAGCTCGTTGGGCTAGTGGTCACAAGCGTGATTGCTGAGCATGGGGTGCTGGGTTCAATTCCCGGGTTGGGCTAAATTTTATTGGGTTTTTTCATCAGGAATTTCTCAGTAACAGCCATGTTACATATGTATGAATGTAACAGATACCTTCTTAGATAAATAAAATACCAAAACAGGGACTACAGGTGATTGTTAACACTTTCGTGTCTACCAATCTCATATCGCGGTTCAGCCTTTTGTTTTTTTTTTGTTTTTTGGGGGGTGGGAATCATCAAACAACCCCTCCCGCTCTTGGGCAGAGCGAAAAGGAGTGTCAGACTTCTACTGAATAAAAACCATCCATGTTCCTTCTTAGCCCTTTATGTCAAGGGCGCGGTATCTCAAAATCCCGCAGCCTCGACGGGCTCGCGGTACAGCCTACATTATCTATTTCATCCACTTTGCTTTCGACGATATACTCTTACGTGCAAACATCGAATGTTCGAATTCCATCGAATTCTTTTTTTGAAACTATTTTGATAGTTTAAGTGAGTTGGTGACCGCTGAGGTGATGAATAAAAATGGAAGAAGAAGACACATGTTGCGCGGACCTCAAATAAATTAGGATAAAGGCAGGAGATTGATAATAACGATCTTTTGTATATACCATTTTCAGTTTAAACGTGTTAAGAATTTGAATCCATACCCACATGCTCCCAGTTTCCCAAGAATTTTCTCAAATAAAAGACAAACGTAATCGTATCACTAGTTAAACCAAAACAACGAATTTAAATAGGAAACAGATTAAAGGTTCAAGCAACTGTAAAATCTACAATAGATTAAAAGCTAAAGACTTCATTACTTAAGGTATTTCAGTAAGCCTATTGCGGTCTAATCTATTTCTCGAAGCATCTCGAAAGGGATGTTAGCCTACATCCCGCCAATTCAGACGTGAATTAGGAAGTTCAACGTTTATATTTTCTTAAGGAATCTTTAAAACTGCTTGCTTCGCTTTTTTATAGTTTTTAAAGCAATTTCCTTTTACGGAGTCGGAAAAGTAATTGAAAACCCTAGATGAAACCGCGGCGTTGCAAATTCACGTTATCAGAGTTGGCTTTTTATTTTTCATCTGTTTTTTGATCAAGTTGGTCAATTTTGTAATTAAAACTGCTTTCACGGCAACCATTACCTACTTCATCATATTTTAAGTTATCAAAAACAATTCGAAGCCATTTCTTAATGAATAAAGTATTGTTACCAATAGCGATTATCAAGAAAGTCGTAACTACAAAAGTAATTACGACTTTCTTACTGTTTGATCTCATTTTCCTTCTCATTGGGTCGAAGCAATCTATTTGCCCAGTAACTGGCGTTAACAGTTGATCCTCAGAGCTTATACTATCAACAATATCTGAGGAAGTTCCGCGTGGTTTGCAGGAGAAAGGCTTAATCACTGTTCTCGATGAACTTAAATTAAATGTTGAGTCCTGGTTAGTGACTTTGACTTTAATTAAAGTAGAAAATATAAGATTGCTTGAGGTTTTATGCAACTTTCAGTTTTAAATCTATCTATTTATTTAAAAAATATTACAGCCTGTGTTTCAAGCACTAAAAACAACACCAGCAGAAAAACTACCGATTTGGATTTGATTTTTACTTAAGGACTTTTCGTTTTTTTAAATTAATAAATTGCACCCCAAAATGGTGAAAAATAAATCCCAACTTAGCTTCTGCAACTGCAACGTCGAAGTTACAATTTTGGGTTTCATTAAAATCAGGCTTGAGATCTAAAAAAATCTCTGTAGCAGTATAAGACACTATTCCTCATAGTTTCGGATTATAATTATAAAAAAAATACATTTTTTCTGCACAAGCAAAGACTTAAGTAGTAAGTGATCGTCTGATGAGAGATTCCTGGTCAAATCCTGCCTCGTTGACCTATATAATTATTTGTTTGAGCTGATACTACACCCTTAAGGGGTATGCAGTGGAGGGGAAGTTTTATCCTTTCACTCTTAAACCGTTACATAATAGACAAATGGTAAGGAAGGACTGAGATAAGAGGAAGGTTTAAATAGTGTTTTATCAAATTTTTAACTGATATGGTCACTAACACTATCAATAACATTGAAAACAGGACCAACATGAAACATGGTAAATATTATATTTTATGATTGTGCTTTCTACCGCTACTATAATAATATGAAGAAGATGATACTGATATGGGTTACCTCAAAAGGAAAAAAACGGAACCCTTATAGGATCCCTCTAGTGTCTGTCTGTCTGTAAATAAATTGTAAAAAAAATAATAAAATACAGAAATTAGTTCAACAAATTACAGGAATACCTACAAGAAGTCAATGGTGAAAATAACATGAAAAATCTCTCAATATCTACTGCGATGGTACGGAACCCTTCATGTGCAAGTCCGACTTGCATTTGGCCAGTTTTTAGGGTTCCGTTGTCAATATGGAACCCTTATGGTTTCCCCATGTCCCGCTGTCTGTCTGTCCGTCCACACTATATCTCAAAGACTCTAAGTACTAGAAAGCTGTAATTTGGCATGAGCTACGCCGACAAATTGTTAAAGTAAAGTATTGATAATTATTTTTTTGGTATCTCCAGTACACGTCAAAGTAGGGATGATTGTTTTTTCTCTCGCAAAGTCCAATGGGTGAGATGTCGATGGAAAGGTCTTTCAAAAACATTGCAAGTTTGCTCAAACACTTTTTCGATTATGGGATTTTTTTGTTATATATTAAAAATTTTGTTAGTATCGAGAGTGCCAACCTAAACGGGTTGTGTTTGGGCGTGTGAAAAAATCATGGTAGTAGTAGAGTATATAACGAAAATAAAAGAAAAACTATCGCAGCCAAGTAGACTTTACAAGTTTACGAGTAATAGTCGACCTACTTATAAAATATACTTGAACGAAATATTTTCCTACATATAACGCATGGGAGCGAAGGTCTCAAAACTGCAAATGTAAGTTTGTTTTATTATTACAGTAAAAATCATTGTTCGGAGGCAGGTAGGCGGGGTGGTTATATTTTGATGGACAATTATGAAACCCTACATTGTGCGTGGTCCGACATGTAAGTACTTGGTCGGTTTTTTTTTATATAATTACAATGAGAGCATGACTAACTTGCATAGAACAGGTGCTCTAGATTTCACGAGAGAAACACTGAGTAGTCAAATTCAGGGCACTAAACAAATCGACCTACAATGCTAATCAAATCTGGTGCTCCAAATTGCACTTTCATTTTGTTTTGATAAACTTGAATGTTCAGTAGCAGGTGCAATCACGCCAAGGTTAGCTGCTGGCTGTATGCAGAGCGACTGGCGGCTGACCTCCGCAGCCCTGGGGAAATCAAGATTTCGTAACATGACGTTATTAGAGCTCAGGTGAATATCATATAAGTCTCTTCATAAGACACCCAAGGGAATATATAAGATTGCCTACCAACGAGAATTAAAAGAAAACTATTGCTCATTTTATTTCCATTGAACATAACATACATCCCAAGTAAGGACGAAATCTTTTACAAGTTTCCGAATATATTCCAGTCCATTTAACCGTACTCGGTCCTAGTATAACATACTACGCGCTAGTAGTCAGTACGACATGCTTTTCCTGACATAAGCGTTTAAGAACGGGTTCTTTAGAGGTCCCTAAGCGGATGAAAAGATGTAAAATTTGTTATTACGCTTTTGGGGTTGGTCAGACATTTTATTGTAAATACTCATGTAAGAAATGGCCCGCCGTTTCTGGCCAGGTCTCGTGAATAACGATGAACGTTGATATGGTTCCCGAATTATGTAATGCACAAATCGAGCAATATCTGTAACATATATAGCGTTTGTTTAAATGCAAGTACGGTGCCAAGATGATGCTTTATACGTTTGTAAATTAACAATAAATTTGCGTTGGTTGTTAATGGAGGGCAAATATTAGCGGGTTCGAGTCGATGAGGCTAGTGGGGCGTGCTTCTGGCTGGAGCGATGCCAGCCAGATACACGTCTTACAGCAAGGGTACTGCTGTTTGTCTTCATTACACTCGCTCTTAAGATTAACTTAAGACGTTATCTCGGGTTCCAAAGCGCGCAGCAAAAATTGCCGCGACGTCGCAGGCAGTACCTAAGTGGTAGCACTGCACTAACTAGTTCAGCCGTTACGTCACTTAAGATGCTTTTACTGATTTAGTATCAGCAAAATGTAATCTAACTACTGATTACTAACTACTACCATCTGTATAAAGTGGTTAGTAATCATAAATACAAACCTTTAGTTTGTAAGCTTTGCCCCTGGCTGGAGGCCTTAAACTCAAGGCATCCACAGGAATTGTCCGGTTAAGCAGAAGCCAGTCTCATAGACTGAACTGCGAGATGCCACTACCAAAAAAAAAAAAAAAAAAAAAAAATACAAACCTCATAAAAAATCGAAAAATGTAGTTAAACATTATGACTACTAACTACAAATTGTAGTTACAATCACGGTTACTTGATTACTTTTCATAATTACATTTAAAATGATGTTGCGTCATTAAAAAAGCAAACACACCCGATAGTCGGTCATGTTAGTATATGAAAATGTTCGAAAACGTGTAGTACTAAAAGCTAATTTAAATGATTTATCCACCTTTTCAGGGATCCGTAGTCAATATTTTTGTCAACGTTGTCCGTCCGCAATATATCTCAAAGACTCTTAGCACTAGAAAGTACTGTAATTTGGCATGAATATACAAATGAGATACGCCAACAAAGTGTTAAAATATAATTTTGTTTTTTTTTTATGATATCTCCAGTAGGACGCATTAAAGTGGGGATGGTTCTTTTTTCTAGCGAAGTTCATATTGTGGGGTGTCGTTAGACAGGTATTTTAAAATATTGCGAGTTTGCTCAAACACTGTTTCGATTAATGGATTCGTTTGTGAAATATTAAGCCTTAAAGTGCAAATTTTGTGTCAGACTCAAGTGTGGCTACCTAAATCACCATACGGGTTGTGTTTGGGCATGTGTAAAATATTTACGGTAGTAGCTTAATGTATTTATAACGAAATAAAAGGAATACTATTACAGGCTATATAAGTGTACGAGTAATAAGCGACCAACTTATAATATACCAAATTATAACTAAAATGTATGTACAGTCAGCTGCACCAATATGTATACACTTAACAAACTTTAGAAGCAATTTTCGCCTACTGTAATGATTTCATTTTAATTTTACGAAACGAAACTAACATTTTGGAACCCATATCATCATAAAGTAGCTCATATTTCTTGACCAAGTTTAAATTTGCATTTGAACTTGGCCAAGTGTATACATATTATTACTCGTGACTGTACTTGTATAAAATATTTTTCTATACACAGTGTATGGTAGGGCAGGTCTCAAAACTGCAAATGTAAGTTTTTTTTTAACCCGTCCACGGCAAAGCCAAAGGAGGGCTATAATTTTGACTGGCTATATGTATGTGTATGGGAGTATGTTCATCTGTTTCCTCATAGCTCCTAATCTCTTTATCGGAACTCGACATATGAGGTATCATTAGAACCGTCTTAATTGTCCGCTGAACATAAGCTACGTGACGTGTCACAATAATCGATATGGCGTCCTCCAGCGGACAAAACTTAATGTGTTACTAATAAAAATGGAAATAAATACGCCGTGTTTGGTATCATTTGAAAGGACTTCACTTGTACATTTCCAAATTAAAAGTGATGCCCTCTAGCGGACAAAAAGTCATGAATTAAAAAAATATTTAAAACCAAAATTATTTAAATAAACAAAAAGTTAAAAACTAAAACCCAACAACGACAAAAAAACGACCATCCTAAACACTTTAATAACGTGTGACTAGTTTTCTTTTTTAGCATCCTGAAAATCTGGTCTCATACGTTTTCAGCGTCGTTTCTTTTTACCCGACTACGGCAAAGCCAAAAGAGGGTTATGATTTTGACTGGCTATGTCTGTATGTATTTTTCGTTGTCAGGTCAAAAAAAAATCATCATTCGGAGGCATGTAGCCAGGGTGGTTAATCAGTTTAGTAAGTTCACAATGTTGATGGGGATGGGGAACTACGGAGCCCTACATTGTGCGTGGTCCGACATGCACTTGGCCGGTTTTTTATTTTATTTTAGTTGATGTTTGCTGAGTAATTTATTTCTTTGATTACATGTCAATTAAAAATCGAAATGTGTGCTGGGACACATAGTAGAAGTGAAACTTCAACGGACATGTGGAATAACCAATCACAACGAACAAGTGAAAAAACTAATCGCAACAAAATTTTAACTTGAATTTCGTTTGAACGCTAAGATCTCAAGATCTACTGGTTGGAATTGAAAAAATCTTTTTGTGTTGGATAGTCCATTTATCGAGAGAGGCTTTAGGCTATATAACATTACGCTACGACCAAAAGGAGTGGAGCATAAATGAAAAATGTTGCATAAACGGGAAACGATATTCCTTATTGAGAGCTTCCGTTGCGTGCGCGGCGAAAATGGAAGTTATGCAAATATGATGAATAAAAGAAATGTTCCTCTTTAAAAGTTCTACAAAAAAGTTCGCGACAGCATATATCTATCTATTAAGATTAACTCACTGTAACCATTTTTTACCATTGAAATGTTAGGTTCAATATAGTTATTTTTTGCGAAGCTTATTTAACCCATACGGTATTAATCTATATCTAAATAAATGGGTTTGTTAGAACAGAAATTTTATATAGAATATCTGTGCTTTTGCCTCTATATAGTTTAAACAAATATCTTAGAAGATATCGCAATGTAAAAATGTCCGCGCGACAAAATAATTACGCGGTCCGCTTTTCCGGCCCTCGCGTCCCAATGTAGATGTGGAGATTGGTGGGGTGTGTGGAGAAGGTGTTATTGTATATTGTTTTGTGAGCAGTGGTGGCCCAGTGGTGGCGGCTCCGACTTACGAACAGTTGGTTGTGGGTTCCAACCCAGGCAGACGCATTACTTTGTGTAATTTATTTCATCACGTGCCACTGCTCTTAAAACGGTGAGGGAAAACATCGTGAGGAAACCGGCATAACTTAGCACCAAAAATTCGAAGATATGTGGCAACTACCAATCCGCACTGGGCCCGCGTGGTGGATTATAGCCCAACCCTCTCCTAGAGAGGAGGCCTGAGTCCCTGCAGTGGGAACATTATAAGGCTGATGATGATGATAATGATATGTACCTAAAGTAATTCTCACTTTAATAATATATTCTAGGGTAATCTGAACTAATATTATAGAGAGGAAAGATTAGATTTTTTGTTTGTTACGATTCAACTCCAAAATTACTCTGACGACTTTTCAAATTCTTTCCACATTAGAAAACTAATTGAAAAAATATTACTATGTTGAATAGCCGATCTATCGAGGAAGGTTGTAAGCTATATATTATTGTGACGCAGACGAAGTTGCGTGGGTCAGCTAGTGTAATCATAACTACATCATGTAGTTAACTACTTTTAATCGTAGTTAGGAACCAGATTACAAAATTGTAGTTAACTACGCCCTACACTGTTTGGTATGTTTTGGATTTAGTCTAAATTTTTTTTTTTTTTTTTTTTTTTTTATTAGCCTGCTCTGTCCCACTCCAGGGCAAAGGCCTCCCTCCACTCTTTCCACTTCTCTCGAACCCGCGCGTCCTCCTTCCAGTTTTGACGGAACCGATCCAGTTCATCCCGCCATCTCCTTCGTGGCCTGCCACGACCCCGTCTCACTGTGTCAGGGCACCAGTTTCCTGCTATTTTGGCCCACAGATTTTCCGGCATGCGGCAGACATGTCCTGCCCAGTCCCATTTGAGTTGAGCAGCCTTTTGGGCCACGTCAGCTATTTTTGTTTTGGAACGCAGCACTGTGTTTTGAACACGATCCGTTAATTTAACACCTAGTATACTGCGCTCCATTGCTCGTTGGCAAACCTTGAGTTTGGACTTCTGGATGTTTGTCAAAGACCAAGTCTGTGCACCATAGGTTAAGACGGGAAGAATACACATGTCACAGTCTAAATTGCTTAAGAATAATTTTGTGGTCCGGGATTATCTATATTATTAACTCTTGGAAATAACTTAATAAATAATATTTTAAATCATCAAAACTCAATATTTTGAAATGAATTTTTTTATGAACTGATTTATTAATATATTCGAAATATCCTGTCTGTAAAATATCATGTAAATAAATATTTTAACACCACATCTCGTTGCTTCTGGGTTTATGGTTTGTGCAACTTTGGTAACTTCTGGCTGAATTTCAATCTGCATCTCCTCGTCGTAGAAATGAAAACTTCGCAGTGTCTCGAAGGGCCCTAAATTGGCGGCTATTCGGGAGAAAAATGACCGAGTATCTCAGTACACAGTGCAAAACGCTTTACGAGTGATGCGTTTACATTTTTTATTTTATACGCAAGGTTAACTTGGAAAACAAAGTATGAATTAAATTTATGAATGCATAACATTACTGGTATGCCTTTAACGAACATCAAGCTGTATAACCGTGTAAAATCTGGCGGGCTGAGTCGGGCTGCGCATTACGTATTCCGGTTCGGCGAGCGAATATTTCGACAACAAACATTATGGTAATTTGGCCGCATAACGATCTATTTTACACCTGTTTACGTAAACACGCTGCCTAAGCTTCGGAGACGATTTTTCCCTGCTTACACTAGTTCGTTAGTCGCCAAAACGATCGTTTATTTACACAGGACGTCGAATAAAATGCCACTTGTACTGTGATGAGGGTCTAATGTTTGGGAGCAGACCCAAGCTTTTTTGTTCCATGTCAAATGTTTTAGAAAGTCATTATTGAGTAATTATCTGAGATAAGGGCCGTTATGACATTTTATTGGGCTTTAAATGGTGTGGAGACTCTTATTGTTGAGACAAAATTTCATTTGAAACTTGTTGCTCAACCCATAACAGCGTTTTAATCCACTGAAGTGATGCTATACGGGTGCAGCTCGTGCGATGCGTTGACGAAATGCTATGCTTTCAATGCGCTGAGTATCACGCGGTGTATCATGGGTACTACAGCAAAATGTATATCTAGCTGTTGCCTACGGCTGAAAGAAAAGAAGAAGAAGAAAGAAAATGCATTTATTTGGCACATGCCCCAAGTTTAAAACGAAATGTAACATAGTATATAAAAAAGGAGTAAGAAATAAACAAAGCGTACCATTGTGTGCCTCACGGCTGCGCCAAAACGGCCCAATTCAGCAAAATGCCGGTCAACTAGTGCCCGACGCTGGTTTTCAACTGAACCTCAGGCTACACCTGAAAGGAAAATTAGCGCGACCTACCCGCTCTCTTACTACCTATATTAGAAATTATACAGATACATTCATACGATGCGTACGCGTTCCGTCACCTCATGCGTTTTCATCTCGGCTCGCGGCGTTCTGATTTATAAATCAGATATCGTAGTAGGTATTTTTGCTATTTGCGGCGGAAATGTTCAAATAATTATGGTGGAATAAAGAAACTCACAAACATACATACATGAACGCAAAAAAACATAACACTAATTTTTGGGGCAGCGTGTAAAAATAAACATGGATACGTCATTTTACCGGAAAGTCATTTCAGTGTTTTGGCACTCACAAAAATATTGTTTACAACTTTACTATTACAAGATAACTAGAAGCTTTAAATTAAATACCTACTGACTTTTTAATTTTGAATTCAAAAGTAGCTTATTTTTATTTTACTATTACTAATTAATAGTAAAATTAGCTTATTTATATTTTACTATTACTAATTAATAGTAAAATATAAATAAGCTACTTTTGAATTCAAAATTAAAAAGACGGTATTTAATTTAAAGCTTCTATTTAACTTGTAATAGGTCTGAATCACGGTTGTCCAATTTTCAGTATTTGTCATTTTACTAGACAGTATAATTATACTAAAATCATACCAAGTTGAACCTTCTATCTGGTACTGTTCTAATAATAAAACTAAAACAAACAAATATGCAAACATTTGTTTCATAAATGGGAAGTAATTGGAAACCCCTTTAATTTTAGTTTTTTATTGTTTGTTCTTATTGCAGCCGTAGTTATACACGTCTTCTGAAAATTTTAACTGTCTACCAATTAACATTCAATATAAAAAACGCAGTGAATGACAGACTACAGCAAAGTCATAGCAATAGGGTCCCAATTTCACCCTTTGGGTACGGAACCCTAAAAAGATCGATTTCGTAGCGGTTAGCGATAAAATATTAAGAATATAAGTCATCATCAACAAGAATATAAGTACTATTGGTTAAATTAATACATTGCAAAATTCCAGAAAAATAAATATTTAATTTCCGTGGAATATCCATACACATTACATATACGTTTCAGATCATTGACCCTGATAGGGAATCGGACAAAAAAAAACTAGTTAGTACGGCAGATAGATTTCTAAAAAATATTCAACGCAAATTTTTTCTTTTTTCACATAAACAAAAAATTAAGGCGATAAAGTGCTTCGAAAACTCGTGAACTCCTCGAAAACGTCACATGTCAGTACATTTTTTACCTACAAATGACATCCCAACCCCCCACTTATGATCTTTATTAATTTGATAAAACAAAAAATATCCAATATTTTTCGATAATCTAACTGACGGACTAATTAGAATTATATTTTTTTTGACCCAGACCGATCCCCTATTCAATATACCTACTCCGATCACTGTTTATAATGTAGAGCCACGCTTCGTCTCCGCTCAGATGTCGCAACGTACCGACTCATCGTATGCTTCCTCTGTTACTAAATATTATAATTATTGAATTTCGTTGCAAGCAGCTTGCAAGTCACGTTCAGCTTAAACTGTTTAAACGTCAAGATTAAAGCCCAACTTAAGTTAGATTCACTAAGCGTTATCTTCAAATCTTAAATGTTACTTCGATTTATTCGACCGCCGTAAAACGTGGGAGTTCTGGATAAAGTTTGTGGCTAACATCGGTTCAGACCAATAACTCACGAGTCTCTTGAGGCGCATTATAACAGGACGTTTGACAAAGTGCTGCTGCTGTGTGCTGTCATTGTTTTTATTCCGAAAGCGTGTACTACCTACTGCTGTTCTGTGAACATTTAAACTATTAATGACAACCAGAGGAGTATCAACATCTAAACTTGCCTGGGCAACTGTTTCGAGACTTAAGTTGGTAAATGAATTTAAACTCTAACGTATCAGTTTAAGGTTTACTTCGTGTGTTGCCGGTGAAGTGATCGCGGCAATCAAATGCTCATGAATACATCAGGACAATCCGGGTGACGCGAAAGTGCTTCACATCATTCGACCTTCGGTAATGTAAATTGTGGACTCTTGGGGCTTGCATGCAGGAATTGATGCTACAAGCGTCAGTCTGCAGGTCTCCTAGTTATAAACTTCGATGCACATACATGTATCGTAATTTTGGTTTATATTTGTATATTTAGCAAGTTGACGTAAAAAATTTTATGACTGACAACGTGTGTTTTTTTAACTATAATGTGTACAATTTGGCGGTTATATACCCAACGAAGTAAAGACACAGTTTTATTTTTCATAATAAGCCTATCCGCCTTTTTTTTTTTTGGTGGGTGTAAAATCATCGAATAACCCCTCCCGCTCTTGGGCAGAGCGAAAGGGAGTGTCAGACTTCTACTGACTAAAAACCACCCATGTTCCTTCTTCGCCCTCTATGTCGAGGCCGCGATAACCGTCGGACTACCCCGCCTTACGATACAAACTGTTAAGCGTTGCCATCTCGAACTACCTATGAATATACGCCAAATTCTAGAAACCACCTGTACATTGATAAAGTTCGTGTTGAAGGATGTACATTTGTAGTATTCTTAGGAGCGCCCCCTCGAGACGCGGTGAACAGTGCCGTATGCAAACGTAGTCTCGTGATTTGTGGCAGAGTGACAAGCTCTCATCGCGCGCCCCGCGGCTCCCGACGACACTCCAGGACCCCTATTGTTGACTCGCAGCGTGTACCAACTTATAGCTGCAGTCTACACGTATATGGTCTACACTCACGTACTAATATCCGCAGACAATAAGCATATGTACCTAGTGCCAAAGCTCCTTTATTTTTAACATCCAGTGAGGTTGTTCGGGAAGACTCCTTACAGTATGGCTTTGAGATTCAAGTTATTTATAGTGTCTATCCGAAGGGAAATTGATTACAGGACTAATAAATGTAATAGTATACTTATATATAAGACGTAACAGAGCTACACTGAAGGTGGAAACGGCGCTATACGCGTGACTACGTACAGTCACGAGCACTAGTACCCATACAGTATACACTTATCAACGTTTAGAAGCAAATTTCGCCTACTGTATTATTATAATTTGCATGTTACGTAACAAAACTAATATTTTGAAACCCATATCTTTCAAAAAATAGGTCATATCTCAAAGTTGCAATCGTTATTTCATGAAAAAATCGCGTTTGAACTGTGCCAAATGGATTCATATTTGTCCTGACTGAACGAGGATCGTTTTCATGATGTGGAACGATCTGAGTCCTATGAAAAACATGAGCGTATTCAGTATACCGTCTATCCATTGAGTAATGACGTCACCAGTATGTACTTTTTAACCGACTTCAAAAAGATGGAGGTTCTCAATTCGTCGGAACCTTTTTTTATGAATGATACCCGAATACTCGAACTTTTTTTTGTTTGAATGAGTATACCACCCAGGTGGTTCCATGACCATCAAAGCAGGATCAGGTGACGGGATCCTGTTGAAATAGAGAAAACTTTTTAAATTTTATAGGCACACTTGAAGCGATTTGGGTAGTTTTTGGAAGAGTACTTTTTCGGAGTGGTTTGAAGAGTACTTTTTATTGAATAACTCCTTAATGGTTGGATGCACAAATGTGTACTTACCATACACATTTACACGACGTCATACACTAAACATCTGCTAAACTGAAAATAAAAAATTCGACATTTTTCCGCTGCGACTACACACACATTTCTATTTGGAGAAGATCGGATGAAAATAATTCGTAGATGGACAACGGAACTCCTCAATACATGATAGCAAATGGACTGGGATTTCAGAAATCTCATGTCTGTACCTACATTGTTTACACCAGTTCATAACATATCACCAGTACGCTGTGAGTCATGTGTAGTGCTAGGTGTTAGTACATGTGATCCGCTAAAAAGTAAAATAAAAACCGACTTCTGAAGCAGATTTGCAGCAGACTGAAGTTTATTTATCACTTTAATGTGTTTTGAAGTCGGTTTTAATTATTTTTTATAGTCAGAAGAAGAGTAAATCCTAACAAAAGGCTGGTAAAGTACTGGCCTTTGTTAAGAAGTAATATTCCTCTTCAATACATCTTCTTTTCATTGCAATTTATAGTACCTTTCAAATATATGATCAGCCTTGACGATAAACCGATAGTGATTTTTTCGCATCACTGTACTTTACAAATAGGGTGTTCTGTTAATAGGTTCATTCTTCTTCATAGAGATCTACGCTTTGAAATGGGCAACTATAATTCTCGCTTTGAATTAGCAACTATAATTCTTTAACAAGATATTGTGCCCTGTCACTGTAGCTTCGCTTTTTTGTGTTTTTCTGACTTTCAAAAGTGCCTAGTAATGATAACGTGAGTTTGAGTTAAGCTACTCATATATGACGATGTACAAATAGTTCTATAAGCAAAATATATTCATATAGGTTGGTTTCCTTTTTCATACTAAGGAGAATAAAACATCCAGACTTAATTTTATTATCAAATCTCGTATTATCCTCATAACCGTAAAAGTGTTTGTTTCTAAAATATATTCAGGTTCAGGAAAGATCAACAAAAACAATCGTGAATAATACAAAAGCTTAACTAGCAATGTTAGCGTGTTTCGAGCCGTCAGATGTGCCGCTGTCTATTGTTAGACGCAAAGCCCAGATTTACATAACACGCCCCGCATCATCGGCTGTGATTGTTTCAATGCCAGTTACAGCCCATGTAATTTGTAGGGATTCCGATGAATAAATGGCTTACATTTATAAAGCGTTTCGTCTACTTTCCTGTCCAGTAAATTCGGGTTTTATGAATAACTATAGCTGTTGCTAGCGGCTTCGCCCGCTACAACTCGAAAATTATCCCACGGGAAGATATACAACCGGTATAAAAACGATCCTATGTGTTAATCCAGGGTGTCAGCTAACTCCATACCAAATTTTATTAAAATCGCTCCAGCCATTTAGAAACATACACACTCACAAACTTTCACCTTTATAATATTAGTGCGACTAGCTGTTGCCAGCGGCTTCACCCGCTACAACCCACGGGAATATAAAATCGGGATGAAAAGTATCCTATTTGTTAATCCAGGTTATAAACTATCTGTGTAACAAATTTCATCCAAATACGTGCAGTAGTTTTTGCGTGAAGAAGTAACAAACATACACACTCACACACACACACCCACAAACTTTCGCCTTTATAATATTAGTGTGATTAGTGTGATATCTCAACTGAAATTATTATAGACTCCCGTCGGTTGTAGCATAAATTAGTCGATTCACTAAAAACCGACTAATTCTAAAAAGTTGTCACCTCACTAAATTATAGGTACAACCCTAAATGTTCTGTAATGTCACAATGGAGGGAGAACGTCGCTCAGGACCTCCTTTATAAACGGCTGCACGCATAGGTTCTGCCCTTTTTACATCAAGCGAGCAGCCTACTAGATAAGTCCCCAGTTATTGGGTAAGTGAACTCCGCCATTGTGTTCTTTTGCTGCTAAATTTATGTCCCGGCAAGCCATATCTATTTGTAATCTTTGTGTCTATTTAACATGGCTGCCGGCAATGTATTCTGTATTTAATATTAATTAGCACCTAGCTATTCATAATGCACATGTGCTCTAATTGATTATATGGTTCTCCGCATGGCATGCATCCTATTCTATTCTCTATAAACTAAATCATGCTCATCCATGCTGTATCATAAACCGGCGACGCGAGTCAACGGTCAATGAGAACCACGTGGCGATGTGACGCCACGCCTTGCCTTTAGTCTATAAACTGTTCACCTATCAACTAATCACTGTAAACCACTGCGATGTGTGAGTACCCATCTTCCATCTTCTTCACTGCCTTGAGCTTGCCGCATCTAACGCATGGCTGGGACACGCACATCGTAGGGGCTTACAGGAACCATCTTGGAGCTCAAGCGCCCCCTTGGTGCTGTTTCAGGGTTCCTAGCGCTGGCTAGCCAACTATGGCTGCTTCGCTCACGCTGCACTGTTCTGCTGCTCTGCTGTGCTCCCGCGCATCTACCAACGCGGTGAGAAGCACGCATCTGCACGGCCGCCCTACCGCGTGCCGCCTCTAAACTGTGACGCCTACGCGTCCGGCACAAGACGACGGCGTGGCCGTGTAGACAGCGGCCTGCCGCCGCTACCTACTGGCCGTCTGCGCTGCCGCTACCTGCCTACCACCAACGCTGCCTAGGGCTAGTTGCCCTGAGCCCGCTGCCCACCTGGTCGACCGCCCTGCCGCGCGTCCCTACCGACGCGTGAGGCCGCCTGACCCGGCCTACCTACCGTGCGTGGCGATCGACGTCTTCTGGTTGCTCAGGGCAGTACCGTTTTCCTACCTTCAGTGACAGTGCGTGTACCTTAGACCCTAGAACCTTAGACCCTAGAACCTATTTTGTAAGTGTAGTGCAAAAGTAAATGTATAACTAAGTCTTCCTTGTCTCATTTACCTACCACAAAAAGCACTACGCCACACGGTCTAGTGGTCGCAAGCGCGACTGCTGGTTCTGGGTTCGATTCCTGAGTCGGGCAAAGTGTCATTGAGTTTTTCCATCAGGAATTACTCAGTTGCTGTCGCGAAGTCTGGATTTTTGCCCAGTTGACTTCACATGGGACTTGGAAAATGTGTGTAGACTCCCTCAAGTCCCACACAACTTATCTGGTGAAATGTTGGTGTATGGGTACACCTCTGTCAAACCCTTTGGGGATTAGAGGCCTGGTGTTATTTATAAAATGTACCTTTTGATTTTCTGTCCAGTAAAAAAAAAAAGGTTTCATGAACAACTCACAACAACAGTTCTTTCAACTGAAACAATTATTATAAACATAGTTTTTACAAAAATGTTTAAACATTTTTTGTTATCAATAAAGTTTCCGATAAAAAGGTTTGATAGTACAAAGTAGACTGCCCACGCTGGGTCTCATCCTGATAATACATCACCACTTTGTAGGAAAAAAACATGCGTTAATATTTCGCGAGGAATTTCATTATTGCGAGCCTTGTTGGCTTTCAAATAAATAGGCTTTTTATTGCTTTTCTTCGTCCGCCAATGTTCGATATTGTGTATCGGGTTGAGATTAGATAACGCGTATTAAACATACTATCCCTACATTATTAACGTTACAGTAAGCTGAGGTCGAAGCGCTTGATCTACGATTTTCAACAGAATCTTGGTAATGGCGGCCTGTTTTCCACCGAGATTATAACGAAAGAAAAAAAAAACTCATAATCAATTTGGACTTATAACTAACACTCACTCCCTCCCTCACTTTGTTTTATTTGCATTATCTATCCTACAAATATTATAAACGCGAAAGTTTGTGTGTGTATGGATTGGATGGATGTTTGTTACTCTTTCACGTAAAAACTACTGAACGGATTTGGATAAAATTTGGTACACAGATAGTTTATAACCTGGATTAACACATAGGTTAGTTTTTATCACGATTTAATTTTCCCGTGGTATAATTATTTTCGAGTTGTAGCGGGTGAAGTCGCAGGCAACAGCTGGTAGAGGAATAAAGGTAATACGCGTAGTATGAAAGTTTGGGAGAAAGTTATTGAAAGGCGACTAAGAGAAGAAACTGAACCCACATAACGATCTGTCCCGATTTCTGGTACCTTGGGTCGCTTGTCCAAGGGGATAGTGAAGTAGACCTAGACGTAACGCAGCGGATCAACTCAGAACTTATGAAATGGCGACAGGTCACTGAAACAAACTTTAAACTTTATACCTCTCAAGTTAAAGGGGAAAATATACAAGTCCATGATTAGACCGGTCGTACTGTATGGATCAGAGTGCTGGCCTTTGAAAAAGATTATGAAAAACGTTTGCAGCTGAGATGAGAATGTGGAGGTGGATGAGTGGTGTGACAAGAATGGATAAAGTAAGGAACGAGTATATTAGGGGAAGTTTAAAAGTTGCGCCAGTTACAGAAAACTTGAACGGTAATCGAATGTCGTGGTATGGACATGTTATGAGGAGGGACGAATTGCCTTTGACTAAAAAGGTGATGGATATAAATGTTGATGGATGGAGAGGGAGAGGAAGGCCAAAGAAAAGTTGTATGGATTGTGTGAGGAATTATATGAAAGAGAAAGGAGTAAATGCTACCGTGACGTTTAACAGGGAAGAATGTAAAAGAAAATATGTTGCGCTGATCCCAAATATAATGGGGTAAGGGCAGAAAGATGATGATGATGAATTTTGCACTTATTTTTATTCTCTTTTTTATCTACCCTTTGTTTCTGCCTCTAGTCGTCGCAACTGTTGAACATAGATAGGTCTTGGTTCCAATTTCCAGATCAGGCAAATTTCAGTACACTACCCCGAATTTTCACCATTCAGTAAGAACTTCTAGGTTTCTTCACTTGTCTTCAAATGTCGCCTTCTGTAGAAAATTTTCCGAATAAATTAAGAGAACCTGGGCTGCAAGGTCGAGCAAGAACTTGAAATTTATACAGCTTGACCCCTCAAGCTGTATAAATTTCAAGTTCTTCGTTATTATTGAACACCCCCGTGTTCAATAATAACGCATCTTACGTTTCAAAATTAAAATGAATAATCGATAGTACGTGAGCTGGATGCTACGCTCTGTGTAAAACAAAGTTTTTTTTCCTCTCTCCAAATCATCTTGAATAAAGTAACTTTGTCTGTTTCAAGCATTAACGGACCTGAATGTTTGGCATATGAATAAATTTCATGACCTGGATTGTTAGAAGTGACTCAAAAATGGTGGTGGTGTTTCGGTGATGGTGATTTGTTGTGTTTGGTGGTGAAGACACGCACCTCTGATTTTTGGATTCATGTGTGTATTGTATAAAATCACTTGCTTCAGAGAAGGAAAACATCGAGAGAATACCAACATGGTTGAGAGACATATCTGGACGGCCTGTAATGTCAAGTCAGAAGCCCATAGCAGGTGTAAAAGCTCTGACACCAGGTGAGGCACTAACCACAAGATAAAAAAAGATGACCTGGATTAGGTATGATTACTTTTATACCCTGGGAGTATGATCCCGTAGGATTATTTTAGAGTACCTCGCGACCGAAGACAAAAGCTAGTAAGATTATATTTTCAAGGATTTCGGTTTACTCATTCTTATGTGAAGGTATGTATGTGTTGAAATTAGGCAGTTACATCTGCAATGGTTGACTTGTTCTTATCATCTGGGTTCCGAACAATTTTAAACATTTTAATATTCTGCAGTTTTAAAAGTTTTGCCGCGTTATCCCTGCAAAGTATCGAGATTTCTGTTCTAATTTTAAACGTTTGAGTAAAGGATGAACGGTTGTATTACTAATTAGGTTTTGCCCTGCGGCTTCGCTTCCTTAATGGTCGGTAATTATCTCACGGGAATATTTTAAATAGAGCCTTTGACACTCTGGGACAATGTAGCTTCCTATTAGTGAAATTATGTTCGGAATAAGAAACAGCAGTTCTGAAAATTACCGCCAACATTCAAACTTATAAAACGTCTTTTTAATAAAAAAAAAGCCTTTTATTCCATACATTTACAAAATAATTACAATATTGAATTTCAAATCACGTGCTTGTTTATTATGTTTTATTTTCCTTTGAAATATAACAGAAAATAGATAAAAAGAAAATAAAATCTGTTATAATTATGTCTCTATTATCCGATAACGTAAAAACCTCCTTATATTATTTGTATTTTTTTTTTAAATTCCCATCACTGTTACATTCATTAAAAAAACATTATAGTTCGGCCGTTCAGAGAATGCGTTCCTGACACGTCGCGATTGAACTGACGACGTAACTTTGTAATGGCGTTGCAGTTACGATAAAAATATTTTTGCTGGTTGTTTACCGTTTTAACAATTGATGAGCATTAAAACAACATTATTATATCAATAATCAATGAATGTTATAATTTTGTGCCAAACTGAGTGTCAAATAACTTGGTAAACAATATTTTTCTAAATCTATACTGCGCTATTACAAGGTTATGTCAGCGCTTTATATTTGTAGTGCTGTGCTAAAAATAACAGGCAAGTATCGTAATCTGTTCATAAACAGTTATACTTATATTTTAATATAAAATAATACGCTTTGTTTTTCTTTTTAAGAATTTGAAAATAATGGACTATAAGATAACTTTTATGAAATATAAAAATAAAACTATGACCAAACCGAACGCGCGAAAGAAAGTAGCATTTTTATATTTAGGTTGAAAATGGTAACCCCATATGGCGTTGGGCCGCCATTTTGTGACGCTAAAACAGTCGTCTGTTGTCGTTTGGTGCGCATAGACCACGTTCTTCAAGTGTTTTCGATCTGTTTTTATTTGATTACCCGGCTTTCGTTTAATGGACTAAAAGGTTACGCCGCCCGCCACAATACTTCCCCGCCATTCAGCACGAAAAAGATGATGACCCTATTAAAAGAAGCCTGCGGGGAAGTCACAAGAGATGACTGGGCAAAGGTTGTTGAGAAGACTAAAAACCTGATTTTGGAACATTATGACCGAGATATGAGGATTGATTCTGTTATTGATAATAATATAATTATACATGTAGGCGAAGATGATGAAGACACCACCTCCTCAAGCGAATCGGAGTCTGATTAATATTCTGTACGCACATTCAATTCAATGTGCTTACTTTATTGCATAGAAATACAGATTGTAACTTTGTAACAAAGAATAAATAAAACAATTTTATTATATGAATATTACCTTTTTTTGGTTTCCACTTAAATAACTAAAATATAAATTTTAAATGATTCCGCCAATTTAAAACGAAAATAATCTTAAAATAATGCGGCGGTTCATTTTGGAGGAACGGTAACGAACTCAGTGTTATGTTGTGCCCATCACTAGTCGTGACTAACTGATAGGTGTCAGGAACGCATTCTCTGAACGGCCGTAGTATAACATACCACACAAACCATCGTAGGTTTAACAATGTAAGTATTACTAATAGGGTTCTCGTTTTTCACGGTACCCTAAGACACACTTGTGTGGCGTACAGTGAAAATTGTACTCGAGGGATGTAAGATGAGGGGTGAAAATGAGAAATGCAAATACGTTGTTGAGTTCAGCGCCTCGCAAAATAAGCCCATGAACTCCTGACAAATAGTATTACGTTGCGATTGCGTCTCACACCGAGAATAAATAATAAAACGTTAATAAAATGGGATAGTATGTCCAATATACTTTATTACCTCGATGAAGGAATTTTAAAAATGAAATATGCCACGTCCACAGGTTGGACACAATATTTCGTCAACATTCAATTTCCTGTCGTATGAAAACGTTACGCTCCGATATCGAAAATGTCAGAATAACGAGCGGAAATCGAAATGAACTCAGCAGTACTATAGCTAGGAGTATTATAATATAGGTATATAGGTACATGAATACTTACGATATAAAATGTTGTTTTTTAACGGGGTAAGGTCCAGTGTAGTTCACAAAATTAAATTTTTCTTACGATTTTGCAATTTGGAGGTCGGTATCTGGCTGTGTGTTGATTAAACTATGATTCAGGACGTACGTGTTTACAGAATTATAATCGTTATAATAATACCTGATTATCAATACTTAGAGGGTTAAGTGGACAATTTCTCAGGCTACTCGTATAGTAATAAGTTTAGATAAGTTTTTGTAATAAGGGGTCAAACAATTAACAATTAGAAAAAAGTTTTATACCATAGTGTGAAGAAAATGGAAGGTTGTACGAGTACTAAAACAAAGCTGTGATTATCAATACTTAGAGGGTTAAGCGGACAATTTCTTAGGCTACTCGTATAGTAATAAGTTTAGTTAAGTTTTTGTAATAAGGGGTACAAACACTACTTCACTTCATTTAACAATTAGAAAGAAGTTTTATACCATAGTGTAAAGAAAATGGAAGGTTGTACGAGTACTAAAACAAAGCTGCAATGCCTATTGTTATTATTACAAATTGAACCCAGTTAGCTGGTCAATACCTTCATATTCATTTCGTGTTTTTTAGGGTTCCGTGATGGTCTGTCTGTTTGTCCGTTCGTTCGTCCGCACTATATCTCATACTGCCGTATTCAGAGAGCTTTAATGATTATTTAGGCCATCACTTAGTAATGGTTTCGACAGTTTTGTCATACAAAAATATGTCAAACCTTTACTTAGTGGCGGCTTAAGTAAACATTAAATATCTCTGAGTACGGCAGATTGACTCTTACTGCGGTACTCAGAGATATTTAATGATTACTTAAAAGCCGTCTTAGTACAGATTTGACATACTTTTGTATGACAAAACTGTCAAAACCTTTAAGCATTTAAGGCGAGGCTTCCGTCTGACGCAGGTCCTCGCCGGACACAGCTGTTTCGGGAGGTACCTGCACCGAATCAGGAGGGAGGAAACGCCCGGATGCCACCATTGTGAGGATCGGCCGAAGGAGGTGGTGGAACGTGAGAGAGAGAGAACCTCTCGTCCCAGCTCGCGGGAATTGTGCGGGTTGTTCGTCGTCGTTTGTCATTCATACAGCACTATGAAAAACAAACTTATCACAAAATATGTTTTTTTGTTGCGGCTTTAACCAGAAATAATACAAATTAAAGGGGACTTCCCTACTACGATGATACGGAACCCTTCATCTGCAAGTCCCACATGCATTTGGACAGTTTTTCTAGATCAGCTTGAACATTAAACATTTGGAGAAATGAACTTCTTAAGAGATATTTCTCCTAAGTTTTATAATACAACTCTGGATAAGTATTATATTTATCCTCGTTTGCCTACTGTATAACGTCCGCTCAGGATACGACCTTTGCTATTTTTACCCGGTATTCAATGTCCATACAGGATGGCGCAATTTGTGCCCTAATAATGTCGGGTCTATACCTTATAACGAAGATGTTTCTGTGCCTTGTATCGTAATGGATACCCAGATAATACTCGTGTGTGAATACGATTTTTCAGACAGTGGTTTTTTGTAGTTTTTTATAGAAATGGTGAATCAATCAAGTAAAAATCAACTTTCGAAACTATCTTTTTTTAATTTTACCAGTTAAATTTAACACACTTCATAGTTTCTGATTGATCTGAAATTTTGCAGGTATATGTATATCGCCTATCAATGCAATAATTGTCTTAAGATGGTGTCCAGGCTCTGTTGATGGAGCTGGAAGGTGGCTATAGGAATTCCGTTATAAAACGACTTGACCTTGACGAGTTTTTACTAGTTTGATTCAGCTTGTCGAGTAGGTACTTTAGCAGTACCTACTTCAAATCGATGAATAAGACTGCTCCAAGTTCGAATAAAATTATGTATTGTTGATTCATTAAACGAAATAGATAGAATGAGAGCCGGTACAAAAAGAAATGAGATCCCGCCAAAAAAAAACTTGTAAAAAAAGCCAAGCCGCGCAACTCAGTTCTTTTACCGTAAAAAGCAGTGAGATCCATGTACCAAGTCAGTTGATATATTCAATCCCTATTTAAAAACCTTTGATGTTTTAAATAAATGAATTGACTTGGCCTTTGCATCACATTGGCACTGCTTTTTACGGTAAAGGAACTGAGTTGCGCGGCTTGGCTTATTTTACAAGTTTTGTTTTTGGTGGGATACTGATTTGCACATACCTAGTTACCTACAATAGATTGCCACAATAAATTAAACCAACACAGCATTCAAATTCTGCCTTTTCACAAAATACTTCATAATAATGTAAAATACGCCCGATCTGCGGACAATACCCAAAACAATAGGGCTTACACTGCAATATGTCATTCGTGTCATCAGTAGACATTTTCCCATTAATTTGTTTGGTAATTAATCTTTTTCGACATTAACGACAAGGGCTGCGGGATGACAAAGAAGGTACCGACAGCAAAGGGTCATTGAAGCTTTGTTAACTCAAGGAACAGGAGAGGGTTTGATCTCTTTGTTTTGTGCTGAAATATCATCCTGATCGCTAACAAGGACACTGCGTTCCGCTCCCGACTTTGAAATTTTCAATGCAAAATAGATATACGAAGGCGAAGTTATAATACACTACCCCCTTTTTTTTGGAAGATCGGAAATCATCAAATGACTCCTCCTGCTCTGGGCAGAGCGGTAGGGAGTGTCAGACTTCTACTGACTAAAAACCACCCATGTTCGTTTTTAGCCCTCTCTGTCGAGGCCGCGGTATCTCTTGCGAACAACCCGCAGCCCCGAGGGGACAACCCGCAGTCCCTACATCTCTGCCTAACCCTTCGGTGATTACAGGCGTGATGTTATGTACGTTAAAGAAATAATACGGGGAGACGTATAGCATAGTATTCGAATTTCATATTTCGTTTTTATACATACCTACTTCAATGCTCTCTTAGGAAGTTTATTATTATTATTATTGGTGCGGAGATGTACCAAATTATGTAGGCGAATTGAAAATGTTTTAATTTTAAGTGGACTGTATTTGAGGATAGCTGGTTTCGCCTAGAAAGAACAGGATGATGAACGGGCGACCGAGTTTGAGGGATTATGAGGGAAAAGCACGTCTTACCTGAAGTCTTCAAGATGGCGTCTGCTGGCGCCTGCCTGCTTCGAGCTTCGAAGTACACGACGTGTTGATCTCAGAATGCACCAAATCACTCAATCACACCCGCGGGCGGTTCATCTTAGTTCAATCACGATTTATATAGATAAATAAGCGGAGTTTTAGCGGTATAACACACGGACGGCGGTGTACGGTAAGACATCGACAATACGTCCGCGTGGAGAGGCGTACTTAACACGTTCTGTCATTGCGGTGTCATATATATTAGTGGCAGACATGCTTTTTCGGGTAGGGAGAGGGAATGGTCGTCCGTTCTGACAGTAAACGTCAAAATGTGGGAACAAAACTATTTAACTAAATTTCAAAATGAGATGGCGTTACCAATTATTATTATTATAATATGGAACCCTTATAGTTTCGCCATGGCCATCTGTTTGTCTGTCTGTCCGTCTGCACTATATCTCAAAGACTCTTATTGCCGTACTCAGAGATATTTAATGATTACTTAAGCCGTCACTTAGTAAAGATTTGATATATTTTTGTATGACAAATCTGTCAAAACCATTGCTAAGTAATGGCCTAAGTAATCATTAAAGCTCCCTGAGTGCGGCAGTTAGTACTAGAAAGCTGTAATTTGGCATGAATATATAAATGAATTAATGAGTTACGCCGACAGAGTGCTAAAGTAAATACTGTTTTTTTTTAGTGTTCTCCAGTACACGTTTTTTCAAACAAAAAACACCTATCCAATATTATTTTCGATAATCTAACATGATGGACTAATCAGAATCATTGTTTTTTAATCAGGAATGTACCCAATTATATCGATTAGCCCTATTATCTGTCTCTGTTGTTGTCTCTCTGATGATGATGTTGGTTACTTTTGTACCTATTTAGTTGACATACTGTGGTATGCGGCTGAAATGCCCAGCGGCTTCGTTGTGTAGGCTCCATTATTACCTAGTGCGACATGTGAGCTAATTAGATGAATCAACTGCTCATGCCTGACAACGCTTTTAACTGAACACCGCCACCGACCTAATTAACTAAGAGTATTCTATTAACTAATTGGTACATAATACCGGCAGAGGATATTGTACACTTATTGTATACTTTTAGAACCAAGATAGGTTTACGCACCCTTAAGGTCAGTGAATACAAGAGGCCAAACCGCAAGTATCTTTTTTTTTTTTTTGGCAGGTGGAAAATCATCGAATAACCCCTCCCGCTCTTGGGCAGAGCGAAAGGGAGTGTCAGACTTCTACTGACTAAAAACCACCCATGTTCCTTCTTAGCCCTCTATGTCGAGGCCGCGATAACTAGTGTACAACCCGCGGCCCCGACGGCAACCGCAAGTACCTTCACGTGAGGATTGGAAACAAAAGGATTCGCAAATCCTTAATACCTCCATCATGTTCATTAGTGGAACTTGTGGCTAAGTAGTAACAGTCACTTGGGTCGATGTTGAAGGTTTTATTTAAACTATCCATTACAGGGAGCAGCGGCAGCACTTTACTTTGTGTAATTTATTTCATCACTGCTGCTCACAAAACGGTGAAGGAAACATCGTGAGGAAACCGGCATGTTTTAGAACCAAAATTCGAAGACATGTGACATCTGCCAATCCGCACAGGGCCCGCGTGGTAGATTATAGCTCATTCCCTCTCAAAGAGAGGAGGCCTGTGTCCCAGCAGTGGGAACATTAATAGGATGTGGATGATGATCCATTACAAACCGAGTTTCCTTCGTGCCTCCGAAACAACGTACCGTTGGTATCAGCTGTCATTTATAGATATTTGACAGTCGATATCCTTATAAGACTGATAGAAACTTTTTAGCAAAACCTAAAATCGCCTTCAACAAAACATAAAGGAAACACAAAAAAGTGAATAATAAACTTTAGAACAAAAATCAGTTACTGAAGTCGGTGACTTTTGTTTGTTTGATTTTTCTTTTGCCACCAGGTTTTGCTAAAAAGTTTTAATTTTTCACTTTTTAGTGGTTCACATGTGCTTACCCTTCGAAGCGTACAAGCGTGATGTTATGTTATGATCTGGTATAAACAATAGACAGACATGAGATTCCAGCAATCCCAATACATTTTCCATCATTTATTGAGGCGTTCCGTTGCCGATCTCTGAAGTTCTTCATGAGATCTTGACCAAATTGAAATGGGATCACTCCGAGAAGCAAGTTTTCCAAAACCTACTCAAATCACTTCAAGTGTGCCTATACAATTTGAAGAGTTCTCTCTATTTCTCCAGGATCCCATCATCAGATCCTGATTTGATGATTATGGGACCACCTGCAAAATATACCATTTCAAACAAAACAATAAAAAACGAAATCGGTTCAGCCTCTTTGAGTAATCGGGGAAGATACATAAAAAAATAGATGAATGATCTGACGTATTGTGAATCTTTCCGAAGTCGGTTAAAAAACAGCCCTACCAAAGGCTATCATCGTATTATCCAGTTACAGAGTTGGATTGGGAGGTCAAATAAGTAGTCGCTACATGGGAAATAGTAGTACCAATTAGCTTGGATGCCGACCCCAAGATAAGGCTACGTGTTCTGCCTAACTCCATCAGAGTCCCATAACATAATTATCATCATCAGCCTATAATGTTCCCACTGCAGGGACTCAGGCCTCCTCTCTAAGAAAGGGTTGGATCCACCACGCAAGCCCAGCGCGGGTTGGTAGATGCCACATGTCTGCGAATTTTTGGTTCTAAGACATAATGAAGTTAGTTGTTACTGTCATAGTTAAGTAACACAATCATTCCTGGCTTACGAGAATATCCGCACAAACCGCTAAGCGGAGTAGCAGTGCTGTGGTCTGTGGTAGTGAATGACGTTTACAGACTATTCAACACATAGTCTGTCAACATCATTCAGTGGTCAAGTTGCGGAATTTAATCATCTTTATCATTACATATTATAAAACAAAGTCCTCCACCGTGTGTGTTTGTCTGTTCGCGATAAACTGAAAAACTTCTGCACCGATTTACATGCTGTTTTCACCAATGGATAGAGTGGTTCTCGAGGAGGGTTTTAGTATATAATTGACTGAAATACACGCGGGTGAAGCCGCGGGCATCAGCTAGTTTATATAATATGGTTCAATTGAATATTACTACTACTACTACTACAAAATAAGCCCCAGTAGCTGCAATTCTATTTAAACCAAAATATCTATTCCATTATTTTTTTTTCCACTTTTCTATTCTATTTAGTACCAAATAATTTCTAATATGCCCTTTGAGAAAAATATTGATGAAAAGGTTCTCATCTGTTATATTCGCTTTAAAAAGCACAAGAAGGTATGCTAGTCTACAGAACATTGAAATTGCATCTTCAATCATTTCTTGTTTTCTTGTTCAACTATCAGATAATCACAGATTCGTTTGAAGTCTATTTTATCTCTGTTTATGAATGTAAAATACGCTAAGTCGGGTCCTATCCGTAGAATGAGAATTAAACCGCATTATTTTCGCCTCCAACCGTATGATGAATCCCAAAATGTGGTATTTTACTTTAAACAGAAAGCCGTTTTGCTACTTTAATTATATATTTTAGAATTTGTTTTACACTGTTACAAGGATAAAACTATGAAAAATATTATTATCAATATTTTAATAAATTACTTTTATTCCAAAATTCTTTGAGAGTCTGAACACAACCATAAGCACTGAAGAAGCCTGCTTAATTTAAGGTTGGTTGTGTAAGCCCTAAAACCTTTCAGTACCTACCTATCTACCTATATCTTGACGACCTACTTAAGAGGTAGATCAAGTTGATCTGAGTTCGAGAGGTGATTTATGAGGAGGAAGGTAAACACGACGCGCCTTCATTAAAAAAGGATTTGATGTTAGAAACTGATGTATAACCGGAGATGTCTCAGTTTTAATAAACAGGCAGTGTTTTGTTTTAACTTATAGATATACAAATAGACATAAAAATATTAACGGTAACGTATTCCGCGTTACCGTTAATATTTTTTATGTCAGCTGAAAATCATATGAAATATTCATAGTTTTACCATAGCACATCAGAGAAATATACAGCCCGGGGTTGCGGGGTTGTCCACTGTCCAGAGCTGACTGGTCCAAAGAGATACCGTGGTTCCGGAACGCAAAGGGCAAAAAAATAATATGGGTGGGTTTTATTTCAGTAGAAGTCTGACACTCCTGTCCGCTTCGCCCAGAGCTGGAATAATTAAATGGCGAGGTATGGGGGTCCGGATGGGAAATCATGCCGATCTACAACGGTCACGCGGCAGCTGCCAATCCAAAGTTACAGGAAGTCAAAAAATATGAAAAAAATAATAATTTCATACCGCTTCGAAACCTCATGGCAAGTTTTGGTCGAGATTTCGTAAACTAATGGGAAACTACATTATCTCGGAGTGAAATGGCATTTAAAACGTTCCCTAGGGACAATTTACTTATAGAATAGCAGAGTATAGCGTGAGCAAAGCCGCGGGTAAAAGCCATGATGATTTGCGGCTCACAGTCGATTTCAAACATGAGTAGATTGACACCCTGTATGGTGATCGCGGCGGAAGTGATTATGTACTCTTCCCGGCGCCCGCCACCGGGCTCAATTTGACGTTATTTGCCGCGTGACTCGCGTCGCAACGTACTTAACTGCCAATTAATAGCACCTAGTTAGCTCCCAGTAACGTTCCATAATATGGAATGGAATTATCATTTGCATGTTAAAAGACATACTTTAAAATAATGTCATTCCTTTTTATTATGGGGAAAGCATAAACTACAGAACGCTACCTGCTACTATCCTTACATAATGATACTCGTCCACGTCAATGCATCCTCAAATTCACGACCACACGCACACCTGTTTAATACTACGCACCAGACCTTTTTGTAAAACATCTACAAAAGGGTGGTCAAGTCATATTCTCGTACAGAATTCAAAACTTTTGTAACTAAACAATATTTGAACTAACAATAATAAAATGTAAGTTGACGATAAGACGTACAGATTACGTTACTAATGGAATAGGCGATATCGGCACGTATGTACTTACTGAACGGCTATACGCTCAACCCACTCTCACTGATCAAACATGCACTAAAAGGCATTAATAGCAAAGTCTTCGACTGCCAATAACTCAAATATTAAGTGTTATTTGAGTTCTGTAGTCAAATACGGAACAGGTGAACACTTGGCTAACGTAAACCTAATCATTGAAAACTAACAGTACGGTACTATGCGAGGGAGCATCGGCCATTCCCAGCTGAGATATGTTTGACTTGCCAGTACGTTTGTATTCCCTCGGGTGTTCGTGATTGAGAATCTCTACATCAAATAATCTGTCTTGATTTTAAAGGAATATAATATGTTGGCTTCCGTATGCTACATCTTCAAGGATATGTTTTATTTGTTTGAAATTTTAATATTGAATTTTCTAATGGTTTCCGTTGTCGATTGTTTTGTGTATCCTGTTACTTTCTGTGTTGACAGTGCAGTGGCACAGTCGGATATAATATTGTTTCACGATGTTGTAGGTCCGTTAATTGTATTGCAATTTGTCTACAGTTCGACAGTTCACTTTATTCCTTAATGAGAGCTATTAAAGCGTAGCAAACGTTTGAGTGCGGACCAAAGATCGCGAGCCCACAAGACCACAACAATAAGTGAATTGCGCGGTACAAAATGTTGAAGTACAAAGTAGCTCCAGAAGCGGAGAACATAGTGACGTCACGGGTCCGGTAGACATTGCATACAAATCAGCGCAGTGGCAGACTTTCAGCAAAACTGCAAAATTAACTTTGATCGCGTTTTAATACCCGCGCTTGCGTGGTAAAGTATTAAACCTCAATTTATATCCAAGTCGTCGGTCTTTTTGCAACTACTTTATGAATTTGTTTAAAAGTTAACCCATTAAGTAACGCTTGCTCTTGCAGAGTTATTTTCAAGAAGACTGAACATTGGAATTGATTATCAATATATTTTCTCAATTAAAAGTAACAGAAAAAATGTCTCAGCATAAATTCATGATTAAGTCCAATTTGAAGTAAAAACCATAACACATGAGTGCAGAGGTAGCATTTGTAGCTAATATTACAGCATCTCCTCAGATACTACTGATTCGTTGGTCAAGTCCGAGAGGTTTCGTGTGTATTCCTGGTTTACCCAAGTAAGGAGTATGCTTGATGCCGAAACTAGGCGCTGGTATCGACGGCTTCCCCACCATGAACTGAGAACAATAGACATATACACACAGTTTTGGAATTTGGTTAATTTGCTTTGAATCAGGCAACCGAAGATGTTACAGTAAATAATTAATTAATATTATCCTTTCATCAATTTGTAGTTTTAGGTTATGCGTGCCTTAAAATATGTGCGCCAGCACATCAAGCTTCTACAATCTGGAATAGATCTCTAATAGATTTTCAATTTCATCGCAAAAGCATTAAATTCAAGGTTGATAGACAAAATTTGATAGTGTTGGGTAGCATTTAATGAGCTGGTGTCTGCCTAAGTGAATCAAAACGCCAAAATAAAAAAAATTTGGTCGCTGCCGGTTGTTCGTTGCGTGACACAATTCCTAAGACTCCTAAAGACTGTTAGCTTGCTGAAAAAAAACACAAAACAAATGCGGTGAGTACCTACTAGTCCAAGTGGCAATTTGTTAATTGGCTGTTAAAACTTCACGCAAAATGTTTTTCAAAGAACTAACAAAAATAACACGATGTGTGAAAAAAGTGATAAAGTCGATCAAAAATGGCTTAAAATGAATAGACAAAGACAGCGCTCCATAAACGTGACGTCATATCTTATACCACCATAGTTACGTAACTTAGTACAAATGGCCGTTTCACGCGACAAGGATAGGAAGTGCCCCACCAGAAACTTCTAAAGCATGTAGCTAATCCATTATTTTATAGATTTTATAATTATTTTCACATATTCTGTAACTTCTGTTCTTTGAAATAACATAATATTTTCGTGAATTTTAACAGTAGTCAAATAGGCAATTATCATAATAGGTACTGTACCTTCTTCTCGCAGTAAGTATTTGGCGCAGGAGTTTTCAGAGCCCCCACATCCGGCCTAAATTTAGCCGCGAAGGAGAACGCAGGCTTTGTCTTCTTGACATAATTCGAATTTGGGTTATGTGTCCCAGGGCCCGGCGGATTGAATGGTGGCGGGATGTATCGTGGGTACGGGAAGGTGTACGCTGGTTCTTTCCTGTACAAACAAAAAAGCCGCTTTAAAGATGTAAGTTAAAAACTCTAGAATATATAATTTGTTCTCTAATTACTGTCGAATTGTCAATTCCGACACATCCGCAAGAGAACCAAGGTTACCGACATAGTCCAAAGAATAGCCAAGTGCTAGTGGGCGGGCACATCGCTCGCAGAACGGATGGCCGATGGAGCCGAAAAGTTCTGCGCGAATCGGAAGACGTTGAGTTGGAAGGCCTTCACTAGGTGGACCAATGACCTGGTGAAAGTTGCGGGGTCTGCTGGATGCGAGACGCACGTCACCTGAGGGACGCCTATTTCCAGCAGTGGACGTCTTTTGGTTGAAGTGATGATGATGTCAATTCCGCATGTCACTGATTACGATTAGCCACTTCAGTTTGTTGACAGATCAACAATAGGGTATGGATAATGATACTGCATTGCTGAACCCAATACGCACAATTACCCAAAACGCGTAATTCTACCAACCCGCACTGAGCCGGCGTGGTCGATTATAGCCCATCCACTCTCCTAGAGAGAAGGCCTGAGTCTCTGCAGTGGGAACATTATAGGCTGATGATGATGATTGCTGAACCATATGAATTCTGCCTAGCCTTTTCTCAACAATTTTGGAGTTGACTTCCAGTCAAATCAGATGCAGGTAGCCTATTACCTCCACAACACATATGACTTTCGGCGCGATAAAGCAAGCCTACGTCAAAACAGTCTACAAAGCGTTATCGTGCTGTTAGATTTGATTTTTAGCCGACTGCGCCGAAGCCCAAAAGGAGACCCGTATTTGAACCCCTTTGATCAAGTTGCGTTGCTTCGTATTCGAATTAGCTTAGTAACAATAACACACCCATAATTAAGTTGGAATAGCCAGAATGTAATACGACTATGCACAAAGCAATGCTCCATATCTCAGATTAACTTGAAAAAATGTAGTTGACGGATTCATTAGCGCGCTGGTATGTATAAATTATTTATGTTTGAATCCTCTTAACGCAAGTTGTACGGATGTGCTTAAACCTAATACACACATCAAAAGTGTCTAGGGATCAACATATATTTTTGCAATAACTTTTCTCCTGATTGATATTAATTAAAATTTTCTTTAAGGATTCATCAAATAAAGTGTTTTCGTTTGTCACAGTAATGATAAACCAAGTCACCTTTGCATTAATAAAGAAATTTGCCATTTTCCTAATAAAGGGATTTTTGACATTTGAACCACTAACATTAAAGTTCGAAAAAAAGACTGAAATAACAGTTTTCTTTAAAATTTTGTTGGGTAACTTAAACAATTAATAATCCGTGTTTCTACCGCAAATACTCACAACACAAGAACATCGGTTTGGCATACTCAAAATGAGTTCATCCAAATCACGCTGTGGAATGGACGCCCATGTTCGTTGCAACAACAAAAAAAGGTCTTCTTGCGACTGGATACCCTCCATATTCGGCAGAGCTCTTCTCTGTAGCATATCCCATGCATGCTCAATCGGGTTCAAGTCTGGCGACTGAGCAGGCCAGGGCAGGACATTGATGTTAGCTGCGGCGAGAGTCTGTCTTACAACTCTTGCGGTGTGCGGTCGTGCATTATCATGCATTAACTGAAATAAGGGACCGATTTGCACTTGTAGAGGAACGATGACGTCTGATACAATCGTCTCAGCATAAATTTGAGCGTTGAGGTTGCCTCTGATCCAAATCAACTCAGTTCTTCCGCCGATCCAAATACCCGCCCATACCATGATGGTTCCACCACTATAAGGATGGACTTCCTGGCAGGATTTTAATCGCTGTTGGCGTCCAGGGGTTCTCCAGTGTCGTATACGTCTTGTATCCGGTCTCATACCAAAACGAGACTCATCAGAAAAGCACACGAAACGCCATTGTTCTTCTGCCCAATTTCTGTGTTCAAGAGCCCATTGATATCGAATCCTACGATTGTGCATTGCTATAGGTGGTACCCGTAGCGGTCTTCGGGAATGAAGGTTCACTTCATGCAAGCGGTTTCTGACTGTTTGGTCGCTAATTAAGTTCCCTGAAGAGTGATGAAGCCTCACGGCTAACATCATGGCGGTTATTGTTGGAGCTCTTCGAGTTAAGATTTGAATGTATCGGTCTTGTCTCCGTGTGGTGCAGCGATACCGTCCTCCATGGCGCTCAGCCACGGTACCAGTGCTTCGGTAACGTGTCCAAAGTCGACTGATAACACTCTGACTTGTATTCAGAGCTAAAGCCACAGTACGTTGCCGGGAACCAGCTTCTATCATTCCCACGGCTCTGAGCATTTCTTCCCTGCTTAAATGACGTCGCCGCTCCATAATAACGTTGGTTTTAATCAGTAGTAGGGAAACAGTAGCACTAATAATGTCTTCAATGCGTTGTATGTTTTTATAGGGAAAATATTGACAGCTGATTTTCATCTTTTACTCGAATTTGATTCACAGTTCCTGATTCAAATTATGAAATGCACCAAAAAAGATCCATATAAATTTATAAAATCATAAATTTATTACAAAGCCACATCTCAATCTCAAGAAATCCGCATAAAAATGCTTGATCCCTAGACACTTTTGATGTGTGTATTTAAAAGTTCTGACAATTTATAATAACATATTTTTTATGTGGCGATTTGATTTTGATTCCGGCGTAAACATGACTATCACAGATCTCCTAGGATATAAAGGGTTTGGAAGCAGAAAGCGGCCGCCTTAGCCTCGCAGTGAGAGATCAATAAGCTAACAAAAAAAAAACAAGTTAAGTAACAATTAAGTTAGCATTAAGGCTCATTTGTCGCATTATACTACTTTATTTATTTATCTACTTACATCTAGTACTACGGTTAGTACTAGATGTAAGTAGATAAATAAATAAAGTTCTAGATATTTCCATATACTTTTTCGACATCGGCGGGCAATACATGTTAGGTGGTGGGGTCCACATGTCATACGGCTGGTACGGAGGCTTGGCAGCGAGTTGCATGCTGTATGCTGGTGCGCGCTTGACTTTCACCCTCAGCAACGGGTCATGAGCACCAGGCCCGGGTATTTTGACTTTGCCTGCTGGTGGCCAGTTAGGGGCCGTTATCAACCCTCCCGGGATTTTGTGCTGACCTGTGGAATATGCATATTAGGAGATTTAATAGTAATGTTTACTGACTTAAAAAAATAGAATTCTAATTAGTCCGTTTGTTAGATTATCGAAAATTATTGGATACGTAGTTTTTGTTTTATTAAATAAATTAAAATTGACGAAGATAAAACGCGTCAAAGATTTGAGTGGGGGTTTGTGACGTCACTAACCGCTAAAATATGTCATACTATTGTCTTAGAATATGACGTCACGCAAGATTTCAAAGCACTGTATCGTTTTAATTGTTAGCTTACGTGAAAAAAGGAAAAATACGTGTCTAATATTTTTTGGAAATCTATCAGACAGACTAATTAGATTTTTTTATTAACTACCCTATTTATGTGGTTGTATATAATTCTGGAATAAAATGTAAAAGGGAAGTTTCATGAATTGTATAACGGATTACAATTTTATCAGAATTTAGAATTTAACTTCTTCTGCGTGTGCTCGTTTCATTATGGCCACAAAATTTCAACTACTGAGATTTTTCTGCTGGAAAAACCCAAAAACACGAGGACTGACCTGAAAATCGCATCCGAACTTCATGGGATACATAGTACAATGAAGTTTTTTTTTAATGTTAAGAAATAAGGTACCTAATTTGGAATTAATCCCACTAACGTCGAGTAATAGTGCGTTAGCTTTGACTGCCGGTAGGAAATAGGGGTTTAATACTCGGCCGAAGGTGTAGGCCGGTGCACGCTTTATCTTTGAAAACCCGTTTCCTCCTGAAAAAAGAATGAAATGATGATACTATTTAAAAATATTATATTAATTGGGGATCTTGAATGTTAAATGATGTGGTTTAGCGACACAACCTGGGAAATGAACTGCTTAACAAATATGGAATATTTTACAAAACTGAGAGACTAGATTAAACAAAGCATGACTGATGTATGAACAGCATGGAACTGATAAATCTAAGAATTACTACATAGCTTGGGTGCACTGAAAACTCGTTCTTGAAAGAGGAATTCACCATGGGAAGTCAATTTGTAATAAGTTTTTAAATAAGGTGCATACATCATACATACAGGGTGTAAATCAACCCTACACACAGTCGTCAACCAAGCTTTCCGTGCATGAAGCTCACTCCGTGCTGGGAAACAACATTTTTTAATGGGGTCAAAAATCACATTTTACGGTAAAACTCAATGTAGCACTCTTAAAACATTGTGCGTGGACACTTTGAATAGTAAACGGGTTTTGGAGGTAATTTAAGTAAAGTTATAACCTGAAAAACCAGTATTTACAAAAACAGCTGTGCAAAATTTGGAACTTTGACCCCTAAAATCTTTGTAACTAGGTATGGTCTAGAACCAAAAAAATATCGCAGTGGTAGGGAGAACATTGCCTTTCGTTTGCGTTAAGGGTACTTTATATGTATACTACATACAAGAGGGGATAGAATATGAATATCAAGCCTCATTCATGGTAGACTGAAATACGTCTAGAAAATTGAGAGGCAGCCTTTATCTAGACAGAAACGTAATCGTATTCTAAAGGCGACAAAAAGCTTCAACAGCGATAAGGCTTTAGAGACTTAATTATAATTTCCCTATTTTGCCTAGCAACAGATTCTATCAAAATGATAAGATCATTAATAAGATTTATTCTTAGCAAACTGATTTAGCTATCCGGAATTCCTTAGAACTTGGAATCGGGTGGGACGGTTTGAGTTAATGAACTTTACTGTAATTGGTTGGTAAGTTCTCTACGATGTTACGCAATTAACATCACTGACATAATTTGTGAAGAAAATAGAGGCTAGCTAGAGCAGTCGGTTTTACTATAAATGTGTAGCTGTACAAGTCTATGCCTTACTTTTATTTACATTATTTACCGACTATGATAAATATGTATAATACTTGTAATAGTAAAATATGTCATCATCATTTATTATTTCAGCCAAAATACGTCCACTTCTGGACATAGGACTCCTCCAGGTATCGCCACATTGACCAGTCCCGTGCGTCTCGCATCCAGTGGGTCCCGCAACCTTCATCAGGTCATCGGTCCACGTAGTGGGAGGCCTTCCAACGCAACGTCTTCCGGTTTGCAATAAAGTATGTGTAAGTTACAAAAGGGGAAAATAATTATAGGATGTTTATCAATTCATCCACATCACTGTCAATAAGAAAAGAGTCCAAAAGGTTGGCACGTTGGACAATGCTGATTCTTTGTCAAAAAAGAGTCCAGCCCTCTGGACGATCAACAGCTTGGCGATTTTTCGAAATACTGGGTGTTCACTCGGACCCTGGTGTGTTTGAACCCCAAACTACTCAAATACATAACTACCAATTAAGTTTTATATATAAATATAATTCACCTCCTTGAAACAGGTGATACTGCAGCTAATTTGTATAATTACCAACCCGAATAACTTAGGTTCCAAATGGGGTTGGTAAATTATTCACCTCTGTACCATAAACGGCTATTTGTGAAATATCTACCCAAGCCGGTCATTAAACTGTAAGCTTTTAAGCGAATTAGTCCTTCGAATACTAAATGATGAAAATAGTACCCGCACTGTACCCACCTTTGGAAATGAACACATCAGATTTTTCCTACTAATATTATAAACGCGAAAGTTTATATGTATGTATGGATGGATGTTTGTTACTCTTTCACGCAGAAACTACTGAACTGATTTGGATAAAATTTGGTACACAGATAATTTACAACCTGGATTGACACATAGGATAGTTTTTATCCCGATTTTATCTTCCCGTGGGATAATTTTCGAATTGTAGCGGGCAAAGCCGCTGGCAACAGCTAGTTATACTATATTACTAAGGATAAGGCAAAGATTCCATTGGTTATGCTGTTAACAAGTTTTTTTTGTGGGTCAAGCCCACCACACTATTTCCAAACCACTGTAACTCCTATAAGCCAGAATCAACAGTGGCAACCACAAAAAAAGTGCCGAGACAATGAAGCTCGACGAAGTCCGAGAGAAACGATTTAACCGTCTTGGATCCCACAACGAAATTAATTAGAAAATAATAGCGGAGGAGTAGGAAAAACATAATTTCCACTTCTCTCCAAATCAGCAGGACACAGAACAGAACAAAGCCAACAGGCACGCAGGGACTTACAACTGGGATAAGCCCAGTTGCCTGGCTGTTAACAAGTTATGTATCGTGGAATAAAGAACACATAACATAACATCCTATCTATAATCCCCGAAGGGTTAAGTGTACACATTATATATTATATAATAGGTATTATTATATAATACATATATTATTATACATATCATCATCATCATCATCATTTCAGCCGAAAGACGTCCACTGCTGGACATAGGCCTCCCCTAAGTGTCGCCACATTGACCGTTCCCGTGCGTCTTGCATACATATATATTCCACCCATATTTCGCCATTTATGTTTGAGTCCCTGAATAGATTTCTAGGTTATTTAAGCAGTCGTGTAACCTTACCGCATATCTGTGGCAGTTCGTACTGGTTTGGACCAGGTAAGGGTGTATCTTTTGCTATAGGACGCGTCCGAACTGTTGGCTGGACTGGCACCTGTTTCAAAAGCTTTGCTCTGCACTCATATCCAAAAGGCATCCTTTTACCCACTATTAATACCAATCCTGGTAAAAAACCGTTGAGTCTGTTTGATTATATGAATACAACAACAATATTGGCAAACGATGTCAACGTTGAAAATAGTCCTAATATAATGTCAAAAACATTCGATTTTCTCATCAGCCAGCGACATTCCAACGGGTATATACTTAAAAGGAGATTCCAAATCATACCAACGGATGAACGGAATAAAGCGAGCGATAACATTTGAGGATAAAAACGGCACGAACGCAGGAATCAGGAGGGCAAATAAAAACTCAGTGGAATTTCCACGGTCCAGGAAATTGAGCTGCACCGGATATCGTCGCACCGGGGCGACGTGCGACGGAGGAATGGCTTCCGGTCGAGGTGGGCCTCCTTCATTATTCCTCAATTCTCTCACATTTCAATTCTGCAAATACCAACTCAGATTCAAGGTTGTTGCTCTTAATATTTTGAGAGTTATAAAGTTAGACTGCTTCGATATTTAGTGAGTTTTGTTGCATTCCCTTAAAATCGGTGTTTACTGAAATAAATATTGTTTGACCCATCGCTCGTCGCCTCATTCGATATTACTGAAACTATCAGATATTATTCCTACTGTATTTCAATACGCTCTTTCATAGATATCGGATATATTCGATTTACATAATCAAAGCTTATGATAGGTTTCGATTTGTTTGGCTAACTCGCGTTTTATGCAAAATCATTGTTGAGGAAAATTGGAATGACCCCGATCGGTTAAAAACGTTGCAAGGTTTTCTGGCTAGATGGCTAAAGCGAAATTTCTTAGAAGAAAAGGGTACTTTTAGTAAAATATAAACATCAATATATACATGAGTGACATCAATCTGAATGGTTTTAACAGAAAAATAAACTCTTGCGGCCTTATTACAAAAGTGACGGCCGGCATGCGAGATAAACCAAGTCTAAGTTAAACCAAGGTTTAACCACTCTTGTAATAATGCCGTTGGATTCCTGGTAATAGGGCAGACTAGTATGATAAACACTAATTTAGCCAGTAATGTTAAACCTTTCCTATGCAGAAGTCATTATCCCACATAAATGAAGAATCTCAGCCCAGATTCTTCATTTATGTGGAGTTATGATTTCTCCACAGATAACGTAGCGCTTGTTTTTTCGTTTTATTTGTTGCAAAGTCAAACTTCGGCTTTGAGAGATTTCTTGATTTTTAACATTCCAATTTTAATAATCAGCTGCTATTAAATATGCCAAAGATTTTTCATTAGGCGCAAACACTACTATTGGACTTCCTATTAATTAAATTGGTAATACATATCAACATTTTTGCTGGCTTTAAGAACCGAATTCTGGATGCGACTGTTAAACGTGGGTGTTGTTTGTTACCGCAAGATTAGCTAGTATTCAATGTAATTCAATGCTTTAGTAAAAACTATAATATTTGACCGTCCCATAAAAGAATAACTTATCTCTCTTCTAATTTAAAGAACGACCTATCACATGTACATTTGTACGAACTGTAGGGCTATTGCGTATCTTTTAAATGACAGTGGCTAACCTAAAGTGCCTATTAATTACTGTCAAATAGTTCCATTTTGTACTAAACCATAACCAATTTGACAATTAATCCATGGACAATACGATAGCCACTGTCATTTAAAAGATACGCAATAGCCCTGCTGGACAAGAAAAGAGAAAGAGAGAAAAATTAAAACACAGCATGACTTGACGGTGAATAATATGATAATATCAATAAACCTCAGTATACAATGGCGCATCCCATCCATTATTTATTCATGTAAGTAATGGAAAATTAAAAACGGTAACGGGCCAATATGGCGGGTCGTGTGGCATTCATTATTCAAGCCATAGTGCTGGGACATTCGGATCGGGGTTCATAGATCCTGCCATAGTGATGTACGATCTGATTTTATACTTTACACTTTTTTTTTTCTTTACAGCTGGTTGCGATACACCGATTTTTGAAATCGATACATAAGAATACGACAAATGCTTGTAACAGTTGCATATACGCTTGTGGCTTGGTTTGACCTAACTTAACTTTGATCTAGTGGTCGCAAGCGCGGCTGGTGTACATGAGGTCCTAAGTTCGATTCCTAGGTCCATATGATATTATCCATCACAAATTTCTCACCCTTACGGCCTTATTACAAAAGTGGTTAAACCTGGGTTTAACTTAGACTTAGTTTATCTCGCATGCTGTCACTTTCTTTTGAATATTATCGAAGTGAGACCGATGCGAGATAAACCAAGTCTAAGTTGACGGCACGGTTGGTGCAGTGGCTTTAGCAGTTGACTACTGCGCTACGTGTCGCGGGTTCGATCCCCGCACGAAACAAATATTTGTATGGCCTACAGATAATTGTTTTGGGTCTGGGTATTTGTGTATGTGAGTTTTAATGTCTGTGAACGCTCCCACGATACAAGAGAAATACCTAGTGTGGGGCAACTTTTCAAAAAAAAAAAAAGTTAAACCCAGATTTAGCCACTTTTGTAATAAGGCTGACTGAGTCTGGATTTGTACCCGGTTGATGGCAATAGCATAGCTCCCACTATTAAATAGGACTTAAACATAACTGGCGAAATGATGGGTGTTGTCATGGGTACACCCCTGCCTAACCCTCCGGGGAATACAGGCGTGATGTTATGTAGATGTAAAAGTACCAGTAGGTATCAGAATAACATCGTATAGGACGTCTTTATCGCGTGATTAGTCAGTTTGAGAGAATACGAAAGGATTACAAAAGATTTCCTGTAATTTTGCCTAGTCTCTGAGAGGGTCTTATTAAGCCAATATATAATTGCCATTAGAAGTGCTGAACTCTTTGAAGCTGCTAACTATACTCAGAAATATGAGATTATTACAAAGAGCTGGTAAAGAGCTTCTAGGTATTTAGTTGAGTTTCAGGGAATCTAGACGCATTATTTCTTTATTCGCTCGTAAAACAAGGTTCTTGGAATATTGTGGGCTAGGCATTATAAGCTTAATAACATGATAAGACGATTGTGAGTAATCCAAAAATATCCGAATACCATTCATGTATAAATGTTGTGACTCAATGTAGATAATTAAGAATTCCCAAGAAATATCAATATATAAGTACGATGGAATTATAGAGAAGTAAGAACGCAATACTCACTATAAAAACATGTGCAGACATCTAATAGCCGTATTTGTAAACATAAATAAATTGTCGCGTGTCGGTTATTTCATTACATAACTAGAAGGTGTTCGTTAACAAGATCTTATGACATCATACATTATTTACTGGAACACAGTTTCAAGGAATTTCGGAAACAAAGTAAAGAGTATTTTGAACATAAAAGGATCTAAGGAAAACATCTTAATGTAATATGTGTGAGCAAGTATCAAATAGATTTGGTAACGAGAAATTAGACTCTTCACGAAACAGCCACCTGCGGGAATAAAGGTGGGGTTGATAGTCGACTATAAAGGGTGTAAAAGTACCCGTAACGCAAACAAGAGCACTGGTTCTCCCCACCACTGCGATCATTTTTTTTTGCTTTAGACCATACCCCCAGTTACGGAGATATTGGGGGTCAAAGTTCCAAATTATTCGCAGCTGTTTTTGTAAATACTATGCAGTTTTTCAGGTTATAACTTTACTTAAATTACCTCCATGGCCCGTTTACTATTCAACGCTTCCAATAGCACAATGTTTTAAGATGAGTTAGAGCTACATTGAGTTTTACCGTAAAATGTGATTTTTGACCCCGAAAAATAAAGTCGTTTCCCAGCAAAAATTTTTGCGTAGGGAATCTTGGTTTGATGTACAAAATGCTTGGTTGACGTATGTGTGAAGGGTTAATTTACACGCTGTATATAATAAAATCACGCTTGTAATCCTCAAAAGGTTAGGCAGAGATGTACCATAAAAAGCACACACATTTCGACAGTTATGTTTTAGTCCATGTTTAAAGCCTTTGGCCTTCATCCGGGTCTTATATTCAGACCCCGTGGTGGCTATTAAGAAATACTTTATTTATGAACTAGCGGACGTCACGCGGTTTCACCCGCATAGTTCCCGTTCCCCGGGGATAGTGTAGCTCCCCAACGGTGAAAGAATTTTTCAAATCGGTCTAGTAGTTTCGGAGCCTATTCGTTACAAACAAACAAACAAATCTTTCCTCTTTATAATATTAGTGTAGATTCATTAATTTCTAAAGTTTTCATGACCCAAGTAAACAACGCTTTTAGGAGAGCCATAATTAAAATTATAAATGTGAAATTAGAAAAATAATAAGACATTCGAACACGCGTCCTAATTTTTGTGGCTTTTACATCTTCTTGTAAAATTCTTTAGTAGAGAACATCCCGTGTCAAAGAATAAAGTTGTGTTCCAGGAGTGTGCGGCCGCTCTTGTTAGGGAATCTCGCGCTTCATTGCCTTTCGCGCAAGTTGCGGTTCACTAAACTTTATTACATCTTTTGTTTTACGTGGAGCTCCCAACTAGTCAAGACAGAGATAGAATACAGAAATGATATCTATTTACACACACACTAATTATAAAATTCTTTGTGTTTTAAAAGAGTCACAAGGAAAACAATGAGGTAAGGCCGAGTTAAAAATCAATAGAAAAGGTCGACTCAATGCCGCTCGGCTTAAGCTCTCTGAAAAAAGTTGCCAGTTCGAATTGACTTTCCCTGTTCAGGGCCCGAAGTTACAGTATGCTTCAGTTGCTCGTAATACGGCTGACCCATTTCGCCGTCATTGTTGTAAAGGCGTATAGTTTTAATATTCAACGGCGTGCTTCATAATTGCCGAGATAAGTTAATTTTAAGTGAAATTTTATTTTAAAATTTGTAACTAGGTGTTGGTTTTACGTTAATATCAACTAACGTACTTAAATAAAGGGCATGGGCAAAGTTTGGCCCAGCATGAACAAAACTATATAATGTTCCAAAATACTTCTTCTTAACCTTTCGTGAGTCGGAACGTAGATCTACGCGAGACACAAAGGCTTTTTAATTGTGTCTATAGATTCGACATACGAAGTTAATCTTCTTATTTTCTAATCGCGGACTTGTGTACGTGTATATTAAATTCACTAAGTTTTTTTTTGTTTAAATTAAAAATAAGATACTGTTAGCCTACATCATCTGCTGGGCGAAGGTCTTCCATTTTTTTCGATTACAGTGTTGCTTTTTTTAAAACAAATTAGTTGTGAAGAAAAAGTATAGCTACTAGCATTTTTTTTTATTAACAGTACCTGTACTACCATACCGCTATACATTTTCTTCACAACCAGTTCATTAAAAATCAATAATATTATCTCAGAAATAATTAAACGAGGAATGTTCGGCGTAGACGCCTGTTTATGTGATTGCGTAGTGTGCGCACGGTCCAAAGAGGGCAAATCTTCGCCACAGGAAACAATCCGTTCTGCTGAATAATTAAGTATATCCCGAATTACTTTTCTCTTTCTCTTAGTATATCATATTACAAAAAGTTGCTGAGGTTTTGATGTTCCTGCAATAATGTATGTATGTCTAAGGGCACGAAAACTATTGAAAATGGAAGGGAACGATAGTTACAGATTTATTACATTTAGGAAAATACTTATATCTTACTGTGACTGTGATCGACTATAGCTAAATAAAAACTATGATGCTTGAAAGTTTTTAGTCAGAGCATGTAATCGGGGATCGTAAGTCGGACAAAAAAAACTAATTAGTAAGTCAGATAGATTTCCAAAAAATATTGGAGACGTATATTTTCTTTTTTCACATAAACAAAAAATGAAGTCAATACAGTGCTTCGAAAACTCGTAAACTCTTCGAAAACGTCATATGATAGTACATTTTTTACCTACAAATGACGTCACAACCACATCTTATCTTCGTCAATTTTGATTAATTTGATAAAACAAAAAACACGTATCCAATATTTTTCGATAATCTAACTGACGGACTAATTAGAATCATTGTTTTTTGACTCAGTCCGATCCCCTAACATGAGAAGAGAATGATTTCACAGTACACGTGATACCAGTATATAACTGTCCTGCTGCAGGGCTAAGGGCTATCTCTTTATCCGGGTATAGGCTACTAAAATGGCAATCTACGCGAGTGGAGCTGCGAGTTAAAAGCTAGCTCGTTCATAAAACTAGAGCACTGAGTAGGTTGGCGCTGCTCGGCTAAAATCATTGTCGGGCATGTGCAGTTTCTCCTGTTTCTTCTGTTTCACCTAATTAGCTCGTACCTCGCAGCACTATATCATAAGCCTTTCGCGACAGTAGTACTAGGAGCTACACTTATTTCAATGAGGAAAAGAGATGGAGCTCTACAGGACGTCTAGACTATCTCTTTCGCAAACTGAAATAAGATTAAAATAATACGGCTACTCGAGGTATTTCCCGATATAAAGCTGGTTGTCTTGTGTAGTTTTTCTATTGAATTTAGTAGAAGTCATTAACTTTTAATGTGGTAAGTTATTGTAAATAAATTTTCCATTTCTGTATTTTCGCTCTCGTGTGTTTCCTTGTAATATATCCATATTACAAGGAAACACACGAGAAAGAAGGCGAGGGCGTGTAGCCATTAACCGGGCACAAGTCCACTCCACTCCAAATTCCAGGGTGGCTTTTGAGAAAATCCTGATGGAAAAACTCAAAACTTTGCCGGACTTCAGAATCAGCCTGTTTGCTACACGGAAAATAACTGCAAGCTTAGTAATAGGGATGTTTACTGACTAAAAGAAATATGATTCTAATTAGTCCGTCTGTTAGATTATCGAAAAATATTGGATACGTATTTTTTTATCAAATCAATAACAATTGACGAAGATAAAACGCGTCAAAGATTTGAGTGGGGGTTTGTGACGTAACTCACCGTTAAAAAAATTCTTACTCATGTCTTAGAATATGACGTCACATGTGTTTTCGAAGCAATGTATCGTCTTCATTGTTTGCTTACGTGAAAAAAGAAAAAATACATGTCCTCTAATTTTTTAGAAGTCTATTTGGCGGACTAATTAGATTTTTTTTTAACTACCATATTGCGCTTGCAAACATTTGACAAACGAGGCAGTCAAAGACAAACTTCTAATCAAATAGTACATGCACGTGACAAATCTCAGACGCTAATCCTAATCTGCATAGTCCTCATGTGAGTATACCAAGACAATGTTTGGACCATAAACGACAAAGACCTCTGAGTTTGTTACGACTGTTATTTCACAGAATAGTCAGGTACGAAACTTTTAAGAAAATACTCGTAATAATTTTTGTAATAAACCCTCTTTTTGGTCTTCACCGCAGTCGGGTATAAACGTATTTGCTATATAAACATCATTTAATATTTCACACACCTATTTCCTTCGACCCAAGTCCTTAGATTGTAACAGTCCTGTGAAGCAGACAGACGCATTAATGAGGGTCACACACAAATCTGGGAGGTCAACTATCAACCGTGATGCGTGGCGCGTGTGCGTGGCGCGTAATGTACTAGATTAGTGTCAGGTGCCCTGATTGCCTAATTATGCACATTGAGAGGTACAAGTCGTGTCGTAGGCGACTAATTTACGGTGTCGTCAGCGTCTAGGATAAACCCTAATATTAACAGAAATTTTTACACAATTTGACATTTTTTATAGATTTTCTTTTTGACATTTTTATATTATTTCTATTTTTAATTCCATTAATTTAATTATTATGAATTTTGATGTCAATGACCTCTACAAATATTTGTACACCTCCGGGTATAACATGGCGAGCTTGTAATTTTTTATAACAACTATTTATTGTACCTGTGTTATCAAATGATTAAATGATTTATGATTTATGAACAGATGTACCGTTATGGATTACGCAAACAGATGTCGTGTGGTGCAGTCTTGGTTGAATTTGAAACATAACTCCGTAGAGATTTCAAATATTTTATCCATTGTCAGCTGACACTTTACTGTCATGTTTCACGTCATCATTAGCTGTAAACTGGGTGTAAATTTTCATAACATTGAATAAAAATCAAAAACCATGTTGTCTTATAAACTTGTGCACGGCTTTAGGGCATCACTAGTTACCACAAGGAACAAAGGGAGAACTGCTACCGATCCTGTTCAGCAACTATTTCTAAATAAATTAAGAGAGTACAGGGAAAAGAGCCCTGATGACGAGCTCCTTGAACCCAGCCCTGCTATACTAAAGGAATTGCAGAAAGAAATGGACAAACTTAGTAAGAATTATGGGGGTGGACCAGGGGTCGACATGACAGCGTTTCCAACATTCAAGTTTGCAGAAGCCAAACTCGACCCTATTGATGAAGCCCTTCCTGACAAAGATTCTATAGATAAGAAGAAGAAGAAATGATAGCTTTTTCGTTTCACCGATATTTATGCTAGATAATAATCTTTTAATAAATTACATATTGCCGATTGATGTTTGTTAATTGCAGATTTAGATTTCAGGTTTTTTAACGGTTTCATGTTCATAAAACAAACCAATTTTATGTTCTTGTTTCTGCTTAATACCATGTTTATCCAGCAATACACAGCTAGTATAGCATAGGTACTGGTATTCAGATGTATCTGGTTAGACTTGAAGCCGATCCTAACATACATACACATACATTAACTCACGCCCTTGTCCCATGTGGGTGGCAGAAACCACAGAACGCCACTTGCGTTCCTTACATACTCCTTTTGCCTCGTCCACATTCATACATCTGGTCATACACGTACGCCGGTTACGAGTACTACGCACCTGTCCTTTCTGAAGAACGGCACCAATAAGATCAGTGTTAATAAACCTTTTGTTAATCGACTTACATTCATCCTCTCCACATGACCGAACCACCTTAGCATACTCTTTTAAATTTTTGTTACTACATCTTTTAAACCGCAACGTTCTCGTATAACTTCATTCCTCAATTTATCATTCAGAGTTACACCACACATTCTGTGCAAGGAACGCATTTCCACAGCATTAATCCTACTTTCATGCTTCGATTGCCACACAACATTCACTGCCATACTTATCACACCATTGTGAACAGCCAGCCGACCCACTTTTGACATCGACTGGATGGTCACCACCGCATGCATAGCACCGTTTACTTTATTTCCCGCGTTTCGTTTTTTTTTGCGTGTTTCCTGCGATCCTAACATGTTGGAAAAAGCAGGCAACAGCTGGAAAAGGCGGATGATGCAAGCCAGACAGATGATGATGACTATGTTTACCCAGAATTAGGTGGATGCACGTTTGCTCTCAATTGTAACGCACAAGACGAATAGGGATGTTTACTGACTTAAAAAAAAGTGATTCTAATTAGTCCGTCTCTTAGATTATCGAAAAATATTGGATACATATTTTTTGTTTTATCAAATCAATAAAAATTGACGAAGATAAAACGCATCAAAGATTTGAGTGGGGGTTTGTGACGTCACTGACCGGTAAAAAATGCCTTTCTAATGTCTTAGAATATGACGTCACACGAGTTTTCAAAGCACTGTATCGTCTTCATTGTTTGTTTACGTGAAAAAAAAAATACGTGTACAATATTTTTTGGAAATCTATCTGACGGACTAATTAGATTTTTTTTATTGTGCTGATGGTTGTATTGAATAGTAGAGGGGTTCTAGAGTTTTAAAAGTAGGTAAAAGAACATTGAAAACTTTAATTTAGTTGAAAAAGTTTGATGAAATTCGTTCTAACTTTCAATAACTCAACTAGGAGGTACATAATACTTAAGTAGGAGGTTCCCAGGCAATGGTTTAGAATAAAGATAGCAATGGCGGGAATAACAAGTCTCTTTTGGTTTCATCAAGGATGTTTTTGCAGCCTTGGTTTCAGTAGGTCAGGATTGGGTTACTAGCGTTTAGATAGTGTCACTGCTACATCAAGTTTAATACTATGTTAATAACCAATCGCCATTTATTGCAGTCCCGAGCAGTAATTAAACGAAAACTAAACTTATTGGGGTTTTCGTGAGAACATGTCAAAGTAATTTACCCTTGGCCTAAATGAGGTTGTAGTATCTAAATATAATAAATTTTATTACTTACCTGAAACTTTTCAATAAAACCTTAAGTGCTGGGGTTTGATTATACTGGACTCTTGCGGTCGGACGAAGTAAAGATGTAAGAACACTAAGAAGAATTGTTCAATTGGGTAAAAGTTAATCATTATTAACTTTTACCAATTGAACAATTCCGAATAAAATTTAAGAAAATATCAGAAGCTGTATTTGAAGCCATTAAATTGCTCTGAACAGGTTTTTTGTTAAGAATGTTTAGGGTAGTGAAAACACGTGTAAATACATGAATGTGTGATGTTCGATTTTTCTATTAATTTTTAATTCTCAGGCACGACTTGGGTGCCCATCGGGGCTGCGGGATGTTGTAAGAGATACCGCGGCCTTGAAATATAGGGCTAAGAAGGAACATGGGTAGTTTTTAGTCAGTAGAAGTCTGACACTCCCTTTCGCTCTGCCCAAGAGTGGGAAGGGTTATTTGATGATTTCCAAGCCGCAATAAAAATTAAAAAATACACGACCTGGGGATCAAACTGTCACCATTCACTGTCACTGTTTTTGCACGGTTAATGGCAATAGAGTCCTGTTATATGAGTCTTAAACATAACTTGCGAAACGTGGACGGTGTACAATAAGGTACCTACACTTCTGCTTAACCTAAACAAGCGTGATGTTGAATAAAACTTGTTAAAAGTATGCAAGAAAACATACTACAAGATTTTCCTCACATATCGATGTTATGAACAATAACGAACCCTAATTTAGTTGAGAGCATCAAAACTTGGGAGGGTAACCGACCAAAGAATTCCTTGCAGGAGGCTCCAAGACTCTTGTAATATAAGTTTATCTGGTGACACTGAGGTATCTTTATTACCTGCCTTCGCAAGTACTTGCGTAACTTGGAAGAAGACATAAAAGTTACAGTCGAACAAAATATTTGGAGTTTTTAATCCCGCTGAGTAATTCCGTGGTCCAATTAACGTTTTGTACGAGTATTTAAGGGGTCCCGTCGGGGCTGCGGTATGTTCAAAAGAGATACCGCGGCCTCGACACAGGACAACTCATTAGAAGTCTGACACTCCCTACCACTCTGCCCAGCGGGAGAAGCCCATGATTCCCCCCCCCCCCAAATATGGAATTCTGAAATCTGATCAGTGTTCGTATCCGCAAAGTAAGAAGGAAAAGCGCTATTATTGAGAAACGTTAATGTTAGCGGGATTAGTTTTACTTCAACCGTTTGTGACGCTTGCATCGCCTCGTCTGCAAAACTTAGTAAAAACAAACAAAGTTATGATTATAAACGGTGAGATAATATTAAGTAGGCAAGTAGGCACCTACAAGTATTCAGCTACATCCGGTTAAACTACCAAGGACTTGAACGCAATGACTAGGTAATAATATATTTTATATCTAAACTAAAGAAAGAAAGAATCTATAAGAATTAATCTAAAGAGTGTAATAATACAAATTAATCATCGTTCCCTTAAGCCGCTTCAATGCCCCTCAGTTTCTCTGGGTCATTAACTGCCCCTGGGTCAACAACGGGGTATTCTCTTCTACTTTGAGAACGACTGGTCACAAAGAATGCTTCCAATTTGTCAGAAAAGTAGAAACAAGTCGAATACGAATTCAGTTGTAAAGTTCCTTATAATTTGAACGTATGTTTATTCGGTAACATCTAGGTAAGCAATTACGCTAAGTGAACAGAAAAACACCATGTACGGTTCGTAATTAGAACAGAATTGCTATTTCTTCTGCTTTGTGTAAATTGAATCCCTACCGTTGCGTAGGTATCCCGGCCTCGGCTCTGTGATCCGAATAAACAAGTATCCACTATGTACAACTGTATGTTTATTTATTGTTATTTATCGTAGCCGTGGTAGGTAGGATAAATGTTTAGTCTTGGCTACAGATTTTAGTCAAGGAGCAAAACAATTTAAATCAAAAGTTTTAAAAACCTGTAGTTCCTGGCACCGTTGGCAACCTGTAGTCCCACAATACTCATAAAGTACACAGGCGTGCATCAGCGAGAATAACAATACAACTTTCTGGTGTTCAAGTTTTTTAATCGCCCGATCATAAAACTCCTCGAGAACTCTTTAAGTTTCCCATCAACTTCTGCTCACGTTTTCCAACACGTTGGAACAATCTCGCTAAGGTTTTCAGCCAGTTTATCGTGGTAGGTTGTTTATTAAGACGCGGGTATGCTCCTCCACGTAGCTCCCTGAAGATCGAAGGTATTAACAGTAGAGCGGCACATCATCTAATTAATTACGTGCACAGACTGGAGGTTGCTGTAACACGTACTAACACAACTTATTCTCAGAATCAAGATAGTTTTCTGGCGAAGATTACGAGTAATTGATCTGGGTTGAAGACAGCTGGGAAGTTATTGCCTCAAGTGGAGATTCTGCCAACGTGAAGGTGTCTTCGGAGTTGGAAAGGACTGTGGCATAAGTTAAGTAAATGCCTAGCTAACTGAATAATTTATTTTGTATGGGAAACCATTGAAAGAAGTCCCTGGCTCCTGAGTTACATAGCCTACCTCTGGAGTCAGAGTTTTAAATATTTCTGTAATCCAGTTATGCCAGTAAATCATTTATTTAAATACTCGATTAAATAGCTGTGACCGATAATTTAATTAGGTTGGCCTGGTTCATCTATTAAATCATTGTTTTTTTATTAAGTAGATATTAGAGATATGTATATTCCTAAATAAAAATAGGTAAATTAAATTCCTTTAAGGATTATAAACACGGAACAGATTACCGACGTAAAAAATAAAGCATTTTTGTTGTAATATAATTTCATCAGATGGAAAAGGGTATCCCCATTTTCCATATTTTGACGAAAACGAGTTACGGCGTAATTATAATGAAATTACGGGTAAACTTCAGAAGAATACTGTTCCAGTCATTTTTTAAGGAAAATTCTTTTAACTCTGCATGACAGGATTAACCTACTTTACAATTTGAAAAAAAAATTAGTAAAATAAAATCCTCGGCTGGTTTCTACAGATTCAGTGATTTATTTCCCTGAAAAAAATACGGAACAGTGCAGTGGTACAAACTTCTAGTTCAAAGTTCCCGAGGATAGAAACCTACCTAAAGCCACGACTTTGGCCACGTGAAAAGTTTTCAATTAACCTGTGAACTCTTTGCAAGTGACCTATGTTCGTTTTCTATGTACCAGCCTTGGGGAGTTTCATCACTTATTTGATTCTTTCGTAAAATCGAAAGACTCTAAGTAAAAACGAAAAACGTTACCATCTCAAACCTGTGTGCAAGACAGATTTTAATTGAAATAATAACAAACATCGTAAAAAATATGCTTAGAATAGATTAGAAAATGTCTTAAAATTACTATTAGCTATTTCGGAAACAGGGAATAGTACTTTCCGAACTTATATCAAACGATGTTTTGCTATACACTTTTGAAGGAATAAACTAGTAAAACGGTAAGATATTAAGTCTGATGTAATTTGCTTATTATTTCGCGGTTTGATTTTAACAGGTTGAAGGAGAAACAAAGGTATGAAGCTAACAGTCCTAACAGTGTCCTAAACAGCATCCCAGGAAAAATATAAAATTAAAATATTATTGAATTGTGAACACATATAAATGTTAATTTGTTCATAAAAGTAAATATTTGTTTAAAATAATCATGTTTATAGTATTCTATTTATACACCCAATTAGACGTAAATTAAAATGACAAGATACAAAAAACACCACTGACTGGTGTTTTTTTTTTAATTTCCTATATTTTAAACAATCTGGTCTTAGTGGAAGGTTTTCTTTTTAGCCCTTTGATGAGGAAAAATAAGAAAAATGTACGCGTGCGAAATACTGTGCATGTCGAACCTAATCGTAGTGCAATAAGAGCCAGTTTTAGAGGAAGTGTATTGAGTACAATAATATGTGGGATGGAATATAATTTTGTCTAACAAAAGTTTAAGTATATTTAAAACGACATACATAGAAACAAAGTAGTGTAGATAAATAAAGTAGTGTTAAACATAGCACCTAAGTGTTCTAATCAAGAGCATGTAACCGCGCCAGGCGATCATCAGGCATACGGCTTTGAATATTCAACAGAGCAATTACTAGTTAAATCTCTGGTGTCTTGCTGAATTCTACCACTACTACCGGTTGCGGGATATTTATGGTATTTGTATTCTTGAAGGAACTGTTACTATGTAGTGAAGCGCTATAGAAATTCCTTAAAGAAAGAATTCTGAAAGAAAATATCCTTCAAACAGAATATAAGCTAAAAAAAAAGGGAAATGGTTGGTACCTCACAAGTTACTTTTAAACAAGTCGTCTATACAGGGTGTAAATCAACCCTTCACACATACGTTAACCAAGCATTCTGTACATCAAACTAATTACCCCTACGCAAAAAAAAATGCTGAGAAAAGAACTTTTTTTTTGGGGGTCAAAAATTAAATTTTACGGTAAAACTCAATGTTGCACTCTTAAAACATTGTGCTAGTGGATGCTTAGGAGCATGGAGGCTATTTAGGTAAAGTTACAACCAGAAAAAATAGTATTTACAAAAACAGCTGTGCAAAATTTGGAACTTTGACCCCCAATATCTCCGTAACTAGGGGGTTCCCAGGTATGGTCTAGGACAAAAAAATGAACGCAGTGGTGGGGTGAACAAGTGCCCTTCGTTTGCGTTAAGGGTACTTTTACACCCTTTAGATATCAGTGGTTTCTTCTTGGAAATGAGGTAAATTTATTCACGTCATCATCTGCCAAGCCTTTTCCCAACTATGTTGGAGTAGATTTCCCGTCTAACAGGATGCAGCTAAATACCAGTATTTTTTAAACCACTGCTTATCTGACCTCCACAGCTCATTTAGTATTGGGTAACATGACTATGAATATATAAGATACTAGCCGACGTCACGCGGTTTCACCCGCGTAGTTCCCGTTTCCGTGGGAATACAGGGATAAAAAGTAGCCTATGTCACCCGGGGATAGTGTAGCTTTCCAAATGTGAAAGAATTTTTCAAATCGGTCCAGTAGTTTCGGAGCCTATTCGTTGCAAACAAGCAAACAAACAAACAAATCTTTCCTCTTTATAATATAAGTATAGATAAGATAATTTAATGCGATATGGATAACGTTGTAAGTTGCACACTGATGTAGTGTTGTACAATTATTTGTTAACCATTTATAGTGGCAATTTGTTAATTTCCCCAACAAATGACACCCTTCGGTATGGCTGGTTGTCAGACTTCCTGGCCACTGATTACCTGTAGCGACTGTCAAAGATCTTAACATACATTTTATTTACACGTGGAGAGGACAAAACTAACCCAAAATTTATTTATAGGCACGTGTTATGGAGACATGTCTCGGTACCAAAAACCGTAATAACAGCTCGACACATCACCACAACATACACCCACACTTAATTATCCATAACTTTATTAATAAGCGGCGAAACAGGCTTACCATCGAAGATGTAGTGAGCTCTCTAATCACCATGGTAACGGATATAATACCGTCTAATTCGCGTATCCCAGTGTAAACACGTAGTCGAGATATTAGTGAGAGCGCCGAGCCAACTTCCGACGAGATAATCCTTCTGTTAATATTCACTGTCGGTTGCTACTCCCAGGATTCGATGTGTGGAATCAGAGGCACTACATGAGTACTCAGAGTGTAAACGGGCTCTTCACGATGTCGTCTACTAAGCATTTTGTTTATCAAAATTAATTAAGTAACTCTTCGCTAAAATTTTGGCAAGGAATCTACTTTTTTCGGTGGAAAAAATCACGGTTTATGCTAGGACTCTTTATCATCATCATCATCAGCCATAAGACGTCCACTGCTGGACAAAGGCCTTCTCCATAGAACGCCATACAGAACGGCAGCCTGCTTTTTGCATCCACCAGTTGCCCGCAACTCTCACGATGTCGTCGGTCCACCTGGTGGGAGGCCTACCAACGCTGCGTCTTCCGGTTCGTGGTCGCACTTGAGAACCTTTCTTCCCCATCGGTCGTCGGTTCTTCGAGCGATGTGGCCTGCCCATTGCCACTTCAACTTGCATACTCTGAGAGCTATGTCGTTGTATGTATGGACTCTATATGATGCACTTAAATTTATTTTTATATAACAACACAACTATTCTTTAACTCCTCTTTTAATTTGGAGGGTGTGAAATCATCAAATGACTCCTACCGCTCTGGGCAGAGCGGTAGGGAGTGTCAGACTTCTACTTACTAAAAACCACCCATGTTTCTTCTTAGTGCCGAGGCCGCGGTATCTCTTTCGAACAACCCGAAGCTTTAATACTTTCCCTGAAAGGTAGATTTTAGGGTTCTGTAGCCAACAAGCTGTGGCGCGCCTAGGAGCAAGCAATACAGCAAGCCCTTAAGAACAAGCAGACTGTTTTGTTTTGGTTTTTAATAACGGCTGTTTTATTTTCGCGCTTTAAATATACCTTAATAAAAAAATAAAAAAGTGGTGAATGACACTTTTCGTATTTCCTATTTAATATTCCGTCACAATTTAAGAACAATTTCAATATATCAAACTGTCAGCATAAAGTATGTAAGAGTGGTACATCCAGTTAGATTGGAAGCTAGCCCATCGTAGTTGAGTCAAGGTTCAGCAGGCAGGGAGGTACTGCAACTAAAAAGTAAAAACCGGGCAAGTGCATGTCTGACCACGCACAATGTAAACCTACATTTCCGTAGTTGCCCATCAAAATATGTGAACTTAAACTAATTAACCACCTTGCCTACCTGCCTCCGAGCGATGATTTTTATTGTAAAAAATAAAACTAACTTACATTTACAGTTTTATAAGTTGGTCGACTATTACTCGTAAAAGCCTTCTTAGCTGTGACAGTTTTTCTTTTATTTTCGTTATATATGCTACTACCATGATTTTTTTCACACGCCCATGCACAACCCGTATAAATACAGGTGGTGTTTGCCAGACTTTTAACCAAAATTTGCATTTTAAACCTTAGTAGTTTACAAACGATCTTTAATCGAAAAACTGTATCAGCAAACTCGCAATGTTTTTTAAAGAGCTATGCAATACACCCCACACAACGGAACCCGCGAGAAAAAAAAATCATCTCCACTTTATTGTGTACTGGAGACACTAAAAAAAAAAATCAAATTCCAGCTTTCTAGTACTAAGAGTCTTTGAGATATAGTGCGGACGGATGGACAGACACGACTACGGGACCCTAATAACTGAACTGACTTCTAAACATACTCGTATTCTACTATTAGCAAAAAACGAAAAGGAATGATTTACAGTTTACTCGTAATTGAATATGAAAAAATAATGAACCTAAAAGGAAACGAGGAACGGCAAGCATTTAAGTATCGGATGTTTGCTTGAATAACTGCAAATGACGAAACCGTTTGATAGCGTTAACCATTGAGTTTTTATGATAATCTGCATGGTTTTGTAAGTTGTCGTGTTAAGTGTAGAAATAAGGATGTTTACTGACTTAAAAAAATGTGATTCTAATTAGTCCGTCTGTTAGATTAACGAAAAAAAATGGATACGTATTTTTTGTTTGATCAAATCAATAAAAATTGACAAAGATAAAACGCATCAAAGATCTGAGTGGGGGTTGGTGACGTCACTGACCGCTAAAAATTGTCATACTAATATCTTAAGGTATGACGTCACACGAGTTTTCAAAGCACTGTATCGTCTTCATTGTTTGTTTACGTGAAAAAAGAAAAAATACGTGTCCAATATTTTTTGGTAATCTATATGACGGACTAATCATTTTTTTTTTGTTAACTACCAAATTATCTTCAAGTACTTTTTTTAAAACGTTGCTCACTAAAAACATATCGTGGGTGTGTTTACAAACACACAAACTCTCATACACAAACAGCCAGACCCGGAACCACTATCTGTACGCAATACAAATATCAAATTCCGTGCGGGTATCGAATCCGCGACACGCAGCGAGTGATTGACTGCTAATCAGTAGCACTGCGCCCACCGTACCGTCAAATAATCATACGTTCTTGCCATCCGGTAATGAATTAAATCAATTAACGCTGTTACCTGCCAGGTTGTGTATCGTAATTGTTGCAACATATCATACTGATATGCAAAGTAATCGTTATTGCATTACCGCTACAAACGAGTGCATATCATTAGGAACACGTGAATAAATGAAAATTACTACTTTGCGGAGAATATGCACATATAGCCCACGGTACGTTGCAGCGGCTGCGCGGCAAAATTTGGCGGCAATGGTGGGTACTCGAACTGGGTGGCTTGGCGGTAAAGTGTTGCTATAGGCTCTATGCCACGTAGATAATAGAGGTAGAGACTTTTGCCACCTGAGTGTTGCCACTCTGGCTTCGCAACTACGCTATAAAAGTAATAAAATCCCAGGTTTTACTATGGGATCAAAGCCGAACTCCACAAACCCTAGTCGCAACGCTTTCACACCTGACTTTTTTTTATATGGCCACTCACAGTTTAACTCGATAAGGTTCGATTACTGCTCAAACGCGGACCATCCAGTGGTCACCTCAAATGAATTTGAAGCCTCCAACCCGGGCTTACAAACCAGAAAGGTTAAATGAAAGTTCACTAAGGGTGGCACCCTTAGTGAACTTTCATTCTTTGCCACAACAGGGGGTTCTGTTGTAGCAAAGTCCCCCTCTTCGAGGAGTGGCTTGAGAGGTTCCACGGTACCCCCACCTTCCGTCTGACGCAGGTCCTAACCGGACACGCTTGTTTCGGGAGGCACTTGCATCGAATCAGGCGGGAGGAACGTCCGGATGATACCATTTCGAGGATCGGCCGTCGGCTACGTGATGTCTTCCGGCCAACGTAGGCGCGGGCCTGTGGATGGTGAGTGGCTAGCTCGCCGTCCGTCCGTCTTATGATGACGACAGGCCGTATCGACAGCACGTTCGTGTTCCACGCGCACCTCAAAGAGGTTTCAACAACATGGAAGGGCCGACGCCCGTCGGGGCTGCGGGTTGTTGGAAAGAAGTACCACGGCGTCGTCACAAATGGCTAAGAAGGTACATGGGTGGTTTTAGTGAGTAGAAGTCTGACACTCCGACACTCCCTACCGGTCTGCCCAGAGCACAGAGTCATCGCACCGAGTACATTGGCTCTTACTGACACCTTCACGGTCCTTTTGCACCCGGCTATGAAGTTGTTTTTTTAGTTTTTTAACTACTTTTTTTATTTCCAACTTTTTAGTTCTTTTGTGTTTGTTCTTTCGTTGGTCGCGTAAAATTCTTCGTATATGATTTAACCTTTGAGTTTGTTTATCGGATGTGTGACTTTGAATTTCTTTTAAACATATAAGTGCCATTTATTTTTGTAATCTCCTGTTAAAACCCTTAATTTTGATACCCTACTCGATGGAAATGAATTTTTATTATTTTTAAATCCTCAATTTTGTGTCAATGTGCTCTACCCATTGCCACTTAAGTCTGGCGATTCTTCGGGCTACGTCGGTAAACTTGTGGATGCGGATGTCCTCATTTCTGGTTCGATCACGCAAGGAAACTCCCAGCATAGCCCGGAGAGGGCTATGCTTTGGGTGATTTTGACCTTTCTGATGAGGCCCATTGTGAGCGACCACGTTCCGGTCCCGAATGTAAGCCTCGCGCCATCAAGACGAATCTAAAGACGTATATTTTATTCAAATCCCTTCATCCGTTTAGGAGTTATGAGGGAACAAAGAGACAGACATACATACATACACGCTAAACACATAACCCTCCTTTTGGGCTTCGCCGCAGTCGGGTAAAAATAAGCTACCGGTAAAAAACTGTAAAAGAACTGTATCTACTTTATTTATTACTTGAATTCTTTTCACCGCTGCGTGGTCTGACAACTTAATTATATGTAGTTCCAATACATGTCTGTAAATAATTAGAAATCGGTTTACTTGGCACAAGGTATCTTGTCAGTCAAGTTAGTGCGTGCGTAACCGTTTGACTGATTCTTGGTAATTTTTACTAGAGTATATAGTAACATTATCGGAAATTATAATAAGTTTATTTGAATCATGGTGATTTAGGTTAAGTTAACATGGATAAACCAGAGACAGTGGATCGAGTGAAGTTTACAATAAATGGGAGAAATTACAACGGTAAGTCGTACGTTACTAATTTTTGAAAAAAAGACAGACCCTTTTAGTGATGTACTCGTATCTGGAACAGTGAAAAGTCGGTTGCTCTTAAAAATATGAATCTTTTAGAATATTTTTGTTCAGACTGTTTGCTTATAAAAAAATAGTTTGTTAATTTATTTTGTTTATTCTAAGTTTTTTTTATTCCAAATAAAAAAAATATCTAAATTTTCAGCGGGCGGCGAGTTCACTTCGGAGCTGACATTAAACGAGTACATCCGTCGTTATGCTGAGCTCCGTGGAACTAAGTACATGTGTCGTGAAGGTGGCTGCGGAGCCTGCGTGGTCAATGTTCGAGCGCACACCCCAGGCACTAAGGAGATCACCAGCTTCTCTATTAATTCTGTAAGATCCAAATTTAACTTGATAAGATGATATTTATTAAGGCATGTTTAGAATTAAAGTGATTCAGTTGATTTTGCGTCAGGATGATCTACTCGGTGCCTCAATTAATGTGGTCTATTCTATGCTCAATTGACCGCTCACTTTTTTATGAAGTAGCACATGTAATATATTTACCGTTGGAATCCCAAATACAAAGATCAAAGTCTCATTTAAAAAATAAAGTAAGGAAATACATTTAATTGAAGTGGACACAATATAAAAAAAGCTGGCGAAGTGCAAGTTGGACTTCCACATACAGGGATCTGTAACATTGTACTAGATATTGAGAGATTTCCCATGTTATTTTAGCACCATAGACTTCTTATTTAGGTTATCCTGTAATTTATAAGTGTTGAACTAATTTCTTTTATAAGGGTTCTGCTTTTTTCCTTTGAGGTACGGAACCCTAAAAATAAAAACTTTGGACCTGAATTAGTGTGGTTACTTCTGAAACATTTGGTGAATTAATAGTACATTGTTATCCAAGGGGTGAAAGTTTCGGCGGCGGCGACCTCGGCGGCGGCGACCTCTCGCGCCCGGCCCTGGTGCAAGCCATGGTCCGGGGCGAGGAGGAATGGGACGCCGTCGCCTCCTTCTGCGAAGCAGTGATGCTGGCGAAGGAGGTGGCGGAACGCGAGAGGGAGAGAACCTCTCGTCCCAGCCGCCGCGGGAGGCGCTCCGGGCGTCGGGGGTCCCGCGATGACCTCCGGCCACCGTAGACGCGGGCCTGTGGACGGTGAGTGATGGGCTAACTCGCCGTCCGTCCGTCTCACGACGAAAACAGGCCGTGTCGACGGCGCGTTCGTGTTCCACGCGCGCCTCAAAGAGATATCAGCAACATGGGAGGGGCCCGAAAGGGCCGACGCCTGTCGGGGCCGCGGGTAGTCCAACGGTTATCGCGGCCTCGACATAGAGGGCGAAGAAGGAACATGGGTGGTTTTTAGTCAGTAGAAGTCTGACACTCCCTTTCGCTCTGCCCAAGAGCGGGAGGGGCTATTCGATGATTTTAGACCCACCAAAAAAAAAAAAAGGGGTGAAAGTTGGTCCCGTCGGGGCTCCGGGCTCCCGTCGGGGCTGCGGGTTGTTCATAACTTACCGCGGCCTCGACATATAGGGCTAAGAAGGAACATGGGTGGTTTTTAGTCAGTAGAAGTTTGATACTCCTTTCACTCTGCCTAAACCATCAAATTAGCCCTCCCGGGTTATTTTATCGAGTCCCGAATCGGGGTTTGGCTGCCCGTAACGTAGCGAGGGATTAAATAAGAAATTTACCCGAGGTAAACACTACTTTTTATTACGAATACGAGAAAACTAAAATAAAAACATAAATTATTAGCTAAAGGAACAATGAGTGTTGTCGGATTATGGCTTTCCCGCGTATATTGTTTTTTTCTGTCCTCTGGTCGTCCTGCTATACAGCCAGTATTTTTCATGTTCATTATTAAAAATATGCAAAGATTTTGCCGAAATATATGTTATTTTAGAGAAATAGTAAGATTCTCTCTAGGGATGAAAAGTAGTACTTTCAACCTGCTTCGCAGGCATGTTATGACCTACTTTCAGGGTATGAGTAATGAAAAAACTTTTTCTTTTCCTTTTAAGTGCCTTGTTGCTATCATGTCCTGCGACGGATGGGACATAACAACCATTGAAGGCATCGGTAACAGGAAAATCGGTTACAACATCATACAAAAACGGCTCAACCATTTCTTTGGATCACAATGTGGCTACTGCAGTCCGGGATTTGTGATGAGCATGTACAGGTAATTGAATTAGCTGAAAATCATTTACAGGTTGATTGTACGGTCAAGCGCCTAATGCACTTCTCCGGACGCGGTTTTAACCGCACCAAAGTTAATGTGTATTCGGTGCTTTTGCTATAAATTTTTCAAAACAATATTCGACATTACAATGATAATTCGGGAGTAGCTAACCAATAGCACTTGTTCGGTTGATTTTGTAAAAATTCGTTCAACGTTTTGCCTTAAAAAATCTGCACAATTTGCACTCAATTTAATTTCAAACGCGATGCAATATTATATACTGATGACAGTGAATAAGATTCCAATATTTCAGTCTTGTACAGAGCAGTGACCACCATCTAACAAAAGCAGAAATAGAAAACTCTTTTGGCAGCAACCTGTGTAGATGTACCGGCTACCGCCCCATACACAAATTAGACTTGTAGTGAAATTGAATGTTAACAAAAACTGAAGGCGTTACAGTTCTCAGTTCTTTTGCATAATCGCGCGTGAGAGCGAGCTCGCACGCAACATTGTTACTTACTGGACACAAGAACATTCTGAAGATAGTAAACTATATTTCAATATTTCCAGTCTCGTACAGGGCAGTGACCACCATTTAACAGAAGCAGAAATAGAAAACTCTTTGGGTAGTAACCTGTGTAGATGTACCGGCTACCGTCCCATTCTAGAAGCATTCAAATCTCTAGCCGTCGACCCAGACGCGAATACATTAAACAAGATAAAGGATATTGAAGATATATCCGAGCAAATATGTCCGAAATCCGGTAAAACGTGTGGCGGCGCTTGTGGGATCAATGAGGACTGGTGTTTAGTAAATATGGACCATATAAGTGCTCCAGGTTTGCCTAAGAAAATATATCTCGCCGATGGAAGGCTGTGGGTAACTGTTGTGGATGTAAGATCAATATTTACTGCTTTAGACGAGGTTGGCTATGATTCTTACATGTTGGTCGCTGGTAATACTGCTAAAGGTAATTTGATATCATTTAACTTTGTGATAAATTAATATGAAGTTATTGCAACACTTTACGTATGCTTTAAAACACTTGTACACAAATCACTTATGAAAATATTGATACAAATTATGTGCATTTTAAGACAGCTTTTTATGTAGGTATGTCCTAAAAAACCTATATGATATTCCAGGTGTTCGTCCAATATTATTTTACCCGAAGCTGTTAATAGACATAAGCGATGTGAAGGAGCTGGCCACACATTACTTGGATATAAACTTGGTCCTCGGAGCCAACATGACGTTGACTGATACCATGTGCTTATTCAAAGAGTTATGTGTATCTAATGAGGACTTCTGGTATTTAGGTATACTTTACGATCACTTGGAACGAGTGGCTCATATACCTGTGAGAAATGTAAGGAGGCAAATTTGTTTTAATATTTCACGGAGATTAGATTTTTAACTTAAAGTTGACGAACTATGGAGTTTTTTTCTTATTCAAGCTTATCATTATAAAATATAAATTATATTATAATAAATCATTTTAATTTTTTACTGTGACATATTTTTTTTTATTGCTTTTCAGATTGGAACTCTAGCTGGTAATTTGGCTCTGAAAAATTCAGATCCAAGTTTTCAATCGGATATATTTCTTTTATTGGACTGTGTAGGGGCTACTGTTACTCTAGGTATGACTATACTTATTACAAAAAAAAATGTGGATGATACAAAACTGTTCATGTGGATAACTTTTTTGACGCTCTTTCACTATTTTACCCGTTTGTTCATTTTATTATTTTGTAACAATAAAATGAACAAACGGGACGTATCAAACTACTCGAGACGTATAAAACAAAAACTTAAAATGTTTTTTTCTAGTTGATCGTGATATGAGAACGACGGAAATGAAATTGCCTGAATTCTTAACAACGAATCTTAGAGGGAAAGTAATGACTCAGATCAAACTACGCCCACTCTCGCGACACTATGAACTAGTTACGTATAAGGTGGGTGACGTGTATTGTGTGTTTGTAGGTGTTTTGCACGCTTGGCGGAATAGAATAGGTATGTGGGCAAGGCTCAACGAGTGGCCAGGCTGAGTCTTAACGAGTGGGTACTGTTTGGCAGACCTAGGTCCGGCTGTATGTATGAGGTGATGCAAGAGAGCAGAAAAGTGTTAAGCTGAAAAGTGAAACAGCCCTGTGAACATTACTTATTAACTTAATATATTTAAAGGTGTTCCAATAAACCGAGTAGAACAGTTTAAATATTTAGGGCGTCTACTTTCCAAGGACATGGGCATGTTGACATGGACTCGGAGCGGAGGGCACTGTCGGAGTGAGCCACCATGATAGCCCGCAGGTTTTCGCGGTGTACGACGGGTGTGAAGGTCACGCTTTTTAGTGCGTACTGCACATCCCTTTATACTCGTACGTATAGCCTGTGGGTTGAATATAGTGAAAGGGCATACAGTTCCCTTCGCGTCTAGTACAACAACGCATTCCCGGCGATGTTGGGGATGCCCCGTTTCTGTAGCGCATCAGGAATGTTCGCGATGGCACGCACTGATTGTTTCCACGCTACGATGCCTAAGCGGTGCGCATACCTGGTGCACCGGGTGTGGGCCAGCCCCATTGCTATCCTGGCAAGGATCGGCAACAGGCTGGACTGCCCTTATTTTCGGCATTGCTGTGGCACGGGAACAGCAACATGCCGTTGTTGCTGTTGTAGTGTCGATTAAAAAATTGAAATGATTATATTCATTTCATTTATTTGTATGACTTATTAATGTATATATGTTAATGAATAACTTAAAATTTAATTGTATGTTTGTGTATTAGTATTTCACCTGACAAAATACTGCTCAGTTCCTTATTCAGGCGGCCAAAGAAGCGCTCCCACAACCATTGTTTCATGTCGGCAATATTCATACCTAATGCTTCCGACATATCCAAATACTTGTAGGTTTCTGTTGACGAGGGGATCTAAGATGTATGGAGTCTGAGAGTTGCGTTCCCACAGATTCCATAATCTCCCCTCGCTTCAAATGCATGATTGCACATTTGTCCATACTTAATTCCATTCTGATGCTACTACTGAAAGCTGCAACTAATGAATCTATTGAAGGTAACAGAATTACCTTCAATAGATTCATCAGTTGCAAATTATCTGGGGCAAAAGGCTTCAGATCATCCATGTAAAGAAGGTGAGATATGACCTGACCACCTGTCCTCAACTGATAGCCTAGACCTGAACTCTCCAGCAGTGTGCTAGGGGGGTTCAATGCTAGACAAAATCACAATGGACTCTGACTAACACCCTGGAATATACCCCGATCTTTCGACATTCTGTATAGCGAAGGACTGTTCTCCAGTTCTCCATTCATGACATTAGGAAGGTACGCAGAGTTGCATATACTTTTTACAACTCCAGCGCTCTCATGAGGCACTGAGTCATAGGCCTTCTTATAATTTATTCAACATGTAGACAGATCCCTTCGGGAGCGGCGAACCCTATGGTTGTTGGTCATATCAATATAATTAATAAAATAAATAATAATAATGAGGAGCAGCTCCTTAGTACCTACCACGGGACCGGTTCCTACATCCATTTGATAGGCAGATATGATAGAGTTACTTTCAATATGTTAGTTGATTTTAACTCTCGAAATGTATAAAAGAACTTTATAGACCGTTGGTTAGCAAGTGATTGGTCTATAACTTTTGCTTCCGCAGTACTACCTTATTTATGAAGCAGGTGGGTAATTCCTGTCATCAAGAACTGGGGCAGACAGTGGGACGCCAAGCAAGCGTGCGATCTTTGGAAACACTTGATCCAGAAGTTGTACAGTCCGTCTAGCTCTGGATATTTCCAGTTAGATGATGATTCTGTGTGCACCGCTGCACTCACCGCTTGTACCGACGAATACGGCTTGCTCATAAACAGATTTTCTGCTTCAGGAAGTCGATGCACTCTGTGAAGCGGGACAAATAATCTGGAAAACTTCAATCTGTTCCTAAGAACGCCCGTTTCACAATGCGTATCACTCTAGGGTGAGTATTGCCTTCCCTGAAGCAGATTAACTTGCCGATGAGTGCTCTAGCCTGACCGATACGCCACTCATTCCTGCACTGCCAGGCTGGAACAACTTTGGTCGAGGAGCTCAGTCGTTGTTATGAAATTTAACGTGAGCTACACGACAAGCCGCTACAGCTGCACAATACAAGATATAGGGTATCGAAGAGGTCTTTGTTTTTGTCAAAACCATTTGAAAATTGTGAATCTTCTAATTATTATATTTTCCTTCTACAATATTTTTATATCTGTTATGTGTAGGTATGTGACCCAATCATGTTCGAGCAAGTTATATTTAATTATTTTTTTTTAGTTTCGATCGATGTATAGTATTAACTAATTTATGAACATAAGAATGTCTGGTTTCAAATATAAAACTTGTCCATAATACTAATCACATCATGTAGCAATATAAGAATATTTTTTGTTATCAACTGATATTTTCCCATTTAAACATTCTAACAGCTATAAACGTTTTACTTATAAAGTATCTTAAGCAAAAACGTTTATAGCAAAAATAAAGAAATCGTGTCCTTTTAGATTACGCCGAGGGAACAAAATTCTCAGGCGTATGTAAATTCAGGCTTTCTTCTGAAATTCGACCCTCATACACATTTTATAGAAGAAGCTTCCATTGTGTATGGTAATATCAACCCATCATTTACCCACGCTTATGACACGGAGAGGTTTCTGATTGGTCGTGACATATTCAACAATCATACTTTACAATCGGCTCTGCACGTCTTGGGGAAAGAAATTAATCCTGATGTTCGACCACCATATCCACCGCCGTTTACCCGGAAAAAAATTGCATTGGGTCTGTTTTATAAGGTTAGTACATCTTCTAGCTACTACGCAACTGTTTGCAAATTAAAATAACATCCACATCAACCTCATTTTTTTCTAGCTTTCTAGTTAGTAAATTATTAAATATGATTTTTTGGCTTGATAGTTTTCTTTCACATTAAGATAAAACATATCATGCTTACCCTCTCATAATCATTGACCTTTCTCTTTGTTGTGATAGACTAAATAATAAACAATTATTTAATAGTGACTTTCTTCGCAGTGTATTATCAAACTCTGTCCAAAAGACATATTGAATCCCATATACAAGTCTGGAGCTACCACATCGAGTGACGATAGACCCCCAGTTAGTCGCAGCTATCAAGAATATGACACAGACCAGAAAGACTTCCCTATAACACAATCGCTGTTGAAGAAAGAAGGAATTATTCAATGTGCGGGCGAAGCTGTCTACAGTGATGACACACCAGCAATCAAAAATGAAGTTTTTGCGGCACTAGTGCTCTCCACTGTAGCAAAAGCAGATATAGAGAGTATTGATAGCTCTGAGGTTATGGTAAATACACGTACTACTCCGACTTAATGTGTTGTTTTGCATCATAAGTAAACAAAGTAAACATATATCATCTATATTTTAAACGTTTCAGAAAGTTGACGGTGTATTAGCGGTGTTGACTTCCGTGGACATACCAGGTGTAAACAGTATAGTTCGAGCAGATTTCACGATAATGTTTGAGAATGAAGAATTATTGGCTAGCAATAAAATAATATATTACAATCAGCCAGTGGCTATTGTCGTTGCTGTTACTCAAGTATTAGCCGATAAGATGGCGTGTTTAGTAAAAGTAAATTATAAGAATGTTCCGAATAAGCCTGTTGTTTTTACAATTGAAGATGCAATACACGCACCAAAAGAGGATAATAGGCTTGTCCCTTATCCAGGTATCGTACCAATAGCTAGAGGAGCTAATATTACAAAAGTTATCAATGGAACTTTTATTAGTCCACGTCAGTATCACCATATGATGGAATTGCATACAACTCTTTCGAAACCAGTTGATGAAGGTTTAGAAGTGATATCGTCAACTCAGTATATGGACATAACGCAAGCAGCAATTGCACAGCTTCTGAAAATACCTGAGAGTTTGTAAGAAAACAAAATTATTTATTTTTAAAATTCACCAATTACTATGTACATCTATACAATAAGCGTGTTCTTGATTTCAGAATTATAGTGAAAACAAGGAGATGTGGAGGTGGGTTTGGTTGTAAAATTAGCCGGCATAATTTTGTAGCGTGTGCAACGGCGTTAGTTGCATATAAACTTAATAAACCATGTAGATTGGCTATGCCGATGCATAGTATTACACGAGCAATAGGAAAAAGACCAAACACCAGACTTGATTACGAGGTATGAATTACGAATTGGACTACAGAAAAAAAAGATTTTTATGTGTTTTTATAATCTGATATTTTTATTCTGCTTATTATTTTTAAGGTTGGGGTAGACAACAGAGGTGAAATCCAATATATGGACGCCGTATTTTATGTGAATGATGGTATTTCCAGCAACGAAAATGAAAATTCGTATGCTACAGATTCCATAAAAAACTGTTATGATTCTAGTAGATGGAAATGTGATTCATTCGGCGTTATTACAGATGCTCCATCGAACGTATTTATGAGGGCTCCTGGTAAGTTAGGAAAGAATTAAAAAAAAATTACCTAGTATTAGGTGGTAACAATATAAGGAATGACGCGTTACTTATTATTTCAGGAGGCTTGGAGGGAATTTCAGGAATAGAGCACATAATGGACCATATAGCTGAAGAACTAAATACAGACCCGGTAGAAGTTCGCATGGCCAACTATCGTCGAGAAGACAATGATTTACCAACCTTAGTTCCCATGTTTTTAGAGAGAATAAACTTTAAAGAACGACAGGAGCGCATAAAAGAGTTTAATAACCTGAATAGATGGAAGAAACGCGGAATAAAGCTAAACAATATGGCCTTTCCAACGCAATACCTTGGCAATTATGGAGCTCTTGTCTCTGTTTACCATGGTGACGGAAGTGTGGTCATAAATATTGGTGGTATTGAGATCGGACAAGGAATATTCACTAAAATGGCACAAGTGGCTGCTTCCGAGTTCAATGTCCCAGTTGAGATTGTGTCAGTCATACCCTGTCATAACTTTGCAACTCCAAATTCTTTTACGACTGCTTCCAGTATAACAAGTGAATGTTGTGCCTATTGTGTGATCAGATGTTGTGACCAAATTAAAGCAAGACTGGCGCCCTTTAGAATAGCTAGGCCTACTGCTTCATGGCGAGAAATCGTATTTGAAGCTGACGCTCAGGGGGTATCGCTACAAGCCAATTATTTGACAAGTCCAAATGATCCAAGATTGGTGAATTACTCTATATTTGGTATTGCTGTAACCGAGGTTGAGGTAGACATTTTAACTGGTAGTAAATGGATTGTTCGAGCAGATATATTGGAAGACGCTGGTCGTACCATTAATCCAGCCATAGATGTGGGCCAGGTGAGATATATAGTTTAAATTTTGGTTAGTCGAACGTTGGGAAGTAATAAAATTATCTTGGTGCAAAATGTTACACTGTGTTTAATTTTTGAAGGTGGAAGGAGCATTTATAATGGCTGCGTCTTTGTGGATGATGGAAGATACGGTTTACAACGAGCATACTGGAGAGTTGTATAGTGATCGAACGTGGACTTATAAAATAGTAGGGTCAAAAGATATCCCGTTTGATTTTCGTGTTTATTTTAGAAGAAAAAGGCCGAATCCTGTTGGTATTTTGGGATCTAAAGGTAATAAATTGTTGTAACATAACTACTTAATGGTCCATAATTTTTAAACTTGCTTATATTTAATTTTCTCTTTTTTAGCTACTGGTGAACCTCCATGTTGCCTGAGTTATGTTCTAGTCGAGTCGTTGAGAGATGCCATAGAAGCCTCTCGAAAGGACAGTGGGCGCGATACAAGTTATGTTTGTTTGAGTAAGTATCATTGCTTTTTTCTTATTCAGCTCACTGTCTCTTTTGTGCTTGTCAATTGTTTGTATTTTCTTTAGCTTGGTTGGATTCTCAATGTTATAATTGCTATCTCTAATAGACCGGGAGATGGTGACACAAAACACTTGGTCATGGCGGTTCTTCAGGGGTCTAATTACGCAATGACAAAAATGAAAATTATGGTCATAGCGGTGGTACCGGCGGCCAAATTGCGTGGGCTTTAATCGAACATGTCCGATAAATAACGAGTGTCGAACGATTTGTTCTACAAAAATGCTTGTATTTTCTGATAGTCGATAAAAAAAAGTAGGCGGTAGTGTAATGCCATACTTATCCGGTGTGACTTACAGCCCGCCATACCGACGAAATAAATTAATTAAAAAAAAAAACAATTAAACCATTTGTACCAGGCTAATTTTTGCGCAGATAATCGTCGTCGAGTAGCCATTCACGAAAATCACCTTGCCATACTTATCCAACAGTTCCCAATGGCCGCCATACCACCCCACCACAAAGGAGTATTTTTTAATTTTTTGCTAAACGATTTATACCAGTACTGCATTTGGATTTTTGGAAAGTATTTGATAAAATATGACCGTTAATATATTTCCCATACGTCTAGTAGGGGGAAAAGATGCTGCCATACTTGAAAAACTTATTTATTCGATACGTTTTGAAAATACGACTTTAAAATACGTAAAACCATTTTTTACATCATGAAATTATAGTATTTTCTTCTTTGGATGTAATTCGACTTCAAAAAATATATTCCAGATAGTAACCATGGGGCGGACGACTGTCGGACTCAAGACAAAATATTAAAAAAAAAAATTTTTTTGACGATTTGTACCAGCGCTATGACCATAATTTTCGTTTTTGTCATTGCGTAATTAGACTCATGTAGAACCGCCATACTGGTACAAATGACGTGAATGAAGTATTTTGTGTCATCATCTCCCGGTCTATAAACCAAAGAATAATCCGTGTAATTACTAATTTAGATTAGATAACTAATTTATTATAATTATTGTTGCAGACGTTCCAGTTAATCTTGAAAGTATTATTGAAGCAGCTGATGTAAAAGTAGAAGAATTTCTTCTTTATTAAGATGATATGAATGGAATGTTACGATACATTAACACTCGCATTATATTCGGTAGTTATTTTTTAATTTTTTTGGATGAGAACATTAATCCTTGTACGTAACTGTTTAAGGATCAACTTTCGTACTTGATTTTGAAAATGGTTACATGTGGGTGAATATTTAAATAAAACATTTCTTGGTATTTTAAATTGATAGAATATAACTAATCATTTATCCGTTATCATTCTTTAAAAATAATCATTAAAACAATGATCTTCACAATAAGTAATAATATCAGCTGTATCTACCTCTCTCGCGTCCGGCCCTGGTGCAAGCCATGGTCCGGGGCGAGGAGGGATGGGACGACGTCGCCTCCTTCTGCGAAGCAGTGATACTAGCGAAGGAGGTGGCGTCCCAGCCGCTGTGGGAGGTGCTTCGGGCGTCGGGGGCCACGTGATGGCTTCCGGCCACCGTAGACGCGGGCCTGTAGATGGTGAGTGATGGACTAGCTCGCCGTCCGTCCGTCTTCTGACGACGACAGGCCATGTCGACGGTGCGTTCGTATTCCACGCGCGCCTCAAAGAAATGTCAGCAACATGGGAGGGGCCCGTTAGGGCCGACGCCCGTCGGGGCTGCGGGATGTTGTAAGAGATACCGCGGCCTCGACATAAAGGGCTAAGAAGGAACATGGGAGGTTTTTAGTCAGTAGAAGTCTGACACTCCTCTCCCTCGCTCTTGGGCAGAGTTCGCTCTGCCCAAGAGCGGGAGGGGTTATTTGATGATTTTCAACCCGGCAAAAAAAAAAAAAAGCTAAGTATCTACCTCAACGTTTATACCTAATATAACTACGAGTGATATGTATGATTCTCTTTGTTGTTCGTAAATCCATTGCTTGTACTACTAGTTATTTGATTACGTGGACGGGCTCGGCGCCGGGGCGGACATAACCGAGTTTATAGCTTAGTTAAATAACAACCCTACTAAGTAACCCCTTGCCTATAGTTTTTTATTAACGTTATTCGTTGCCTAATCTTAAAATTATATCGTGTAGGTTTATTTTTGTTTATTGTATTGTTAAAGTGTTTACTTTGTATAATTTGTATAACTTTCTTGTTATCTTAATCTTTGGTGGTCAATAAATATATGGTTTATGAATCTAGCGCAATTTGTTTCCTAAATTAGGTACCTACGTAGGCAGCGGGATGTTGTAAGAGATACCGCGGCCTCAACATAAAGGGCTGAGAAGGAACATGGGTGGTTTTTAGTCAGTAGAAGTCTGACAATCCCTTTTGATCTGCCCAAGAGCGGGAGGGGTTATTTGATGATTTCCCACCACAAAAAAAGTAGGCAGCTAACCATATTCCAAACCATACTTATTTATGTTGTTTTTCTTTATATATCCCTTAAAACAGAGCATCAGGTACTCATCAGAATTAACTTGACGCATCAATTTGTTAATAGCTTAATTAATATCAAATTTTACGTAAATTCTTTACCTTCTACGGAAGCTGTCAAATACTTCTACCATTTCACGATTAGCAGTTATGTACTCTTCCCTAAAGAATTTAAAGTGTATATTCCAATGTCAGGGAGCGAACGCATTCCGTTATTAAAGAATATCTCGCTACTTAGTCTGGGAAGGGTCAACGCCAGCCACCGGCAGGTGTCACCCACACCGGAACATTATGTCATGAATCGTGCAATTCCTTTCAAAATTAATAAAAATATATTTTTCTGGGTTTTCATTTATTTCTTGGCACTGTCGAAAGTGGTCGCTTGTTGAATGAACATCTCTACTGGCAACTTACCTATTCGTTTATTATTTGTACTTACATTAAACCGACGCTCACCTTCCTTGGGGGTAGGCAGAAACCTCAGAATGGCAGTACTACAGACTATGCTTACATATTTCTGTCGCCTCGTCCACATTTTGAAAACATCTGGTGAAACACGCACGTCGGTCGCGAGTATTACGCACCTGTACCTCTACCATGAGTTTACACAGCCAAATCTCGCAAGCGTCTACGTAAATTATTTGTATGAAATATCGTACAGCGCCTCTAGCGGTCACGAAAAGAATTACTATCCGTAACATGAGCACTATAGATGACGATAGGTTAAAAACCTAACGTAAACTATTCTATAGTTACTAACGTTTTTCAGCTGTCACCATACAAAACGGTACCATGAGTCACTAATTTCACTAAACCTATCGAATAATTCGCTTACTATAGTGGTTACGTAGCTCACTAGCATTTTGGCGTGTGAAACATATGTTTACAACAAAATTATGTACGTTTTTGAGTCTAATGCAGTCAAAATAATGTCAGCAAAGCTTATTTGGTATGAAATATATCAGTGGCCGCTGAATTTGAAGACCAACGACGTGAATAACGTGAATTTCGAGAAATGATTTTCCGAAATGAGAATTCATGTTAGACACCAATTGCAAAATATAAATGAATGAAAGTTTATTATAATAACATTATAGACTCTTTAAAGAATACTTTAAAGGTTTGTGCATATGTATGAATAATGTTACGGATTTGATGTCAACACAACGAGTTTCATTAGAACTAAAGGTACCATGCAGTTCTCTCTAAACAAAACACAATAATTTTGAAGAAAGTTGAAACATACCTTTTATGAATATACCAACAATTGAAACTGAGGCACAGGGTCCTCATTGTTTTAAATAGTCTGTTTGAATCTACTAATGTAAACTGTTAAACAACACAACACAGCTCTGTGACACAAGGTCAACAACGAGATTACAAATTGAATACACGACAGTGACATATTATAAGGAATAAAAATTCAAAAACCACTAAATACTATAAGTAGTCTAATAACCGTCAACTTTTCTATTTTGTCGGTTTATTTGTGTATATATCGATCTCTCCTCATAATAGTAGGAAAGAAAGAAACAAAAAATGAGTAGAGTGAAGTTAGCTAGACGACACAATCTATCGAGCTTACATTAGCGCCTGCGTAAGACTCCGTAAATCTCATGGTGCAAGCATTATCGAAATCTATTTGATACACGTTAGCACGCTAGCGAGTACAACGTTAGCGAGTAAGTTTTCTATGACAACTCATGGTAGAGCTACTGTACTCTCCAGTCGGTAATTAATATTATTCAAACAATAAGGTAGTTAACAAAAAAAAAAAAAATGAATCTGTCAGATAGATTTCCAAAAAATATTTGACAGATATTTTTTTTCACGTAAACAAACAATGAAGACGATACAGTGCTTTGAAAACTCATGTAACGTCATATTCTTAGATATTGGTATGACATTTTCAGCGGTCAGTGACGTCACAAGCCCCCACTCAAATCTTTGACGCATTTTATCTTCGTCAATTTTTATTGATTTCATAAAACAAAAAATACGTATCCATTATTTTTGTATAATCTAACAGACGGACTAATTATAATCATATTTTTTTTTAAGTCAGTAAACATCCGTATGGAGATGTGATAAAATAATTGTTAAACCTACGACTCAACTACATTGCCGTGGATTGGAATGCGAGGGATTTTTTTGTAAAAAAATATTACAAAGCATTATAAACTTTATTTCAATAGCGTAAGGCACAAACTGCATAAGAGTTACCAACTACGAGAATTTCCGAGAATGTGGGAAAATTCTCCGGAAGACACGCAACTAGTTTTCTGACTCGTAATATAAACTAAGCCTTAGGCAACCCACAACTTACATAAACGCTAACACAAAGTTGAAGCGAAATCTGTCAATATTAATATAACCCTGTAACTAAAGTAGCTCCGCTAGTTTATAGAGGTGGCTCAAGTCATCTTGATGGGTGTAGGTAGCGTAGTGTTTGTGTAGTGATTGAAGTTGACGCCCAAGACAATGGTGTTAGGTATCATTTTGCATCAAAGCCCAGGGGGTGAGAGTTCGACCAGGGGAGCCAGCGTAGCGGAAAATAGCCTGCGCGGTATAACGTGCAGCCAATGCCGTCGGCTACGGACTAAGTCTCGATTACGTGCTATATTTATGATAGGCTGCGAGACGGGAATATTTATTTTGTGGTGAGTTTATGTAGGTATCGTTAAGTGTTAAATAGAAACCCACGTGGCGTTTGAATTAAACACATGCTTTTATATATAAGTCGGATCGTAATCCTGATCATTAACCTTTAATCACATAATAACTAAATAAAGAGCTATTAGATCTGGTCGCGAAACTACAACTTTTGCTACCATTGCAAGTCGTACCAACCTTGGTAGCACCGCACCCATCAACCGTATAATGAGGAACTATAATAGGATTGCTGCACGAACCAGTAGCATCGACATCTTTTCTAACCCCTTCCGTCAATACCGTATGAAGCTTTTAACCAGATCGGAGTCTCAAGATGTATGACGCTGGGTTCTTAATTAATTGCATCCACTTTCATCGTCTTCTTTACAGTTGTTTAAATTAAAAAAAAATGAATTATCTGAAAACCCATTTATATTACTAACTTTATTTTGATTTTGTAACTTTATTTTTTAATGTAACCTTAATTATTTTTTGTTGTCGTACTTGCCCTTTATTTTTCTGTGAGTGCTGTGCACTTCTGTAAGTGACGAATTCACTATGTTTGAAACTGTTTGTGATGTAATCTTATGTATGTTCTTAGTGAGTAAGTCGTTGAAGTGCCATAAATATAAATAAATAAATAAATAAATAACTCACAGACAAAAATTTGCAAAGACGAAACCAATTTACCAGTTAGTCAGTTTATCAAAAACTAAGCTGAAACTCAGGACCGAAGCTGAAGGTTCGTTACAGCTTTTCTATATTGATGACATGACGAAATGGTGACATATTATATATCTAAAATTAATAACATACATTGTAAAGTAAAGTAAACTTCAGGGGGTCTAAAATGGCCACTTTACAGGGTGTCTAAAATGGCCGCTTTAGCAGAATCGTTATATGAATCATTAAAATTATTTAAATAGACTTTATAGTTAAAGACATAAAGTCCATTTTAAGAATTTAAAATTTTAACGTGATTCATACTAAGATTCTGTGTGGATTCTGATAAAGCGGCCATTTTAGACCCGCAGATCATAATATGGATCATAATATGAATTGCGTTAAAATTCGTAAAATGAACTATTCCTAACCATTACCATTGTGATAATTTTACGAATTTTAACGCAATTTATATTATTATGATATGTTAAAGTGGCCATTTAGACCCCCGCCTTTCCGCTTTAGGGAATCCTGACACGTCAAGTAAGTCATAGTCATTATTTATGTAAATATTTAATATTCTGATTATCAAATACTATGAGTATGCGTTAATTAAGGGAGTTAATAAAACCTCATAATATGTCAACTCTATTTAAACTTTTGTATTTAACGTGTAAGTTTCTTAACGTTCTAATACAAAAACAAATAAAACCGATTTCTTCAGGAACTCAAGCAAGAAAATCAATTTCGTTCACTTACACCGCGTCACTAACGCCTCGAAGAAAATTAGTACAAATGGACTCAATAAAGTGGAACAAATAAATACGTTTCCCAGCCGTTGGTCATTTGTTCAGGACGTGCGTACGAGCATATCTATCTACGAGTAGATAGACTGGATTGCCAATTTGTTCTGTGTCACCTTTATTATGTTAGGATTTTAGCGCAGTAGTCTCATCTAGTAGAAATATTGTAATTAATAATAATAAAAATAAAGTCTTTATTGACAAATAATTATTCACAAAAATCGCGAAATTCCTGTATCACAAGAGCCAATTAATCAATTGATCCAATCCAAATGATCTGGTAGTAGCTTTAGATTCCAGATTTATGCCTATAAAATCCCAAAACTTTTTTTTTTTTTTTTTTGGTGGGTGTAAAATCATCGAATAACCCCGACGATAGAAGATTGTAAAAGTAGAACATGGTTTCGGTAGCCTAGTCGGAAAGAGGTAACAATAATAGGGAAAAGTGAAGTAACCTTTTCGAAAGAAACATGTAAAGCATGTACTTCTTCCTCGCATCATAGTCCGTGGATACATCAAGAAATGTAATAAAAACTTAGAAGTATAATTTGTGTTTCAACTATAAGAGCTAAAGCTCGCGTTTTCGTCAAATTTGTCGACGGGAATAGGTACGCGCAGTAACGAGCAGGCGACTGCGGCGTCGTTCCGCGACTAACAATTATTCATTCCAACAGCCTGTCAACAATTTCACACCCTAGGTACTGTATTTCACTAGGTTTTTCCCACAGCTTCGCTCGTGGTGTGGTCGGAAATTTTCTCACGGGAACGTTTCAAATGTAGCCTATGATACTCGGGGATAATACAGCTTTCCATTAGTGCAAAGCTGTATTATCGCCTAAAAGCAGTTCCGGAGATTACCCACGATTCCACGACTGCTCAAAAAAAGAGTGTTTGTAATATTAGTATAGATGTAGACAGAGAAAGGGCGTAGGTATATCCATTGGAAACATTTGTAGGGATATGTCAGTTTTTCAAGATTAACATTAGTAACCTGTCTGAAACACTAGGCTGTCTGCTATTTAATATTGAATATTTCACTGACAACCATCTGTCTGTATAAGAAAATGTATTATTGTATAACAAGACAAGATGAATCAATACGGTACGTAAGGTAGGTAAGGTGTCCCGTCAGGGGCTGCGGGATGTTGTAAGTCAGTTCAGCGAGAGTATGTAACATTATAACCTTGTTTAAAGTAAAATTTGGCCATTTATTCATCTTTCGTGAAATGATCTTTTCGTTTTATTTCTGTATTTCGGGTTCTGTAGTGGAAAATTTAATGATGATACTAACTTGACAAACCTTGAGCATAAGGTGGATTCATTTAATATTATACAGGGTGTTTGGAAGGGAGCTGTACATACGCCTAGGGTAGAAACTAGGGATAGTCTGCTACCTACCCCCGCCCATTATATTGACCTTGGCCTCAAGGTTTTTTTTTAATTTAAAATTATTTCTTTACCTTACTACGGTACTTCAGGCCCCATAACTTTTCTTCTCCACAATTTTCTGGTGTAAAATAATTTTTTGCAGGACCCTAAGACTCTAACGATTAAAACAAGACCATTAGCCGACCGGTCCCATGGATAGATTTTGAGCTACAGGTAGTTTTAGTCAAAAAGTCAAATAAAAAATAATAATAAATTAAAAAAAAACCTTGAGGCCAAGGTCAATATAATGGGCGGGGGTAGGTAGCAGACTATCCCTAGTTTCTACCCTAGGCGTATGTACAGCTCCCTTCCAAACACCCTGTATAGTGCGTTGTTCGAATAAATGTACCTACCTCAGTTTTTACCCAGGCTCCACATTTTACCCAGGCTTTCTTTATATAATTGTAAAAAATATAGACTGTTGAACGATTAAACAAAGAAAAACTTTTATATTAGTCAACAAGAACTCCAACAAACAACATTAATAATAAAGAAAAAAGAAAATATTAAGAAATATATCTCAAGAAATGACAATGAAAGCTTGAGCAGGAGTGCTAGTGTAGTATCCATTCAAAATGATATAAAATATTGTCATTTGACATCAACATTAAAAATTAAACCTAAAAAGCTCAAAAGTATGACAAAATAATTTTAGCATGGTACTGTAACATTTAAAACAAATGTTACACAGGTGGTATTCTAATAGCTAAAGTGATACCACGGACAGATACGAATAAAAAATTTGCGACTACGATGTTAGTCCGATAAAGAAATTTGTATATTCCCCGACAATCGTCCTCATATATATTATTTCCGTGATCGTCCTAATTTAAAATAAATTCTTCAATTCTCACATCAGCTGCTTCTACAATACTTTCCAGATTAACTGGAACTTCTGTAACAAAAATTGTATATTTAGACACTCTAAATAGCTCAACCTAACACACCTTTATACCAAATATATAAATTATATCTAAGTTGTCTGTTGATTGCATTTCATTAATTAATGAGTTTGAAGTAAGACCGCACCGAATTAAATAAAAGTGTAATTTAGGTGAGAGTCTGTCTTGTCTCCTTCCTTAATTGAAAAACTACGACTGAGTTATGCTTTTATAGCTTTTAAGACAATTAATTTATATCCGGAGGATGTTACGTTTTATTCAAGGTGTCGACAAAGTCATCGTTGTTAATGTGAAACACCTTTATGAACTTAACACCACATTACTTACCACATTCTAGGATAATTATTAGTATTATTTTACTTTATGTAGTTTCCTAACCCAAGAATAATTCACAACTTACTCAAATTAAGATAACTTGTATCGTGCCCGCGGTCTCTTTGGGAGGCTTCTATGGCATCTCTCAAAGATTCGACAACAACGTATCCAAGGCAACACGGAGGTTCACCAGTAGCTGCAGAGAAAAAAACATGTTAAGAAACTAGATATGCATGAATATATTACACATTTTTAAAATAGACTTGTAACTACAATCAATATATGTACTTAGGTTACACAAAACACGACGCTTACATTTTCTTGAAGTTATTTTATTAGGTAGTTGTACCACGGCACACCCTCATTTTGCATTTAGAGTTATAATATAAAAGAGGACGAGACTAATACCATCAACCAACCGCAAATCTGAAGCTCATCCGAGCTACTACTAAGAAGCTCATAATAGAAAAATCGAACGGCATTTTTCCCAGTCTGGAAATCGAATCCCAAACCTCAAGCTCAGCGAACGGGGCTAATATGTATTTCTGCTTTTATTTTACCTTTAGCTCCCAAAATACCAACTGGATTGGGTTTCTTCCGTCTCAAATAAACACGGAAATCATAAGGTATGTCTTTAGCACCAAATATCTTGTAATTCCAAGTACGATCACTATACAATTCTCCAGTAATCTCGTTATAAACTGTGTTTTCCATCGTCCACAATGAAGTCGCCATTATAAATGCCCCTTCAACCTATGTAAATTATCAAAATAAAATATAAACACAAATAATTTATTTTCTTCAAGTTTGTACAACATAACTAGGTAGTGATAAAAGTGCCTTTTAAAGCATGTAAATGCCTGAATTAGGATACTCCACTCTTCCGTAACTTAAAACTTAATGTACACACAAGAGTTATGCAAGTATTTACTATTTCAAATTAAAATTAATATAATTCGAAGAAAAAAAAAAAAATGACAACAAAACATGTATTACACAGACAAGTTAACAAATACCGTAAAACATATCTTACCTGGCCGACTTCAATGGCTGGATTAATGGTACGACCAGCATCCTCAAATATATCTGCTCTAACAATCCATTTACTACCAGTTAAAATGTCCACTTCAACCTCGGTTACAGCAATACCAAATATCGAGTAATTCACCGATTTTGGATCATTTGGACTCGTGAAATAATTGGCTTGTAACGATACTCCCTGAGCGTCAGCTTCAAATACAATTTCTCGCCATGAAGCAGTAGGTATTTCTGCTTTAAAGGGCGCCAGTCTTGCTTTAATTTGGTCACAACATTTGATTACGCAGTAGGCACAATTTTCACTAGCTAAACTGGAATTTGTCGCAAAACAATTTGGCGTTGCGTAGTTTATAGAAGGTATGACTGATACAGTCTCAACTGGGACATTGAGCTCATAAGCTGCTACTTGCACCATTTTAGTAAATATTCCTTGTCCGATCTCAATACCACCAATATTTATGATTACACTTCCGTCACCATGGTATATAGACACTAGAGCTCCATAATTACCAAGGTATTGCGATGGAAAGGCCATATTGTTCATCTTTATCCCGCGCTTTTTCCATCGATTTTGATTATTGAACTGTTTTACACGCTCTTGGCGCTCTTTAAAGTTTATTCTCTCCAGAAACATGGGAACTAAGGTTGGCAAATCATTGTCTTCTCGGCGATAGTTGGCAATGCGAACTTGCACAGGGTCTATGTTCAGGACCGCGGATATGTTATCCATAATATGCTCAATGCCTGAAATTCCTTCTAAACCACCTAAAAGAAACAATCTGGGATCATTACATAGGCATCTTCATTATTTTTTAATAAAATTGACATTTTTAGGGTTCCGTATCCATATTTAATGTTCAAACGTACCGGGGGCTCTGCAAAAAGCGTTCGATGGAGCATCTGTAATGACACCAAAAGAATCGCACTTCCATCTCCGGTGATCATAACAGTTCTTTAAAGAATTTGTAGAATATGGGTTCTCATTTTCATTACGGGAATGGCCATCGTTCACGTAAAATACAGCGTCCATATATTGGATTTCACCCGTAGCATCCACTCCAACCTTATGTAAAATAATGACGATTCATTAAAACATCTGTTTAGAAAGACCTAAAACATTATATTTTCATTAATAAATTAATATTTTGTCTTTCGTACCTCGTAATCTAATCTGCTATTTGCTCTTTTTCCAATAGCACGTGTAATACTATGCATTGACATAGACATTCTACACGGCTTGTTTATTTTTTTTGCAACCAAAGCCGTTGCACATGCTGCAAAACTGTGTCTGCTAACTCTAGAACCGAAAGCACCACCACATCTTCTTGTTTTTACTATTATTCTGAAATTAACAAAATATTTCTGAAAATATTAATATAGGAAGTTGTTTGGATACTCATTTAATTTTAAATATGTGGTTTCTTACAAACTCTCAGGCATTTTTAGAAGCTGTGCAATAGCTGCTTGTGTAGCGTCTATGAACTGAGTTGACGTTATAACTTCCAATCCTTCATCAACGGGTTTTGTTACAGTCGTATGCAGTTCCATTGTATTGTGATATTGGCGTGGACTAATAAACGTTCCTTTGATAACTTTCTTAATATTAGATCCTCTATCGGTTGGTTCAATACCCGGATAAGAGTAAAGTCTATTTTCTTCTTTTGGAGCACGTATTGCATCTTCAATCGTAAAAACAATGGGTGTTTTCGAAATATTCTTATAATTCACTTTAACTAAACATGTCATTTTATCGGCTAAGTCTTGAGTAACAGCAACGACAATAGCCACTGGCTGATTGTAGTATATTATTTTATCGCTAGCCAATAGTTCTTCATTCTCAAACATTAGCAAAAAATCTGCTCGGACTATGCTGTTGACGCCTGGTATGTCCATGGATGTCAGCACCGCTAAAACACCGTCAACTTTCTGAAATAAGACATTAAGTTAAGACTTGTTCAAAATCCCAGTTTTATTTTTTATCCTTTGTGTACTTACCAAAACCTCGGTACAATCAATACTCTCTATTTCTGCTTTTGCTACAGTGGAGAGGACTAGTGCAGCAAACACTTCATCTTTAATCGAAGGCATGTCATCAGTGTAGACAGCTTCGCCCGCACATTGAATCATTCCCTCTTTCTTCAACATTGGTTGTGTTAAAGGGAAGTCCTTTTGGTCTGTGTCATATTCCTGATAACTGCGACTGACCGGTGGTCGGTCGTCACTCGGTGTGGTAGCCCCAGATTTATACATAGGATTCATTATGTCTTTTGGACAAATTCTGAGAATACACTGTTAAGGAAAGTTACTATCAATCAATTTTAACGTATGCATAATGTCGTCTTTCAAAAGGCATTTAGAAAAAAATATCAAGCTGGAAAACAATAATAATGATTTTTGGTCTTGGTGGTGTTTTGTTTGGTCTAGTTGGTGGTGGTCTTTATTAAAGTATGATGCAGACATTTCAAATCGTGTTGCAAATTAAAAGTTACGTAGATAATATACTAACCTTGTAGAATAGACCCAGAGCAATTTTTTTCCGAGCACTAGGGGCTGGAAGTGGTGGTCTAACATCAGGATTAATTTCTTTTCTCAAGACGTGCAAAGCCGATTGTAAAGTTTGGTTGTTAAATATGTCACGACCAATCAGAAACTTCTGCGTATCATAAGCGTGAGTAAATGATGGGTTGATATTACCGTACACAATTGACGCTTCTTCTATAAGACTTGTGCAAGGATTGACTTTTATAAGAAAGCCTGCATTTACATCTGCCTGAGCGTTTTGTTCCCTTGCTGCAATCTAGGAGTAAATATTCATGTTCAGTAATTTTTATCTAATAAGCGTTATTTCTTTAGTAGTTTAAATTGGTAAAAAAACGTTGTGGACTTGTAATCATAATTTATTTATTTAATGAAGTGTTTCTTCGAGGCTTAAGCACAACACTGTGCTATTTGGTACACTTAACCTATTGAGGATTACACCCATTCTGATGATGTTATTAATGGTCATGTTATGAAGGCAAGGGCCGACGCCTCTCGGGGCTGCGAGTCGTTCGAAAGAGATACCGACGCCTCGACACAAACGGGCTTAGAAGGAACATGGGTGTTTTTTAGTCGGTAGAAGTCTGACAGTCCCTATCGCTCTGTCCAGAGCGGAAGGAGTCATTTCATGATGGGAAATCACCCTACAAAATAATAACAAAATGGTAGGGCCTTTCGCCGTATTTTTACTACAAAATATAAAAATAAATAAAAAGCAGCACATAGCATACAATTCGCCCTACCTTGTAGGTTACTAATTCATATTCTCGTGACAGAGGCCGTAGTTTTATTTGAGTGATTACTTTTCCTCTCAGATCCGTTTTCAAAAACTTAGGTAGTGTCATCTCTGTTTGGTTCATCTTTCGGTCAACTAGAATAAAAGTATATTTTATTATTGTTCTGTCCTCAGAACAGAAAAACTGTTCTGTGGTTAGTTAAAGTCTAAGTATGTACCTAGAGTTACAGTAGCCCCAACACAATCTAACAAAAGGAATATATCTGATGGAAAACTAGGTTCTGAGTTTTTCAAAGCTAAGTTACCACCTAGCGTTCCAATCTGAAAAAAAAAAAAATAATAAAAAATAGTAATAATAAAAAAAAAAGTAAAAAGCAAAAAAAGTAGGTAGTAAAAGCAAAAGTAAAAGAGTACATAGTAAAAATAGTAAAATAGTAATAGTATTTGAACGTAGATACGTCTGGTTAATAAAGTTACCTTATTCTGCCAACTTTAAGTTAAATCTAAACTTAGTAAAGTAATAAAACCAATAATTTTCACACTTACATTTCGCACAGGTATATGAGCCACTCGTTCTAAGTGATCGTAAAGTATACCTAAATACCAGAAGTCCTCATTAGATACACATAACTCTTTGAATAAGCACATGGTATCAGTCAACGTCATGTTGGCTCCGAGGACCAAGTTTATATCCAAGTAATGTGTGGCCAGCTCCTTCACATCGCTTATGTCTATTAACAGCTTCGGGTAAAATAATATTGGACAAACTCCTGAAATGTAATGTAATCATGTACTGAGCAACTGTATAGATTGTTTTTATAAAATAAATATTATAATATCTAGGTATACGAATATTTTACAATCTTGACATAGAAACATTGCACATTTTTAGTTTGGACATGCTAAAGTGTAGTTTCGCCTACTAATCTTAAGTTTGTTTTAGAAAACTTAAAATTAGTAGGTTAAGCCCTATGGTTAAGCCCTTCGTTAGCCGTAACATATTGCTTCGTAATGTTACATAATAGAAATATTTTCAATTACCTTTTGCAGTATTACCAGCGACCAACATATAGGAATCGTAGCCAGTGTCGTCTAAAGCAGTAAATATTGATCTAACATCCACGACAGTTACCCACAGCCTTCCATCGGCGAGATATATTTTCTTAGGCAAATCTGGAGCACGTATATGATCCATATTTACTAAACACCAGTCCTCATTGATCCCACAAGCGCCGCCACACGTTTTACCGGATTTCGGACATATTTGCTCGGATATATCTTCAATATCCTTTATCTTGTTTAATGTATTCGCGTCTGGGTCGACGGCTAGAGATTTGAATGCTTCAAGAATGGGACGATAGCCGGTACATCTACACAGGTTGCTACCGAAAGAGTTTTCTATTTCTGCTTCTGTTAGATGGTGGTCACTGCCCTGTACGAGACTGGAAATATTGGAATATAGTTTACTATCTTCAGAATGTTCTTGTGTCCAGTATGTAACAATGTTGCGTGCGAGCTCTCACGCGCGATTAGATTTTTCTTCATAAAAACACGCAACGCATGTATGGTGCATGTTATGCAAAAGAACTGAGAACCAATAACGCCTTCAGTTTTAGTTAACATTTAATTTCACTACACGTCAAATTTGTAAAAATGAAAATCGATGCATATGGAGTAATCACCAAAAAAATGTGCGCAAGTTGAGCACCCATCATTTTGTCGGCAAAACGATTTTTGAACAAAATAAACCAAACAAGCACTTTCGATTAGCGCAGCGCAAATTTAATTGCAATATCGAATGTAGGTAGTTTCTGTAAAAAAATCTGTTGATCACAGATACTAAATTCAATGTAGTTAAAAACCTGTTACAGTTTAGTGCAACAGGCGGCTGATCATACAATCAATCGATGTATGATTTTCAGCTAATTCAATTACCTGTACATGCTCATCACAAATCCCGGACTGCAGTAGCCACATTGTGATCCAAAGAAATGGTTGAGTCGTTTCTGTATGATGTTGTATCCGATCTTCCTGTTACCGATGCCTTCAATAGTTGTTATGTCCCATCCGTCGCAGGACATGATGGCGACAAGGCACTTGAATGGAAACGAAAAAGTCATAATTATATGTAATGGTTTACTAAATTGTAAATAGATAAAAAAAAACTTAAGGCATTTCTTTTAAATTGGCCGGTTATAGGCACTTTTGAACTGCAAGAAACGTTTGAAACTAGAGCCACAATCACCATTTCAGCCAAAGGACTTCTACTGGACATAGGCCCCAAAGTGTCACCACATTCACTAGGTCATCGGTTCACCTAGTGGGAGGCCTTCTGACCTAACTTCTTCCGCTTCACGGTCGCCACTTCAGAACTTTCGGCCCCATCAGCAAGGAGCAGTGCTTATTTTCATTTGAGTTTGACAATTCTTTGGGCAGCCCACATTCATTAAAGCTAAGAGTAGACTGAATCTTAAGCCTTGATAATTTCATACAAAGAAGTAATACTATCTTTCTTACAGAATTAACAGAGAAGCTGGTGATCTCCTTAGTGCCTGGCGTGTGCGCTCGAACATTGACCACGCAGGCTCCGCAGCCACCTTCACGACACATGTACTTAGTTCCACGGAGCTCAGCATAACGACGGATGTACTCATTTAATGTTAGGTCTGCTGTGAACTCGCAACCCGCTGAAAATGACAACGAAAAACAAATTCAATAGATAAGAAAACACCAGAAGGCCTACCAAGACGTTTTAAAACTAGGTCTGTTTTAAAACGTTCTGGTAGGCCTTCTGGTGTTAATCTTATTCCAGTATGGAAACGTGGCAGAGCTATACAAGATGTCTAGCGCCATCTCGTTTCCATGCTGGATTTAGAATAAGTTAGGACTGTTTTATGCCACTATAGTATTGGGCTCCTGAATGTTACAAAATACGTAGGTACGTCACGGTTTTATTAAGTAAACTTATTTAATTTTTGGATAATAAGCATGGCATAAAAACTATAGTATTATTTATTGTGATTTAAAAGTACTTCCCTAATTTATTAAAATTAGGCTTTTATCAGCACTTTTAGAACGTCAAATGTATATCAGACAGTGGGAACAGTGCGGAGGGCGTAGTGGCGTTGGTAAACTATTTATTCCATACACAGTGACAGTATAAGAAGGTACTAAGGATTTGAAAAGCATGTGACAAGTAATAACAATTTTAATAACGAAAATGTGTTTTGTGCGACAAATTAACCAGGGTCGCTCGGGAGTTTGTTTCCGTGTGGGCGGGCACACGGAAACAAACTCCCGAGCAAAACATTCTAATTAAAATGCAAAATAATAACCCACTAACCGCTATACTTTTTCCCATTTATCGTGAATTTCACCCGATCCATTGTCTTCTGATTTTCTGCAATGAAGAAAAACTAAATCACCATCACTAAGTAATGAAATAATTCTGAAAACGAACATAGGTTTGTTCCTAGTAGCTAGCTAATACTAAACTATCAATTAAAAACCAACAATCAACTAAATTTCCTTGAAAATAATATTATGTATCGTGTATTTTTAATTCGCGTCAATAGATGCAGACATTTATAGATAAGAACTCATTTGTATGCATTGTATTGCCGTATGGATTAACAGAACATTGCTGTTGTTATTTACATTTTATCGGATTTTTTTATGAAAATAAAAAATACATATGTTTTTATACTACACTTGCCTTGTAAGTGTACCAATACTACCCCACTAAAAGGCTTGAAAGCTGTTCATTACTAACGCGTTTTGTTTTTTTTAGGACGTTGGCAATCAAACGATTTAATTTTACCATAAAAAGTACTGGCCACTAGAACTTTTTAAGCAGGTAGCATACTATTCCGATAAGGCCGGCAAACTTCAAACCTCTAAGCGATAGAGCGAGAGATTTATAACACTCTCTCGCTTTAACACGCGCGTAAGTTAGAACCTGCGAAACGAGGCGTTCTTACCTTCTCTAAAGCCTAGTCCCCACTAGAGCCGCGCGGCACGCGAGGCCGAGCCGGGCGGCTCTAGTGGGGACGCGCCTTAACGTCTTTTGGCGCGAAAACTGTTTGACGCGCTAGAATTTAAAGAAAAAAAAAAGACTTATGTTGGTTGACGTATTTTGTAGAAACAGTTTTCTTGGTAAAGTTTAAAGTTTGGCGGTGTAAGTCACAAGTTAAAATGAGTTATTCCAGTGACAATGATAGCAATTTATTAACAACAACTCCACCCTACATAATAGCAGATGCTATTATTTACTTCTTTGTGCTTAAGTGCAGTATAAAGCAGTATATATCACTCGAGGGTAAGTACAGATTACTAAACTCGTGTGGTTACTCAAATGCACACTCGATTAGTAGGTAATCTGTGCCTTACTCCCCTTGGTGCATAATCTACTATAGTTAAATAGGGATCCAACTGGGTCGGTAATAGGGGCCAAGCTACCTGTGGTTGGGTTTGTGTTGTTTGCTATTGTCTATAAAATCATAACCTGTAAATATTTTCTTAGATAGGATACTTATTGTAATATATTTTAAGAAACTTATTGGAATACTTCTAAAATTAAAGGGGCTACCCTTAAGTTATATTTAATTTAAAAGTTTTAGATTTGATTACGTAATCACTGGAAACGATTTACGTTTTATACATGAGTGGCACTCATTTGTTTGCCATTTGTTTTTTATTAGCATCCACAATAAGCTACGGGCATGATCAGACACGCGAAAATCACGCGATTACGTATTAATATCTGAACGCAGCCTTAAGCGTATTTTACGATAGTTTTTCTTGATAATATCTTTGAAGGTAATGATAATATTTTAGCCACATTTCTTCGAAAATGAATATAGCGTAATTATTTTAACGAGAAATAAATGATTAGGGACTTAATTCCTTGCAATGGTTTTGCACAATTTTTGAAAACTGGACTATCGTTATTGCTTACATAACGAGGTGAACCTGTTCTTCTTTCGTAACATACGAATCACATAATCTTTTTTTTGCTATAACTAGCGACATCCAAGAATAACATAAAAACATTTTAGAATCTATTTAGACAACAAATCGTCAAGGCTTCTGGCTCTTAAACATTCAGGTTACCCCGACTAACATTCTTCATTCTGAATTAAGTAGTAGTTGAAAATAAAACGATGGCCCAGCTTTATCGGGCGTTTAGCATAGCATAAGATGGAAGCATTTATTATATAATATAACACCTCGTTAGAATAAATCTAGCTCTGTTTTAGGTCTTTAGGCATAAAACCTACATCAGGCGCAGGAGAAAATGTTAGAGTGAAAAAACTGTGGAAAATCTCAGTGTGTTTTGCACAGTAAAGCTAGTAAACATGTGCTAGTTACCAGAAACATACAACAAACCTCTCAAAATAATAATTGATGTTAAAATGAGGAATAAAATGATTTATGCGGGAAATGCATATACATACTGGGCAGGCACATGCATACTAGTTTTTGAATACACAAGAAAGCAACTGGCTTATGGAAGAAAACCGGCGTGCATATTTGATGATATGCCATTGTCGGCATTTCCTTACCCTTATCGAAATTTGTTTGGGGTCGGCGCAACATCTCTCCTTTTTACCCGACTGCGGCGAAGCCCAATAGGAGGGTTATGTGTTTGGCGTGTATGTATGTATGTAAGTATGTATGTATGCATGTATGTATGTCCGTTCCTTTGTTCCCTCATAACTCCTAAACGGTTGAAGGGATTTGAATAAATATACGTCGTTAGATTCGTCTTGACGGCGCGAGTGTCACTGGCTACATAAAAATAAAAAAAAAAACAAAGAAGCAGCAAGCAGCGGCAGCGGCAGCGGCTTGGAAGCAGGCGGGGTTCATTTGAATATTAAATGATGAAATGAAAATAGAATGGACCCCGCCTGCTTCCAAGTTTTGTTTAATTTAAAATGTGCTTGTTTTTTGCTTTTCAGTATTTTTAGTCGGGTTTTTTAGTTTTTAACTACTTTTTTTTTTTACACGACATCTCAACCAACGCCTTATTTTTTGCCATATCATCCTTTACACAGTTCATCCATAGTTTTATTCTTCTTCCTCTACTCTTATACCCATCCAATTTCATGACTCAAACTATTCTCACTACATTTTCCTCTATGACCATATGTATGAAGATATAAGTATGAATCGTCTCACTTGCAAAAAGCTTTAGTTTATGTACGAATACAATTGCATGAATTATTTACATATTAAAACTTCGGTTGCAGAAAGTGCATGTCACAGAAGCATGTAAGTATAAAAGGGTATATGACAAGCCCTCATATATTTCACGGAAGTTGAGAACAATGACACGGCGCTACTCGGCACGGTGTCGGGAAATTCCACCCTAACTTTTGATGTCAGTATGGGAAATACTTGAACTTTTACCTTACTACAGGGAAGCCACAAATGAAGTGGCTTTTAAAGCGTTTTCTCTTAGAAAAACTGGTTATGGTGGGGAAAGTAAATGATTAGTGGGGATCATCATCATCATCATCATCATCACCAGCGTATATTGTTCCCACTGCAGGGACTCAGGCCTCCTCTCTAAGAGAGGGATAGGCTATAATCCACCACGCGGGCCCAGTGCGGATTGGTAGATGTCGCATATCTTCGAATTTTTGGTTCTAAGATATGCCGGTTTCCTCACGATGTTTTCCTTTACTTGTTGAGAGCAGTGGTTATGAAATAGATTACACAAATAAATGCGCCTGCCTGAGTTCGAACGCACGACCAACTGTTCGTAAGTCGGGGCCGCAACCACTGGGCCACCACTGCTATACAGAGGGGATAGTGGTTGGAAAAGTCTAAGGAGGCTTTGATCTACTTGCTAGTCAGTCCAAATCAAGACGGTAACGGGACGGGTTACTCACTGTTACCAGTGCCGAGACGAGTCAAAGATAGATACAACAATAGCATAATAAACAGTTAAGAAAAAAAATCTAATTAGTCCGTAAGATAGATTTCAAAAAAATATTGGCCACGTACTTTTTCTTTTTTCACGTAAACAAACAATGAAGACGATACAGTGCTTTGAAAACTCGTGTGACGTCTGCCAAGACATTAGTATGGCATTTTTTACCGGTCAGTGACGTCACAAACCCACACTCAAATCTTTGACACGTTTTATCTTTGTCAATTTTTTGTGGTTTGATACAACAAAAAATACGTATCTAATATTTTTCGATATTCTAACAGACGGACTATTCTAATTAGAATCACATTTTTTTATTTAGTAAACATCCCTATTGTAGACAATTTATATAAGAAGTTACCGCGGCCTCGACATATAGGGCTAAGAACAGGAACATGGGTGGTTTTTAGTCAGTAGAAGTCTGACACTCGCTTTCGCTCTGGCCAAGAGCGGGAGGGGTTATTTGATGAATTTCCACCCGACAAAAAAAAGTATCTTTACATTTCATCTTATCTTCATTTGCACAACAAATGTGTTGTTAGAAATGACATCTGTAATCCCCGTAGAGGTGTACCCAATAGATTTGCGGTGGTTATAATTGTGTCCCATGTAATAAAGGTGAGCTTATTGCCACCATCCGGGCACAAATTCAGACTTCGTGATTGGTACTGAAAAATTACTCACGGAAAAACCCAATAACACTTTGCCCGTCGTGGGAATTGAACCCAGGCCTTCATGCTCAGCAGTCGCGCTTCTGACCACTAGACCAAACTCAAACTCAAAGCATTTTTTTTAATTAAGCCATTACGGGCACTTTTGAATGTCAGAAGAACAAATCACAAAGCAAAACTAGGAGTGCAATACGTCATTCCGAAAGCCACCACGCTGAACCACACGCCGCCGAATGTCCGCAACAACGATTACTGAGAACACGAAAGCACGCAGCGACGCATACCGCAACAACAAATGCACGAGACTCCGAATCACGGAACAACGAATGCACGCCGCAACGCGCAACCGCCGTACCAAGACCCGGAGCCCCACGCACCCGCCGCCACGGCACGCGCCGCCGCGCGCCCCCGCACCCGCAGCACTCGCCACCGCAAACATCCGGTGCCGCGCAATTTGACGCAGTAACCCCACCGAGGCAGTCTAAACCACTATTAGACCACTACTCCAAAGACCTGGGTACACAGGTAAGTCATCAGCTTTTGAGTGACTCCGTGGCAGTCTATGAAAAATAACTTCAGTAATGAAGAAACGAATAAGAAGAGGGACTACAAGCTGATGTCATCATCTGCCTAGCCTTTTCCCAACTATGTTGGGGTCAGCTTCTAGTCTAACCGGATGCAGCTGAATATCAGTATTTTACATGGAGCGACTGCCTATCTGACCTCCGCATACCAGTTAATACTGGGTAATACGATACCCTTTGGTAAGACTGGTTGTCAGACTTTCAAGTCACTGACTACCTTTAACGACTGCCAAAGATCTATGTATGGCAGCTGGGACCAATAGCTTAACGTGCTTTCCGAGGCACGAAGGAAACTCGATCGACCCATCCATAGACCAACCTAGGCAAGCGCCTTAGTCTTGAAGTGCAGCGTCGTGCTTCAATGTACTACTGTGCACGACAGACCGCGGACGCAGACTTTTCAACGCAACGTGACCGTGCTAAAATAGCTAGATTACTTAACCACAGACTGACAGACTGACTGACGTCTGGTAGTTGGCATAATTACATCAAAGGCCGACACCTCCACCAGTTCTTTCCATCCGTTCGTGAGCGGCTGGCCAGGACATGGCTGGATGTGGATCACTGTGTTGCCTAATTTCTCACAGGTCATGGTAACTTTAAGAGTAAATTATTTGCCTTCAAGCTTGTTGCCTCGCCTTTTTGTCAATGTTCTACATCTGACTACGAATTTGAACAATCTGCACATCATATAATGGGAGTGTAGTCTTTGGCAGAATTAACGTAATATTATGTTAAATAGTGTAAATGACAACAATATCCGTGGTGCTAGGCAACTAGGCTTATCCCAGTTGTGTACGTCCCTGTGTGCCTATTGGCCTTGTTCTGTTCTGTCTCCTGCTGATATGGAGGGAAGTGGAAATTTTTGTTTTTCCTACTCCTCCGCTATTCTTTTCTGATTAATTTCGTTGCGGGATCCAAGACAGTTAAATCATTTCTCTGGGACTTCGTCGAGCTTCATTGTCTCGGCGCTTTTCTTGTGGTCGTCACTGTTGATTCTGGCTTACAGGAAATACAGTGGTTTGGGAATAGTGAGGCGGGCTTGTCCCATTAAAAAAAAAGCGCGGCTTAACCTAAGGATCAACCCAAGTAGCAGTTACTATTAGGCCACGAGCTCTTCCTACTACAAGCTAATGTATTGCTAAGCAAAAGAGGTTAATGGAATGTCACCAGTCTGATAAATGAGTCCACGTCATGTATTGCGTAACTACAAGAATACCTGCGGCTAAAAAAATGGCGCTTCGCCAATTCTTAAATTTGTATTTTAAAAACTCAGCTGTACAAGTAAAGAAACCGCTTTTAGTTCGAGTTTCCGTAGATATAGAAAAGTTTTAAAACAAAATTGTCTGAGCTTAGATAAAATACACAGCGAATAGCTTCGGCGTCGGTCGGTTGGGACCATAAAGATGCTGCGCTGTCTAATATCTGAGAGTAGTCTTAGTCAGATGACAATTATTGTTCCACTTGGATGTTCGGCACCAATAATAAACAATCTTTGACTCATACACTGGTATTGTTAGTAGTGGACTGAACGTCTACTAATAAATCGCCCCATTAGACATATTGACAGCTACAGTTTTTTTTTATAATTTGACATTAACGCCCACTTCATAATACTGAATGACAATATTTCTTTTGCATTGATTACAGTGACATATGACATCTCTGGCATTGAATTATGCAGTATTCAATAATGGGTTTGACAAGGATGGCTGGTGTAGGAGGCAATATAAATATACGAAGGATGAAGCTTTTTCAAAGATCCGCCATTTGCGACCATGAAATTACAGGATTGATTAGGTGGACAATGTCGGCACTGTAAATATGGGTGACAGACTGGTATTCTAATACCCGTTTTAAATTAAAAACCCGTCGTAAATTTATCAGCTCAGCTAGACTCAGTAGTTATGACAACGGGTTTAAAACGCCCACCTCATCGTAGTTGTCGACAGATGATTACATAATTATGAAAACTTTCCATCGTAGGCGTTTATGTCAGTTAGAAATAAAATATAGGGTCTATGTGTCGAGCTTGACTTGAACTGAGACAGCGACTATGATTATCAGTAATAGTGTTATTTGTTACGGATCGTATCGAGAACTCGTAACACATAATGTGGCCGCGACACTCTGCTCCTTGCGCTGCTCCTGCACACTGCTCTAGGTACTCGCGCAATTAATCGCGACGCTCCTACAAAAACAAAAACCGACAAAATAGGGAGCGGTGGGCAGGACGAGGAGCATGACGTGCGGGATGACGAGTAAAGTGGCCACACTATGCCTCTGCCTCCTTTCCTCGCTACTTCCCATGCCACTCGTCGAGTGTGTGGCGGCCGCATAATAGTAGGGCAATATATAGTATGATGTGCTAGAAGTTTGGGCAATTGGCAATTAACAGTTTACATAAAATAGATCGTGGCCTATACATAGCTGATGACATGTAGTGTGGTGTACATACTATTACGTACACCTATGCCTAACCCTTTAGGTATTTCAGGCGTGATGAAATGAGAAGTGTTTCCAAATTAATTCCAAAGCCACATAAAGGAGTTCTGCTACCTAATAACAGCCAGAGTCTGAGAAAGGTGACAATTTTGTGCTCCCCTCTAGCTCGTAAGCACATCTTATCCCTACAGTGTGCACTCCGCTCTATTTTAATTGCTTCACCCCGCAATTCACCGCGTAATAATAAATAGTGCCTCACATCTCCTTTTACTCTCTTATTGTCAGGTCGACTGCGGTATAAATTACTTTTCTCAGTACTTGCTCGTAAATTGACAAATTATACGTAAGTAGGTATCTTATTCAAACCTTACCTGGAGCAAGTCATTATTGCCATATGTAAGTATTTTACTTAATTGAAATGGGTACGGTTCCTGACTAAAAATATATGATTCTGTTTAGTCCGTTATTTAAACTATCGAGAAGTATTGGATTCGTGTTTTTTGTTTTATAAAAATTAATAAAAACTGACGAATTTAAAACGCGGCAAAGATCAAGAATGGGGGCTTGTCACGTCACTTTTTAATAAAAAAAAGTGTACTGAAATGTGTTTTCCAACGAGTTTTCGAAGCACTGTATCGTCTTTATTTTTTGGTTACGTGAAAACGGAAAAGATATGAACTAAAACTATTTGACGATATTATTCGATATTTTTTTTAGTGCCCTATTATAACACAACCCACCCCAACCCCCCCACTCCACCCACTACACAACCAACCCACTGGTTTATATTCTGATTCGAAATTGGAACCGCAACTAATTTGTATTAAGACTTAAACAAAAAAAAATTTGCTATTTTCTATATTTTTTATCAATAACAAAGCTTATATTTTGCGAACATGACGCTTTAAAAGATTTTGTATCAGCTAATAAAAAATTATGACAGGCTAGCCATTCTTCGTATTAAAACCATTTCACATTAAACAAACATTAAATAAATACTCCACAATATTAGTGTTGTTTCGTGATAGTTGCAGATTTTCCGGAAAATTATGTTTTTGCTATGCAAAATAAAGAATAAAATATATGAATTTCGCTGAGGACGATTTCTCATAACTTCAGCTGGGTTTAATGCTGAAAAATTAAACTCCTAGCGGTTGCGATATTAATGCATTCGTCGGGAACTTAGTTGACTAATTATTCTTGTTTTATAGAAATTGCAACCCGTTTTGAGTTTTTTTTATAATAGAGTTTAATTGTATGTTTTAATGTCTAATTTCATATTTTCATTCAATTTCATATTAATTTCATACAGTTTTCCATTGTTTTTTTTTTCGTTCATGTAAATGTTATTGTAGATGTAATAAACTCAAGCTCAAAGCATTTAATTCCACTAGATCATTAATAATGAACTATGAATAAAAAAAAAATACAGCTACTGTCAAAGTCACGAGGCATATTAACTTGTAAAAGTATTGTAGTTGACCATTTCGTAAGCGTAGAACTCATAAAGAAGCATGTTCAAGAAACTCCATGGAAACTGTTCTAAATCAAATATATGTATTTTCATCAAATCATAATAGTTTTACTTGTCTTATTTAGTCCCTACGTATCTTTAAATAAATTGTATAAACAGTATACCACGAAAAATAAACCACGCCATGAAAAATGTCATACAGTTCAAGCGCTATATTGTCAGAGTAATTTTGTTTTATAATCCACCGTTTTGATGAACTGGTTTGGGACTCATGACTTAAATTGTCTAACGTCTAACGTTTGAATAAATGTTAGAAGATGATTCTGTTTAATAAAAATAAAATGTACTTATACCAATTTTTGACGCTCCCTGAAAAAGTGGCGACTAATAATGTTATTGCGAAAAATGTTAGATATGTTCCATACATTCACGGTCTAGTAAGGTTTGAAATTTTGTATGGGCTGCAGCTTACAGCTGATTTTCTTTTGCTATAACGGTGATGGCCGCAATGGATAATAAACTTAATTCAGTTTGATGGTACGACATCCACTCTATTCTGATACTTACATATTTTAAAGTAAAAACCTCATTTTTGTAGTTATGTATTGTATGCGTACCTAGGCAGGCACATTACTTTTGTAATTTATTTCATCACAATGCAAAACTCAAAATCAAATCAACTCAAATGCTCTCAAAATGGAAAAGGAAAACATCGTGAGGAAACCGACATGTCTTAGGACCAAAAATTCAAAGACATGTGACATCTACCAAACCGCACTGGGCCCGCGTGGTTTATTATAGCCCATCCCTCTCCTAGAGAGGAGGCCTGAGTCTCTGCAGTACAGTCAGAACATTATAGGCTGATGATGATGACGTGTTGTATTATTTATTTAGATAATTTATATGTTTACACGATGATAAAGTCAAATATATTTATCAAATAATATCAATTTACATACCGCAACGTAAATAATTACGTTACAAAATTATTATCTCATCAATAAACAAAAAAACAACATTTTTGCTTAGAAACAAACTAAATAAAATAATGTTATTTGTAAGCCCTCTTTTACTTGGTACTCGATGTATGTTTAAGGAAGAAAAAAATCTACTTATATTTACTTTAGCTTATAAGCATATATCATAGCTTTTAATTGCTTTGTTTACGTAATCATTTATATTCTCGTTTAAGGAAAACGGATTAATCGTGGATCGCCAAGACATATGTCTAGATTCGGAGATGGCTGATGGAACAATGATTCGTCTTAAGGAACCAGAGCAGTTCAAATGCGCATTGTGTTGAAGATATATATAGTCATCAGAAAACCTGGAAGACACCGCACGGAACCGGGAAGTGTGGCAGAAGAAATGGGAGCCATACACTCATGAATGTGAGATTCCGGGTTAAAATAATGAAAAAAACGGGAATAAAATGCCACGGTTTATATATTCACCTCCCGCACCACAGCTCAAGTATTCTTGTATTATTTTCCAAGGTGGCGTCCAAAAACTCTTCTCAGTCTGATTTGAATTTAAAATACTCTCAGGGAACAATAAGACGCTCATCATTTTTCTCTCGCGGCCTCGGTATTTACATCTATCCATCATAAAGCTATCGAAGTGTTTTTGTTCGCGTTATTCCTGTTCCACATAAATATGCGCGAATATGTTAATTTAAAATAATTACGTCATTAAAATATTTTAGTTTCTATTTCCGCTGCTTACAGAAAATCGGGAAAATAAATTAAATTCCAAATAAATAATGATTTCACATTGAGCACTAACATCTTTATAAATAGATCAAATTGAAGTGTCTGTTTGTGTTTCACAGTATATACGGTATATAGGTATAAAATACAACTGTTTGTCGGTCTGTCTGTCTGTGTGTTCTGGCTTATCTCCAAAACGGCTGGACCGATTTTGACGGGATGTTATACTGGCATAATGCTAATGTTATAAGGCCTAACTTAGACTACTTTTATTTTAGAAAAAGGATTAGGGTTCTGTGGGAAAATTAAAACTATAAAAAATGTTATGCAAATCCTATTTAGATACGGAAATAATAGCTAGTTACAGAATAAACTCGTAAAGTTTTGTACTAACATACTTTTCGTATAGTGATAATCGGCCATAAATCTCTCAAAGGGTTCCCGAAAAGAACTATCTTGCCGTTAACGTTTTTATTTACGCCCTTGGCCTTTAGATTAAATACACATAACTCCTTCGTAACTCCGGATGAACCATTCCAGTTTTATACTTTAAAAGTATCCGGAGGTCTGTTCCAACGTTGGTATAAAAATAAGGTTCATCTGACCCATTTTATTGAAATCAATATTTTTACATGGACGAATAAAACCTGAAGACCGGGAGACCGTACTGTTAAACGACCCTTGTAAAATTGAAATGATTATGACTGAGATTAAAGTATGTGCAATTGTGCACTGCTCTAAAATTGGCACCCTAAATCAGCAATTTCACATCAATTAACCACGGCAGAGCTACAAAATGATTATGCTAATACACCAGGCAGGCAATTGCTTCCACGTTGGTTCCGCCGCTGTAATTAAAGTTCATCAAGCATTCGCGTCGCGTCTTCAACTCGCTTGTATATTGCTTTGGCTGCAAACCTACTACTTTAAATAGACCCTCATTATTTCCTTTGTGAGACCCCTCGGTGGCCATGTTGGTAGAACTGTGCGGGGGGAGGGGTGTCCGTCGCTACAATGGCCTCTACCTGTTTGCGGTAACAGAGGAGCTGCGTTGGCCTAACTACCGTCATAAATTGTGCAAGTGGCGAAGCGGTTGGGAGTTTTTCGTAGCAAGTCTTTAGAGAGCACTCAAGGGAACGGTACGAGCGAAGATTTCTTGCGTGAATTAAGCCAGCGCTACACGTTTGGGAATTTGCTTGCTGTACTAATGCTAATGCAGGTACTAGCTACTAGCCGGAGCTCAATAGTTAAGTGCCTCATGTATGCTCTCTGTAAATTCTATATGCACTTACCTTATAAATATTGATTGCTCATTTTCAATAGAATTTAATTGCAAGGCGGTGCTTTTGTAAGATAATGAGAGAAGAGCACCCACACAAGTATGCTGCCTACATTACTAATAAAAACAAGGGCGGAATCTTTGAGCAATATGAGTAAATTCTTCTCGGCTCATTGGTGCAGTAATATGCTTTTGACGTGGCGCCGGCGTCTCCGTCGGTCCGGGCCGGAACAGTCTCAAGACAACGAGCTCTATAATGAGACCGGCAGGTTGCTGGCTCAGTACCCACGCGGCTCTGGGGAAATTAAGACAGTTTATTTAGACATTTCTTCATATATCAAGGGACTGTAAATGCGTGTTCCGTAAAAATATTGGATTATGCAAAGCATTTTTGTTATTCAAATTTTTGGATTAGGGGTATAAACGGAAAATAAAGAGCTTACAGCTTTTCGTACTTATATTATAAAACCATTTTTAGTACCCAACTTTATGTTGGTTTTCAAAGCAGGATTCTTATCTATTAGGTATGTATTTTTTGTAAACACTGCTATAGCTTTTATTTTTTTGAACGATTTAATTATTTATTGTTGTTCTAGAAAAAGAGAAAACTCAAGTGATTGCTACTTATACCGAGCACCCGTGTGTTTGATCAGGAATCAATAGGTACGTTTAGCTGTTTACATTCCTTCGATCTTTATTTTCTTTATAAAAATCGATTGAATTTATATCAATTCGTCTTCGATACTGCCAAAAGTGCGTTTTGTTCCGAACAAATGGCATAAAATGAACGCGCATTCTCTCGTATTCACAACTGCGATAAACTGGTCAAAAAATATAAAAACAAAACAGGCCGGTGTTGTCAACGTCGGCATAACATCCATCAGGGCGGTTACGTGGCAAATCGCTGACAATATCGATTACAACGGAGAACAATAGTATTTATGGCACTTTCCTAGTCAAGTTTATGCATTATTTCCTTGTTTGTTTCAGTTTTTCAACTAACAACAAGGAAACACATTTATGTTGAGAAATGTGACGTAAAAGTTACACGAGTTGTGACCTTGGAACGAAATATATTGAAAACATGGCTGTTTTGATAACAGGCTTAGAAAACTATATTTCAAAAGATATTTATTACGAGGAAAAATAAACTGAACAATCCTACTGTACATCCCACACTAGCAAAAATTGATATAATTTTCCCGTTAGACGAGAGGTCTGTTTTTATAACGAGATCATTAACTAAGGTTTCAACTAGATGTAGAGAAAAACATTCTAGACACAATAAAATTACGTGAGTCTCTAAATATAAAAGTAGGAATTTTGTGACAACTGCCTAAGTTTCCCCATTTCATTTGTAAACACTTGGCGCACACAGACAGCCATGTACCCAAAGCACTTACGGTCCTAAAGGCCTTCATTACATGACACTAGCAAGTTTGATCCTTATAGCCTAATAAAACACCTATAAATTGGCCTCCAGCGGGCAGTAATGCGGCAACTTCCACGACCTACAGACGTATCGATTGCTGAACAACAAACTCTTCTACTATACCTATGTGACCATTGGCGTCGCTCGGAATAATTTTCCTATTCACAGAATCCCAAGCAACAGTTTTTACGACTTGATGAGGAGGGAAAAAGTCATCTGTATAAAGTAAAAGCCAGGCTACAGATCTCTCCCTCCCTCATCGCACTAATTGCGAGTTTTGCTGAAGAAATTTTTTGCTGAAAGTTTAAAAAAAAATCCATAAACTGTCGGACTGAGAAAAACTAAAGCCGTCTGGCTGCTCGCTTGTCAACTGAAGGAGAATAACTCACGGTGTACGGAAATATGGCTCTAAAAAAGAAGAAAATAGTGTTTAGCAGGTGTTTGTAGGTTGAATGATAAATTAGTATGGCAGTATCACCCGCGTGCGTGTATAACCAGATGTATGAATATACTCTGTAGGTGATAGGATTATAGCAGATGGCGTTCTGTAGTTCCTGTCTACCCTTAAATGGGGAAAAGGTATGAATTTATAGGTGTAGTATGACGACACCATATTTCTTGTAAATCAAAGCGATTTGAGTACCTATAAGGTTTTGTATCGTTATTAATGACCCAATATCAACTAAAACTGGTTTTATCTTCAGAATAATTATAACTAAAAAGTTGTTAGCGTAGCTATCTACTACTTGCTAATGGATTTAAAATGTTCATTCCCAAAAAACATACTGAAGTTGAGAAACACGAGTGTTATCGAAACATAAAAGTGCTTCAACGTGATAAATTGAATTCACGCACACATTTAGTAACAACTGTGTCCCACGACCTTGGTCCGTCAAATTATTGAATTGGATTTTATTAACAATTTCCAGGGGAACCCTAATGTTTTTACTAAAATAAAAGTTACCTAAGTTTGTCCTTTCTACCTGTAAAAGTCCCGTCAGATTCCGAGATTAGCCGGACAAAATATAAATATGCTTCCACTTATTACTAGTAATTATATATATTGTTTTACGGAAATAAATATTTTTGTATAAGTACCGTACCACCTATCACGTATCGTAGGTATCTGCAGTCAGTGCAAAGTTATATTGAAATTCCATTTGACATTTAAATTTCATTTATTTGTACTTACTTTAGATTGTTTACTCGACTAGCTTCAAACGAATTTAAAACTTAATTTATCAAACAATATCAGCATACTTAGATTTTTTATGATTTATTTTCTTTGTTTTAAAAATGCTTTTATATTATGACTTCTAAAATCTAATATTCAATGCGTTATACTTTCAGCACATTACAATGAGCTTTAGGTACTGTTACTTACGAAGTATAATTTTCTGAAATATAAAGTGTCTCCTACTTGACTAACATAGTTTACCTTTCTACACTCAAGGCGGTCAGTTAAAAAGTGCGGTAAGCCGGATTGCTGCCAAGAGGCAATCGAGGGACGACCCACCGAACGGCAGACAGGGAGATAACTGTATTGTGAACCAATAAATTTATCCCACTTCTGACATCCGAGGGATACCTTATTCGGAGGAATTAACGCTTTATTATTTGAAGAGTTTATATTTATAGCGGAATTTTTTACGGCTTTCGTACGATGATGTTAAATATAAAAGCAGGAATGAGTATTTTTATTGCGCTTTCACGACTGGAATACCAAGTCGTTTCTGATGCTCTTTGAAAGGACACGTTTCAAATGTCATGGAAATATTTGTAAAGAAGTAGGTTTAACAACTTTCACAAGGGACAAAAAATACTACTGACTAGTGGTCACTGCCACTGACCCCAGCTAGTTTTTAGGGATCCATTCTCGAAGAATAACCGACGGGACCCTGCTAATCAGTCTACGCTGTGCTTCCATTTGTTCATTCGTTTATCTGTCAGTGTATCTCATGATCCGTTATAGGTAGACACTTGACATTTTCACAGAGTGCGTATTTCAGGTACTGCCATAACAACAATAAAATTAAAATAAATTTATAATTAAAGGGGGATTCCCTACTACGATGGTATGGAACTTTTCATGCGCAAGTGCGACCCGTACTTGGCCAGTTTTTAATAAATAGAGCTGAAAAATAAACCTTGGCGTCGTTGTCAGCTATGTTTTCCCTGAAGGCGTAGGTTGCATACACTTTTTACTGAACACAATTCCAAACTACAAAAACTGTAGCCCGTAATTAAGATTGTTCCGAACCGAAAAATCCAATTACAGTTTGCTCCACCTAGGAATCGAATCATAACCCCAACTTTAGGTTCCCTCGCGTTTGTTATTTTCATTTCAAAACTCAATTCGAAGTAGATATCTGAACGACGATTTATATTATACGAAAGCACTTCAAAGTTGAACGCAATAAACCACTCGTCGCTTACTTTAAACGTTTTATTGAACTGTTTGTTTTTGGACATTAATTTATAAAGCGAGACAAAATAGTCATGACAGTCTCGCGCGATTCGCACTCAATACGCCTGCAGACGACGTTGAACGATTTACGGAGTCCCTAGTGATTAATTTCCAGATCTCATCGATCGGTTGGAATAATGCCCGTCGCTCCCCGTCGATAAATGCCTATTAACTGTATTATTTATCAATATTTTTTCCCTTTAACCAGAGGATTTGCGCGCTTTATTTGAATATGAATAGAACAATTGGTATTGTGTGAACGTGTGGGTTTTTTGTTGTTGTTGAGTGTTGTGTGCTCGTTTGGCAGTGTTAGGTCGTTTGAGTAAGATAGAGTACCTCTAGCGGTGCTTACTTGTACATACAATATATTTTGTAACTTGTTAGACGTAAATTGCGCTCTGGGGTTTCTAACTTGTGTATGTCTAGTAGGGTTTTTGTCACATTAGATTTATTTTGCAATTTTATTAACATTGGCAAAACGTGTGGGTACGTGTTCGTGTTCGAGAGCTGCGGGATGTTCGAAAGAGATGCCACAACGTCGTACACAAAGGGCTTAAAAGGAACATGAGTGGTTTTTAGTCAGTAGAAGTCTGACACTACCTACCGCTCCGCCCAGAGCGGGAAGAGTCATTTGATGATTTCTCACGCTCCAAAAACAAATAAAGAGCGTGTTAAATATTGGTGCATCAAAAGAACTTTATCTGCAGTTAGCCGCAATTGCCCGCCTGAGACCTTGGGTGACATTTTTAATTTTCGCTTTTAATTGCTATGATCATTGAGCATAATTTATGAACCATGTACACTTACATTTCGACCGATAATACCGTCTACATAGTCTACAGCTTTTGCTTGCGGCTTCGGTCGCGTCACGGTCGGAACTTGTGTATGTTTCTTTTTTTAATATAAACACACTCAGATATAATGTTGCTTTCCATTATGGAAATAACTTTCAGGATCAGACCAGTAAATTATAAATCATTTTGTAAATCGATTTTGCAAATCAGTTTTAAACGCCACATCACGTTGTTTTAAAAAAAAATACTTCAAGAACACAAAAATGTGTAAATCACAAAAAGTGAAAAATAAACTTCAGAAGAAAAATCAGCTTCTGAAGTCGGTGGCAAAAAAAAAATGAAATCAAACAAATGTCACCGACTTCAGAAGCTGATTTTTCTTCTGAAGGTTATTTTTCACTTTTGTGTCGGTTTTTATTAAGAGAGATTAAGAGTTTTTATTTTTCCATTTTTAGTTGTAATATTATCCTATACAAATATTTGCTTTGCATTTAAGATGCAAAAAGGTAACCAACCAAAGAACCTAACCCCAAAGAATCAAGATTCCCTTATTATTGCTCTCAACTCAGGAATTATACCTTCCATCATCAGCTCATCAACATAAAGTAATAACTGCTAGATGCGAAAACTTAAAAAGCTTAAGAAAAAGCACGAAACACGTACTACGTGCCTATAAATTTGAAGGTTGCCCTCGATTTCTCTAAGATGCCATCTTGAGATCCTGATTTCCTTTTCACGGTACTATCCTTGAAATATCTTCTTATCAACAAAAAAAGAATTTTCTTAGGCGTCTTCGAGTAATCGACGAATTGAGAACCTCCTTTTTTTAAAGTCGGTTAATGAGATTTACCTTCTATCATCAGGTCAACCTAATAGCCTGAAAGAATACAACTATCGGTCCATAAATACTCTCATATAAACTCTTAACCGTTGAGGAGTTGTAAATCCATCATCAGCGTTCCACATGAGAATATGATAACAGCTTCAGAAAAAAAAATATGGACAACGTAATCAGTGCCTATAAAATTTGAGAGTTGCCCTCGATTTCTCAGGGATCACGTCATCAAATCCTGACTTGGTGACAATGGGACTACCTCTAGAGTATCCCCTTTCAAATACAAAAATATTTTTGGAAATCGGTTCACAATTGACGGAAATATGCGCTGACACAAATAAAAATAATATATATGCACGAATAGAGAAACTCCTCCTTTTAGGAAGACGGCTAAAAACTAGAGTGGGTCGGTGTTTCGTACCTGACTAGTGGTAGTCTTTGAGAAGAAACTGCCGTAACAAACTCAGACGTCACTGTCTCTTTTAAAGTTCAGATATTGGTCCAGTTATATGTAGATAAGTGTAATTATTTTTTCGAGTGAGGGAAATCATCAGATGACTCCTCTCGCACTGGGCGGAGCAGAAGGAAGTGTCAGACTTCTACTGACCCACCCATTCATAAACCACCCATGTTCCTTCTTAGGGCTCGTTTACGGAGACGCGGGGCGTCGCGCGACGCGTGGTGCGTTTTTAATTCAAACACAGGGCGATGTGTGGAAATATTAACGATTTAAACGTTGATCTAACGAGAAGCAATTATTCGCTCGTTAGTTTAAAATGCAGGGTTAGTAGCGGTGGACCCGCCTCCAATTAAATTGATAAAAAGGCAGTCGGCGCGCCTTTTGCACGCACCGCGCGACGCCCCGCGTCTCCGTAAACGAGCCCTTAGCCCTTTGTGTATGGGGCCGAGGTATCTCTTTTGAACAACCCGCAGCCCCACATGTAGATTAGTGTCCGAGATGGACTTTTGAAGAAAGAACACAGTTTCCGGAGTAGTTCCTAAGATTACCTCTCACACAAACTCACAAACTGTACCTCCTTATAATATTATATAATAAAGATGAGCACGTCTTTGTCATTTTTTGCGTGTTAGGAATAACGATGTTACATATTTCGAGCGTCTAGACCCAAAATTGATAAGGTTAATCTATTCGCCCTATCTACATACCTATTACCTACTGAATTTCATAAAAAGTCTTACTAAAATTGTATTTGTCTCTTGCTTGTGTTTTAATCTTTATTTTTTGTATGTTAATGTAAAGTGGTTTAAAAATTACATGTTTATTCTGTTTTTAAAAAGCTTGCTAGCTATTTAAATCAATCACAATAAACGTGTAATTTTGTTCTTGATCCTACAATGCTCGCAAGTATCCTATGGTACTGACTAAGCATTCGTAAACGAACATACATATTATGTCGCGTCGTCAGGATTTATTTCGTTAGTTTTATTATGTGGGCGGAATAAAGGTTTCGTGCAATGAAAATCACAGGGTGCTATACACTTTTTATTATACTAACGAAGTGCTTGAAATTAATTAATTATAACTGAACACAGTAATAACCAATTGAAACTAAACGAAACGTATACGTAAACGACAGTTCCTAGACTGGAGGTCCGTTCTCAGGACGGTCGGAAGGAACTTTGCCGAGTGTTAGTGCTGCCACCAATCGGGTCACGTGCTGCGCTTCGTTTAGCGCTCGTACTATTGACCGTCTCCGACATATTATTATACATAAACTCAGGCCCTTTTCCTATGGGTGAAGTCCAGTTGATGGCTAAGGGCTCAGCCACTTTCAGGAGACTCAAACATAGCTGGTAAAGAGTGTATGTACTTTTGGTTACACCTCTGCCTTACTTTTTCTGAATTACAGGCACACACTATAGTGCTTAATAATAACTGTCGTTTGGTCTCGATCGGTTTGGTTCGATCTGTAGGTTAAGCCATGCTTGACTAGGTTGGTCTGTGGGTCGACCACCCATTACCACTTCATATCGAGTTTCCTCCGTCCCTCGAAGTCACGTAAAGCTGCCATATTCAAGTAGATCTTTGGCAGTCATTACAGGTAGTCAGTGACCTGAAAGTCTGACAACTATTAACTGGTTTGTGAAGGTCAGATAGGCAGTCGCTCCATGTAAAATACAGGTATTCAGCTGCATCCGATTATACTGAAAGCCGACCCCAACATAGTTGGGAAAAGGCCAGGCAGGTGACCATAGTAATAAATAAAGTTGTCATAATAGGGATGTTTACTAACTTAAAAAATAATATAATTCTAATTAGTACGTCTGTTAGATTATCGAAAAATATTGGATACGTATTTTTTGTTTTATCAAACCAACAAAAATTGACGAAGATAAAACGCGTCAAAGATTTGAGTGGGGGGTTGTGACGTCACTGACCGCTAAAGAATGTCATATTGATGTCTCGGAAAATGACGTCACACGAGTTTACAGAGCACTGTATCATCGTCATTGTTTGCTTACGTGAATAAAGAAAAAATACGTGTCCAATATTTTTTGGAAAACTATCTGATGGACTAATTAGATTTTTTTAGTTAACTACCCCATTGAATGAATCTCTCTCCACTCTTAAGTAGCGCGACACCCTTACTAATTATTGTTGGGAAAACAAACAAATTGTCCTTGTTTACTACAATTTTCATTTGAGTCTTTATTAATTAATTTCTTCCACTTCATTAGCCGCCTATTTTCCGCTTACTTTTGTTTATTTTATAGAGTTCATTGTAAGAATTGTTTTAATTAAAATTCTCATTAATGAGGTCTTGGTTTCTCGATTTATGTTTTGGCTGCTGTACTGAAACAATGATTGGTTTATAACGATTGATTGAGTAATTATGAAAGAAAAAGGGTGACGATGTAAAAACCAAATATTACGGAAGATTATCGTGCTAATGGAAAAAAGAAATAGCGTCGTAAACTGGGTTTAAAGAACTTTATGTTTACTGGCAACGTTAATTTCCTGTAGCAAGAAGCGTTGCTCTAAATCGTGAGACCACATCTAGTTTGTTTAACTTTTTCTGTGTAAATTTCATACGGTGTCGGAACTCAGCAAGTTTGGTGACGTTAGCAATGTCTAAGTTCGCATTGCATAGGCAGCACTGTACAGGCCGCTGCAACGCTCACCGTCTGCAAATTGAATTTCTAAGTTATTCGCCAAGTTGGGAAAGCACGAATGAAGTGAGCTCGTTCCCAGTTGTTGTTTCCTGACTTGGGACTCGATGATTGGAGCTGGGGGCACGAACGAGTTCAGTTTAGACCAACTTCTCGCTTTCTAACACTCTGTTCAAATCGCCGTTGTGTAGCATAGCAAGTAGACATCGATAATTTTATTGCTCTACTCTAAAGGTTATGCCATACGTGACACGTTCGACATGAGACTTTCTACAATATTTAGTTATCTACTGACATTTATTCTGTTTTGTTTTAAAGAATTTCAAAGTCTAATAGATGGTTATCTCCCGCTTTTATATCTTATTCACGTTTAAAATGGGCCCGTATTACTGCAATTCTGCCTACCCCTATGGTAAAAAGGTGTGAATTTATGTTTGTTTGTATACTTATTTATAGCCTTGTTAAAGGTATAAGTGGACAGTTGTTTTATGTAGGGAAAACAGTTATACCCAGTAACCGTCTACAAACATATTGTATTCCCAATGATTATCTGAAATAATAATCTTTTACCTTATAAATTATATAATGTTATGTTCATAATGGCCGGTGAATTTCATAATTTCGAAATAACCACAGTTCAACCATGAACACATACTAGCTCGTAGTAATGTAAATAGGGATCGGGTGTAATGCGAATTCATTACCATGTAAACTGTCTCCTTGCGAGACTCTCAGCGTATCAATATTGACAGGCGTTCCGCTACGCCACGGTCTGAACAAAGCGATGTAAGTGATTCCGTGTTGGAACCCTGACGCGATGCCCTTGAGAGATAACTCGTTCATTTCGAGAGCAGATTGAACCGATTCCCCTGTTCAAGACATGAATTTAAAATACTCGATTTACAATTCAGTTGCGTTCATGGAACAAACCCCAACTTTTTTGTTTAGATCTGTTCCCCTGTAACGAACGTGATTGCATTTTTAATTAGATTGCTTTTTTTTGGATTGGAGCGGCCAAGCACCCGTGGCTTGCGTGTACATTGTGCATTAACATGCTACCTCTCATACTACGATAATTGCTATTATCAACTGCAAAGACGACAGTCTACTTTGAACCTTATTCTAGCCTGACAAAGGTGCAATTTGCCGTTGCAAGATATTTTAACTTATTATTTTTTACGGCACTTATATTACTGCTTCATAACGTTGCCCGTCTTTAGAGATTTCCTATTTATACGTAAGGTTTACTTGAGGTAGGGCACGCCACGATAGTGGCGGTAAGTCCCCTCTTTGAGGAGTGGCTTGAGAGGCGCCACGGCGCCCTCACCTTCCGTCTGACGCAGGTCCTCACCGGACACGGTTGTTTCGGGAGGTACCTGCACCGAATCAGGCGGGAGGAAACGCCCCGATGCCACCATTGTGAGGATCGGCCGGAGGACACGGTGGAGCACACAGTGGAGGTGTGCCCCGCTTGGGCGGAACCCCGCCGTGTTCTCGTAGCGGCGATCGGCGGCGGCGACCTCTCGCGCCCGGCCCTGGTGCAAGCCATGGTCCGGGGCGAGGAGGAATGGGACGCCGTCGCCTCCTTCTGCGAAGCAGTGATGCTGGCGAAGGAGGTGGCGGAACGCGAGAGGGAGAGAACCTCTCGTCCCAGCCGCCGCGGGAGGCGCTCCGGGCGTCGGGGGTCCCGCGATGACCTCCGGCCACCGTAGACGCGGGCCTGTGGACGGTGAGTGATGGGCTAACTCGCCGTCCGTCCGTCTCACGACGAAAACAGGCCGTGTCGACGGCGCGTTCGTGTTCCACGCGCGCCTCAAAGAGATGTCAGCAACATGGGAGGGGCCCGAAAGGGCCGACGCCTGTCGGGGCCGCGGGTAGTCCTCTGGTTATCGCGGCCTCGACATAGAGGGCGAAGAAGGAACATGGGTGGTTTTTAGTCAGTAGAAGTCTGACACTCCCTTTCGCTCTGCCCAAGAGCGGGAGGGGTTATTCGATGATTTTACACCCACCAAAAAAAAAAAAAAAGGTTTACTTTAGCTAAATTAGGTTGAGCTGGAGTAATTTAATTACTGAAATTGATTGAAATTGATGTAACATTTTCACACCTAAACCACTGAACGGATCATCAGGAAATTTTGCACAAACGCTGTGAGTACTTGTGAGGTGTCCAGAATCGGACATAGGGTACTTTTTATCCCAACAAAGTATAGTTTACAACGATAACGTTCGCGTTCTTGTGAATACAGATGGCGCCACGTGTCTTTTAAATCATGCTTTGATTACATTGCTAAAGAAACTTTACTAGAGTACTTTATAATGATTTCGACGAAGGTTACAGGGCTCAGCTAGTTCATACTAAATTCCATAAAATCCTCATAAATTCCTCGAAAATAATATATTTTCCCAAATAAAAATATCGATAAAGAAGAAACTTTCAAGTATAATCACGTTAGGTACCTACACGACCAGATGATTTCACAGAAAGTTATTGGTCCATAAGTGATTACATCCAGTTAAATAGAGAGTTTCTGTAGCAGCCATCACATTACTTTCACATAATTTGCGTTCTTAATAGTTTTCATATTCATTGATGCATTGAAAAGAGATCAAAATGAAGAACAAATAAAATCTAAGTGTAAGTCGGAATTGTGCACTAAGGGTTCCACTTTGGGCCGCGGGTTGTACACTAGTTATCGCGGCCTCGACATAGAGGGCTAAGAAGGAACATGGGTAGTTTAGTCGGTAGAAGTCTGACACTCCTTTTCGCTCTGCCCATGAGCGGGAGGGGTTATTCGATGATTTTCCACCCGCCAAAAAAAAAGGGTTCCACTTTCCCCGTCGGGTCTACGGGTTATTCGAAAAAGATACCACGGCCTCGACACATAGGGCTTAGAAGGAACATGTGTGGTTTTAAGTCAGTAGAAGTGTGCTGCCCAGAGCGGGTGAAGTCATTTGAAGATTTCCCATCATCTAAAACAAACAAAGGGTACCACTTTCGTGATAGTTTACACATTACTCTTATTTCCCATTGTAGAAGCCCTTTCAGGCCATTAGTATCTACAGTCCACACGCATTTTGTAACAATCTCAATTGGCTGACTTTAAAATATACTGAAGATACAACCTTATGACAGACAGGTAGACGTAGGCTTCTCTCCAGATTGAGGAATTCCCCACAGAGAAGGAGAGATAGAATACACTGTATTCTGCATCAAAATTAGAATTCATTCTATTTTCTTGTTTGTACAACAAAATAGGTATGTTTACTGACTTGAAAAAATATGATTCTAATTATAGTCCGTCTGTTAGATTATCGAAAAATATTGGATACGTATTTTTTGTTTTATCAAAACAATAAAAATTGACGGAGATAAAACATATAAAGATTTGAGTGGGGGGTTTTGACGTCACTGACCGCTAAAGAATGTCATACTAATGTCTCAGAAAATGACATCACACGAATTTTCAAAGCATTGTATCGTCTTCGTTGTTTGTTTACGTGAAAAATTAAAAAAAAATGTCCAATAGTTTTTGAAAATCTATCTGACGGACTAATTAGATTTTTTTAGTAAACACCCTATTGTAACACAGCTCTTCTTCTTAACGTCACGGTCAATTAACCACCAGCAAATGTAAATTTGTAATCATTTATTTATTTTAAATAGAACAGCCCTTTTTATTTTTCACTATTCAGCATGTTATTTATTTCACACAGTCATGCAATCTTTGCACAAAAATTCTTAAATTCAGACATTATAGTTTTGTTATGACACTTACTGATGATAATATTTTTAGTTTGAAATTTTAGTATCAGTATTTATCTATGGTATTTATATAAACCTAATAGAATAAACATAATATTTTTTATTGTGTTTATTATGAAGCTTGTTTTTGTAGTTCAACCAGGCCGTAAACCTAAGTATTTACATTTTTCACTCCATGCGTTATTGAGAAAAACAGTCTTGACAGACAAACAGACGATGGTGTGATCTTATAAGAGTTCCGTTTTTCTATTCGAAGTACAGAACCCTGAAAAACGTGTACAGTAAGGGATATGTTATTTATCATTCTTACATTATCATAAGAAAAGAGTCTCATTCATCATTATTTTACTGACTTTTCTTAAAGGCTGAGAAGCGAGGGTAAAAGGGATTCTTCAGCCAACAAAGCCTGACTACGTAGTACGTATAATTTGTTAACAAAAGGCCAGAAAGTCTTCATATTTATTACTTTCCCTCACCTCGAGCGGCGGGCCTCTAAAGTATAACAATATTAACGCTGATTTGAAACCGGAACATAGTTTAGGTTTCGAATGTTGTGGCGGCAACCATTGTGTAAACTTTTACATTGTAATAGTGCGTCCTCACAAATATTATATTTAAACTTAGTTTTGTTTGCTCAACAAAAGCTTTTATGTAACTCCTGTGAGGTTTAGGTGAGGTCACGGACTCATTTTCATGATATGAGACCATTCTTACATTAGAAGATACCGATATTCGCGTCTTTGACCTCTGCTGGAATAAGGTAGTTAACAAAAAAAAACTAATTATTCCATCATTCAGATAACCAAAAAATATTGGACACGCTTTTTTGTTCTTTTTTCACGTAAACAAACAATGCTTTGAAAAACACGAGACAGTGCTTTGAAAACTCGTGTGACGTCATACTCTAAGACATTAGTATGACAATGTTTAGCGGTCAGTGACGTCACCAACCCCCACTCAAATCTTTGATGAGCTTTATCTTCGTCAATTTTGATTGATTTGATAAAACAAAAAATACGTATCCAATATTTTTCGATAATCTAACAGACGGACTAATTGAATCATATTTTTTGATGTCAGTAAACATCACTATTTCATTTGCGTTTAGTTAAATTCTAGAGAAAGATGCTGCTAGTTGAAACAGTCTCGTGAAGGTAAAGTGAAAGAAGACGTAGAAGCAACATAAGACATAAACATCGTTTACCCGCCCGTCTTCCAGCGAATGGAAGTTTTAAGCATAATAATTTTGCTTTCAGCGCACAAGTCTAGAATAACTTCTTCCTTTATAGAAGTAAAATAAAAACTTTCAGCTTGTACCACATACAGGAGGAAACGTCGGTAAGTGCATAAAATGTAAGTTACGAGACAACAGATTTACGAGGTCCAGCAACAGTTCGTCATCACTCATAGTGACGTGTTTATCACTGCTTGGTACGGCAGACGTTCGTAAGTTACGTAATGCATGCAGCGTAGGTCGTAGGTGGACCCAGTTATCCTGGCAGGAGGGCATAAATCGAGCGTGCGTCCGCTAAACGTACACTGAGCAACAGTGACAGCACAATGTTCGGTTATCTTAATTGCCTTCCTAGATACGATCGTGGAATTTATCTGCGGCGCTGCCAGAATAAGTACGGCACTTTTTAGCGGTCTGCACGGAAAAAAGTTTAATGATAGTGCCGCGGCTATCTGTGACAGATGCTCTTTATTTTTCACAATTAAATAAATGCTACTTGGAGTGGTTTTGTATCAAATAAAGCGACGCGCTGAAGATTTTTATTGTTCGGGGGAAAATATTTCAAGTTTTGATAAATAGTTTTATTTTACCTCAAGGCCGGTTGAGAAAAATGACGGAAATGAAGGCCTTTTCCTTTTTGTATACCTTTTGTGGTACGTACAACAATCCTTGAACTTGTTACGTTATTGGTTTTTAAACGATTACGACGCGTCTACCCACGCCATTCTCCATAAAACAGAATATAAAGCTTCCTGTCTTCCTAAGGTAAACAATTTGAATGGCATTAGCAAAACACTCTATTTAATGAAAGTACGAAATTCTAAAGTCAAAAGGTCTGAATGCCAAAGATATTTATTAAAATTCAGCTGGCTGGGAAAGCATTTCCAATCACGCCAGTTTATTGTTTCTCTATTGTCTCGCAAGCGGCTGATTTAACGGACTAACTGAATGAATAATGCATAACACAATGAACTGCCAAAATCCAATCTAAATCCATTTTCAGAATCTTTGAATTCGATAAATATGAATGTTTTCGGCTGTACGGGAGAACTGGATGCGGTTGGGAGTGTCAGACTTCTACTGACTAAAAACCATTCATGTTCCTTCTCTCTATCGAGGCCGCGGTATCTCTTTCGACCAACCTGCAGCCCCGACGGGATGTATCGTCGTACCTTACAATACAGTTTTCCGTGCGTCGCAAAAACGTCATGCGAAATAGCGGTTTTCCACTTAACGTGTTTTCGAACTGGCGTACTACTCGTAAAATGTTTCGAAATAGCTTGCGTCGCAAATACGTCATTCGAAATTTCATATCACTCCCGGATCAACCTGCTGCTCAATTAATTAGATATTCATTTCATAATTATTGGTGTGAAGGTAATTACAGTGTGTTTACGTTTTCATCTTTACTTCTATGTCAAATCGGTACTACGTACGCATTGCAATTAGGTGCCAACTTAGTGGTGGCCTAGCGGGAACGACCGTGACATACGAGCTGTAAGGTCATCGGTTTGAACAAAAGGAGACCTTTAATACTGAAAGAATACATCGTATGGGAACCAGGTCCTAGAAGTCCCAGAACCGAAAATTCAAAGATAAGTGACATTAACCAACCGAGACTGCATGTGTAGCAGATTATGGCCCAATCTTAGAACATAATTATGTTTGAGTCTCAGTTGTCTGAGCTTCATAGGGTGATAATGTGTTAACATATTCAAAGAAATAAATACGTAAACAACGTCTAAAATTTACAGCAGAATTAAATACACTTTTTATAAATCAATCATTCGTAATCTTATTTTGTAATCAGTAAACTGAAAAAATATATTTCAAAAACTTTATTATACTATAACTAAAGACGTCACGTTGTCAGCGTCGAGTTTCGCTACATGGTGTCGCGTAACCGTCCTCGAAAACTTCGATATCTATACACCTTTCGGCCAAAAGCCCTCTTTCAAGCAGGTGGAACTCGATCACGAATGACTTAAAATTGATGAAACAGATTGACCATTTTTCATTGCTGTAATTGTTGTCATATCATGATTGATTTTCTACCTAACCAAAGAGATAATTATAGTTATTGTTCTATAGTAAAGTCGGCAAAGTCAACACTCGCAATCGTAACAACTGAAACTCAAGACACGCGAGATAGCAAAATCTTTGTTAGAACAATATCGCTACGGAAATTTAGTTTTCAAAAGCTTTTGTACAATCTTCAGGAAATCGCTATTATATACACTCATATATAACCACTTCTTGTATTGTTATATTATAAACTAAATTCTCTTCTTTGAACAATCTCTAACTAAACTTTGGTTAAGATAACTGCTGGCTGACCAAATTCTGGCAAGTGTGGTGTGGTAGAGCTCAGTATTTATTCAGTAATCGGCAAGTTTGTGGAATAGTAATTGCATTAATTCAGCTATTATTAAGTTAGTCGAATACTAACTCTCTATGAGACTCTTCTCTATGGTGCATGAAAGCATTGATTACCACTTTCGATCCTCGATTATTTCCGTAGCTTAAGATAACTACGGTAGGTTCTAAAATGTCACATTAAAAAGTACATTCCGGACCACAAACCCGAAATTTTGTTCTAAAACATTCGGAGTTCCACAAACTACCATGATGGTCATCAACATGAAATAAATACACATAATCAATCCTTTCACACACAGGACGGAGTGACTCCTTTTATTTGTCGAAAGCAAATCACACATATCGAATACCACCACTGAGACAGATTTGGACTCTTACTTACCAAGAAAAGTAAAACGAAACTTCTTTAATCAGAGTAATTAATTGCTTTGACCGTCGAAGATAAAGTAAAATAAAGGAATAAAATACCGATGTACAATGGAGAAATAGGACGAGTCTACACAGAAGACGATATGCTACAATTTCATGAGGATATATGTATTGTCAACGCATACAAAACACTGGTCTAATGCTATTTTACATTTCGGATGAATATATTTATTGGATGAAAGGCAAATAGTCGTTAACTGGCCAGTTGGCACAGTCCAATGCAGGCTCCGTTAATTCCAGGGGCGGTCACGGAGCCGGTAAATGTGTCATGTTAATAGCACCCCGTTAAAATATCGCACGTTTTCATTTTATGATCTTCCAATTTTATAGCTAGTGCTGCTGATGGAGAGGTGTAAAATTTTGGCGCCGAGCTCCTGGAGTATGTTGCTACGTAAGTAGATAGGTTTGGTGCCAAGCTCCTGGAGTTCGTTTCTATGTAGGTAGGTACGTGCAGCGGGATGTTGACCGTGCGTTGCCGGACAGCATGAGATATCGTCACTATGTATGGTAGCAACCGGGGCTTGTAAGCCGAGAAATATGACGGCAACACTAGCATGAGATTTAACTTGCTAGCTTCTGTTTGTGCAAGTTAATATCATAATCTTTTGTCTAAACCAATGTAAAGTCTTCGTTTAAGTTTTGTTTCTAAAAGTTTTCAAAGGAAAAGTTTTAAATATATTTAAGTTACACTGCCTCGTTGAACTAGTCGCAAGACCTACTGTTGAGCATCAGGTTTAGTTTAGTGTTAGTTCAGGCTTTAGTTTCAGGATAAGTGCAAGATAAAGTGACATGGTGTTTAAGTATATCTCAGTAGCAACCAGAATCAGGATCTGTGTTCGGTTGATAACAGTAGGCTAGGTGAAATGTGCGTGTGCTTGTATACATACACCTCTGCCTAATCTTTTATAAATTACAGCCATGCTATGCAACTATGCTGTCTACCTAAGGGTTCGTTTGCGGAGACGCGAGGCTTCGCGCGGGGCTTCGCGCGGCGCGTGCAGAAGGCTAGTCGCGTGCTATTTTATTCATTTACCGAGAGGCCGGTCCACCGCAACAAACGCTGCATTTTAAACTAACGGGCGAAATCGCTTCTCGTAAAATCGTCGTATAAAATCGTTATCGTTTTCAAACATCTCCATGTGCTTGAATTAAAAACCCACAACGCGCCGCGCGTCGCAACGCGTCTCCGTAAATGAGGCCCAAGCATTTTGTATGCACAGTTAAGCAAAATCCTCTGCTAAAGTTAAATCGTACGTAAATCCCGTAATCAGGTGCACTCGATACATTTACTCTAATACTGTCATACGATAAGATATTTTACGGTCCACTAAATGCAGTGAACACGACCGAATGACCTAAAACAGATATTTAACCATGAAAATCGACGTTCAAAATCCGCACCCCAGGCTCTGGTGGTAATGGTTATGAATAAAAATTTATTGGCGTCGAAATAGCCTTCTATTCTGTAAAGCTTCATCTCAATTAAAAGCCTATTATCTACTCAAAATGGTGGTGCCATGTGCTGGAAAGTGCTGCTTTAAGTATTATTAACAGATAATTATCGGGCCGCCCGTCGATAACTTTCTTTGGCCTGAAGTGTAACTATTTAAAACAATTTTGCGAAGTTTTCCTGTGTAAAGTTTTTCCTGGGTTGAGTATTGTACGGAAAACAAAGAAGTTTAGCTCTTTGAAGTCTTACTAGACGTGAGATTGATCCATTGATAGACTGACGTTTATTATTCTAGACTTTTATCCTTCATTCTATCGTATCGTATTAAATATCACGTCTGTAATTCCTGAGAGGTCCCACATTTCGATAGTTACGAGTACATTTTGAATCACATGCAATAGGAGGCTAGCTTAATACCATCAACACACACAACTAGTCCAGTCTCTGTGGCTGCTGGTGAGCTAGATGTATAAATCCAAAAACACAACCCAGGACCCAGGACCTCATGATATGCAGTTGTGTTTGAGTAGCTTACAGATTTTTGAAGATATGATTTATAATCGTAACTGTACCTTGGGGGCCGAGTGTGGACTATAGTTAGGGGCCGAGTGGACACTTTAATTATTGCGGGCCGAGGGGCCGAGAGTCGACTAAACGACAGATTTCAAACTGTCGTCAAGTAGTATCATATTCATCTGTTTAGCGTTATCACAACTGTGTATTTTGGAGTCAACATACAGTCTGACGGGTATTTTACATGGAGCGACTGATTGTCAGATCTCCACAACCCAGTTCCGGTGCAATACAATACGTGTTAGTAAGGCTGGCAGCTTTCGGGTTTCGAACCATTGGGTACCTGTAACGACTGCCAGCCGATACCAACGGGTTAGTGTGCTTCCCGAGGCAAGGAGTCTCGATACGTAGGTGAATGGTCAAGTTCGTAAGGACACACCTAGGTAACCTTCGATCAAACTGTACAGCAGTTATAATTTCATCAAGCATGTTGCGAATTAGGTGATAATACAATCAATACTGGACAACATGACTTTTATGCCGTTAATCCAGTTGCACATTTTTGGATTTTTATGTTTTTCCCGGAAAAATAATACAGAAGTTCTATTATGTCTAAATATGTATATCTTTAAACAACGTCGCTCCCGTTGTTTGTACGCTTAGATCTTGTAAAGTACACAACCGATTTTAATGCAGTCTTCAGCAATGGATAGAGTGATTCAAGAAAAAGGTTAACATGAAGTTAATATAGACGTACATATTATAGTACGGAAATGCCGAGAAAATCAGTATCTACATTGCACGCGTGTGAAGCCGGGGCGGGTCGCTAGTATAATTATGATATATTTGGTTAAAAAAGTATTTCAGTAAACGAAAACAAAATTGGTATTTGTAAGTCCCTTAATACACCTCATGTGTATTTTTAACTCGGTATTGCCGGTTCATTTGTTCTTGTCATATTATAAAGGTTGTTAAAAAAAATTATAGACTTATTTTAGCTAATCTCATGCCAAGACATTGAAAATATAAACGATTTGTGGATGATCAATTTATTTAAGTTGTGGTCGCAAATTTTTACTTAAAGTAATGAACAGCGGCCATTACAAAATAATCATTCTCTTCACGCAAACCATATTTTTCCCTTTCATTCAACAAATCTTCTGATAGCTTGTAATTACGCTTAAGTAGCGCTTTACTAGATCTTATAAGATTTAAGTAGGTACCTACTTTTTGGTGTGGGTTTTAATTTTTAAATAATATATCGTTAGAACTTAAGAAATGAATAAATTATTTAAGTATAAACTTTAGTTGATCTAGGCTTCCTGTCCCACGTGTTTGCAATTGATAGATATTAAAAATGAATTAGGAAACAGAATATTTGTTAACTAATTAATGCTGTGTATTCAATGGACCGGATAAATCAAAAAAACCTTGCTTAAAATTAAAGAGTAGATACTTTAGAGTAGGTATGACTTTGGTTCAATTTGAAATGTGAAAGCTTGTGAATAGTATTAAGATATTTAAACGTTCTAAAAACTTTTGTTACACAAATATTGGTTTATCACTATGTCCGTCTGTCTGTCCGTCCGTCAGCACTATATCTCAGACACTCGTAGTACTAAAAAACTGTAATTTGGCATGAATATACAAATGAGTTACGCCGACTAAGTGCTAAAGGTAAAATATTGAATTTTTTTAAAGGGTATCTCCAGTACACATTAAAGTGGGGATGTTTTTTTTTTCTCGCGAAGTCCATTGTGTGGCTAGCCATAGGATAGGTCATTAAAAATATTGCAAGTTTGCACAAACAGTTTTTCAATTAAAGGATTTGTTTGTGAAATATTAAGCTTTAAAATGCAAATAACCTATGGGTTGTGTTTGGGTGTGAAAAAATTAATGGTAGTAGCATATATAACGAAAAAATAAAACTATCACAGTTATGTAGGCTTTACAAGTTTACGAGTAATAGTAGACCAACTTATAAAATTTACATGTAAGTTTGTTTTATTTTTACAATAAAAATCATCGTTCGGAGGCAGGTAGTAGTTTTACATGGTGATACGAGCTGAAAAAATGGACTGACTAATCAACATGATCTGCCTCACCTTTTTCCCAAATGTGTTGGGGTCAGCTTCCAGTCTAACCGAATGCAGGTGAATACCAGAATTATACATAGATAGAGCGACTGCCTATTTGACCTTCACAACCCACTGGGTTGTCAAACAACCAACCAGTCTACCACAGTCTTACCAAAGGGTATTGTATTACCTAGTACTAACTGTAGTACTAAAGAAAAGAAAGAAAGAAAGAAAAAAAGGCGGGATGTAACTAGGTAATACGATACCCTTTGGTAAGACTGGTTGTCAGACTCTCGGGACGCGGATTTAACCTGGAAGGACTAAAGGTAGGCTGACTAAGAAAACATATTTCCAAATGCAACCCATCATTTCCTATGATAAAATATTCGACGGCAACAGTTATGTACTTTACTAATAAAGGGTGTAAAAGTACCCTTAACGCAAACGAAGCGCACTTGTTCTCCCCACCAATGCGATCACTTTTTAGTTCTAGACCATACCTGGGAACCCCCAAGTTACGGAGATATTGGGAGTCAAAGTTCCAAATTTTGCACAGCTGTTTTTGTAAATACTAGTTTTTCAGGTTTTAACTTTACTTAAATTACCTCGATGACCCTTTTACTATTCAAAGCATCCACTAGCACAATGTTTTAAGATTGCTGCATTGAGTTTTACCGTAAGAAGAGAATTTTGACCCCAAAAAAAAAGTCGTTTCCAGCAAACATTTTGGCGTAGGGGAACTTAGTTTGATGTACAGAATGCTTGGTTGAGATATGTGTGAAAGGTTAATTTACACCCTGTATACGTATGTTTCGAATATTTGTCATGTCGTGTTTCTCGTGTCAACTGTGCGCCAACTTAACCAAGGTTATCCTCCGAAGTTCTTGTAGTCAGAAGCCAACAACTTGGCAGAGGTTTCAACGAATTCTTAGTGATACACAAAGCGATTCTGTTCCAAAAGACGCAATAGCGGACCTCTGGCTTTAGAGGCCAAGGTCAGAAACCAGTGGTCGTGCCAAATAATATGTGTAAACCGCCTCTACTTGCCAAGTATTTGTAAAAACTGCACTTGTTCTAAAATTTGTGTCATGTTTTTCAGAGTTCAGAAGCACTTCGGTAACAATTTTTATTTGTCTGTTTTTAGTTCAGTTTAGATGCGGCGTATTTGCAAGCTGAATTACTTATCGAAGGTCAAAAGTGGAAGTACGAATAAAATTACCTTTAGCTGCACAAGCTTCTGCCCGTGGCTTCTCCCGTGTCCTATTAACATATCCTTAAGTACTCTGTAATAGCGTAGTTTCCCTTCTGTGAAAGTATTTTGAAATCTGATGAATAGTTTTGATGATTACCCCTACATCTTTTGTAAATATTACGTCTTTTGTAATATTAGTACGTACATTTCAAAGACGGAATCTCACGCACGTAACAAACAAGACAACAAGTACGTAACGCAAATCGTTGAAGTGGGTCAAAAGGCTGCACAACTTAGGACTGTGCTGTACAGGTTTATCGCCGGAGTGAGCTGCGGATCCACCCTAAAGCTATAGTATATGCTATATTCCCACTTATCATTATATATATCACATACCATTTATCATCCTTTTTATAGTTTATCTATATTTATACTCGGCGAAACGTTCTAAACGATTCGTTTCTATATAATTTGCTGAAATTAAATATTAGTTTTCATAATTTTCATTGTTGTGACATGTATGTCAAATGTGCCAAACTGTCAGTAGGTACTTTTCTTTTTGTCATAGAGTTTCTTTCTAGTTTAGTCTAAGGTCACTTTTGGTTTATATAACTTCATTATTTTTTATCATTGTTAAGCTGAATAATTGTATTTTTTAATTAATAAAAAATAACTTTATTTTAAATTATTATTATTATTATTTCCTTTATTCACTTTCTAACATATTCAATACATTTTTAAATATTTATTACAAAAAAGCATATAAAAAACATTTAAAAATATAAAAAATAGTAGCCCACCGGCATTGGGAACAGGGTCCGAGCTACCGGTAGTCAGGGCTCTTGAGAGAGGAACCTCCTGACAATACGCGCCGTGTCCAGAAGTACTGCCTTCTGAATCAAGCCCTTGATCCAGCTACCAAGCGAGAGCCTCCTTAGATGTTCGTCGAGGCTCTTGGCTATTAGACCATTGGCAGACACGACTATCGGCACAATGACTGCTGTATTCACGTGCCACATGTCGACAACCTCGCGAGCCAGATCTAGATACTTGTATTGTTTATCTTTCTCTGCTTTCACGAGGTTCTCGTCATGCGGAACCGTGATATCAACAATCATTGCGCGACGCTCCGATCGATCCATCACCACAATGTCAGGCTTATTGGCAACAATGGGCCTGTCAGTGATGATAGGTCGATCCCAATACAACGAAATATTACCATTTTCGAGAACTGGGTCGGGCGCATACTTATAGTATGGCACTTCTGTTTCCACAAGGTTGTATTTCAAAGCAAGTTGCTGGTGGATAATCCTGGCAACGAGGTTGTGTCTATGCAAGTATTCTCCATTAGCCAGACGAGAACACCCAGAAATAATGTGTCGGATCGATTCTCCAGGACGGTGGCATGCCCGACATATGTCAACCGTGCCATCCTTCACAATGTATTTCCGGTAGTTATTCGTCATCATAACTTCGTCCATTATTGCACAGACAAAACCTTCGGTTTCCCCGAAAAGGTCACCAAAACGCAGCCAGGATACAGACGTTAAGAAGTCTACATCGGACCCATGTAGGGCCCGGTAAAAGCGTCCGTGCAGCTCCTTGCTCTGCCATACCTCCTTGCGGTCATTAGTGTCTAATACTTTAGGTTTGCGCCAGTTCTCGTTAGCCAAGGAGAGCGGGGTAAGGCCCTTGTCCACTGAGACCACATCTCTGTGCATCCCCACGTCGGCTTCTAGGAAGTATTCCCTGAGACTGCATACCTCACGGTTGTGTAGGGTCTTAGCATTTAAGAAACCACGACCCCCACACTTCCGTGGGATATACAATCTCATCACCGACGAACGTGGGTGATGCATCCGATTTGCAGTCAATAGCGAGCGGACCCTCCTATCTAGGGCATCAAGTTCTGTCTGAGTCCATTTGAGTATGCCGAAAGAATGCATCAAAACCGGCATGACCCAACTGTTGAAGGCGCGCACCTTGTTTCCACCTGACAAAAGACTGCTCAGCACCTTGTTCAGGCGGCCAAAGAAACGTTCCTTCAACGATTGTTTCATGTCGGAAATATTGATACCTAATGCTTCCGACATACCCAAATACTTGTAAGTTTCTGTTGACGAGAGTGATCTAAGTTGTAGGGAATCCGAGAGTTGAGTTCCCACGGATTCCATAATCTCCCCTCGCTTCACATGCATGACTGCACATTTGTCCATTCCAAATTCCATTCTGATGCCACTACTGAAAGTTTCTGTTACCTTCAGTAGCTTCATCAGTTGCAAATTGTTGGGGGCAAAGAGTTTCAGATCATCCATGTAAAGAAGGTGAGATATAACCTGACCACCTCTCCTCAACCGATAGCCTAGACCTGAACCCTCCAGCAGTGTGCTAAGAGGGTTCAAGGCTAGGCAAAACCACAATGGACTCAGACTATCACCCTGGAATATACCACGCTCGATCCTTATCGGTTCACTGTTCCCTCCGATCTGTCGACATCCTGGATAGCGAAGGACTGTTCTCCAGTTCCCCATACATGACATCAGGAAGGTACGCAGAGTTGCATCTACTTTGTACAATTCCAGCACCCTCATGAGCCATGTATGAGGCACAGAGTCATAGGCCTTCTTATAATCTATCCAACATGTAGACAGATCCTTTCGGGAGCGGCGAACCTGTTGGCTAATGGTCATATCAATGAGGAGCATCTCCTTAGTACCACGGGACCCGTTCCTACATCCATTCTGAGAGGCAGACATGATAGAGTTAGTTTCGATGTGTTGGTTGATTTTCACTCTCAAAATGGACGTAAGAACTTTATAGACGGTTGGTAAACAAGTAATTGGTCTATAATTTTTGGGTTCCGCAGTACTACCTGATTTATGGAGCAGGTGGGTAATTCCTGTCGTCAAGAACTGGGGTAGCGACCCTGACTCTAAGGCTGATTGATACTGGCCGCGGGTAGTCCAACGGTTATCGCGGCCTCGACATAGAGGGCGAAGAAGGAACATGGGTGGTTTTTAGTCAGTAGAAGTCTGACACTCCCTTTCGCTCTGCCCAAGAGCGGGAGGGGTTATTCGATGATTTTACACCCACCAAAAAAAAAAAAAAAAAAAGGCTGATTGATACTGGGACGCCAAGCGAGCGTGCGACCTTTGGAACCACTTTATCCAAAAGTTGTGCAGTCCGTCCGGCCCTGGAGATTTCCAGTTAGGTAACAGACGGACTGCACGAGCTACGTCTTGGGGACTGATGATGATTGCCCCCATTTCTGTTATAGGATCACACGCTTGTTTAACCTCCCGGGTCCAATCACCCTCAGTGTGACTGACAGGCACCGACCAGATGTTGCGCCAGAATGACGTCATGGCATCATCATCCGGCAGACGCGTGTCAATCACACCTTGGTCTGGTCGGTCCCAAGCTCTATATACCCACCTTTCATCACTTCGGAAAGTGCGATTCTGTGTGTACCGCTCCACTCGTCGCTTGTACCGACGAATACGGCTTGCCCATGCACAGATTTTCTGCTTTAGGAAGTCGATGCGCTCTGTGACGCAGGACAAATAATCAGGAAAACTAATATCCGTTCCCGAGAACGCCCGCCTCACAAAGCGCATCACTCTAGGGCGAGTATTGCCCTCCCTGAAGCAGATCAACTTGCCGATGAGTGCTCTAGCCTCACCGATACGCCGCTCAATTCTGCACTGCCAGGCTGGAACAGCTAAATTTGGTCGTGCAGCTCTGTCGTTGTTAGGAAATTTAACGTGAGCTACACGACATGCCGCTACAGCTGCACAATACAAAATTAAGTGGGTATCAGCGAGGTCTTTGCTGCTGTCAAAGCAATTTGACAGTTGCGAATCTAGAGCACACATCAGCGCCCTGTTTTTCTTGTTCATGGGCAAACGGGGTAAACGTGGTCTAAGGTCAGGTGGTGTGGAACGGTACTCCCGAAATGCACCCTCCAAAGCGCTCCTCAATTGAACGTTGCACTGGGTACTCACGGAAATAACTTCATCATCATCCTCTTCACCACCGCGTTCGGATCGTGGCAGAGCACTGGAAACATTTTCCAACTGCACCGCGATCATTGGTGAAGCTGGCGTGACTGGGTTACTCCGTGATTCAGAGCGTAGTCGATCAAGTACGGAATCATCCAACATATGGTTATGCAGGATGACCCGCACTTGATCCGACAATCGTTGCGCCGACACGCTGATAGCTGGCTCAAGCACCTGGAACAGAGAGAGCATCCGACCCCGGTACGCGGTCAAGTTACTTCCCCCCTCAGTGGCCCCATAATATGCGCGCATGACATGTTCATTCATGGACTGAGTCCATCTCATGCGCGGCACATTTCCACCAGCAGCGGGGACCCTATTCGGGGCCGGTTGGCCTCGAGGTCCTAAGCCCGCTGGTGGCCGTCCTCTTCCTCGTCGTCCGCGCCGCGGTGGTGATGGTGATGGCGGCGGTGATTGTGATGGTGTAGACAACGGGGAGAAAAACTCGTCACTGGAACTCGACGCAGCTACAGCTACCGGTGACACGGCGCTCACGCTTGTGGCGCGTCCCGGCGACTGCGAGGCGGAGTTTAGTGACGAGTCCGGAGATGGTGGGTGTGCTTGGAGGCGCTTTGCCCGGCTTCTTGTTAACATAGGTGACGTTTTTCAATTGCTTTCTTTCTGCATGATTTTTATTTTTCGTAGGATTGAACTTAAATGGTGATTCCTCCTTTTATTTCTGGTGGTTTATTTATCCAAAATATTTGATTAAACATGTTTACTGTATTAAAGTTGGTCAAAAAAGATTTAAAATTATTGAAAAGCAGAAAAAATGTTGCGTCACATTGACAACCGGGCCACAGATTATTATTATTATTATTAGCCATTTGTGTCCCACTGCAAGGCAAAGGCCTCCCTTAAAAAGGTGATTTTAAATTATTATTTTAAATTATAATTTTAAAATTCTAAAAGCACACTCGGAGGTTCTATTACGTCTTGGTGAAATACTCCTGGCTGGTTATATGACTGGCAGGTGACATGTCATATTTCAATTCGAAATTGTCAAAGAATTTTAGAAGAGAAGAAAAATGTTTGATTTTTTGTATAAAAATGGGCAGCTGATGCTGACCCAAAAACTTTTACACTGGATTCCACGCCGGGATTATGTCCGGTTGATTTTACGTTTTATTTTACGATCGACTCTACGCTGAGAATCAACGCTACTCGTTTCTGTCGAGATTCAGTCAATTAGACGGGAATCTACGTCGAGGTTGTCCTGTTTCTACATATGGATTCTGCATACATATAAATCTACAAAGTTCTACTGTCCAGACCAACTCGAAAGTGGATCACCATCATTCATTACCAAAAGTGGATCACCATCTAAGAAGCGGATCTCTCTTCTCTCAATTAAAAGTGGATCACTAACTAAATTTTCAAAAACCTCCGCCGCCTGAGTGTGTGAAACTGTAACGAATCTACCGATCCCAAAAAAAAAATAAAAGAGAAGGTAGATTGTACAATAAATATTAATTTTTAAGATAAAAAATACAAAAGAATATATAAAACACCTTCCTACCTATTACACACTCAGGCGTATATGCTATATTCCCACTTATCATTATATATATCACATACCATTTATCATCCTTTTTATAGTTTATCTTTAATTATACTCGGCGAAACGTTCTAAACGATTCGTTTCCATATAATTTGCTGAAATTAAATATTAGTTTTCATAATTTTCATTGTTGTGACATGTATGTCAAATGTGCCAAACTGTCAGTAGGTACTTTTCTTTTTGTCATAGAGTTTCTTTCTAGTTTAGTCTAAGGTCACTTTTGGTTTATATAACTTCATTATTTTTTATCATTGTTAAGCTGAATAATTGTATTTTTTAATTAATAAAAAATAACTTTATTTTAAATTATAATTTTAAAATTCTAAAAGCACACTCGGAGGTTCTATTACGTCTTGGTGGAATACTTCTGGCTGGTTATATGACTGGCAGGTGACATGTCATATTTCAATTCGAAATTGTCAAAGAATTTTAGAAGAGAAGAAAAATGTTTGATTTTTTGTATAAAAATGGGCAGCTGATGCTTTTTTTTTTTTTTTTTTTTTTTTTTTTAATCTGCAATCAGCCCAGTAGCTTTAATCAGATGGGATGTTGTTTCTTCGACTTTAAGAAAGTGCACATCCTGTGATGTGTCATCTCTATCTGTTTTTCTATGAATTTTATATGGAAGCTAATCGCATTCTTTTCAGCCGAAATAGGCAGTTGTTGGTATTTATGAGCTGTGTAGCCAGATGGTTGCTGTGTCGCTCAAGACGTTGTTTGTATGTTACAGAGGAACTTTCTATTTCCTCCCTGACTGTCGGAATTTCCAAGTAATCATGCACTTCCGTGTTCCGCGTGAACCATGGCGCATTGGTGAGGATCTTTAACACTTTGTTCTGGTAACGCTGGAGAATTTCAACATTTGAGTGGCTCGCTGATCCCCAGAGTTGTATACCATATGTCCAAATCGGTTTCAGGATACACTTGTAAATAAGGACTTTATTTTCCAAGCTTAGCGTTGACTGTCTGCCTATCAGCCAGCACATATCTCCAAACTTTCTATTTGCCTGTTCTCTTTTGGCCTTTATATGGGCTCGCCAAGTGAGTCTCCTATCCAGGTGCATGCCTAAGTATTTTACTGTCGTGCCTGTTGGCAAGACAGCACCGTCTAGTGTAACTGGTGAACAGTCCCCTCTCTTTAGTGTGAACGTTATGTGGAGTGATTTTGCGGGGCTTGCTCGGATTCTCCACTTTTGTAGCCATTGTCCAATTTCGTCCAGGCATTCTTGCAGTTTTGCGGATGCTGTGTTTGCATCCCTACTACAGGCGAGGACTGCAGTGTCATCTGCATAGGTTGCAGTCACAACATTATCTGTGGTGGGTAGATCAGCGGTATATATTGTGTATAGGATGGGACCCAGCACCGAACCCTGGGGCACTCCTGCTTCTATTTGACAGATTGATGACAGAGAGTTCTCGCATTTGACCTGGAATAATCGGTTTTGCAGATAGGACTTCAGTAACATGTACGCAGTATTTGGTAGATGGAGCTTAAGCTTATACAACAGGCCCTTGTGCCACACGCGGTCAAAGGCCTGCTGTATATCAAGGAAGACAGCTGAGCAGTATTCTTTTCTCTCCAGTGCTTGCCGTATTGTCTGGGCTACTCGGTGTATTTGTTCTGTCGTCCCATGGTGTGCGCGGAAGCCGAATTGGTGGTCCGGTAAAACTTTTTGTTCTTGTAGTACTGGAAGGAGGCGTTTTAGGAACAACTTCTCAAAGACTTTCGAAAGCAAGGGTAGAAGGCTTATGGGTCTATATGATGTAACCTCTGTAGGAGGCTTTCCCGGTTTGGCTATCATGTTGATGATGGATATTTTCCATAGCTCTGGGAAATATTGTAGTCTCAGTATTGCATTAAAAAGGATTGTCAGCAGAACGATGCCTTTTCTTGGTAGTTGTTTAAGAACTTCTGCCGTTATTAGATCAAAACCTGGTGCCTTTTTTTGTTTTAAATGCATGATAGTTTTTTTTTACTTCCATCGTTGTCACCAGTCTCAATAGTGGAGACAGTTGTTGATCGCTGTTCAAGACTTCATCAATGTCCTGCTCGGTGTGCGTATTATCAGGTTCATTGGGTTTGAATACATTCTTAAGGTAATTGGCAAATAACTCAGCTTTTTGTTGAGGCTTCCGTGACCAGTTTCCGTTAGCTTGTCTTAGTGGATGCATGTGTTCTATTGGCCTTTTCAATGAGCTGGTCATTTTCCAAAGTGTATAATCCTCTGCTTTAAATGGCGATAGAGTCTTGAGTTTGTCTTGGAGGGTATTGTTCTCATTTTCTCTAAGCATTTCCTTCAGTTCCTTTTGTATTTTGTTGAGAGCTTTTTTGTCTTGACGATTCCTGCTGGTGTGCCACTGATGTCGCAGTCTTCTCTTTGCAGCTATCATCTCTCGTATTTCCAGAGTAGTGTCATGGCTTTGCGGTTTAGTTGCTATGAATGGGGTTGATAGCCATGCCGCCTTTTGTATTAAGTTAGTGGTACACCACGCAGCGTCATCTATGTCGTCTATCGTTTTAAGAGGTATGCTCAGATTAATATTTTCATCGATATAATCTCGAAAAGACTCCCAGTCGGTTCTATGGTTATACAGGGTCTCTCGTGGTTCTTTCCAGATGACTGTGGTACTTAAGGTGCATATCACGGGTGTATGGTCTGAGGACCCATCTAGACATGATTCTACTTTTGTATAGAGCCCCGACATCTTTTTACTGATAAAGAAGTCGATGAGATCCGGAGTTTTATTAGGATCCGACGGCCAGTAAGTTGGTTCTCCTGCTGATATTACATTGAGGTTATTGTTAACAATTGCCTTTTTTAGTTCTCGACCCTTTGTCGTTGTCAATCGAGAGCCCCAGAACGTGTTTTTTGAATTCCAGTCTCCCCCTACAATGTATCTGTCGCCAAGCATGCGGAAGAAATCGGAAAACATTTGTTCATCTATGCGATGTCGTGGGGGACAGTACACTGCAGCCACATTCAGTGATCCCTGCCAGTCATCTATGGATATTATGGCGGCTTGTATGTGTGCATGTGCAAAATTTGGTATGACGTGGTGTCTTATGTGTTCTTTAATTATCACAGCGGCCCCAGCATGTGATGTGCCATCAGGATGATTGGCATAGTATATATTGCATCCTTTAATTTTTATAACTTTTTGATTGGTCATGTGTGTTTCAGAAACTAATAATATATCTAATTTGTTGTAGTTTATGAATAGCTCTACTTCTTGCTTATTCGGGGCTAAGCCATTTATGTTCCATGCACCAATTCTGAGGAATTTCATTTTTTCTGCTGGGCTATTAGTGTCGTTAGGAGCCCCATTAAGGTTCCTATTTGTTGAATAAGGATATCTATCTTCTCCGACTGTTTAATTATGATTTGTTCTAACGAGCTTGTTGACTGAACTTGTTCATTCTCTATTTTTCTGTTCCAGTTGCCAGTACTTGCAGTGTTGGCTACGTTTTCACTTGCGCGCATATTGGTTATTTCCTGGTTATTTCTGGACTGTTGTGTAGTGTGTCTTGGGAGTTTTAATGGTGGGAAGTCTTCTATTCGAGGCGTGAACGTATCCGTGGCTTTTACCTTATCTAGTGGGGCTTTTCTATTACCAGCATAAACCATTTTGCGTGAACGAATCTCCTTATAGACTTGGCAGCCCTTGTAGTTGGCTTGCAGCTGATGCTGACCCAAAAACTTTTACACTGGATTCCACGCCGGGATTATGTCCGGTTGATTTTACGTTTTATTTTACGATCGACTCTACGCTGAGAATCAACGCTACTCGTTTCTGTCGAGATTCAGTCAATTAGACGGGAATCTACGTCGAGGTTGTCCTGTTTCTACATATGGATTCTGCATACATATAAATCTACAAAGTTCTACTGTCCAGACCAACTCGAAAGTGGATCACCATCATTCATTACCAAAAGTGGATCACCATCTAAGAAGCGGATCTCTCTTCTCTCAATTAAAAGTGGATCACTAACTAAATTTTCAAAAACCTCCGCCGCCTGAGTGTGTGATAGGTAGGAAGGTGTTTTATATATTCTTTTGTATTTTTTATCTTAAAAATTAATATTTATTGTACAATCTACCTTAACTCTTTTATTTTTTATTAGGGATCGGTAGATTCGTTACAAAGCTCAAGATTGGTGCCCTTTTTTTTTTTTGGGTGGTGGTAAATCATCAAATAACCCCTCCCGCTCTTGGGCAGAGCGAAAGGGAGTGTCAGACTTCTACTGACTAAACACCACCCATGTTCGACACGGCCTGTTGTCGTCATAAGACGGACGGACGGCGAGCTAGCCCATCACTCACCGTCCACAGGCCCGCGTCTACGGTGGCCGGAAGCCGTCACGTGGCCCCCGACGCCCAGAGCGCCTCCCGCGGCGGCTGGGACGAGAGGTTCTATCTCTCTCGCGTTCCGCTACCTCCTTCGAGATAGGTGCCCTAAAACAATGATACGAAGTCGCTGCAGACCACGAAGGAGATGGCGGGTCTAACAACTGGGTGTCTTCCTTGAGAATTATAAAGCAGTAAGCACAGAATGGTGACCGTTGGAAAGAATGGACGAAGACCTTTATCCAGTATCGGGACAATACAGCTAGACTAACTATGATTTGATAAGTACTTCTAATCTCGTTATTCTTTTAAGTAGCTTCAAGTTCTTCGAAGCAAATAAAATAAAACAAAAGAACAAGACTCTAACCACAAACAACTCACAGGTTGAAACTTGAAATAGAGTAGTATTATTAGCATTTACGTCGACGTCGCCTGTCCATCCGTCACTCCATTCCATGCGCTACCATATCATATAACATTATTACTGTCTACTGCTGTCAGTTAACCTTAGACGTTCCTACTATGGGTTGGTTACCCACAGTTAGTTTATTTGATCACTTTTGCAACACTGTAAAAATCATACTTATCTATATTATAATAGAGATAAGGTTGTTGTTAGATTGCTATCATTGACAAGTCGGGCCAAAGTTGCAGTGATCTTGGGGAGGTTGCCGTTGGATTGCAGCAAACAGAGGTAAAATAAATGCGAAAGGACTGTCGTTAGATAGAAGTTGCATTAAACGTCCTAGGGTAAATTTGTTTAAAATATTACAGCACCATAGTAAGACATGGCGTTTTGGCTTCGTGCAGGATTAATTTTAGTTTAATTTATGTCGAAGTTTTTGAGCTTTTCTTTTGTTTACCTACTGTTTTCATTTTGGTTTTAATTTATTATTGTATTTTGCTTTATGCAAAATAAATAACGTTTTCTTTCTTAGGCCTTGCTTAGGCCTAAACGAAAGCGATTGTGATTTACGTATTAGAGGCGGAGACAACAAGGTACTGTTTCTGGGTATTTTTACCGTCTCTTCATTCTTTTTAGTCGTTGACAGAGTGTTCGTGGTCATTAAGGTCGCCCACAACTGCGGTAGTTGGATCCATTTCTACTGGTCCCTATTGGCCGCATGGAGAGCACATTGTGCTAGAGCCTCTGGTAGAATGTGCACGCTCAATTTAATGGAGTCTGTCCATCGGGTTGGTCTTGGACCACGTAGTCTCGTGCCTTCGAGTCTACCCTGAATCAGCAAAAACTCCATGGAGTCACTGTTGCGGGTAACGTGTCCAAAGAATCTGAGGATTTTTATCGTCTAGGGTGTGACAAAAGAAAATGGCACCAAAGACTAGCGACTGAACGTACTTTCCTCGTCCTTTCCTCATATTAAAAAAGTCCGGAAACCATTCCTGCATACCAGCACTACAAAACGAACTAATAAAAGTTTAAAAATCGATAAAAGCGTTAGTTAACCAACACATTCCTGTAGATTAACCGTCGGCAGTTTAATTTAAGCGTTCACAAGTTTTATTATCAGTTAGCCGGTGTTGCAATGAATAATAAGGAGTTTGCTTCAGGCAAGTTTGTTGGCAACGCCCTCTATCTGGGCAAACTTAAACAAGCCCTGTCGGCGAATGGTGATTGAGTTTATTTAATAACAGCTGTGTTTTAATTATGATTAATTCGGGTTGTAGGTACATTAATTTACTATGATGTTGGTACCCCAATTGATTTATGTTTATTTTAGAATTCAATTGAGAAACATTTTTTTTTAAATGAGCTATGATTTAGTTTCATAATACTTGACGATATTTTATTGTATATTAATCATTAAAGTAAGACTATACTAAATTTATAAACTCAACTAACCTACTAGCTGTACCTATGATAAAAATAATATACCAAAAACTTCAGCAGCTTTTGTTTGCGTGTGTATTCAATTTAATTACGAAATTATTGTATTAATAGACAAGTCAGTCTAATGATCACGAATTCTAATCATAGTAACTTGGTTTCGATTCCCAGATCTTGCCGTCAGGAAATCTTTATGTGGCAGCTGTGGTGTTTCGGAGCGGCGTTGGTGACAATAGGCTTTCCCCCAAAATACATGGATATCACACTAATATTACAAAGGCGAAAGTTTGTGAGTGTGTATGTTTGTTACTTCTTCACGCAAAAACTACTGAATGGATTTAGATAAAATTTGGTACACAGATAGTTTATAACCTGGATTAACAATTATAACAATTTTTATCCCGATTTTATCTACCCGTGGGATAATGTAGCGGGTGAAGCCGCCGGCAACAGCTAGTTGTACACAATTGGTGAATTGTGAGTGTACTATCTGCCTAACGCTTCGGGGATTGCAGGCGTGTTGTTATGTTTTTGTATTCCCAAAAAAAAATCCTGGAGAAAATATTGCTAATCATCATGTAGATAAATATTTCTAATCGAAATCGTAGTAAAACAAAAGTACCTATTAGGTATTTATATAACAGCTAAAACCGTACCTCTCAGTTCCCATCCACACATTACGTAGGTTCCCGCCTCCTTTGATCCTTTGTAGGCAAAAATAGAATCAATCACCCATGGAAAACAACGTAATGGCCGTCCCAGCACCGAATCCTTACATAAATATATTATAATTCTGTGTATACTCAGTCTGAGTGTAACCGCTATTTTTGTAACCCCCACAACGCTTTTGTAATTCAGAGGGATGGAAGGACAAACAGAAATACCTACCTACTCTGTTATAGGCTGTAGCCGTATATGCGAGAAAAAAGAAATGCTGTCTTTGTTGTAGCGAAAACGAACGAAAAATATTATCTAGTGTCGTTTTCTTTCATGAATTTAAATGTAGGACTGATAAGAAAAGAGCCTTGGTCTTGTCTACAGTATTTGCTGCATTAAATAAAATAAGGTAGGCCAAGTGTAATTGTTTAGTTGTTTTGTTGACTTCATAACCAGTGGATAAGTGTTTCTAGGGAGTTTGTTTTCATTTCTTTATCTATAACTCTTGTGAGGAACATTTTCTTTTGTCTGATTGCATTACCCATATTATCTTTATACTTAGAGTTAACACACTAACCCACCGTTGGCAAAAAAACTGTGTTATTTAGCATAGCGTTTGCCATTAATACAAATCACTCAAAATGGAAGTTTCCAAAATGGCGGCTTATTAACGTGCGCTGACATTCCATCTATAATCCTCTAAAACTCGGATGACCATGACTGGTGCTTTATAAAATAACTTGCGGATGTCACGCGGTTTCACCCGCGTTGTTCTCGTTTCCGTGAGAATACAGGGATAAAAAGTAGCTTATGTCACCCGGGGATAGTGTAGCTTCCCAACGGTGAAAGAATTTTTCAAATCGGTCAAGTAGTTTTGGAGCCCATTCGTTACAAACAAACAAACAAATCTTCCCTCTTTATAATATTATTTTTATTATAGTGTAGATAACAGACTCTTATTATCATTCCGCTGGTATAATTTATCCTACTTTATTTGGGGTCAGCGCAGCACCAGCGTCTTCTACTTCCATACTTCTCTATTGTTAATGATCTCAGCAGTTCCTTTCGAGCTATTTAATTTTACTCTAAGGTACATGCAAGAATAAAATAGAAAGAAGATTACCTCGAAATACTAGTGGCCGAAAGCGTGTCTACTGAGCATTATTCCTGGTTCCAACTCCTGGGTAAGACAAAATGTTATTGGGTTTTTTCATCTGGAAGTTCTCCGTAGAGGCCACGGTGTCTGAATTTGGGTCCAGTTGATAACAATAGATTCGCCCCTACTTGGTGTGTATGTTAGGTACCCTATGTTTTAGACTTCAAGGATTACAAGGAGAAATAACGTTATAAATAATTATGAGCAAATGTCTTTCACCTATATTTAAAAATTCGAACTCATATTTCGATACCAACATATTCTGGCACCTAAATTATAATGTAGAACCTCAGTTTAGTTTAGGAATATTCATTAAGTTTTTCCATGTTTGGTGATGTGGTAAACTGGCTATTATCGTGACCGTTTTGACGAGGCTACCGTAAATATCGCCGTCACTACAATTTAAAATTGTAATGTTACGTATATTTTATCGAGCTTTTTCGAAGATTGTGTGGGTCATAGGTACTTGACTGGAATTTAATAAAGGTAGTAATTGAAACCCTCGTTCAAGGATGACTGATCTACTAATTTATAGCGACGTGTTTGACCTTACTGCCGTAATAATTGAAAACGGGTTATATACCGAGAAGTCAATGTGCCGAATCACATTTCGGACCTAAATTTATAATTATAATTCGAATCACCAAATTGACATAAGTAAAATCAACTGGCGCGCTGTCGTATTTGCGGCTAATAACCGCAGCGGAACCTGCGACCCCAGCCGGTAATATCTGTGCTACATCGCGGAAAGACATACGTCAATTGTCACCGCAAAAACCGCCGAGGCAGCGCTTGACCGACCTAATTAATGGCGACTGCCCCCTGGGACAGATTAAGCCGCACATAAAACCTTTTCCGTGCCCATACGGTCCACAAGAGTCATCGATCCTTTTCTTGTTAGGCGCTGCCAATCAAATGCAATCAGGATCCTGCGACAATCCGCCACCGAGCCATCGGTGTGTCGCTGCTCGTAAAATTGGGCTGTAAAAGCATTAGCTCACGCAAAAAAGGGGATAACGGCTGTCGCGGTTTATTTTCATGGACCTATCCATCAGGAATGCAGGATGGATAAGTATGGTGTAAGCGAAATCAATCTAATAAAACTTCCCTTGAAACATGGTAATACTTTTCGATTAAATGAAATCTTGAATATTACTAACTTAACTAAGCAGAATTTAGTATGGATGCAGAACATAAAAAGTAGCTAACCGTCTACAAAAATGATGAGGTCGTGTAAAAACCGCACATTTTCAGCAGAGTTGGGAATTCATAATTAGAACGTGGCTCATTCTAGAATATGAGCTTACTTTTGACCTAATTTCAGCTCATGCATGCCGACGTCCGACTCGAACTGTTTAGTAGGTTTGGAGGAGAATAACTTGTACGGGCAAGATAACATTGCATATAGTAGGACATCAAAGTTTCGCCTTTTGTATGAGGTATTCGCTATATTTCCATGACAACGCGGGATTCATTGAAATGCAGCGAGTCCGCGGAAAGTAACATCGCGGGGAAGCCCGAGGACCATAACTATGCGCTGACGTCTTCCTGCGCTCCCCCAATAAATTCTAACAATGTCGACGAGTGCGCCGAATATTTTTACACTGAATTTAAAATTTGTGTATCGACTGAAATGTTGTTTGCTCAAAGTTTTGTATGAATTTTATGTACAAGTTTTGTGCGGGATTATAAATTGTGTGTTTGGGCTGATGTATGTTCTAGGACCATACGAGAGTAAGTGTGTAGAATCTTGTGTGTAAGTTTACAAAATAATAAAAGAGTACTTTGGGACCACCCTCAGTATTATTCAGTGACAAACTCACTAATACCGTAATCTTAACTTATTTCTGAACGGAATAAGAAAACGTTAAAAGGTCCTCTTAAAATGATCAAGGAAAACGATTACCTAGGTACTATCTCATAATAAAAACGTATTTATCCAACATTATTCTTTGTAATGAAAAGCAAATAAGATAAAAACAACACTGTATAATAGACTGAAGTTTACCGTATTATTCGCTGTAGATACGGCCAGGGCGTCGGGCACTAAATAATGCGCGTTGTTCCTATTGATTGCGGCTATTTTCAGCATCGGTGCCGCCGCCGCATCGTTGGCGGGCCCTAAAATTATATCAACAACTTTGTTGAATCGGGGACACCTACATTTGACATAGAATTGAGAATTGGGATTCATTCTGGATATTAATAGGGTGTCAACGATAAAACTTCAGTATTGACTTAGGAATGGGATTTATGTTAATATTATCACATATAACCTTTCAAACGAATGCGAGCAGGTGAAGACTTAGGTACCATTAATAATATAGAATTAGACCGTAGCGAGATGTGTAGCGAGATGTGTAGTGTAGATAAGGCTACGACGTAGCAACGGTTACGGCGTAGCAACAGTGAAGTCGTGCTACGGCTACGGCTTTGGAATCAAAACAAAACAGAATAGTAGTATTTTTCGCGGTTGACAATATTCTTGGAATTCCAGAAAGCTATCAAGGTGATAAGTTCAGCATCTTCAAGGCCTTCTTCTATGTTATCATGGAAAATCCTCGTTGAGATCACTAAGTGTTTCTTCAAGGCTGTGAAAAACTTCGCAATGATTTCAATAGCACCGAGCTTTATAGTAAAATATTAAGGACGCAGACGAATGGCCTTTTTAAGACTCTCAGCCAAAAAATAGGACGTAATCTTTATATCTTCTACCGCAATTTTTTACGATGCTATATTCAGAGGTGAATAAGAATACTAATAAAATATTATAAGGATATATATACATATAAGAATAAGGATATGTTTACTTTACATACCTAATTGTTTAACATTTACAACTTTCTAGTCACGACTCGTTTGTCTGATCGCAAGCGTTACTGCTGAGCATGACATCCTACGTTCGATTCCCGTATCGAGCAAAGTGTCATTGGGTTCCATCACAATTGATACCAAATAATAATAAGTAACTTCTAAGTATGTGCATTATTATTATCAACAATTTAAAAATCAACAAAAAATGTCACACAAACAATATCAAGAAAGGTTTCAAAATTAAATTCTTATTTATCAAATGAACAATGGAAAAATAATCACTTAGATGATACCAGATAAAGCAACGTTCTTTTTTAAAAAACACCCCTATAGATAAAGGAATTTCCTTTGTATAAATTCACGGCACGGTTAGCGGTGCCGCTGAGCGATTGATTGCTTGCTGAGTATACGCGTCGTGGGTGCGATTCCTGCACGAAAAAAAAATGAATAGCCTACTGTTAGTTGTTCCAGGTCTCACTGTTTGTGTATGTGCCTTTAAATGTTTGTAAACGCACCCACGATATAAGGGAAACTCCAAACGATCCTATTAAACAAAACACAACTTATTTTTTTTTTCTTTCTTCAGCCTATTCGGGATTAAATAGCTACAATGATTTCTTGTCCTTCCTACTGTAACTGGCAATAAAATACTACATAAAAGATTTTTTTATTGGATGTTTTCACGTATATTTGGGTCGACGTGGTTCCGTATAAAAACGGGCCCGGCACCCACTTAATTCGTATCACGTGTGCGCTCGCAATGAGCTTGTAAACTCATACATATGTACCGTCAACTACGCGATGACAATATTGTTTACACGCTCATCATTCAACCGATGTTTGAGATGAGTTGGCTTACTGTTTTGTTCATTCTTGCTATAAAATCGAGGTGACACATTGTATTAAATCACAATATTCTGACAAAGTTTCTAAACGCCATGAATTTATTTAGAAGTTGTCAAGGAATAATAAATCTTGTTAAAATGTACGATAGCTAATGAAATAATGAAAAGCATTTTACATGTAAAAGTGGATCCTTAAGAGCTGCTCTCTTTATACTGCGGAAACGCTCCAATTTCTAGCATATTGTGTTACCGGGTCTCAGTAGTACCGGGACGTGCACATTCTATTAGGGAAGTTTTCTCAGACATCAAATTAATTATCAAGCGTTTTCCTGCTTCAATAAAAAACTTTGTATCAGATCACCTCTCGACTTGATATTCATAAATTATTCAGTCACCCGAAATATCAGAGAGCGACCTAATAAAGTATAGAGGTGTCAGTTAATGTCCAGCCAAAGAACCGATGACCGCTCTAAAAATACGATAAGGAAGCTATCATCCGACTGGTTATCGGCGCGGCAAGCATTGGACCAACCGTTCATGAATAGTTAAAATATGAACCTATATAAGGAAATGTCCACATGAACAAGAAAAATACACAGCAAACCTCAACTACGAGTCTCGCGGAAAACTCAACATTCCAAATTCAGCAAAGCTAACTGCTACATAAAACATTGCGGATTCAGTCGCCGATAGAGTTGTTGTTTAAATAAAAATCAGTTTCACGGGATGTGCAAGCTCTTTAGATGTTCGTGTGAGCTCGGGCTTATTGTGATGGAGGCATGCGCGGTGCGCGGCTGGCAGGGAAGCCTGGCTCAGTGGCTCTCGGCGCGACGGCTGGACCGCGCGCGACCCAGCGCGCCCGCCGCACCGCGTGCATACTTACGTACTTACGTAAGTCACGCGAAAATAAAAATAACAAACTTAACACACCGCGCTCCGTGTGCCCCGCATGTGATTTTAAATAAAGACCCAAGCGATTTTTTCTAAAAATACAAGTTCTAGTGAGTAAAGTGAGTGAACATATTGTGTTTGTTTGACATTTTGTGTGCCAATACGGACGGTACACATGTTTGTATGTAAGAACGTGATGTTTGGTGAGTAGGCACACATGTGCTCTTAAAGCAATGTTTTATGTAGTCGTTGGCGGGTTTATTTTGTCAATTATTTCCCACACATTTGATGGACGGTGCCTTCGGAAAGTCGTTGTATTTACTTGTTAATAAGGAGATAATACCCATCTTAATAAATAAAAGTATAATTAATAGATAAAACACGTTTAAATAAACAAGATGGCATAAAATTATTACGCTTGTATGATATTCTTTTTATTTTATTAAAAGAGATAACCAAATCTTTTCCCAACGTTATCGTTATCTTTTTTCTAGTGAGACGCAATTTAACAATCCAATTTGCTTTAAAAATGGTTTATAAATAAGTTAAATTAAAGTCAACCAACAGGTATTTTTGGTTCAGTTGGAAATGTGTCTCTAAATAAAAATATACTTTCATGCTGCAATTACATTTAAGTAAAGCGGTTCTTAGGTAACTATTAATGCGGGCTAGGACATCCGCCTGTGCCTGGGAAAGGTTGGCTATTTGATAATCGAATTACTTATTCTCGCTAATTTAAAACACATTGAACATCTTGCAAGTCCAATTAGAGGCTAAGCCTCCAAAGCTAAAATCAAAGACAGGAGTAATCTTATCAAAATGTTTTAGATTTGATGGAACTAAACTCATAAGATACCGTGGCAATATAACGGCTTGTCTTTTAATACTAGGTAGCAAACGTCTCATGAAACTTACTATTTACCATAAAAACCCTGATAATCAGTGTCAATAAAGAAATAGAAATTCCATATTTTGTTGAGTATGGTAACTTAATTTCTGCCATTACAGTTTTTACGTTAGATATTGCTAATAATTGTGTTTAGATGTTCGGATTCAGTAAAATATTTTTTTTTAATTTGAAAACCAAAGCAAATAGATCATGAAATTAAAAGCCTTGTAATGTACATATTTTCATTGATGAATGCTTCTGGAGTTCAGAGAGTCACGTTTTATCAATGTCCTTTAAATAATGCCTATTAGTGGTGGCCCAGTCGTAACGGCCTCGACTTTAACCACAGCTGGACATAGGCTCTCTTTGCTTATGCCAAGCTGCACGTTTTCGTGCCAGCTTCATCCAGGATATTTTAATTTTGGTCATCCGGCTGCCTTTTTTGCAGCCGAACGACCAACATTTTTCATTTCAGTGATTTAATGCCACTCGGTCACACCTTTAATCTAGGCGCATTTGAGAAAATTGTTTAGTCACTCACCATTGCTCTCAAAACGGTGAAGGAAAACTTCGTTAGGAAACCAGCAAATGTCCTGGATCCAAATATTCGAAAAAAAACGAGTTGGATTCGAGTTTGAAGACGTGAGACATACACCGGTCACCAGACCCACGTGGTAGATGGCTGCTGGCATTCCCTCTGTGTCCCAGCAGGGGGAATTTTAAAGGCTGATTAAGTTTATACTATCCTGTGCCTACCTTCATCCCTGAAATATTTAATCTTCTAATAATCACGCCGGATTATTTATTAAAACGTTATCCTACGACAATTTCTGAGCCATAAATTCCAATATCAAACAAGAAACAATTTAGACAATAATCGCGCCTTTAAGCACGCCTTTGCTGGAAGAAGGGAGTCAAGTGGTTCTCAATCTATTGCGTTCGGCATTCTTGTTATAATATCTACGTCAAATATGTGATATTGAAACATAGCCCTTGATTTCTTATTTTTAGAGTCCCGTCTTTTCGTCTTTAAAGAAAAACTGCTTCGTTGGTTCAGTGGTCTTTAACGCGGCTGCTAGTCATAAGCTTCTGGTTTCGATTCCCGAGTCTTGAAAAGTGTTATGGGGTTTTCCAAAAAGGAAAGTCACAGTAGCCTGGAGTTTTATTGTCTTGATGCCTACAGGCATGCCCCTATTTTATGGCACTTAAACCTAACCGCCGATATTTAGGTGTCCTATTAGGTGCACTTCTGATCAACCCTTTTGGGGATTACAGGCGTGAAGTAGTTACGTTATGCAACATTTAAAAGACCACTGTCTTATCTGTCTATCAAAAAGATTTTTCTAGAAATATTTAAAACTTAGTAAAATGCATTTTGGCATCATTATTACATATTATATTATTATTACCATTATACGTCATTATCAGCCTATAATGTTCCCACTGCAGTTACTGAGGGCGCCTCACTAGGAGAGGGATGAGCTATAAAAATCCACCACGCGGGCCCAGTGCGTGTTGGTAGATGTCATATGTCTTTTTTTATATTCTAAGGCATGTCTTAGAACCAGTACGGTTTCCGTACGATGTTTTCCTTCGCCGCTTTGAGAGCAGTAGTAACGAAATAAAGAAATAAATAAATTACACAAAGTAATGCACCTGCCCGGGTTCGAACCTATAACTGTTCGTAAGTCAGGGCCACCACCACAGGGCCATCGTTGCTCTCTTACCAGTAATACCTTAATACGTTATTCAGGTCACCAATAAATAATTTGCACAGAATTATGTTACTAACTTCTACGAAAGCCAATGTAAAGCATTTTATGCACAAATACCTATATTATGTTCCTATAGAGCAGCTCATAGAATGTACATGCGGAATAACTCGCAAACAAAAGTTAGTTCATATTTTAGCTAAGTACGAGTATACGTATGTATTATCGACAAGTCGACAACACGTTAGTCTTCGCGAGAACGAAAGCTATTCCAAGTATTCGCGATAGCTTCACATGATTAGAGTCTAGCAAAAACGAACAAGATTTTTTAATTACTAGTGCTAAAAGAGCCTAAACACAAGATTCGATTTTTTTCATTAATGGAAAATCTTATTACTGGCACAAAATGTCTGTCTACAAAGTGGTCCAATGCGTGTTAGCTATTTTTTGCAGGCAGGCCTTTAGGATCCAAACCGAATGTTTAGGCTTTGTTCGGACTATTTAGTACATGGTTTTTGTGAAGTTTGCACAAAATCGGTCGAGCGGTTCTTCATTTATCAAATTTTTTGTAACAAATGAATTCAGTAAATTGCGGATTATTTTGTTAATGGGAAGATTCGAGAATCGTTTAGATTCACAATTGGACCCGGTAGGTGGCTGTCCGGACAAAACGACGTCTACCAGGACCGCTAGTAAATTATATTTGACTAGCGGACGTCACGCGGTTTCATCCGCGTAGTTCCCGTTCACGTGAGAATACAGGGATAAAAAGTAGCCTATGTCACCCGGGGATAGTGAAGCTTCCCAACGGTGAAATAATTTTTCAAATCTGTCCAGTAGTTTCGGAGCCTATTCGTTACAAACAAACAAACAAATCTTTCCTCTTTATAACATTAGTGTAGATAAGAAATACGTCTCATCTGGTTGTCAGAGCTGTAAAGGTCGATCTTCACCGTCTCCTAGCTATTAACCGTTTCGCTGCATTTACGTTCATCCATATGCCTAGCTTTTTCTCAACTATGTCGGGTCGGCTTCCAGTCCAACCAGGTGCAGCTGAATAGTTACCAGCATTTTACATGGATCTACTGCCTGTCTGACCTCCTCGTGTTGGCAGCAATCAATGGAGTTAGTTTGCTCGAAAATTTTCGGGATTTCTCGAAAACTTCTAAACATATTCCGAAAATTATGATAACCTCATAAAGATACACAAATTCTGTGAACACACAAATATAAGCAAGTGAAGCGTAAGGGTGGTTGGTGTCTAACTCGCCGTCCGTCCGTCTCACGACGAAAACAGGCCGTGTCGACGGCGCGTTCGTGTTCCACGCGCGCCTCAAAGAGATGTCAGCAACATGGGAGGGGCCCGAAAGGGCCGACGCCTGTCGGGGCTGCGGGTAGTCCTCTGGTTATCGCGGCCTCGACATAGAGGGCGAAGAAGGAACATGGGTGGTTTTTAGTCAGTAGAAGTCTGACACTCCCTTTCGCTCTGCCCAAGAGCGGGAGGGGTTATTCGATGATTTTACACCCACCAAAAAAAAAAAAAAAAGGGTGGTTGGTGTAATGTAAACAAGAATATTCTAACATTATGTAGCACATGAAAATATTAACATTGATTAGCTAATATTTATTGTTAGTCCACGTAAATGAGGTTGTTCACCAAGGTAGCTTATTTTTCAGTGTCTTGCTTTAGAATATTCAAATATAAATGCATGTAATGTAACCGCATATTACAACCAAACAACCTGAATTGTATTCAATCTGTTGTCGAACACCACTAGATTTTAAACCTTTGTATACTCGCGCCCATCGGCATGACACGTAGGTATACTCGCTTATTTGATCTCATCTATATCATACTATGTATGTGTTTTTTAAACAATATTGGTGTTTATTATATAGAAGAGAATATTATTGAAATAAAAATATATAAAACATATCAAAACTTTAAACTTTTGTTTATTTTGTAGAAACAGACTCCTGATACAGCCTCTGTTAAAATACCATAATATTTGGCATTAGCAAAAAATATCATTTTCATGTGTTTATTACCAAAATTACCCTTAAATCTAATAAACGGGTATCAAGAATAATCGAATAATAAGTACTAAGTACTAATACTAAGTACATTAATATTTTGAGAACGTTTTCTAACAAGAGGCGATGTAGAGGTTTTTTACCTATAACAGTTACACGTATACTCGCGTCCTCTTTACAGATTGAAAACAGTCATAAAGTGTCACTTGTCCACTCAGCACCAGCGCTTACACCACACTAATCAAAGCATAACAACAAAAAGGGATGTTTACTGACTTAAAAAAATGGGTTAGTTAACAAAAAAATCTAAGTCCGTCTGTTAGATTATCGAAAAATATTGGAGACGTATTTTTTGTTTTATCAAATCAATAAAAATTGACGATGATTAAACGCGTCAAAGATTTTAGTGGGGGTTGGTGATGTCACTGACCGCTAAGAAATGTCATACTAATGTCTTAGAGTATGACGTCACACGCGTTTTCAATTTGAATCTTCTTCTTCTTTGTATCTTCTTCATTGTTTGTTTATTAAGTACGTGAAAATGAGTCCATTAATTTTTTTGGTAATCTATCAGACGGACTAATTAGTTTTTTTTTGTTAACTAACCTATTAGGAAGCTACTAAAGACGGCAAGGTCCCAGCGCCTATTATTTCTGAGAAAACATTAAAATATTAATTTGTCGGTCTGAGAGACCAACGTGCGGCTATTCGAAGGTTAATGGCATCCTTTTTATCTAGATGTTACATAACATCACGCCTATAATCCCCGAAGGGATAGCCAGAGTTGTACCAATTAATACACCCACATTTCGCCAGTTATGTTTAAATCCTGATGGAAAAACTCAATAACACTTTGGCAGACACTACACCATCGAGACAGTCTAGATATTAATTAGGCTCTAAGAATGAGTTTTCATACATAACACAAAGTAATATGGGTTTAGTACCGTATGTGTGTTGGGATTTTTTATAAATACCAAATATCAAATTTCAAAATATATGAGATGTTATCGTCACAAATTTAATGTCTTACTCCTCTCACGTTGTAAACGATTTTCGAGAATATTTGAAATACGAAGAATCCTTTTCAAAAGCGTGAAAACAATTTTTATTTTTTATACTTGTCCTTGCGTTATTTTTGAATAGCTGTGCCCTACGACCTTCGGCCGCTTGAAATTATTATAAAAATATTACTTCCTTATTTGAATCAGATTGTGATAACCATTTTAAGATTGTTTTCGACAGAACCCTAATATTTTTTTCAAAATAAAAAAACCTGTGTTGCTCCTTATGAAGTCAAGTACCGGACAGTAACAAAAAAATAAGTACAATTCAGTCACAATCACTACCGATGTGAGAGAAGGAACAGCTGTAATCTACTATGTTATTTGTGTCACGTCTTTAAATTTTTGGTTTTAAGATATATTTCCTCTTGATGGGGTGAAATGCACCTATCTGGTTTTGAACTCACGACTTACTAATCGTAAGTCGGGGCCGCCATCACCGATTGCTTCCTTACAACATAAACAACCATTAATATTTTATATCAACTAGTTTACTACTAGACAGAGACATAGCACAAACAGAAATGTCAGACATGTTGTTTTGTGTTTTATTCTTAGTCTTGTCTAGACAGAATCTTCATATTTTACTTAGGCTCTATAAATCACACGCAGACATAATATAATAATAATAATAAATATATTTATTTTCTCCTACAAAATAATAATATGTATAGTAACAGAGTATACAAATGATTGAAGATGGGAGACAGGAGCCCATACTAAGTAAAACCTGAAAACATAAATATAGGCAGCGGGAGTGGTTACAGCTAATTAAGAGTAACAATAAAAAAAAACATCACCCGATCGTTACTTTTTTCAACCGTATAAACGAAAAACTAACTTTGATGTTTTATTTTGCACCTTGTTTTAGTCAATGTAGTCTAGGTAACTCCAATCCCACGACATAATATTTTCATAAAAAGTGGGTTTATATGCCTACCTATTTACTAAATTGATTCCATTTAGATTTACTTATTTTATCTACTTAGGTTTCATTTGAATGTAGTACTTATGGAAAGCTTTCGGAATAAGTACTCTAGATCACGTTTACAGGCTGTTGCTAAAGCAGTAGAGTAATTTGAGATAACAACGCTGCCACACTGACAGACTTCTGAGTCTGTCTGAGCAATTTTAAAAACTAATAAATGTTCACGTAGAAAAACACGTACACATGTAAATTCAGCGTAATATAGATTTTTTTCCAAAGTTTATTTTTCACTTTTTTTGTGTTTTATTTTTTGTTGAAGTCGGTTTTAGTTTTAGTTAAAAAGTTTATTTTATTTTAATGCTATTAATTGTACCAACATTTAACTTAGTTCTGAACTCACTAACTACAACATTATGAAGACGTTCCTAAGGTGAAAGCCTTAGGAACGTTTTTAAACTACCCATGTTCCTTTTATGGGGTACTTGAAAAAGTACCCCATAAAAGGAACATGGTAGTTTTAGTCAGTAGATGTCTGACACTCCCTACCACTCTGCCCAGATCGGCAGGAGTCATTTGATGATTTCCCCAACTCCAAAAAAATGGTTTCAAGTACGGTTCATTTATTTACTGGCCCAAATTAATTTAAACTCCGATGACACATAAAAACGCTTCCCTATAGTCAGCTCTAAAATGCCAGAAAATCGTTGTGTTTACTGGGTCACTACCCAATCAAACAAACCCCGACACAATGTGTCACATCAGGCAAATTAGAGAACAATTTATGAGCCGTGATACAGCAAAATAGGTCGAACGACACGACTGGTAATGCACCATTTCTCCTTCGCCTAGCACTTTCATTTTTTGTATGCAAGTGACAATGCCAAAAGTTTTGCGCACTGCGTCTCCCTCCGTCTCAGCTGAATATGTATGGGACAGACTTGCCAATTCAAATTCGGTTACTTTATTCACCACATTGCAGTCTTATTGGAATTTTTAGCCCGCGATAATCCCCTTTTTGTTATTTAAAACATCTGCGCTCCAATTTTATGGTTTAGTGCGCTTTTATGAAGGAGGGAATGACATTTTGCGGTGTGAATAGAATTAAGATTTTGTACGTAGAGAAATATTAAGATAGAGAAGCTAACAGTAGATGTACGTCTAAAACTATTTTTCCGACTAAAAACACTCTTTCCTCAACTGTGGCCGGCTTTCATTTTACCAAAGAAATCTATAGGAAAGACTGGTTGTCAGACTGCCAAAGATCTGCAAACGACAGCCGGGACACATAACATGCTACCCGAAGCACGGAGGAAACTCGAAGGTAATGGGTGGTCACACATCCACACCCATTACTAGCAGATTAATCCGAGGGTCATTGTCTAGCCACGAGCTAAACATAAAAGATCACTTCAAAATGTCAGTATAAAACCCTTTTTTTTTTGGCGTGTGGTAAATCATCGAATAACCCCTCCTGCCCTAGGGCAGAGCGAAAGGGAGTGTTAGACTTCTACTGACTAAAAACCACCCATGTTCCTTCTTAGCCCTTTATGTCGAGGCCGCGGTAGCTCTTACAACGTCCCGCAGCCCCGACGGGATGTGACTGACTTAATAGGGTATTTCACCAATAAAATGTAATTAGTCCGTCTATTAGATTATCGAAAAATATTAGTTACGTGTTTTTTGGTTTATTAAATTATTAAAAATTGACGAAAATAAAACGTGCCAAAGATCATGAGTGGGGGCTTTTAGTGGTCACTTTGTGGGTAAAAAGTACTAACCTTGTGACGTCACACGACTTGACGCGACTTTTCAAAGCACTGTATCGTCTTCACCTTTTGTTTAAGTAAAAAAAATAAACACCTGTCCATATTTTTTTTTAAATCTGTCTGACGGGCTTGTTATATTTTTCTGGCGAAATACCCTAAAAAATAAAAATCTAAAAATCTAAATATATTTATTTCATATAGGCTTACATGGGCACTTATAAACCGTCGACAAAAAGGTGCACGGTTCAGTGCAATGGTCGATTCCTAAGGAGAAGAACCGGCAAGGAACTCCTAAATTACTCTTTTAATCTTTTAAAATCGTTTGGGTTAACAATAAGTTCCAGACATAATATTGGTATAATACACACATAGAGACTATGCAGATTAATGTCTGAGATGGTCTTTTGAAGAAAGCTCCGCACAGATTTGAGTGGACCCGTCCAGTCAGTGCAAGCATTTGTCAAGGGCTACGGGCGTGTTACTACGGTAGGACAGTTAAACAATAATTATCGTCTTTTCTTCACTGACGTTATAATACATACCTCCCTAATTGCATAGAGAGTGAACGAAACACAACAACACGAATAAATTAAAAAGAACTTTCCGCTTTCCTATTTAGGTCTGTTTTTGTTTTCAATATTGTCATCGTAGGCCTCATAATTAAATTATGAACAAAACTAAAGCTTGCCAGGAAGACCTTCGTTGTAATTAATTCTTAAATAAATTAACAAGTGCCGAGTAAAACTCAGTATATTTACAACAAAGCGTTAAAGCATTAATGAGAAAACCGTAGATAAAGATCTATGTATGATGAAAGAATATTTTACTAAGTCTATGGACATCACATCACACTAATATTATAAAGGCGAAAGTTTGTGAGTGTGTATGTTTGTTACTTCTTCACGCAAAAACTACTGAACGGATTTGGATAAAATTATTATTTGGTACACTGATAGTTTATACCTGGATTTTAACCTTTTATTTTTTTTACCTGGATTAACAAATAGGATAGGTTTTACCCCGATTTTATCTTCGCCCGGGAAAATTTTCGAGTTGTAGCGAGTGAAGCCGCTGGCAAACTAGTAGAAAAATAAACTTTAAATAGTTTTGTGAAGACTCGTTGGGAATGTCCTCGGTTCGATTCTCGGTTCGGTCAGTGTTATAAAGATTTTCCATCAGGAATTTCTTAGTAGTTCACGGAGTCTGAATTTGTTCCCGTTTGATGGCAATAGGCTCGAAGATTATTACATGGAACTTAACTGACGAAATGTGGGTGTACTATTAGGCACACCTCTACCTAACCATTCGGGGATTACAGGCGTGATATTATGAAATTTGATGACATACTGCTGAACTGAATGTAAAACTTTTGATGTTTTGCTCAGTAAAATGTCAAATCCGAACTCCAGTGCAATTTTTTTATTTTTTTTATTTTAGGCATAGGTACTATACAGACTAAAGCTCTTGGCTTAATAATAACAGGCGATCGTGTCGATACTCAGGTTAAGGGTTGCTTGCCTGGGCCGCGGGTTGTACACTAGTTATCGCGGCCTCGACATAGAGGGCTAAGAAGGAACATGGGTGGTTTTTAGTCAGTAGAAGTCTGACACTCCCTTTCGCTCTGCCCAAGAGCGGGAGGGATTATTCGATGATTTTCCACCCGCCAAAAAAAAAAAAAAGGGTTGCTTGCCTAGGCTGGTTTGTGGATGGGTAACCACTCGCTCACACACATACCGAGTTTCCTCCGTGCCTCGGTAAGCACGTTCAGCCGTTGGTGCCGGCTGCCAGATATAGATCTTTGGCAGTCGTTACAAGTAGTCAGTTGCCAGAAAGTCTGACAACCAGTCTTACCAAAGAGTGTTGTATTACCCAGTACTTACTGGATTGTGGAGGTCAGATAGTCTTTTTTTATATAAAAACGTTGCCCCACACTAGGAATTTCTCATGTATCGTGGGTGCGTTTACAAACATTTAAACTTTACATAAACAAACAAGACCCGAAACAAATATCTGTAGGCCATACAAATATTAGTTCCGTGCGGGAATCGAGCCCGCGACACTCAGCGCAACAGTCCAATCGCTCAGTCAGTCGTCAGTCTGAAGTGCTTCTTGTCGGAAAAATAGGTTTAATCCACTGATAGCTTCTCTCTCTTTAGTTCGTCTAGTATCTATAGCTGGCCGACCCCAAAATTGGTTGGGCAGACTATGAGGCTGAAACACTAGTTAGATTTCTTGCAGCAACCAGCCATCTACAGCTAAATAGAAAAGACTAACTTTAAAAGAAGACTTACAATTTCATTGTATTTTTAGAGTTCCGTATCTCGTAAGGAAAATACGGAACCCTTATAGGTTAATTTTAATATATTATAAGTTTGTTGTTCGTCCGTGCGTCTGTCTGTCTGTCCAGACACTTTTTCTCTGGAACTCGTGGAAGTTATCTAGCTGAAAATATCAATTACTCAGGTCTACGGTCCCTTAAAGCTGTGAAAAAAAAACTTCTAAGCCAACGCAATCAAAAGATACAACCGTTTATGTCGCAAATTTCCGCAAATTTTCGACACTCACCAGGGAATCAAAACCTAAAAAGTACTTCAGTCAGAATCTTGAAATTTGGCAAGCAACGTCGTATAGAGAAAAATAAATTGCAAAAACCGTAAATTTTTAGTTACATCATAATTATAATAATAAAAATATTTTTAATAATTGCTAACTTTGTTTGTTCGGACTCGCACACACACAGTTTTAACCAAATGTGTATTTCTGCCACTTTTTGTTTCCTATTCTTAGAAGCGTATTTTAAAACTCATTATTTTTTTAAACAACAACTTTAATATAACTTTAATTTTAGAGTCTTTAATTTTATTATTATTTTGTTTTTTTTTCTAATTATGTTTTTTTTACGATCCTATCGCATCGTGTAAGTTTGTAGTTTTAAAGATTCTATTATTTGTCGAAATAGTGGTCACAATGTGGCTCTGTTGGTATCTTTTGTAAATATTAAAGTCTTACCCAAAAGTCTGTTTTCAGCACTTCTTTGTAACGGTTTTGTGACCGAAGTCGAAAGGCTACTACTGGTTCTCCACGTAATAGCGGTATTTTTTTTTGTTCTGGACCATATTATACCGTCCTTCTTTTAAGTTTTAAAACTATTTTTTTTAAAGTTTTTTTTTTATTAATACTTTTTTATGGTTATTTACTTTACTTTATATACCTCCATGACCCATTCGTCGTTCAATGCATACATCAACACAATGTTTCGAGTGTGTTACATTGAGTTTTCCCTTAGAACATTTTTCACACCAAAAAAAGTCGTATTCCAACAATGATATTTACGTAGAGTTAGAATGTGCAGATTGATTAGTTTACGATTTCATGAAGTCCGTTTAGACCTTGTATATTAAATGTTTTACAACAAAGTGTAATAATTAAACGCGATGTACATTGCATGGCTCTAGAGCGAACTGGACAAATTAATTGCTTCGTCCAAAACGCAGTACGAAATTTAAGGTATTATAACTATGCACTGTACCATATACCAACTCCATCATATGAAATTATTTAGTTACAACAAAATTAATATCCAAGTAAATGACATCGCGAACACTAAATACTTCGTAATTATAAAATACTTGTGCGCTACGAACTTGCAAAATATATGTGTATTCCATACATAATAGTTTACGCTTGATTCATTTAATATTATAAGGTATTAAATTTATTTCCTTTGAATATTAAATCTTTTGTAAACGTAAATTGAAATCGGTAAATTAAGTTTCATTGAAATGCGTGTAAATTATTATTTTGGTAACTGATTTTGGTTTCCAGTACCTATTTATTTGATTATAGAACTTTATTAAATTCTCAATAAAATACATTTAGGTAGTAGTAGTAGTAGTAGGTACAGTCGAACAAAGTATTTAGTTTACGTGTTACGTATGTGTGGGTGGAGTTTTATTTATGCAATCAAACACTAAGTTAACCGAGCGAGCTTATCTTTGCTGTTTATACAAGAAAAGCCTAATTCGTTAGCTGATGGGTCTGAAGGATTTCACTCCAAACACCGAGGTTTCAGTTTTAGTCCTAGTGTGTTTGTTTTTCTCCGAAAACGGAACATATTGATTTTACCTTTTATTGAATTTTCTAGTATTTTTTTACAAACTGTGAAAAAAAGGTGATTTGCGGTTATAAACCTAGTGATATCTTTTTGATTATGGGACCCAATAGCACCGTGGCACCACTTGTATACGCACATATTATTCACAAATACTGTTTTCAACCGGACAAACAAACAGACATGTCGAATTTTTTTTGTTAGTTTTGGCCATTCATAATACCCATGTTTTAGTCGATCATCGTCATCATTTTAGCCGAAAGACGCCCATCCTGGACAAGGCCTATGTACCTGGTATATACAAATAAGTTTTGAATGAGTCAAAATGTTCTAAAGTGTCACGTGCAGATTGGCAAATAAAGTAAAATGGCGGCAGTTAGAACAATCCGACTTGATAAAAGAATCTTCCAATCCCTTTTTTGACGGTGACGGTGTCAGGTTTAAAATAAACTGTAAGATTTACGTACAAAGTTAACAAACTGCGAAACTATAGATACATCTAATACTTTTGAATTTAAAACGCATAGCCAAGCGGCCATTAGTATGCTAAGCAACGGCACTAGATCCAGCTCTAACCTATAATATCCTAACTTACCTTAACTTGGCTACTTTACTATCCAAATCGATCGTGACCCATTTTAAAGTAGTTTTATATGGTAGAGGATAATGTGTTAATGCAACAAAAGTTATCCGTAGCTTATTAAGTGGGATTAAATCTAATACTTCTCGTCATAAGTCGTAATCATGGGAAATAAAAGTAGTGCAACAGAGTTGCAGCAACATCTTTTGTGTTGCTGTGCACGTAGAGTATTACAGGAAAATTTTGTTGTCAGCTACAATTTGATGACGTGTAAAACAATACTTGGCAAAAGCTACTCGACTTTTACATACAGACAGATTCGGGTAGCTTTATATACTGGCGTCCGTCTTATGTATTTTAATATAGGCTATAATATGGCCTTTAATAAAATCGATCGAGTAAGCCTAGATAAACAGAATCGCTGTTTTTTTTTCAAAACATCGATGAATTGGTTTCGAGGAACTCCAGAATCAGAAGAAAAGCAATATTCACGTTAAGTAGAACCAGAAGCGTACAAAGGTACAATTTAACAGCTGTAGAAGTAAAGCTACAATATTACAACATCGTCAGACAAGCTAGAACAAATATCAAAGGTTCATCTTCCATTATCGAATCCGCTATCGAAAGCGGAAAGAGATAAAATTAATTCAATTTGCCTGTTTATGAGATAATACATTAATCTGTATAGCTTTTCAATCAGCAATAGCAAATACGCTAGTCCGAGTGGCTATTGTTAATCCATGCCGCGGCTTTATAACAAACATGGAACACACCAAATAAATTATATCAACAAACTGGCTCGTATTTGCAAATGAAGGTAATTGCTTCATTTGTGTTCGCAATCTCGTTAATACATTGTATTTTGATTAATATCTAAATAGGTGTACACTTCGTGGAGCGAGCCGGTGCGGCATGGGGCTCATTTGAAATCCAATCATATATCCGGAATCAACAACTTTACTGCACCTGCGTGCTCGTTCATACAATTCGTATCAAATCGGACATGTTTGAATATTAAATTTTATTTTATGGGAAAACGTTTATCGTGTTTTATTCCCGTAGCTCGAAAGTTCCAGTGAAATGTCTGCTCGAAAAAAAAACTCGAGAGAATCAAATTCATAAGCTTCCTTTGGCTTCTGGTGCGCCGATTCCCAGAGGCACTTTTGTAAACGATGGCGACTGTGTTTTATTTAAAATGGCATTTATCTTTCTGCTGACTGCTTAATGGTAATAGCTAAATGTTGGCAATCTCAGTCACTGTATTTTGAAATCAGCAACAGGCAGCGATGGAAATCAATGCATAGAAACTTTATGCACTGAATATATTAGTTTATTCGTATTTCTGATGTTATTATAAGTACTACCTACTCATACAAAACAGCACGCACGTCACAGGTGCAATACCAGGCACCATTATTTCTCTAATAATAAAATCTGTACACCCATTGAAACTGAAAACACGCAACCAATTTGAAGTTACACTCGCGGATTTAATTGAATTGGTTAGTTTTTTACCACAGAATAACTTTACGTTGCACTGTGACAATTATTTTTAATTGCCCCAGTTTGATAGTTGGAAAGCTTTGTTTAATCAACGATGACATTAAATTTGCGACGTGATAATTGTGTAAATAGTACATTTTGCATGCTTATTACTTCCATAAGACGTTGGCCCTAGCTGTCTTTTATAGATAGTCTACTAAACGACTGGTTTCTCAGTCTGTCGGGTCTAAACAAAGACATTTCTAAGGGGTATCGTATCACTCAGTAACTTACTGGATTGCAGAGGTAAGATAGACAGGAGCTCCCATAAAAGAACATGTATTCAGTTGCATGAAATTGCACTGGAAGCTGATCCCAACATAGTTAGGAAAAAGCTAGCTAGGCAGATAATCTCCGCATAGATTCGGTGGATACGGAACCTTGCTTGTGCGCAACTCTTCTCTTCTCCGCTTCGCACATCTTCAATCGTTTCCACGTTGGTGGAGTACAAGAACTCGAATGGAATGTCTTACAGCGTCCGGTATCTGGCTGTAAGAACAGAGGAAGACCAAAGAAACGATTGATAGCCTGTATAAATAATGATATGTTAAGAAAGGGGGTGTATATTGTGATGTTTGTGGCAAGTGACAGTGAGGTATTAAAGAGGCCCAAATAATATGGATAAGGGTAAGAAAATGATGACAACGTAATGGATTGACGAAACTTTACTTCTTGGAAATAACGATTTTGTAATGTCAAATTGCTGGCACAGGAGAGTTGTTCAAAGTTCGGTTTAGGAAGCGGAGTCTAAAAGATCTATCATAATCCGATGGCAAAGCTAGTCCGTAACCTACTATCAAAGACTTATTCTTGACTTACACGTGTCCGTCTGAAGAAGCCGAAAACGGCGAAGAAAAGCCAAGGGATTGCTTTGATGTTAGCCTCGTGTAAAAGATTTTGGGTTGAAAGGATCGTAAATATTTATCTCAATAACAATGACTGGCATGTTTATTGTTTCTTGTTTATGTTATGTTATTTCACAAATTTACGTTTTAATTAGTAGAGTAGCGGGCACGGTCGTCGATATGGTGTTAAAATTTGTGAAAGAACCTTAACGTGAGGGCCGATAAATGTGAAACTTGGTATTTATAATCCAAATTCAAAATCCAGATACGAATTAATGGGCTGCGGGTTGTTCGAAAGAGATACCGCGGCCACCACACAAAGGGCTAAGAAGAAACATGGGTGGTTTTTAGTCAGTAGAAGTCTGACACCCTCTACCACTCTGCCCAGAGTGGGAGTCATTTGATGATTTCCCACCCTCAAAAAAAGGAAGATAAGAATTAATCATCATCATCATTTTATTTATTCTCAGGCATCTAAGGCCCATAGATAAGTACCTTACAGACTAACATAATAATACATGATGAGATACAATTCGTGTAAGTAAATAGAGCCTTAAAACTACAGTAACACTTCACTAGCGCTCTAATTCTTGTGGCACTTGCCTGCGGAAGCGACGAAACACCACTCCCTGCAGCCAAAAGTTCCCTTCCAAGACGAGATGCAGGAACATGTTGGTTCTCTCACCACGAAGGCCCTAAAGATCACGTTGCGGCGAACATGGTAACATGGTGCTCATGGTATGATGGTGGTGGTCCCGTTATCAGTCTCAATGATAAATGTTGGTAACCATGTCAGTTCAAAAACGAATAAGAATCAGGTACGTATTTTGGGTTATTCACCATTCAACCCTAACTAAGCGGAAATTGGTAAACACGTTTTGATGGGACTATATTACTACATTTTATAGAGGTGTTAAAACTCATAGGGCAAAGTGCGCGAATGAAGTCGTCGGCTAAGGGCTAGTTCAAAGTATCAGTCGTTACTGAGAACGCTAAGTCTTCTTATTAAAGTTAGCATTAGACAAGTTTCAAAATACGTTACTCAGTAAGGAGAAATAGTAGTTGATGAAGTCAAGCCATAAGTAGTTAGTACACTTGGTCAAACATGCTAACGCGTCTTGGGAACTAGTGCGTTGTGGACACGGTAATACGTTAGATTTTTCTTTGAAAATAAGAAGTGTTGCATGATTTTTATAATTTATTTACTAGGTATTTGGGTACCTAGGCACCAAGTCCTGCCAAGGCGTGTCGTTTTATCCAGTAACTGGAATGAGAAGTGGAGGTCAGATCAGGGAGTCACTCAATGTTAGAATACTTGAATTCAGTAGCATTCGATTTGACTAGATGTCGACCCCAAAATAGGAAAAAGTTGTGCGGAACAATCTTGACACTAACTATTTAAAAAAAACCGCCATCCATAGTCTGGTGACCAAATTCATAGTCACCAGACTATGGATTCGGTTTTTTTTTATTTAGTTCGTACTACTGTCCCACTTCTGAGCATAGGCCTCCCCCCATTCCTTCTACTTCCAATGATGGTGTGTTTCTTCTCGCCAGTTGGTGAGAAAGCCATCATTCAATTTGGATTCTTAATATTTTATGTCAATCAGTTGGGGGTTTAGGAAGTGAAAGCAGGATTAATTGATAAACAAATAAAAAGAACCAGGTACCTTCATCATGAATTTAAAGCGTATTTGCAGATTTGAGCAGAGTGGCAACCAACATTATATGTAATTATGTAGGACATAAGTCGATACCAGCATCTATGGATTGATTACCAATTCCCCAGCTGCCTCCCACAATGGCACTTTGCTACAAGTACGTACAGTCGAACAAGCTAATAAGTATACAGCCAGTTAACTTGTATTTTTTTTTAAACGTATTCCCACACTAGAATTTCTCCTGTATCGTGGGTGCGTTCACAATCATTTAAAGTCACATACACAAATACCCAGACCCGGAACAACTGTCTGTGGGTATACAAATATTTGTTCCGTGCGGGGATCGAACCCGCGACACGCGGCTCAGCAGTTCATTGCCTGAGCCACTGCGCCAACCGTGTCATTTACTTGTAAGATTATACAGATACAATATGCGACTGTTGCCAAACTCTGTATCGTTTGATAATCAGTCGCTTAATGCGAAACGCTTTACAAAACAAAATTGTAATCAATATTTTCAGTGCAACAGAATTATACAGATTTCTGCCTGTATAGTTACTTATTAGCTTGTTCGGCTGTACACACCTACATTCACACGTAGCCATAATGAAGTTGGCATAACACACGTTGCCTTAACGACTATAAAATTATAGAACAATTTTATGTACGCAGCAATGCAGTCCCAGCGGTAACAATTACGAGGGCGGAGCTTTCATTAAACTTTATGAAGTTCGCGTAGATTTATGTTCGCGAGTTTCAAAGAGTTTGGCGCCTCGCTCACGTTCGTTTGGGTGTCTCGTCGAAATGTTTTGTGAGCTACAGCTAGTCTGCCTCAAATAGTTTTTCATTTCGTTGCTCTTTTGTATGAAATGTGGAAATGGAGGTCGGTGTGAATCGCTTTTAGTTTAGTGGGTGGAGGGTCGTTGCTTTGCTTCGATTTTAGTGATGGCGTTCATATTAGGTTTCACGAAAGATGGTTCGTTTAGATGTCTGAATTTATTTGGCATTGACTTAGACATAAAGTCCATTTTAGAATTTGAAATTTTTAACAAATTCTAAAATGGACTTTATGTCTATAAGTATAAAGTCAATTTTAAGAATTTTAAATTTTTAACAAGATTCATACTAAGATTCTGCGTGGATTCTGATAAAGCGGCCATTTTAGACCCGCTGGACACAGAACAAACTTTTTCACCGCGAAACTATGAGTTCAATAAATAAAGTCAATGCCAAATAAATTCAAGAATAAATCCAGACTATGGATGGCGGTTTTTTTAAATAGTCCGTATTGTCCCACTCCTGAGCATAAGCCTCCCCCCATTCCTTCTACTTCTAACATATAACTTCTAACGTATTACCGTGTCCACAACGCACTAGTTCCCCAAGGCGCGTAGGACCAAGTGTAGTAACTACTTATGACTTGACTTCATCAACTACTATTGCTCGTAGTAGCGTATTTTGAAACTTGTCAGTAACGACTGATACTTTGAACTGGCACTTAGCCGACGTCTTCATTCGCGCACTTTGCACTATGAGTTTCAAGACCTCTATACAATGTAGTTATATAGTCCCATCAAAACGTGTTTACCAATTTCCGCTTAGTTAGGGTTGACTGGTGAATAACCCAAAATACGTACCTGATTCTTATTCGTTTTTGAACTGACATGTTTGTGGACCACCACCATCATACCATGAGCACCATGTTACCATGTTCGCCGTAACGTGATCTTTAGGGCGTTCGTGGTGAGAGAACCAACATGTTCCTGCATCTCGTCTTGGAAGGGAACTTTTGGCTGCAGGGAGTGGTGTTCCGTCGCTTCCACAGGCAAGTGCCACAAGAACGCGCAGTGAAATAGTGCACTAGTGAAGTGTTGCTGTAGTTTTAAGACGTTGTTTGAAGAGATTAATATTACGATTCTGCTAAAGCGGCCATTTTAGACACCCAGGAATGATTAAATACTCAAACAAAAATCTCCCTATCCACAGCTGTCACTTGTGGTAACATACGAAACAATTGTTTGTGTAACTAACGAAACGACTTCTAGAGTAAAACCAAGTTGCAATTAGCGGTGCGCAAACAATAAAAAAAACAATCACCATGAAACAAAAACCCTTTTTCTGTGGAAAGCATAAATCTTCCTTGTTTGGACTCTTGTGGCACTCGAGGGTTAGCTGGCACATAAATAAAAACATTGTTTTCGTTAATGCTATGCAGACGTTTCATGCTCTTTTTCTATACCAACCAATTTTAACCTTAAGCTAAAGTATGAAGGTAGGTATTTCTTTGTTGCTCTCCATCAATGTTCGTCACAATCACCAGAGTATGAACGGGTCAAAGTCAACGGAGCAGTGGTCTATGTAGACAAATGGCCTGGGCGACGGCCATTTACCTCAATAGGATTTATATGTTGCGTGAATAATGGTCAGAGAGGCCACACTCACTCCATAGTTCACTCCTTTGATAACTCCTTGCATAGAAATGATTTGATCGACGTCAAGTGACTGACGGCCCTGATAACCTGTTGTGTACCTGACCTTGATGTATGCTTATAGGTTATTAAGACTCCATGAATGCCAGAATTACTACGTCATTTTATAAAATCTGAAACATTATCTGCTGAGCTAAGAACAAGTGGATATTATGAAAAATTGCTCGTGGTGAGAGTTCAGGTAACAAAGTTGTGATTGTAGTTATTTCATACATTATAGCGACATTTTTATATTACATAAGGGTTTGTATAATGTGCCTGCAAGGGCCGACGCCTACCGGGGTTGTTCGAAAGTTCGATACCGCGACTTCGGAATCAAAAGTATATGAGTAGTTTTTAGTCACTAGAAGTCTGACACTCTCTTCCGCTTCGCCCAGAGCGACAGGTCTCATTTGATGACTACTTACCCTCCAAAAAAAGGCTAGTGTGATTGTTCACCCCCTCCGCTGTCAGACAATTTGTGTGATGGAAAATGCCCGCCAGACACCTTTAAATTATATTAAATTGTAAGTTCACTAACATCATTCTCTTAAGTATGAGTTTATACTTATATGTTACTTCAGCAACTATTTGATGCGGTTTCCCAAACTTCCAGACACTTTTGATGACGTATATATTTCCCTTACCTTTCGCTTGCACCTAAAACCTTTAACTTTGTTTGCCAATAGACAGGAAGGTTTCAAAACCGACTGATTTAAGTTGTGATACCTTAAAAAAACCTTAAACAAGAGTGCAGTTGTAAATATTTCACAATATTTTAAAGCAAGTTAGAACATGAAATTCGTCCAATTACTGTTAAAGCTTACACACAACTGTTTATGTTGGCGCAGAGCGATAGTGTTGTTAATTGTTACATGGTGTTTGTGGAACAGCAAACAGGCCACATCAGATTGGGGACACATTGGGTACAATATATTGTTCTGATAACCAAAGGAGAGATTTTGACTAACCAATTAAAAGACACCAAGTTAGTAAATATGTTTATAACAATCTAATCTCTTGAAATAGAGATCCATGCAGACTTGCAGTGCTGGAAACTCCTAAGTCAGCCAAGTACCTATTTAAAAAGTTTCCAAGTCTGTGTATACGCATTTATAAAAAAATTCATAAAGAAATAAAATTATTATCTAATATTAACTCATTTTGAAATATATTATTTAAATGGTTGAACGAACGTAACTATGTTTTATGACATTATGATTTTCTAAACAAAAATCTATAAACTTCTATCTTTAGACATTGCGGATAATGTTGCGAGACAACTATTATAATATTATTGTATGGACTTAATATCAGTCTGTGACATTTTACATCAATATACAAATATCAATATATATAAAAATCAATGCCACTTTTCGTTGTAATTTTATAATTCAAGAACGGGCTCACCTATCCAAACCAAATGTTTAGGCTTTGTTCGGACTATTTAGTAGATGGTTTATGTGAAGTATGCACAAAATCAGTCGAGCGGTTCTTCATTTATCACATTTTTTGTAACAAATGTTTTCAATAAATGGCGGATCATTTTGTTAATAGGGATTTTGCTATCTTGGACCCGGTACGTGGCGCTGGTGTCCGGGCAGTACGACATCTGCCAGGTCCGCTAGTCCTGTATATTATATAATATTCTGACTGTAACAACTTTATACCATTTTTAAGGCAAATAAATACTTATCTTATCTCATGCCAGGATTTATTATTTTGTTCTTCTAAAAACTGAGCGTAAATGTTCCTGAAACTCATTTCTTCTCTGGGTATCCATTTTCTATAAAATCAACTATATATACTCCAACTCAGCTGCCACGGTATTTCATGGAAACCGTTTTTAATATCTAATGAGCTATATTAGCCTCTGCTGTGTGGTTTAACTTCAGAAATGGTGGAAAAGTAGAAAATATAACACAAAATGCTTTGTTCTATATCGCAAGACATTTAAATTAATATAAAACAATACCACGATATTAAAATTAATAAAATTGTAATTAAGAGGGTCCGGATAAAAGTCACTCGATTAAATGTCGTATAACAATGACAAAAGGCCCTTAATGTAACCGAGGGCGCTCTCTGTCAGCCCTCCCTATTGATGCACAGATAGGGAGGACCCTATCAAAATTTAAATGCGGTCCATTTTAGCTGTTTCGGTCTGCGGAATCGTAATGAAAATATACTTTACATTTACCTATATTAGATTTTTATTCGAACCTATACCCGTATTAAGGCAAACCAATTATTGCGTGATGGCAATCGCAACTTTTATACAACTGAACTTGTTGTAGCGACTCTAATATTATCCTTTTCAATATGAAGGTAGTACTTAAAGTGCGCGTCCATAGTGCGCAACATCAACTCACTGGAGAAATATAGCGCTTTCATAAAATCCGAGGTGTCATTTCCTTTTGAATAGTTCGTTATATCTGCGCGGTGTACGAAGCCGTGTATGAAAGTCTCGGGTTATTACGAGTCGGCCGCGATCCTTCCGCGCCATTGTGGCCGAGCGTGTTATAAAACGGACACTAAATCTCGCTTCTATTGACAAATGACGTCGCTCGTTACAATACTGTATCGTTTTCCAGGCCCATACCATTTTATATTTCCTTCCACGTTGTATCATCGTAAACTAGTATAGTTTCCTTTCTATTGAACGCAAGGATTGAATATTCCCCTTTGATGTGTACACAGTATTTGCGTCAATAAATAAGGCTGTAACATCGGCGTTCGTTTACTTCTTCCTTTATGGCGATGTTTTTGAGGCTATTTGTAATTTTCCTGAACTATCTATAGGCGGGAAAAATGTTTATCTGTTTTATGTAAGCGAGCTAAGCGATAATGGGTATTTATATAGTGTATATTTCTGATAAGGAGATGAAAATAAAAACATGAAATAGGTAAAACGAGCGGTATGAAAAACAAACTATAGTACACTCTACTCTTGAATAATATCGTCAGAAGGGGTCAATGCCTTACTGTTGTCAATACTGTTAATTTTTTCAATACTGTGTTGTTATAGGAGTATTTCAGGACATTTTGATGATATATATATTTTTTTAATCAAAATGTCCTGAAATACTTCTATGAACTTACCTAACCTCTGAATGAATTTTTAAATTCATCTGTATTTTTCTTTTCATTAATATTTTATGTGTAGGTGTGTGGTTACGAACATGTTACAATTATCTGGTATGTCGCCCCAAAAAAACTATAGATGTTAGATATGACCGTAGACTTTCCAATGAGCAATCGACCAAAATAACACACTGGACTCGAGCAATTGGTAATTAGTAATAGTAAAAGCTGAACACTTTAATTACATTCGACGCATAGGTATTCTTAAATTATTTTACAATTAGATCATATGGACCCAGTCGGGCACAGCAGAATAAGTGAGTTAGGAGAGAGGAAGCGTTTGTTAATTTTATAATATTACTTAGCAAACTACTGTAATCTTATATTGGAGAGCGTCAAATTGGGCAAACTCCTAAGGACTAAAAATGCCACTGATGCTTCAATTGGTGTACATACCCTTCTACTGCGGTCAACTCAATTCATATTTAATACCTTTGTCATCGATTCAGAAAGAAGAACAATAAAATGATGGCACATTATCTGTATCCGCCCCACCAACCCACACGTATATACTCTGTATTATTCATAACATACTTTATATCGAAACATAAATCCTCACTTTCAATACTTTTATATCCCATACGTAAGAAGGAATTTATTACGTTTCGATAAATAAGTATGGTATAAACCCTCTTTGTTGGAAGGGCCATAAATCACCCAAATGAACCCGAGCCTCCATTGACAAAAGTAGCATCATAAATAAATAAATACATTCTTACACGGTTCCCGCCACTCGTACTGAACTCCTTCAAGTGATGTTCCCTTTGGGCAAATAATGGTAAATAAGCATTTATACAAACATATTTCGCATTTGTCAAAGGTGTCCTTTTATGATGGTGATTTGTTATATTTTTACTGTTTTGTGGGAATGCTTTCCTTTGTAAGAAAATATTAAATACTACAGAACCAAAGTACGTATACAGGGAGGCGACGACAACGAGTGAATAAAAACGCTGGTAAGTAATACAACTGATATTATTTATAAGCGTTTTCATAGGATTATTTATTTAATATTCAATCAATTCTAGCCTTGAAATTAAAAAAAAACACAACGTTTCAAACATATAATAATATTTTATATTTCATCAAATATCGGCGGAACGAGGCGATCCACTTTTCGCCCCGGACTATGGCTTGAACCAGGGCCGGACGCGAGAGGTCTCCGCCGCTTTTCGCCGCTACGAGATCACAGCGGTGCTCAGTCCAAGTGGATCAGGGGGTCTAAAATGGCCACTTTAGCGGATCATAATATGAATTGCGTTAAAAATCGTAAAATGAACTTTTTATCATAGAAACTGCGTCTGTGAACATTTTACGAATTAAAACGCAATTCATATTATTTTCCTACTATGACCTATTTTTCTAAATGTTCACAGACGCATTACTATTATGATAGGTCTATTTGGACATTCGGGCGTTTCCTCCCGCCTAATTTGGTGCAGATACCTCCCAAAACAACCGTGCCCAGTAACGACCTGCTTCAGGTGGAAGCTTCACGATCCTGGCGTGTCCAGGTATAATTTGCAGTTTTGGCAAAGTAGCAAGTGGCATAATGTGTTTGTTAACCTGTCTGTGCTAGCCTATGAATCTACATCAACTAGAAAATATTCAATATGAATAATAAAATGTGCCTAAAATACTGAATATATTCGATTGCCACCCTGTATATGGAAATAGTCTAGGTACATTTATTACTGTCGCAATCTTGTTTTGGCTTCAAGGAAAGCGTTACTGTACAGAGCAACTTTCGTTTACAGTGCTCTAGAGTGAGGGCTATCCGAAGGTTATAAAGTAGAAATATCATACAATAGGTACGTACAAGAGGATCGCTATCGAATTCACTTCATAGAACAGAGTGAAAGGAACAAATCGATTGGAAATAATCTTTATCTTCAGGAAGGAATCGTAACTAGTAGACGCGTCATGTTATCTACGAAGCTGGCGTTGAAGTGGTTGTTATTGATTTGATTCGATTTCCTGTTCTAACATTAAACAAAGCCTTTCAATAGTCGATAAAGCCCATCAAACGCGAACTCTTGAACAATGACTGTGCTTACTTATTACCAATCTCCTTTTAGATTTTTATTCGGACGTTGTAGGAATTTGAAGTTATGCTACAGGAAATTAAGTATAGGTTTTGTCAACTTACACCTGAAAGTTCATCAATGCACGAAACAGCTGCTAGACGACTCAGTGGAACACTAAATTATTCATCACAAATTAGAATCAAACTCTAGACTATACGGTACTAACAATAAGAATAACGTTGAAATATTTTTTAAAGTAAACACATTCTGTTGGATACATACCTTGAGTGTTGGGGATTGGTTGTGAAAGTGTATTTTAAACGAGTTAAGAGTTTACCGACGGTTCGTAAACTGCGGAGTAAAATGTTTGCCAGACAGACTTCAGCAATACAAACAAAACGCATCGGGAGTGCATTTTCATAAATGCAACGTGTAAACATTTTACATTGTAGCAATTCAAATAGCTAACCAATAATCGTGTACTTTCGCTTTATATTCGAACTTCGCCCAAACGTTAACGATATACTTACTTTAAAATATTTAGCGAGATGCAGTTAATATCTTTAATTGCGTCTCTACCACGATTTTCATATTAACAATAAAACCAAAGATGAACATAGCGATAGAAAAAACAGAGAGGAATGAAGGAAATAAACTAAAAAGTAATCTACCGAAACGATAAATCAATTTCACCTCATTGAATCAAACGCGACGTTTTATGGATTCGTAGTTAATAAACATTTCCTTGTCCTCGGTGCTTATATAAGATTTTCATTGGGCTTTTTTCCAATATTTACGGATGTAGACTTGGCCATCACGAATCTCTTCGGAAATGATGTGCGGAATCGGCAAGTAAAGGGCATTAAATCTGTCTGGAGCGTTCGATTTGCATTGGGAAAATTGCATTTTCGAATCGTCGGCGACAAGGAGGCGGCGCCTGAATGTTTGCAAATGTGTTGCAAAAGCTTTGCTTAGAGTTCTGCCCCCAGCGTTGCCACTGGCAATACGACGCCGTGCCAAGCAAATGACGTAAACCGGAGACACTTGTAAACTTTGTGGCAAATCACATTGTAGTTTTGTACTGATTATTTTATTGAATCGTTCTTGTTGTGCCAATACGAATTTACGCATTGAAGTTGAATTGAGTTCGGAACTGAATTGCCTGAACATGACCATCTGTTTAGTTAAAAATAAAAAAGGTAGGTACTCTAGTTATTGGATTGTTAAATGAACTGGTACTTGGTATGTTATCCATCTATCTAGTCTAGCCAACTATATTGGGGTCAGTTTCTAGTCAGCAGCTAAATACCAGTATTTTACATGGAGCGACTGTCTCCACCAAATTACCTGGGCTGTGAAGTTCAGTCGCTATCCCTTGATAAGAAGGTTGTTAGACTTGAGGCCTTATATATCTATGTTAGCGGCCCACTGACTCTCTTTGAGGAGTGGCTGGAGAGACGCCACGGCTCCCTCACCTTCCGTCTTACGCGGGTCCTCAGTAGACGACAGTGACACTCCCTACCGCTCTGCCCAGAGAGGGATAGTTTTTGGACGTTGGGATCATCAAATGAAGGAGTCATTTGATGATCCCAACATCCAAAAACTAAAAATGGCCACTGACTCACCATTCACTTCATCCAGGATATTCCTGCAATGGCAACAATGTCGTCCACCTATCTTGCCACTAGACGACCGACACTTCTATTTTCATTTCTTGGACACCACTTGGTCACAGCTTTACTCCATATGTTTTTACTGTCGGGCGGTAACCGTTAAAAGGTGGCCGCTCTTTAGGGAAAAAACCGGGGAGTGTGGGATTTTTAACTCACTAAAACCATCCTTCTGAACCATCACGGTCTCACAGAACGAGGTCACCTCTTGGCAGAGACATAATCTCGGCCGATCCTGGCTACCAGGAATTACTGCTCAGAGGCCCGCGCAGGACACTTCTCAACCGTGTGCTGTGCTGAGTCCTGGCCAACTCCAGAATCCAGATTTCTACTGTGTGGATTTAATTTCACCTTGTTTTGACGAAAAAAGTGCCGTGAATCTATGGTTTGAGCGGCAAAATCCACAGAGTTGCATGAAATTAACGCTGATGTCTAAATAGTACATACACAGGCAGCCGCAAGAAGGTTTAAACATGTTATTCGATTGAAAACGACTTTCAGACAACAAAATATTCACTGTGATCTAGAAAAAGTAAAAAAGGAACAAATTTTAAAATTGACAGTGAAACAATATTAACTCATTTTACAATAATTTTTCTTGGGAAACGTAAATTCTAGTATTAAAATTTTATAAAAAAAAAATAATTGAGAGTGAGAAAAAGAATACTGACTTAAAAAAAGGAAAGAGAATATTATTATCTCTAAAAATATCACAAAAACATGGAACCTTGTTATCCAGTCGATTGTGGGCAATATACGGTTGCTCCAATGTTCGTGCCCGCTAAGTGTCTGAGAAAATATTGTGATCAAGAACCGTGCTATCAACCGGTTTGTTCAAAACCTGTGTACTACCGACCGCGGTCTCCTCCAGAATATGACTGTTGCAAAGCCCCACCGCAAAAAAACTGCGATTCCCCACCTAGTCCCCGACGCACCAAATGCCCACCACAACCGAGCACCTGTGAACCTTATTGCTACCACCCACCTTGCAAACCTGTCACAACAAAATATATAATGCCTTGCTACAGATACGAAGATGGACGAATTGTAAGCTCAATTTATGACTGTTTCAGTTGTATCAAGTTGAATTAGTAAGGATATTTTTTGCGATAAAATAGTAGTAGAATCAAGTTCACTTCGTTCGTCTTCTTTGTGTAGGAGTTATTTTTTTTAGATAGATAAAGTATTAAGTACTTAGAATCTAGTTTTGAAAGTTGCATGAATATTTTTTTTTTTACTTAGCTGAAACCAACACGACAATACGCCAGTATCCATCCAAATGGCAAGCAGATGCACAACTAGGACTATGTGCATTTGATAAATCTAATACATTATCGGCCAAAAATAATTCAATAAAGTCCTATTTATCAACTCCTTGAATCGAAACTCGAACATAATGCCATAAAAGGGCGTGTATTCGGAACATACCTATTTAAATTATTAAAAGTGAATCTGCCACATTGTCGAGCCGGGTGTGTCCTTGTGAATATTTTGGTTGCCCTATTGTTTTGTTGTTAGTTTCAGGAACGGTATGTTCCAACACGTTATGGTAGACTCCCAAAGTCAGCATACGCTCGAAACGGAATGCAGGATCAATTGCATGGTTACCGCGGAGCAATTCGGTACTTATGCGCTGGTGAATCATCAAACGGCGCGTGTTGTGTCTACACCGTAGTTGAGCCTATAACTAGGATATTCCCGAGAGTCACACAAGAAATGCTTCCTGTTAAAAGGCGGAAGAAAAATTAGGGTCACTTAGCGTTAATGTACCTATTTAGTAAGCACAAACTTGTTAAAAGAAAAATAAGAAAAAGAACGCACCTGGCAGGTAAATCCTCTGCCATCGTCTGCGCTAAAACGAAACGGAATTCAAGATCACAAATACAATGAGTGCGGCAGTGTATCATACATACGCAAGTGTTGGACAGATGCGATGTGGAGCTACTACCCTTTTACCGTCCGTATCAAACCGACGAAGAAATGTCCCGTTCTTAAAAAGAAACACTGACATCTTCTGTGGTGCGTAATTTGATAAGTAGCGTTTGTTAAGGCATATAATAGCAATGAAAAACCACGCTTTAATTTCCATTGTCGTTATACATTTCAATAGATACCTAAGTAGATAGATACATTAATAGAACGTGATTTAAGATTATAAACACTCAAAAACAAAATTACAAATTGTAACTTAAGTATGCCTTATCTTTACTTGTTGCTGTTACTGTGATTTTCTTTCTCCATATCCTTGTTTAATTTGCGAAAATACTGGGAAATTCGCAATGCCTAATTAGGGCGCAACTAAACTGTGACTGTCTGATCCGTTGCAGGTAAGAAAGTTCCCCGTGAGCGCGTTCAAGCGCAACGGAATGCAAGATGTTGAGCACTCCACACAAGGCACTGCGAATTTCCTCGTAAGGCATCCCCAAGACGTGGCCATTGAATGCGAAGTCCGCATGAACCCCGCTAAAGTTTCTGACCCAGCCAAAGTACCTCCTTATTACCCAAAACACGGACTGAACGAATGTGGCTACAAGAAAAGGCCTATCACAGTAAAACTTGAAGACATATTGGATGATTCCAGCTAAATAAGTGTGAATTTTTAATTCGGGAGAAAAATTATTGACTTTAATAGAAACTGAATGCGATCACTTCACGTAAGCGATTTTTCTTGTATCCCCCTTCAGGATTATGTTACTTGGAATTTCTGATCCTAGAATACATTTAGATATTCATCTTGTAAATTGAAAATGTACGTCATTCTATCTTTTCCTTTTAGTACTATTTTAAAATATTCAAATAGAATTGTTGATTGTTTTAGGATCAACCTACGGTGCTGATGCGCCGTGCGTGTGAGGTGGCTTGCGGGACTCGCAAGCGAAAACCTTTCGTGGTTTCATCGTATGCTGCAGACCCCCACAACGAAATACGAAGGTTCCATTCCGAAGATGATCGGGTACATTATTTTTCAAACTGCTAATCTTTACGTACTACTTCAGTATTTGCAAATTAGGTATTAATGTTAGACTAAGCGACCCCGCAATATTTTTTATGCAAATTTCATTCTCGGGAAGAATAAAGACTTTAGTCTTATAATAATTCATCCTCAACAAATATCTTCCCTGGGGTTGATTCCAATTGAACTCGGCGATATACATATTTTAAGAAAAATTAATATTCAGTAGGAAGGATGGAAAACCGCCACCTGAATTGATTCCCACGCAATATCCTTTTAGAAGCCGGAGCCAAAGCAAAAAGCCGAATAAACGCCGTCGGTGACGCCGAGGAGAAATTCAATTTCATTACAAACCCAGTCAGTGCTAGAAAAATGAATGTGACGTAGACCACTACCGGAAAATGAGATTAGAAATCTTTTATTATAATTTTGGAAAATTCTGAACAAATTAATTCATCGCAAGCAAAATAACTGCATTACAAAAATCATAAATCTTGGAAATTCGTTAAAGTACTGGAACGGGAGCGTAATATTTTTAAATAGTGGTAGTAAGAATGGTCCTTATAATGTTACTTTACCTTAACATTTTAAGGACCATTCTTACTACCACTATGTAATTTTTTTTGGCGGAGCCACCCTAGCTTGCAAAGTCACCTAAAAATGTTTATGGAATGTCTCAAAAATTATAGTCTTAACACAAAAATGTCTATTCCTTATAATAAATGTGGTTGCGCCGCCGAGTATCCTCCCCGGTGAAACCACCATGATAATACATATTGCACAATGTATAATTTAAAGAACCAAATAAATCTATAACAATAGGGGATCGGACTGAGTCAAAAAACAATGATTCTAATTACTCCGTCAGTTAGATTATCGAAAAATATTGGATACGTGTTTTTTGTTTTATCAAATTAATCAAAATTGACGAAGATGAGATGTGGTTGTGACGTCATTTGTAGGTAAAAATGTACTATCATATGACGTTTTCGAAGAGTTCACGAGTTTTCGAAGCACTGTATTGACTTCAATTTTTGTTTATGTGAAAAAAGAAAAAATACGTCAGCAATATTTTTTGGAAATCTATCTGACGGACTAATTAGTTTTTTTTGTCCGATCCCCTATTCTATATTAAACTAGTAACCCCAAATCTGCAATCTACGTTAAACAAGTGACCAAAGCGGCAGCCACAAAGTTTTAAAGAACTTCCTAGTTCTCAGTCTAACCAAATTACTGAATGTGTGTAAACTTCAAAATGTGTGTCGAAGAATCTGATTATCCGTAGAGTTAGAATTTTAATTAAATTGCTTCACTATTTACGAGCAATTTACGTGAGATTAGATGTTATTCGGAGTGCGCCTGTTTGGTGTGTTTTTGACATCGATCGTGCCATCTCGCCGACCACAATGTTTATTCGGTGAACGCGACGTGGGTTCAGATGGGGATTTATTTTCGACTGGGGCTCAAGATACGACTCTTCGTGATTGGACCCTGTAATCCGAAGGCTCGCAGAATTAGGCCGGTTCTGTACACGAAACACCCGCTGACGCTCCTCTCTAGTTAAACATTTTATTGTTTGACATACTTGACAGTTTAATTAGAGTTTAATCTCTTAACGTGATGGTTCACTAATCCGCTGCGGCCCGCAAACTTGAGCGCGATCTCACAGTTGAATATTCAACGAATTGTACACACCATCACCTGGACCATTTGGCATCCTTTATCGTGAAAGAAAGTTAACAGATCTCTAATTGAATTTAAACTTTTAACACTCTTCGTCTAAGCCCAGTAATTAACAGAAAGCGTAGTTATTATCCGAAACGCAGAAACTTTCTGGACAGGAATTTGGACTTACGATTTCGTGCTTTTTTACCTGCGAAGTTAATTAATTTACGGGATTCCAGTTCAGAAACTTATCTGCTTATGCAAATAAGAGGATTGCCTTCCGTCGTAGAGATTTTTTAAATTTAATTTGAATTTTATTTGTTGATTCTGGATGAATTCTTGATCTTCCAGCTTTTCTTTCTTTTATTTCATTGTTTGTTTTTTGTTTATACACAGGGGAATTGTTGCTTCCACTTTGAGAGAAAAAAGCCTCCGAGGTGTGAACCGTGTCTGGCTATGAGACGAAGTTGTCAGCCTTGCGATCCTTATCAGGCTTGCGCTCCATGTGACGTGCAGTGTCCCGAGTGTCAGTACATAGACTGTGTGTACGCGCATCCGTAGGTTCGCCAAGGTGATGTCGCTTAGCCCAAATGTACGAAAACGTATTGTCTCGGTAACGAAATATTTGTGAAAATCCGTAATTTATTTGTAAAATTTCCGAAATGCATTTGTATTTGATTATTACTAGAGGCCCAAACAATTTGGCGGCTATATTTTTATAGTAAAGAGTATTACAAAATGCTGGTGTTTCATTTTGAAATATAAAGACAATGCCGTAATTAAGTAGTCAAAAATGCTAGGTTTTTTTAATTAATTGCTGAAAACAATAGGTTCGCCCCTATGACATGGGACTATAACATAACTAGCAAATGTTAATGTGCCTTCATTAACCGTACCTCTGCCTAATACTTCGCGGAGTACAGGCGTGATGTTATGTGCTGTGGCTATTTTAACTGTAACATATTTCTAGAATATTTTGTAAGTAGTTGTTGAACTACATTTATTTCTAATATCATTTTCTTAAACTATATGTAGAGCACACACACACAGATCGAATGTGTGTGTGAACTGAGGGACCACACTCGAAATACGCCCAATGAGAATCCTAGGATTTAGTAGTAGACTTAAAACAATTGTAGAACGAATCTGGGAATTTGTAAGCAAATACACTTCTCATCAAAAAAATCGAAACACTTTCGTTTTTATTGTTTTTGTCCTAATTTTTTACAAAAGAGAATTAATTCCATGAAAAAAAAAACATTATTGTGTAGCTGGCAGTTTGGTCATTACAGTAAGAAGAAAAAAATCAAAATTCGAAATTAGAATTTCATTTGTTTATCCTATAAATGAAATTAATCACTGTTTTGAGACAAATGTGTATTTAGGGTTTGAGTACGTTTCTCGTTTAAAAACTAAAAATTAGCGCTTGTCTTTAAACTTTTTGTTTCTTATTTCATTTACTGTGACTTTGGGACGTCTGAAAAAACTTTTTTTTCTAAAACATATGGATACTTCGCCCGCAGAAGCCGCCCAAGTGGTGGCATTGCTGGATTCTGGACTTAGTCAGCGTGTTGTGGCTGCAAGATTGCATCTAAGCTTATCATCTGTTCATAGAGTCTACAAACGCTATCGGGAGACTGGTTCGTTCACGCGCCGTTCAGGATCTGGCAGGAATCGGGTCACTTCTGAGCGAGATGATCGATTTATTGTAACAACTTCTTAACGAAATCGACGCCTTAACGCTATTCAACTGCAGCAGCAGCTTCGCGTTGTACGAAGAGTAGCTGTAAGTGACTCTACAATAAGAAGAAGGTTGAAGGAACGCGGATTGGTACCGCATAAGCCAGCGAATGGGCCGAAATTAACTACAGACCATCGAAGAGCGCGCCTTAACTTTGCACGCGAGCACCTAACTTGGTCATACCTTCAGTGGAGCAAAGTACTGTTTTCTGATGAGTGTAAAATTATGCTGTATGGTAACGACGGAAGGAACAAGGTCTACAGAAGAGATGGAGAACGCTTTGCACAATGCTGCATTGAAGAAAAGGTCAGCTATGGTGGCGGTTCGTGGACGGTTTGGGGAGGAATCAGCGCCGACGGTAAGACAGAACTTGCCTTTGTGTCTGGGCCACGGCTGCCTGCACTAAACTCTCATCGGTACATCGAACAGTGTCTTGAACCTCATGTGATGCCCTATGCACATTTTATTGGCAACGACTTCATATTCATGCACGACAATGCTAGAGCTCACACCGCGGGCGTCGTACGAGATTATCTTACCGAAGTAGGTATCTCCATTATGGTATGGCCAGCAAGAAGCCCGGACATGAATCCCATTGAACATCTATGGGATGAATTAAAGAGACGAATTCGAGCAAGAGATCCAGCCCCAGAAACACTTAGCCAGCTGCAAAATGCAATCCAAGAGGAATGGGATAATATACCACAACATGTGATCGTGACTCTCATCCGATCGATGAAGAACCGTATGGAAGCAGTAATAAGAGCTCGCGGAGGGAATACAAGTTATTAAATAAACGTTTCTTACATTTTTTTTTCATTTACGCGTGTTGTTTTACCCATTTCCTTCATATTCCATACAGGGTAAAAATTACTCATTATACAAAATACGAAACCTATGAAGGACTTCATTTGAATTTAGAACATTAACATTAGGATTTAAAAACCTCATACTACTCACTATTAAATGACATTTTACATTTATTCCTAAATATACACATTTTTCTGAAAATCCATAGCAAATCATAAACTGCGAGGTGTTTCGATTTTTTTGATGAGAAGTGTATATTATAAAGTACGACCCATAAAGAGTGGTCCCTCAGTTCTCGCAGACGATTATCCAGATCTCGGAAAGTAGCATAAAAAAGATGGTTTTGTGAATACAGACATTTAGTGAAGAAATTTCCTAAAAAATAGACCACAAAGCATTAAAGAGTAAAAAAATATAACGACTGAACTGTGGTCCCACACAACAAAGAAATATTTTAGTGAATATTACTGAATAATATTTATAAAAATGTTATAATTCTACATAAAGTTTTAGTAGAAGTCTTCAAACATTTTGTAAAAAAAAAATGGAGCTTAAATATCAAAGCATTTTGACGATAACGATGATTAAAACTGGTCCCTCAATCCTCTCCTCAACTGACATATGTGCGTGTGCTACCTACTAGACGAGAAGAATATCAGAAAGTCTAGTGTACTTAACTTTTAGTAGTAAGTTTGTTCTAAATAATAGGTATCTAAAATTGTGTATTTCTAACCTCTTAGCAGAGATAATATTATTTTTATAATCCTACAAAAATAGATAGAGAAGTGACCACACAATAAAACAAAATGTAGACAGTACTATATTATATTTTAAATAACAAAAAACTTTTTTTAGACTAAACGAAAACAAGGTTGTACGGATCCCGCCGGGATTGCAGGTTGTTCGAAAGAGATACCGCGGCCTCGGCACAAGGCCTAAAATGAACATGGGTGGTTCTTGGTCAGTAGAAGTCTGACACTCCCTACTGCTCGATGATGATTGATGCTTTCCCATGCCCCAAAAAAAAAATAAAAAACAGACAGATTGTACGGGTAATTGAATGCTATAATATCACATGGCTTATGTATACCTATTTAATAAAAAGTATATTACAAAAAAAAAATCGATTCTACATTCATTCATTATTGGATCTATACAAGTCCTACTTAAATCAAATCAAATCAAAATCATTTATTTCAAGTAGGCCAATTACAGGCTCTTTTGAATAGTCGAACAAATACTAAAGGTCATTGGGCATATCTGACCCGCTTTGCGAAGAGTGGCGGACATTAACCAAAATAGTTTTAAACTAAGGGTAATAATATGACCTTTCACTGCATTTAATTATTTTATTAAAAATCGATGGAGAAAAATGTACAGGACCGTTTAAAAAAAAAAAAAAAAAAACAGTTTCAGACGATTTTTTTTCATCTTATAACCATACAGCATTTTGCACGGTTGAGCCAATGTTCAGAAGCATGTATACGCTGTCTCTTTCGCACATTAAACAAGTTTAGTAGAAAAGGTTTCGTTGCGCTCGCGCCCCCCCGCGCAGTCCTTCGTTAGCTACCGTTGCGATCTGTACGTTTACCTGGTTTGTTTTATCTATTGTTTTAACGACTACTATTAGCGTGTTTCATGGACTCTGGTTATTTGCTTTTGGATTGGATTTTCGTCGATATGGAAAGACAAAACAGTTGTGTGTCGTGCAATCGATCTGTGTTACGTCGAAGAAAACACAGTCTTAATGCAATCTTTCTCGAAAGGTACCGAGATCTCGTAGTGTTGTTATTACAAGAAATCATACCACGCGAGGTAAGTACTCTGTCTGTACACCATCTATCTATCTATTTACTAAGAAAACAAAGCGCAAGAAGCGAGTCTTTGTCGACCAATCTATTGTTTTTATTTATGTTTTATTTTACACAATCTTAACTATTATTGTACAAAAGCAACCGTAATGCTAAGCATTTTACCTGTATCAGTTAACCTTAGAGATGTTTTGAGAACTTATTGTTTATGCATAAAGAACAGCCATAAAGGATTTCAGTGAAATAAAAGATTATTTTTCGAAACTACTATAAAATATTTATTCGATATTTTATGTTTTTATACAAATGTACAGAATGTTATATCTTGTTTCAGATTTCTTTTGACGGCACAAGATCTATATGCCACCCTTGCTGGCAAAGATATGATCGAGCATTGCATAACCAGCTATCAGATGATATGCCACCCCAGCCAGTACAAGAAGGTGCAAATCAAGAAGAAGTTGGAGAGGCGGTGGCGGTCCAACAAATAGAAGTCGGGGATCAACAAAGTCCTGGTTTTATTTCTGTTACTGGATATAGACGTGTATCAAATACAGCGAGACGCTGTTTATTTCTAAACTGCAGAGGTATGACTACTCATCGTGTGCCAACCTACGCCAAGTTCTACCTGTTGCACAATCACAATTTGTATATACCGGAACTTGCTAGAGTTTGCCACCCTCATTTAGTTCAAAATGATTGGGAAGAACTTGTGAATGCCCCGACGACACATGAAAGCTTTAATAATGCTCATGTACTTGACATAATCAACTTGTATAAATGGGGATTAGAAAGCAGGTCTGAAATGGATTTTGAAAATATTGAAGCAATTGATGACAACCACTTCCATTTTTGGACAGCTTTAACTAAAAATCAGTTTATGACTATTTTAGAACAAACACCGTCTCTTCGTAACAGGTCTGATCGTCCTGCTACCACTTTAGGAATTTATTTGACTAAAGTAAGAACTGGTCAATCTGATGAGCGCTTAGCTACGAAATTCCAAATATCTAGAAGAACATTAGAGAGGAAGTTAAAAATAGCGAGAGAATGCTTAACTGAAGATTTTGTTCCACGTTACCTGGGTTTAAATCATATAACCAGAGAAGAAGTGGTGGCAAGAAATCTTCGTATCCCAACCCATATTTTTGGTGGTAGCCAAAATGAACCGGCAGCCATTCTGGTATTCGACGGAACATATATTTACCTTCAGAAGAGTGCGAATTTCCTATTCCAAAGAAAAACCTACAGCCTTCACAAATTCCGCAACCTGGTAAAACCTTTTCTAATCGTATGTACAGACGGCTATATAATAGAAGTCGTAGGACCGTATTCAGCAACTACTTCGGATGCAACTATTATGCGCAGCCTGATGCAAGAAAGCTCAGCTTGGCATTGGTATCTTAGACCTAACGACGTGTTTCTACTGGACCGTGGCTTTCGGGATTCTATCCCTGCTATTGAAGAACGTGGATATAATCCCTACATGCCGCCAACTAGAGGAAGAGGAGAACAGTTATCTACACCTGACGCTAATAAATCTCGGTTAATTACAATGTGCCGTTGGGTGATGGAAACAATTAATGGACGATTTAAGAAAGATTTTAAAATATTTCGACATACATATTTTAATGTTGCGATGCGAAATATGATGACTGATTTTAAAATAACCGCGGCAATTATCAACGCTACTCGGCGGCCATACGAAGACAATATATACGCCGAGCAGTTTGTGGATATTATAAATCAAAATATAAACAGAGAAAATGAGTTGGCAGAATACGTATCAACAAATAACTTGAACAGACAAAGAGTAGCATTTGTGCCTCTAGATGGAAACAGTCCAGACTTTGAGGATTTTCCACAGCTGAGCTTTGAAGATTTAATCTTATTCACGTTGGGCTCATACCATTTGAGAATCGCAAGGTCTTATTGTCACGAGCACATACGACCAAACGGGGATTATATCATAGAAATGTATCGACACCAACATTTAATTGATAATAAAATATTGATCAGAGGGCGAATCCAGTCACGTCATATTCGAATGAAACAGTACTATACATATATTTTGTTAAACCCAACACAACACGGAAGACAAAGAATAGAAGAATACTACTGCTCATGTATACACGGCCGCCGCACTGTCGGGAGCTGCGCCCATATCGCTAGCATAGTTTATTATCTGTCTTGGGCCAGACATCAGGAAGCAACAGACGCACCTGCTGCTTTTTTAAATGATTTGATGCTTGATTTGGATCAAATTGAATAAAAAATACATGAATATTAGCGTTTTATTCATCTTCCCTTTACCAGTTTCTAACACTTGAATTTTTCGAGATTCCCGTGGCTCACATTAATGCGACTAATTCCATAGTAAATCAAAGCCATATAACAATACATTCTGCTATATTTCGTTTGTGTCCGCCATGGGTATGGTTTCCATACTAAGGTGCCCAATGACCTTTTAATAAGCTAATAAACTAAGCTACAGTCCCACTCACAATTTAAGGCATAATAACTGTCAGTGTACTGTAGTTGCCGATTCCAAAGCGTTGGTCTCATGAGAAGAATGGCAAGAAACTTCATGGACACTTTTTTAAATCATAATATTGTTACAAAACTTTGGTTACATCATACATTTTGAGATTGGTATATTATCATGTGAGAACGATGTAGCAAGATGTGCACGATAATTGTCGACAGTAAAGCCAAAACGACGATTCAAAAAAACATATAATAATTCAAACAAGCCGTGGCAGCTAAGAGATGACCAGTCACAACTGACAGCACCCGTTCACGAGCATGACGCATGGAGCACCATTCCACTCAACCATTTTAAAGGGAACGAAATGACCCGACACACTCGCCACCATCATTCATCATATCATAGCCTCATAAATAGCCTTAAATTAATAATCATCGTAAATCTTGAGAACAGAAAGGTTCTTATTTCTTTTAAGGGTTCCGTACCTTCCCGTCGAGGCTGCGGTTTGTACACTAGTCACCGCGGCCTCGACATACAGGGCTAAGAAGAAACATGGGTGGTTTTTAGTCAGTAGAAGTCTGACACTCCCTTTCGCTCTGCCCAAGAGCGGGACCCCTATTTGATGATATTCCACACGCCAAAAAAAAAAAAGGGTTCCGTACCTGAAAAGGAAAATCGGAACCCTTATAGGATCACTAGAGTGTCTGTCTGTCTGTCCGTCTGTCACAGCGAATTTGCTCCGAGTCTAATGAACCGATTAAGTTGAAATTTGGTACACAAATGTATTTCTATGACCTAAACACGGACGTATAACGTAAATAAATGAATTTTAAATATGGGGGTCACTTTTGGGAGCTTAACAGTTTTTTTTTCAAGTTTTCAAACTGTACCGGATGACATATCAAATGAAAAGGCTTATTGTGAGGATTGCAATTTTTTTTATTACTTGAATATAAACACTTTTAAAGATATTTAAGAAAATAGATGTAAATTGACCCCCTGTCAATTTGTATGATGAGGTGGTCACTTCACTATTTAAAGGCAATATCTGTTGTTGCGAGTGACACATCGGGAGAAGATCTTTGTAGGACTCCGTCTATTAACTTAATCCTAAAAACATGTTCTATTTACATTTGGCAGTATTTGCGAGTGTCAAGTCAAGCCAAAGGTCAATTTTGGCTGTCAAGCAAAGATTATTGCCATTTTGGTGACAGATAAGGCTGGTCGCAAACGTTCGGTTTCCGAAATTTTAGGTTTCCTGCAGGACTATTGCGTATCTCTAACTGTCAAATTGGTTATACACACATCAAAAGTGTCTAGGGATCAACATATATTTTTGCAATAACTTTTCTCCTGATTGATATTAATTAAAATTTTCTTTAAGGATTCATCAAATAAAGTGTTTTCGTTTGTCACAGTAACGATAAACCAAGTCACCTTTGCATTAATAAAGAAATTTGCCATTTTCCTAATAAAGGGATTTTTGACATTTGAACCACTAACATTAAAGTTCGAAAAAAAGACTGAAATAACAGTTTTCTTTAAAATTTTATTGGATAACTAAAACAATTAATAATCCGTGTTTCTACCGCGAACACTAACAACACAAGAACATCGGTTTGGCATACTCAAAATGAGTTCATCCAAATCACGCTGTGGAATGGCCGCCCATGTTCGTTGCAACAACAAAAAAAGGTCTTCTTGTGACTGGATACCCTCCATATTCGGCAGAGCTCTTCTCTGTAGCATATCCCATGCATGCTCAATCGGGTTCAATGCTGGCGGCTGAGCAGGCCAGGGCAGGGCATTGATGTTAGCTGCGGCGAGAGTCTGTCTTACAACTCTTGCGGTGTGCGGTCGTGCATTATCATGCATTAACTGAAATAAGGGACCGATTTGCACTTGTAGAGGAACGATGACGTCTGATACAATCGTCTCAGCATAAATTTGAGCGTTGAGGTTGCCTCTGATCCAAATCAACTCAGTTCTTCCGCCGATCCAAATACCCGCCCATACCATGATGGTTCCACCACTATAAGGATGGACTTCCTGGCAGGATTTTAATCGCTGTTGGCGTCCAGGGGTTCTCCAGTGTCGTATACGTCTTGTATCCGGTCTCATACCAAAACGAGACTCATCAGAAAAGCACACGAAACGCCATTGTTCTTCTGCCCAATTTCTGTGTTCAAGAGCCCATTGATATCGAATCCTACGATTGTGCATTGCTATAGGTGGTACCCGTAGCGGTCTTCGGGAATGAAGGTTCACTTCATGCAAGCGGTTTCTGACTGTTTGGTCGCTAATTAAGTTCCCTGAAGAGTGATGAAGCCTCACGGCTAACATCATGGCGGTTATTGTTGGAGCTCTTCGAGTTAAGATTTGAATGTATCGGTCTTGTCTCCGTGTGGTGCAGCGATACCGTCCTCCATGGCGCTCAGCCACGGTACCAGTGCTTCGGTAACGTGTCCAAAGTCGACTGATAACACTCTGACTTGTATTCAGAGCTAAAGCCACAGTACGTTGCCGGGAACCAGCTTCTATCATTCCCACGGCTCTGAGCATTTCTTCCCTGCTTAAATGACGTCGCCGCTCCATAATAACGTTGGTTTTAATCAGTAGTAGGGAAACAGTAGCACACTAATAATGTCTTCAATGCGTTGTATGTTTTTATAGGGAAAATATTGACAGCTGATTTTCATCTTTTACTCGAATTTGATTCACAGTTCCTGATTCAAATTATGAAATGCACCAAAAAGGATCCATATAAATTTATAAAATCATAAATTTATTACAAAGCCACATCTCAATCTCAAGAAATCCGCATAAAAATGCTTGATCCCTAGACACTTTTGATGTGTGTAGTTTAATACAAAATGGAACCATAACTCGACATAAAGTGGAACTAGGTAAGTTTTTAGCCAGTAGAAGTTCGACACTCCCTTTCGCTCTGCCCAAGAGCGGGAGGGGTTTTTTGATGATTTTCCACCACCCAAAAAAAAAGGCAAGAGATGAGATCGACGATGGAACGACAAGTTCTAATTTTTCCCACATACCTACAAATTCAGGCAGCTCGGATGGATAGTTACAAAACAAATTATAATTTATTACCCACATGAAGCGAAACCTCTGAGTTACAACCGACAAAACATTCCACTTAGTACGTTAGTTTATTTTATTGTTTGGTCTTATTACTTCCAATAACTTTTTAGTTGTATTTGGTGTATTTACCGTAACAAATGGACGGAATCCGTACCAGACATAAAGACGAACGATCAATTTAGCGTTATTACTTTGATTCTCGCCTATCAGAGCGTAATAAGGCGTAACAGAGATAATATTTTGTTGCAGACAACACGTCGGCGCAAATCCATCGCGCAATCAAACGGAAAGAGGAAGATCTCGAAGATTTCTAAGAGAACCGCAATAAACAATAGTGAAACATAAAAGTTTTTTATTAATTAAAGTTTGTGCAAAAATGCGATTAATGTGTTGTGTGAACAGTGACTGTGTACTTGTGTTTGTGTGTGGTTGCGAGGGTGTTTGAGGGGGTGCAAATGCGAAGGCGGCGCGGGAGGGGGCCGGGGCGAGGGGTGCGGTGACTCGTGCACCATGCGACCGCCGCTGCCGCTGCTGGTGCTCGCCGCGTGCGCCGCTTGCACTGCGCAGATTGCGTGGACGCCGATTTTCCTCGACGGCAGCAGTGAGTATATAAGTATATAAGATTCCGAATGTCTTTTTCTTTCAAAAAAGGAAACTAAGCACCACGTCAGGGATGAATAGGTACTTCAAACTTTGCACGTAGGCCAGGGAAAATAGGTTTAAATCCTGAACAAATAATAACGGCAACGTTTTGTCTTAAATGGTTTATTTTGGACTTCTCTTCCAAGGGTATAATAATACGTAGTTACGACCAATGGCCTGATGGTTAACGTGGACTAAGATCCTCGACGCACATAATTATTATCTTGAGTCTCTTGCTAGACGATTGGAGTAAGGGCCTAATACAGAAAACACGCATTATGAGAAAGTTCCTCTTTCTGGAGACCTAATCATTGGTACCTATCAAAATATTTTTTCAGAAGAACTATCCATTGATGGATAACTATCCGCCAATGTCAGGAACAGGGTCCAATCCTGCTTTATTGAATAAAAAATGAGACAAATAGTTACCTACATCTAAAAAAATATTCTGTATTTAAGTGAACAGAAAAACCTAGTTGGTTAGAAGAAACACAGCAAATACCAAACTGATGTAATTTTTACTTTATTAAGAGTTAGAACAATCCACGTTTTCTATTCCTAGGTCAAGTAGACCTATGGACGCAGTCTTCATCAGGCTGCGCGTGCCCAGGCGGCGACGGAGATGACTGCGCGTGCTGCGTGCGTGACGGGGCTTGTCCCTGCGGGGACTTCGCCCCCGCGCGGTGCGCGCAATGCGGGATGGAGCAGTACTGTGCCAATAGTAAGTATTAATTAGTGCTGATTACCCCTGCCAGTCGTGGGTTCGAACCCAGGCAGGCGCATTACTTTGTGTAATTTATTTCATCACCGCTGCTCTCAAAACGGTTAAGGAAAACATCGTGACAAACCGGCATGTCTTACAAGCAAAAATTTCGAAGATATGCGACATCTACCAAGTTGCACTGGGTCCGTGTGGTGGATTATATATAACCCATCCCTGACTTAGAGAGGAGGCCTGAGTCCCTGCAGTGGGATCAATATAGGCTGATGATGATGATGTTGACCCCTAGCTAAAGTTCGACACTAAAGACATTCACAGAATTAGGCAGTTAAGCAGAAGCCAGCTTTACAGGTTTACATGCGAGTTGAAAAAAAATAAGATGCTGATTATTTTGGGTAATTTTATGAATTATTCCGAGCTGACTCGAAATCCTAGCCCGGTCGCGGGTTAGGTTAGGATCTTAAAAAAAAAATAGTCCGAACGTAGCCCTATTCCTAACCTGACCCGATGTATCGTTCCTATCCTAACCCGAATTGTGATATCGTAGGTTTCCCTCTCCTCTTTCTCAGAATGAAAGGTAAGTAACTATGTGTCAAATCAGAGTTTAATATTTACAAAGTACCAGGAGGCCAAAAACATGAAAGAGGTATAATTGTGTGTCAACTCGTACTTGACACATAGGTTCCTTTTATATCCCAATTCGGGTTAGGATAGGAACGATACATCGGGTCAGGTTAGGAATCGGGTTACGTTCGGAATAAAATTCTTTTTTTTTTTTCAAGTTCCTAACTTATCCCGCGACCGGGTTAGGATTTCGGGTCAGGTTCGCAATAATTTTATTTTGTAACTGGTAAGTGTAATCGTTGGTCTTGTTGTTGCGACTACTGATTTAACTTTGACGTTTTGAGTTCAGCAGGGCTATTGCGTATCTTTTAAATGACAGTGGCTAACCTATAGTGCCTTTCAATTACTGTCAAATGGTTCCATTTTGTACTAAACCATAACCAATTTGACAATTAATTCATAGACAATATGATAGCCACTGTCATTTCAAAGATACGCAATAGCCCTGCTGGGCAGGTTAAAATAGAATAGAATAGATAGAATGTCTCTGCAACAGCCTACATGGTCTGGGTTTGCCCGCGGTTCGCCCCTGTTGATGACAACAGGCTGGCTCCTATTTCATGAGACTTTAAACATAACTAGCAAAATATGGGTATACCTATTATTATTACACTTGTAACCTTCCTGGGATTACAGACTTGATGTTGTTAAATGTCCTAATTGAAAGGAAAAGGTTGATTAATCGGTAATAATAAGGTGAAAATGAATAGGCATTGGAGGTTCCTTCAGCTACTAAAGACACAAAAGTTAGTCATTTATTTCGATAGAAAACTAACTTCTTTTTACAGTTCTTCTGCACACCGCAACAGATGTTAAGGTCCAGCTAATTGGCCGTTGTATATGAGAGTCTTAATGGGTTCCATCTTGTTTCCACCACGCTTAGCTTTTATTTTTCTTCCAGTTTTATTCCGCACAAAATTACTGCTCTCCACAGACAAGATGTATCTTTGTTACAAGAAATTCAATTATTATCTATGCGGCTGGCAGCGCGCCAAGCTATCATTGATATGTTTCCTTTTCCGGTGGAAAATTAATATTTTTAATTTTATGGTACAATACACACGGCAGAACAACAAAACTGGACAATAAATAGGAAAGAGGATGATTTTGGTCACAACATTAACTTATTTTAGTTGTATCTTTTCTTCTAAGAAGAATAGTTGAATGTCTATGCAATGTGTCTTGCAGTGCCATTGCGTATCTTTTTAAATGTCTGTGGCTATCACAGTGTACATCGATTAACTGTCAAATGGTTATGGTTTGGTACAAAATGGAACCGATTGACAGTTAATTGATGGACACTACGATAGCCACTGACATTTAAAAAGATACGCAATAGCCCTGCCGATGGGAGACACTCACTCAAACACGTTATACAATTTCAATATTGTAAACCTTTATTTGACGTTCAATGACGTTATCTATAGAAGGAATATTATTATTATTATAGCTAGCTCATCAGCAGGGCTATTGCGTATCTTTTAAACGACAGTGGCTATCATATAGTGTCCATCAATTAACTGCCAAATGGTTCCATTTTGTAATAAACCATAACCAATTTGACAGTTAATCCATGGACAATATGATAGCCACTGACATTTAAAAGATACGCAATAGCCCTGCCGACCATAAACCATTTCGAAGAATAAGTTCTTTGGCATAGTTTTCATGGTTAGTGGGACATTGTCCCACTAAGGCCTCCCTCAACTCCTTCCAACGGTCACGATTTTATGCAACTTATTTCCAATTCTCATGAAAGTCATCCAGTTCGTCCCGCCATCTGCTTCGTGGGCTGCGATCCCGAGCTTACACCCACAGCCTACAGCCCACAGTTCACTTGTTCCTCATGCGACAGGCATGTCCTGCCCAGCCCCATTTAAGTTAGGCAGCCTTTTGAGTCACGTCAACGATTTACGTTTTGGAGTGCAGAGTAGCGTGTCGAACATGATCTGTAAATTTAACATCGGTCCATAGCACGTTGGCAAACCTTGAGTGTGGACTTTTGGATGTTAGTCAAAGACCAAGTTTGTGCACCGTAGGTCAAGATAGGGAGAATACACATGTCCATTAGCTTTCGCTTCAGATACATGGACAGCGTGCCCTTAAAATATTGTTTCATAGAAGAAGAAGAAATATCAAAAAAATGAAAAAAAAAAAAATGAAAAAGTGTTTATTCACAGAAACAATTTTTACACATTATATTTACCTCCGCCAAACTGCAAAACAGTTTGTTGGCAGACGTAGCTCCTTTTTTTTACTATTAACATATTTAATTTTTTATTGACACTTTTTCACATACATGTAATAGGCGTGACGACATAGTCAAAGAATCAATGATTTAATGATATTAGGGGAAATTACATACGAGAAGGATTTAAAACACTGATTTAGTTTTATTTAAAAAATTAAGATTAGTAAGATTTTTAATAAAATAAAACATTAAAATACTGATATCGGCCATTTTGATTGAAACACCAATCATAGCGCACTACGTCACGCCAATGTAAACATCACTAGCTGTCACTAGCTCACTGTGTTGTTTTGTTGCCGATTACGCATTTGGATATTTTTTTTGTTACTACAATACTTTGTGAACATCTATAACAATGGAATCAGGCTTTGTAAAAGCAAACAGTTCAAATTTGCCCAGGATAGATTTACTGATGTTGGGCGATTTCCTTGGGTCAAATAAAGAATTTTGCTCGTCCGAGTTCCGAAATGTGAAAACCTCCCTGTAAGTAAATTTTGTAAGTATCTAACACTATAAAAATACAACAAACTCGTTTTGAGCTTGTAGGAGTTTAGTTTATTTTCACTTTCATATGTTATTTTTACAATAAACTTGTCAGTTTATTTTTGAGGTTAGCTCCTTCGCAACTTGTAATAAAAGTTTGCTACTGAGTTATTTATTAATATGGGACAAGCCCGCCTCACTATTCCCAAACCACTGTAACTTCTGTAAGCCAGAATCAACAGTGGCGACCACAAGAAAAGCGCCGAGACAATGAAGCTCGACGAAGTCCCAGAGAAATGATTTGACTGTCTTGGATCCCGCAACGAAATTAATCAGAAAAGAATAGCGGAGGAGTAGGAAAAAACAGAAATTTCCACTTCCCTCCATATCAGCAGGAGACAGAAAAGAACAAGGCCAATAGGCACACAGGGACGCATACAACTGGGATAAGCCCAGTTGCCTAGCACCACGGATATTGTTGTCATTAATATTACTGGGTCCTAAGTTGTGAGCTGTTATATTTGATTCCAATAATAGGTATGACAAAAATGCTTGAACGCACGGAAATTTGTTCTAGTTTCTACAAGGTCCGTATAGTAAATAACTCCGGATGTAACCTGTACACTATCCAACATTATATTACGTTCATTCTGCCAAAGACTACTCTCCCATAAAATGTGATGTGCAGATTGTTCATATTCGCAGTCAGATGTAGAACATTGACAAAAAGGCGACGCAACAAGCTTGAAGGAAAATAATTTACTCTTAAAGTAACCATGACCTGTGAGAAATTGGGCAACACAGTGATCCACTTCCAGCCATGTCCTGGCCAGCCGCTCACGAACGGATGGAAAGAACTGGTGGAGGTGTCGGCCTTTGATGGAATTATCCCACCTACATTGCCATTCTGACAAAAGATCCTCCCAGACGTCAGTCTGTGGTTTAAGTAATCTAGCTATTTAAGTTAATAACCAACAAAAGGAGTAAATTTCTGTAACTACAAAGCATGTACTAGTATCTTTTCTCATAGTAACAACCTACTATCATAATCACCGGGTCAGCTATGCAGGTCCAGAGGACAACATTTTTGGCATTCAATGTAATGCTAAAACTATTGCTATTGATGTGTTTTTACACTGAGGCACCGCACACCACTTATAAACTTTGTTATTCATTTTTAACACACGAATTATGGTAATGTTTGTTTTAGTTTCCTCTAGCTGCGCTTTGACATTTCAATGTTTACATAGGCGTGACGTCAGACCCGACGCCATGACACTGCGAGCTGTTTTCGCGCTCTATTTAATTTTTTTTTTCAAAAATGGCTTATATCTTCGTTAAACTTTACTTTATTACTGAAATAAAGGTTTTTTCGTAAATAAAAAAGATGTACCCACATTACGGAAGCGGATTTCAAAATCTTTCGTCATGCCTATTAAAACTATTCCTTCATTTCTTAAATTTAAAAAACAGACATTTTTATTTTATTTTTTAGTTATTCTCTATAGTGAGGCTTTGACAAAAAACATTAAAGAGGAACTTATGTATTTTATTTTTAAAGGCGGTTTTTGTAATACAACTGTTTATATCGTCTGGAAGGCTATTAAAAATAGTAGGGACTAAAAAGTTTCTACACCTTCGACCATAATAATTATTAGAAGAAGTGGGCACTACAAATCTTCTCATATCATGAAATATACTTAACCTGTGTTTATGACGAGATAACAGAATACGATACTTGAAACACAATCAACTACAAACATGACAACAAAACAAATTTCACCACGAAGCGCTACATTTAGTTCAATAACCCATTAAATTCATAACAGCCCATAGATCGGAACAGCCTGCAATTATAATCCATTTGTTTAGCAAAGTGCTCTATTGTCGAATCTATCAATATAACGGTCGTCGTTATTACTGAGTAGCTTTAGTATCCCTCTATCTGACCTGTGGTCTCATTTCAACATATTGTCGATAAACACGATGTTAACGATACGTCACTAATGGATTTGATGAAATCATGTGGTTTCTGGTCGACGTAAAATTGTGTTATCAAACCCTTATCAATCATTGTGTGATTAAGACGTCTTCATCACGCTTATGAACCCGTCCGAAGAGACACTTCGTCTAAGAAATTGTGCCGAACTGTTCTGCTAGTCTCATAGGTTAGATTATGGGATTTCAGATTATTTTCACAGCTAATCTTTGAAAGTTTGTAAATATCTATTAGGTCATAGCAAAGATATCAGACTTTATATTTCGAAGGGTAACAAAGCCGGGTCTAACTATACTTATCGGAGAAATATAAATTCGCTAATCAAAAGTGAGGCTTTTTCTCACGAACTAATTAAAGTGCGTAATACTTTTTGCCCGTACCCGAAACCTTTTTTAACTCAATCAATTTTTTTGCTTTTTTGGTTTCTTAATTTAAGATGAAGCTAAAGATAAATCTCGCATGTGTACTTAAAATAATCATTAATTATAATCAAATACTTAAAATAATCATCACGCTTATAATTTTCGAATGGTTAAGCTGAAGTGAACCTAATAGTATAAAGACACTATAGGTGTTGCCAGCGGCTTCGCCCGCACAACTCCAAAGTTATCCCACAAGAAGATAAAATCGGGATAAAAACTATCCTATGTGTTAATCCAGGCTATAAACTATATTTGTTCCAAATTTTACCCAAATCCATTTAGTAGTTTTTGCGTGAAACATCCATCCATACATACATACTAACAAAATTTTCCGTTTATAATATTAGTAGGATTTCGCCAGTTATCTTTAAATCCTACGTAATAGGAGGCAGGCCTGTTGCCATTAACCCCATCAAGTCAAACTCTTTAGGCACTCCTGAAAAAATCCTGATTATTAAACCCGATAACATTTTGCACGAACTAGGAATAGAACCTACGACCTCATGCTCAGTACTAAGATTATAAACTACTGGACTGATTTGAAAAATTCTTTCACCGTTGGGAAGCTACACTATCCCCGGTTGACATAGTTCCCGTTCCCGTGAGAATACAGGGATATTAAGCCCTGTATTCTCACGGGAACGGGAACTACGTGGGTGAAACCGCGTGACGTCCGCTAGTAAGGTAATATAATAATAAGTAAGCAATTAGCGTATGTAAGTTTATCCAAATTCTCAAAATCGTTACATCTGAATATTGTTCTAAAACCTCCGTTTCTTTCAGTGTGCAACATCACAATCGATTCCCGTATCCTCAAAAGCAAGTCAGGCAAGACGTTCGGTCAGATCAAGTCGCCGTCCATCGAGGGTCCTGGTGCGTGTTCCTACTTCTTGCAGCCGGACGCTGGTCAACGCGTTGAGATACAGCTGTACCGGCTCGTCTCCGTCGGAAAGTTTAACGGCACCAGGTAATACTGATAAACTCATATAAATATGAGTGTGAGAGAATTTACAGATATAAATATCTGTAAATTGGTTGTAGACTTGTCCAAAGTAACGATGGATGGAATGTGTGAAGTTTGAAGGATTTGGCTAGAAAGGAGGTGCCTGCTAAGAGGACGGGTAAAAGAGAACTGTATGGAAGGCATGCTGCACCGACCCTTAATAAATTGGGATATAAGAGCAGGAGAATGATGGTTGTAAACTTGTTTACGTCAAAAATAACATAGACCAGTGCCGAAGCCTTCAAAAAGGTAAAAAAGTAAAGAAAATTATAGTAAGATAAAACCCAGTGGAAAAAGTAGAGAATATAACAAAAATTAAGAAAAAAATAAACTACGGTCGATCTGAGGTCGGGAAGTGGGGGTTGAAGGGTGAAAAACGGTTTATCTCGATTTCCGACAAAACTATGTCCTAACTAAGTCCTATGGAAAAAAGTTAAATAGCAAAGTTGTAGGTAATACTACAACTTTGGATTTACCCTTTTTTTACATAACCTCAAAATATATGTGAAAAATTCAAATAACCACCATAACCTGGTCTAATAAGTCAAAATTCACACTATTCAACCCTACCATTTTTGGTCTTCTTTTACTATTAAAACCATCTACATTCTCCGCCCTTTCTGTCATTCTTTCAATACTTGATGGTCTCTCTCACTCTATCGCTCTCGAAGGTCGTATTCCTGGAATCCACTAAATACCTACAGGTTTCAGGGGTGTCTATTATTTTTCTACACAAAGAACTTGATGGAAAATCTTTATTCGGAACACGATTTCAGTAAACACATTTTGATACCAAGTCAATTTCTACTTTCCGTCGCAACAAATGTTATTATCGTTCGTGAATACAAATAGCAATGTTATCTGAAAGCCAATATTAATATTCCCTTCTAATTCCATTTAAAATATTAGCCTATAATTTCGCTTGCGGCTGAATGACGTATTTGGCTTAATTGAAAAGCAATGAATTCCATTTGATAATACGTATGCAATCATAAACTAAGTCTTGATTTAATTATCCTGATTTACTGATTTATTTGATATGGACGCACGAGGCATAATTATGTAATGGGCGTAAATAGTTAAACCAATGTAATTAATTTCGGTTACTACCCATTTAGTAGGTATTTTAATTACGAGGCTATAAAACAAATTGGTGCAGCTGATGCTTACGTTTTCGTCACGCAATTGCTATTAGGTAAATTTTCATCATTACATTTTCTTTATAGGTATAAAATTGGTGCTAAAAAGGCAATTTATAAGTGCCGTTAATACAACCATACACAAGGGCATAAGTAATGGACATCGTTTTTTTAAACACATGATTATGGCTTAAGTTGGTACCGACTCTAATATTATTTGCAATCTTTAGATATTTTTCAACATTTTCTAGATGGTAGGTAAAGTATAGATAACTTTAGTGACAGACCGATAGATGGACCAGTCAAAATCTTCGTCACATGCAGAATACTAAAAAGCAATCCGTAAAATCAGATCCGTCGATCGGAATCATAGTTTCGCTGAACATGGATGAGAGTTATATGGACCGGGACGTGATTGGTGGAAGAGAATCGGGTGTGACGGGTCCGAGGTTTCCCCACACTGCTATGATCAATGTCCCGTCAAATTGAATATTTCCAGAAGATCGTCTTGGGATAGACATCGTCCATGTCAATATAATCGTTCAATATGTGTGTTACAAAGTTACAATATGCTTCGAAAACATATAAATCTGGTTTTTCAGCAAGTAAAGAGATCATTATTATAAGACGTTTTAATACCGCCGACAGTTTGAGCCTATCTTTCTGACGTCATCATGTATGTACCTACTGGTACGAGTATGCTTTATGCTGTCCGATGATTGGATGTCGATCATACATGAGCACATAACTGAGATTGTAATCACTCGCCTCAGACTAGACAAAGCTTCAGACGTAATACTAAAGCTTCATTATCAGCGTTGCATCCCTATTATATCCATATTGTCGCGATAACCGGAACCTCAGTCAATGTATGCGGTATTTGATTAATGTGGCAGCTACGTTAGTGAATACGGGAGTATTTGCTGAATCCCGATAATGCAGTAGTATAAAGTAGAATATTTGTAAAGTCTCTGTATTCGGGAGCACATAAAGTGATGTGGCGTACATTTTTATGCGAGTTAAGCGTATTATAGCGTTGTTGGCAGCGGTGGCCTGCCCACACTGCGAGTGCTGCAGTCGTTGTCGGATCCAAGACGAATATATCTGGATTATACAGTGCACAATTTTTCGTATGTGGATACACGGACGGATGTTGGCGATAAATTGTTCATTTCGTTCCGACTGTTAACTATAATTTGCGTTCATCTCTACACAATTGTAACTTGTGTTTATGCTTATTCTTTTTCCAATTGTGTTGGGGTCGGCTCCCAGTCTAACCGAATGCAGCCAAATACCGGTTTGTTACTTGGAGCCAATGCACTGTTTACCTCCAAAACCCGATTTCTGGGACACGCTTTTAATGAACGTGGCGGTGTCTCACTATTCAAAACGTCGGGCTAACATTTTGCGATTATTGTAACTTGGAACTAGATTCTTAGACACTCGTAATGTTAAGTACGGTTGATGACAATAAATAGGCCCACTACATGTTATTTAAACACCACTGCCGAAATTTGGGTATACTATTAGGTAATTAAACTTCTACCTTATGACGCAAAATTTGTTTCAAAAATCTGTAAGTAAAAAAAACAGGTTGTTTACATATCTCTAACTATTTTATTACTTATACTTTTTTTGTTACCTGTTTTGTTCTCTTCCAGCATGTGCCAAATAAACCTGTTTCTTCTATTCTATTCGTGTACAGACACTTGATTTAAACCATGATGTCCCCTAGTTGCGTGGGAGGTTGGCTGCAGTTGAGCAGCGCGAGCGCAGTGCCGTCGAACGGCGCGGCCGAGACGAGGCTGTGCGGGGCCAATGAGCGGTACACCCCGCCAGTGGTGCTGTTCGCGGACCATGGAGCTTCTACTTTAGAGTTTAGGTGAGTTTTGAATAACGGTTACATAGGGACAACTAAGGATGTCAAGAATAACTTAATACTGCTCATATTAACATGGCAAAAGTGTACGACGCGTGATCTTTCTTGAAGTAAATCAAAAAAATCTGTTGTAAGGAGCATAATGGCCCACATTTAAATTTTCTATACTGTCATCCAAAATCATGTGACCATTTTTTTTTGTTATCCACAAACTACTACAGCAACACAAACCCAACACTTCTACGTCAAACCTACGCAATAACTACTCAGAATGTTCAAGAAAAGTAAGAAAAACACAATATAAAAGTTCAACATTTCAACTGTACTAAATGGCAAATTAAATGGTCATTGCCGTACCAAAATTGTTGCTGTTGATTCAGTGAGGCGAGCAAAATTTGAACAGGCTGCTCTTCAAACGCTATTTTTAAACAGTTTCATTCTTAATTAGTATACTTAGGTCTTGGATAAGCCTAAAAGCTGCGCAAGCACTTATTATAATGACGGCCAACCTTTAACATTCCACCTAATCTTGTTTAGACGAAGGTATATTAAGCGGACCGCTGTACATAACGGTATCAGAATAAACTCATTATTTGCGGCAAAACGCCGCGCTACCGATATCAGAGTGCGGACGACATTATCGTCCCACTCCTATCTACATCTTTTTTTTTTTTAAAAAAAACGTTGCCCCACACTAGGAATTTCTCCTGTATCGTGGGTGCGTTCACAAACATTTAAACTCACATACACAAATACCCAGACCAGGAACAACTATCTGTAGGTCATACAAATATTTGTTCCGTGCAGGAATCGAACCCGCGACACGCAGCGCAGCAGTCCATTGCTTGACCAACTGTGCCAACCGTGCCGTCAAATACCGTGCCGCCGTGTTTATAATTATGTAGTTGATATCCAAACCGTTCCTACACGTGTAGATTCATCGATCATTAAACGTAACTCGTTAAGCAATCCGGTGTACTCGCGCGGTGGTAATGAATCCAACCAAAATAAACAATAATTAATTACATTTTCATCCGCTAATGGGACCGGCAGGCACTCAAATGAGCATTATTTCCGCATAGTGAAGCGATGCGGCCGCGTGGAGCATTTCAGAATTTATCTCCATTTGCAGTTCGGTTCGGAAACGCGAATTCCGGTAGTGAACGGGAGTCGGATTCGGAACAAAAGGTCGTCACAGCGGAACCGGTAATGCGCGATTCGGAATTGTGGCCGGTTGTCAGAGAGTGCTGCAAATGCTCTTGTCAGCTGACGACGTTGAATTGCTTGATTTTATGAACTTACGGAGTGACGGGCGTCGCGCGCTGAGCACTGAATGTGTGGTGGACGGTTTTATGTTAGTTCATATAATACAAATAATATTCACCCGTGGTGCTAGAAAACTGGGTTTATCCGAGTATACGATAGTCAGTTCAATCGGTTCTCTGGAACTTCGTCAAGCTTCATTTTCTCGGCGGTGTTTATTGGTGGTCACCACTGTTGATTCTGGCTTTCAGAAAGAGCAAATAAGTAAATAATCATGTTGTTACGAACTAACTGGTGATATACAGCGTGTCTATGAAGAACGTTGTCTTATTGTAAGGCTTGGGTGTCCCAAACATTGTGGCCGAGTAGACCATCAAGTTAAGCTTAGAACAGCACAGCAACCGAATGACACTTGTAGCCTCCGTTATTGTGGTATTTTTTATTCTGGTATAACATATCTGGAACTTTCTGGACCTTTCTGGTTATCGAGATATTGATATCAAAATTACAACTTTTTCACACGTTATTTTAAATACCAGTTTTAACTGTTTTTTTTTAACTTTATCTTAAATAATAAACCCTGTACTATTCAATATCAATAAAAAGTGTGTACGTTACATTGAGTTCCACCGTATGTCGATATTTTAAAACCCATAAAAAGTCGTGCGCACACAATATATTTTACGTAGAGTTACTTAGTTTAAAAAACAAACTTGGTCGACGGCTTTATGAAGGGCCCGTTTACACCCGACCAAACCTTTAAATCAAATCATGTTTGTATCAGTTAACGACTGGAAATAGAACCTTAATCCAATTGCTCCAACAAAAACACACGCAGGTCAAACTGTACAGTTTATTTATAGTCGGAATATGTTACCTTTTTATTTTTACGTACCCTACTCACATATCAACAATTCATAAGTACCTTTAACACACCCTTTGTTACCAGGATAACAGAAAAGACTGTGAGGTCGCAGTTCCTCGCGTTCTTCAGTTTCACGTCGCTAAGTAATACCCAAGGCGTTGGGTTTCACCCCAGGGGCGGCTCGCGGATACCCCACACAGGTAAATATAACATAGAAACAAGAAATTTACAAGTAGTGAGATTTCTATTATAAACAGCACCATTGGAAATGACTAAATTCATAATTATTTTTCCGATTTATTCATAATTATCTTATTTATATAATTTTTATTGTATTTTTTTTAACTCAGTATTCTGGAAACTCAAAAAATGGTTAAATGGGTAGATAACCACCCATTTAACACCGACTTTCCTCCGTGCCTCGGAAAGCACGATAAGCGGTTGATCGCGGCTGTTATCTTTGACAGTCGTTACAAGTAGTCAGTGGGCTGAAAGTCTGACAACCAGTCTTACCGAAGGATATCTTGTCTATCTATCATCATAGGCAGATGCTCCATGTAAATACTGGTATTCATCTGCATCCAGTCAGACTGGAAGTCGATAGTCGAGTCCCAATACACTTGGGAAAAGGCTAGGCAGATGATGAACGAATATAAATACGAAGTTCTTATTTATTTTTCAGATAACTTTTAGTAATTGTAAGTAAGATGCCTATTTTAATTTCGATTTGGTACATAATTCAGAAACTTAACACCTAACATTTACGTAAAAACTCGACCCTCAAAGGATGCTCTACCTTTCAAAAAGCGCCTTCCTCGGTTTTATTTAAAAAATTGCTTTTAGAAACAAGGTTTTATATGAAAACATTATGAATGTGCTGAAAATTGCTCTTTAAGGAAAAATATGGCGGCTATTTACAGAATAATTCACCTTCACAATGCGGTCGTCAGTTTTTGTTCCAGTATTTGCCCTCTTTTGTCTTATAGTTGAGTTATTGCTAATAAGACAGGTAGATTAAAGGCGGAAACATGATTGGGTATTCTTTATCTGGCCTTATACTCCCTTAAACGAGGGATCATCGGTTGGGAGCTCACTAACAAGATGACCATTTCCTTCGTCCACATTGTGGGGATATAATAATGCCTTCCGGTTTTACGTCCTTGGTCCGTTGTATTACCTACACTCTACGGGGTCTCCACTGTTCACGTTATGATTATTTTGGGAGAGGATACTTTATACTACCAACGATGTACTACTTCTTATATGAAACATGTACCTTTCTAATAAGATCGCAAGTATTTTCATGCTTTTCTTGTGTATTAAAAAGGATTGTACTAAAATAAAGAACGGCTTTGGCGGAAAACTGAACTGATATCATCAATACAAATTAATACGACTGAAGTGACTGAATAGAAAAACTCTTTGACTTACGTGAAGCTACATTATCCCCAAATGTTATGGCCTACAATAGGGTAGTGGACTACTATTAAAAATTTTGCGGATATTTTTTTTGTTAAGTATTTCAAAGTAGTGTATATTATATACGTTTTTAATAGAAATAATAATTATCGTTTATAATAGAAATAATACGATGTGTTAAAAAAGTTATATAATCGATCAAAAAATGGTGTAGCTACACGCTTAATTAGTTTTTGCTGGGGGCACTGCTATCATTGTAGCGCGAAACGGATATTTGTACTACGTAACCGTAACGTATATTGTCACTTCTTCATAGGGCTGTTTTTGTCTTGCAAGTCATTTTAAATCGGGCCATTTTTATAAGATACACTATTTTTTGTACTTTTGTCTATTTTTTAAATTATTTATTTAAACTTCATGTACAAGAGTGGTACATAGGCGGACTTACGGCCGAATACTGAAACGCTACTCAATTTTAAGTTGCCCTTAAATCTCGTTCTGTCTCTGTTACTTCAGCATAGAGCGACCGAGACAGCACTAGATTTGAGCGTTACTTATATTTGAGTGGCGTTTCAGTATTCGGCCGTTAATGCCACAAGGCATTCTCTACCAGACAACCATAAAGGACAGCAGTCAGCACTGTGGTAGAGTACAAAAACAATAAAAATAAGGATAATACCATTTTGTAAACAAAACACATTAATTAGTGCATACTAATACATAAATATACAGATAGAATTATATAAACTAATAGATATTTTAATACATACAAATACGAGAAACCTTATAATAATTACCTATATTATTATTTTATTAACTGTTTCCAAATCCCTAGTAAAAAAAATGTCAAGTAACCAATTAAAACTTTTTCATGAGATTATTTCCTTACATATCGGAAACAAAACCGGGAGTAAAAGCTAGTGTGGTATAAATTAGCAGTGGTGATCTTCAGTATACTGCAGTTCTGTGCAAACGTGTCTTTACTATTGAATGAGCATGTGATGATAAATTGCTAGAATATCGCGTTTTACACTGCAGTGTAGGTGTGCCCATTCATTAGAGGTATCCCAATTTACTCGTATTTCTCTTCTAGACTGTTGAACATGTTTTCAAAACTAATGAGCATACTATTCAAAGAATTGAGTCTATATTCCTAAAGATACATCCATTAACATTGACATCTTATAAGACAATATGAGTATTTATATCTTTCTTTGGCTAAATACAGTGAATAAGGTCTGAAGGATGTCCCTATTACGATCGGTTGATGTCGTAAACATAGCGTGTTAGGAAAGCTGTCTTGTCAAGATATTTTCGGAAGTAGCGCATGTGTATCCCGTGTTGGAGACCCTCGTCAGAAGTTCCCTTATAATTATTGCCTCTATACAACCCATACCTTGGTATATATCATTTACTTGTATGTTGAAATACGTACCTTCTTGTATATCTTTCCCGGATTTGTATAGGATCTCCGTTTCCTCTGAGTAAATAATAAATGAGAAAAAGTAGAGTGTAATTATATATCTCTTATAATATATTTTCCATGTTATAAATTAAACTTAAGTTAGCCTATTACTAAAGTTAATACATAAATATATAAAAAATGCTGGAAACATTTTTTTTTTAAGTTAAGTTTTTGGATGTCGATAAAGGGGCAGGCTTAGTTATGATTGATTGTCTATGGTTTTATGTAAGTATTATAAAATAGAATTATACAAGATGATTTTTAGTCACCGTCCAAATTATGTAATATTAAAAAAAAAAACATTGAATTCGTGCTTTTTCTTTTAGTATCACTCAATACAAAAATATTGAGATATCACATCACAAAGTTTCAACGTTTCACGGAGAGCGGACAATTCTTTCGAGAATATGATTTAAAATGAAAATTTTACAACAAAAAAATCCGATCCGTGGAATATTAATATTAACCCGTATCAGTCGAGTTATTATTATTATTTTTAGTTTACTTACAACATTTCATACAACGTGTGGACTGCAATAGTACAGATTTTTCAGTATATCGGCATGATACGAGGTAATTCTACTTATTTTTGAAACGCAATCATGCAAATGACAGGTTCCGAATGGTGCGTGTCAATAATAATTCCTGGAATTATGTCATTTCCCATATTAGCGAAATAACTCGTGTGCTCTGTTGCATATTTTTTGGTGAAATGTTTAACGTTATTGAAATGACTGTAACTACGTTGTTATTGAGAGCAGTGGTGGGCCAGTGATCGCGGCCCCGATTACGAACAGTTGGTCGTCGGTTCAAACCTAGGCAAGCGCATAACTTTGTGTAATTTATTTCATGACTACTGCTCTTAAAACGGTAAAGGAAAACATCGTGAGGAAACCGGCATATCTTAGAACCAAAAATTCGAAGATATGTGACATTTACTAATCCGCACTGGGCCTGCGTGGTGGATTAAAGCCCATCCCTCTCCCAGAGACGTGGCTTGAGTCCCTGCAGTGGAAACAATATAGGCTGATGATGATGTTGATGTTGTTATTACAGTTCGAACAACACTTGAACAAATAAAAAAAATATATTGTATATATTCACTGTTACTTTTCTTAAAAAATAACTTTTCTTAAATCATTTCAGGCGGACAAAGGTCAAGGGCAACAACTAGTGTCGTATAAATTAGCAGTTATATTATCTTGTAGTTCGGTGTAAACATAACTATCTAGATAATTTGGTTAAATATTTTTGAATTCTTTTTTTTTTTATTAAAAACGTAGCCCCACACTAGGAATTTCTCCTGTATCGTGGGTGCGTTCACAAACATTTAAACTCACATACACAAATACCCAGACCCAGAACAACTATCTGTAGGTCATACAAAGATTTGTTCCGTGCGGGAATCGAACCCGCGACACGCAGCGCAGCAGTCCATTGCTTGAGCAACTGCGCCAACCGTGCCGTCAATTAATTTTAAATGAAGCTTCGCGTTACCATGGAATTCTACATTATATACCTATATATTTTCTTCTAGCATTAGCAAATGAGTAACTGGTTGACCAGAGACTTATCACGATGTTCCTTCCACAGACTGCGATTGGTTATACCAAGACATATCTTGTCGGGGCCCCGGGGCCTGTGTACTGGCCAGTCCTGGATACCCAGGCCTGTATCCACCTCATCGCCGCTGCAGGTACCTCTTCGCCACCAACTCCGTGCACACCAGGGTCAAGATCATTTTCACTTCCATTTTGCTTCCTAGAAAGTGAGTATATTAATCTTATTTTGCTTTTTGTAAATTTGTCTTGAAGTTGATGTACGACTGCGTTGTTTATTGGGGATTGTTTTCAGTTTATAGATATTTAAATAAAACTTTTTCAGTGTATAAATATTAGCATTAAAACGAAAACCGGGTAGGGGTACCCGAATCTACGATCAACATTATGTAAACATGAAAATGAATACGAAAGCAAAACCCCATAGGAAGTTGGCTCCAACGCAAATCTTTACGTAACTGAGTTTTGTTCACTTAAACCAACGAAATGTTTGTTCCATCGTTTAATAAAAGCCTTCACGTCGTGTCTCCTCGGTCAACATACTTAGTTTAAGTGGTGGTTACATAAGTGACCAAGCCGCAAGTGAACTCTGAGGTCAACTCAACAATGTTTAGGGAACTTTACCAAGAACTCCTTACCTTGTAAACGAAATAGCAATCATGCGACGTTTCCGTTCTACGCAACGAATGAACTCAAACTTTTTCCAGAAGTACTTATTTAAATTTATGAGGTATAACAAATGTGGATGGTTCACAAAGAAGGCGCCATATTGAGGTTCCCCTGAAAAGGGTTTGGGACGGATACCGCCTTGCCTAAATTGAAAAGAGCTGTTGATAAGTCAGGGATACCCATGTGGGGAGATGGATTACATATTCTATCAAATTATATATTAGGTTTATTATATGTTTCTTAATGATAATATGTACGTTAGCATGATTGGGACTTTTGAGGAATTTTACGTACTTATTCGATATTTTACAGAGTTGAAACCCTTGCCCTACAAATTGTATCCTTTTTTGTATTCAATCTCTATTACAACATTATTTATAAGAACAACGTTTTTATAAAATGTATTTGCACACATTGGTACATTCCTCTCATAATTAGCCACAGATAAAACGTGAGATGAGAAAAGATGAGACTCTGCAGTGAGTGAAACATTAAATGTTCGAAACAAAAATTATCAAGATTAATGTCTTATAAGTGGGCATTAACTTTAATGGGCATGTCAGTCCGAAGTCTCATTTGCGTAATCATATTCAGTAAGAGACTGACGAACGGAAACGACGCTTTTCCTGTAACTTGTTTACAAGCTATTTAAAAGAAATCAAGTGGCATTTACTTTAGAAGAAGGTTCGGCGATAAATGAATGCTTTGCAGAATTTTGAAATCTCTACTTTAAAAAACTATAAACAGCAAACTCCTTTTCCTTCTTTAAATAGCAAAGAAGAGTTTTCAAAATTAAGAGCAAACTATTAAATGTATCTAGTACACGATTTCGATACAAACAAGCTAAGTACTAATAGATTCCTTGTTATGCAATTAAAAATCTAGGTAACAATCCTTAAATCAATCTATAAAAATACAGTGTGTGATGATAGAGTGTGTCATTCCAGTGTATGAAATGACTAAAATTATTACCTTTCCTGCCCATAGAGCAGGGTTGTCACAGGTTATTCCTAATAGGCAACACAAATGGACTAACTACTACTAATAATTTCTCATTACCAATAGAACAAACACACATTTGCAGTATTTCTCGTCATCAATAGAATAAACAATAGACGTGCAACTATTGACCATCGAGTTTGTATATGAATATCCTATTTTTTTGAAGTGTACGCGGTGGCGCGGGCAGGAAGCATGCTTTCTGGCCGCGCCACCGATTTTGCCGAATATTTCGAGAACCTTTAAATAGTACTTTGTTTTATATTATGAACAATAATTAACATATTATGAACAAATTTTTCGCATCAACCCCAATTCAAAATGCGATTGTGGTGCAGCCAGGAAGTATCACGCCAAATAATAATACAGCTTGTGTTAGTAAATAGAAACATTAAAACTATAACCCCACCCCTCCCCACCACCCCCGTATATACGAGTACGACCACATAATATCACTGCGGATGGCCTAAATCGATGAATCCTTAAAATCACCAGTGAATGGTCAATATTAATCGGATACATCAATTTCGAAACAGTAAGTTATCTGGAACATAGTAGATGTTATGTATATAACAACACGACTATAATCCCCAGAGGGGTAGGACAGAGGTGTACTTAATAGTACGCCCACATTTCGGCAGTTATATTTTAAGTCCCACGTTAAAAGACGAGCCCATTATATTCCTGATATTCGCAGTAACATTATAAACCAAGACGGTAAAGTACTCTCTAAGACTAAACTAACAGTTTATACCTTATACTTAATATGTCTCTACGTAGGCAGCTGTTGTTGTAGATAATTGTTGACGTAACATGGGTCGGGTTCAGATGAGCGACGACAAAGACTTGACCTCTAAGTACACACATTCTGTCTTAATAGAGAATTTGTACCATCTTGTAGTCTATACTAATATTTTAAAGAGGTAAGATTTATATTTAAGTATGTAACGAATACACTTAGTACTAGACCGATTTGAAAATTATTTCACCCTTTGGAAAGCGAAACTATCCTCGGGTGACATAGGCTACTTTTTATCCCTGTATTTCCACGAGAACTGGAACTCCGAGACGTCCGCTAGTGTTTAATATGGATAAGGTGAAATAAAAGCCTTGTTACCAAAAATAAATTAAGTTAATTTTAGTATGACTAATCTAATATTTTCTAGTGTTTGCCGAGGTTGGCCCCAGGATCGGTGATAATCATCATACTGACTTACCGAATTTCCTCCGAGCCTCGGAAAGCACGTTAGACTGACCTTTGTAGATCTTTAACAGTCGTCACGAGTAATCAGAAGCCGAAAGTATGAGTCTTACCAAGGGGTATCCATTTACCCAGTTGTGGGTTGTAAAGTTCCCAATATAGTTGAGAAAATGCTAGACAGATGATGTTGTATCGGCCATCCAGTCAAACTTGGTGCGGCTGAATAGCGATAATTTACATGAAGCGATTGTCTATGACCCAGTCTCTATATCCTAATTACTAGCTGGCCCGGATGGCCCATGCTGGTCCAGTTCTAGGGCTTCTGAAAACTCGTAACGCAGAGTCCAGAATTTTCTAGTTCATGCTATTGAAAACATCATAATTATGTTAAAAGTTGTCAATAATTGCACGCTTACAGCGGGTCACGGCGGTAATACGAACATAAAAGGCGAAACCTATTATTCTAATGACTATTGCGGCTATACATATTGTTTTAATTACTTGCCATTCGGCAGTTTTGTTCAGTTTCCAATAGCTTTGGGTATGTGCGGTAATTGGCTAAGAGTGTATATTATAATTTTCAGAACCAACAAATTAGAAGACATGTGACATCTTCCAACCCGCGCGTGGTGGTTTATAGCCCAACCCTCTCCTAGAGAGGAAGCCCGAGTCCCTGCAGTGGGACCATTATGGGCTGATGATGTGTTATTGTCGCCTTTTATTTAAGTTAAGTCATGGAGATAAACTATTTGGTGTGGAGGTGTGGATTGATTGCCGACTTGTTGATCTCAAATAAAAAAATACAAAACATAACATCCCGCCTGTACAAACCAGTAAAGTACAATAGGCAATTAATAAATCAAGGGTACAGGTGTTGGCTGCGGGTTGTTGTAAGAGATACCGCGGCCTCGACATCTTTATGTGCGTGTGTCCCTTTGGCTAAGAAGGAACATAGGAGGTTTTTTGTCAGTAGAAGTCTGTCACTCCCTTCTGCTCTGCCCAAGAGCGGGAGGGGTTATTTGATGATTTTCCACCAGCAAAAAAAAGAAAAAAAAAGGGTGCAGGTGTATAGATATTTGGGACACCCCTGGAGATGGGACTATGACTTATCAGAAGCACTAAACTCACACTAGGTATTGGAGGAATCGATAACATTGCATCACATCAAACTATGTTAGCAGCTAGTAACTTGAATAGCTACGCAATAGATTCAGTGCTTTCTAAATAGGCCTTTCAGTTTAACATTGCCGACTCAGTTCTGCAGGGCTATTGCGTATCTTTTAAATGACAGTGGCTATCATATTGTCTATGGATTAACTGTCAAATTGGTTATGGTTTAGTACAAAATGGAACCATTTGACAGTAATTGATAGGCATAACAGGTTAACCACTGTCATTTAAAAGATATGCAATAGCCCTGCTGATCTGTTTTCACATTTGGCCCGTCTGACTTCAAAACAGACATCTTCTGGGCACACTCTTTTCGTCATAGACATGCAAGGCTGTTGCGTATCTTCTAAATGAAAGTGGCTATCATATAGTGTCCATCAATTAACTGTCAAGTGGTTCCATTTTGTACTAAACCATAACCAATTTGACAGTTAATCCATGGACAATATCTGACGGCACTCCGTGTCGCGGGTTCGATTCTCGCATGGAAAAATTGAAATAAATAATTAAATGTATTATCTGCATACATACTGTAGTCAATGACTTTTAGTAATCGAGGTTTCAGTTAACAGGGTCATTGAAACCAGTCGGATTGTCGAAAGGGATTTTCAATAAGACTAGCTTATTCTGACAGAACTGTAACCTACAAGCTAGACACTAACAACTGTGACCTGGTTCGACTGTTGCTACTCAGTTGCTATTCTAACGCAGTCTGTTCTAGCAGTTTGTATCGAAAGTTCGTATAATTAGGCCAGACATTTCACCAACATTACTTCGTAAATGAAAAGCACCTTGGTAATTTTAGAAACAAGTTGGTACTTGAAAAAAGTTTGTCGAAATTATCAATCATCATAATCTGCCTAGCTTTTCGCAACTTTGTTGATGTCGGCTTTCAAACATATTTTATTAGCATTTTGCGTTTAGCTACCGTTATTCTGAACTCCACAAATCTACAATACACTATAATACAACACCCTTTGGTAAGACTAGTTGTCAGTTTTTCGGGTTACTGTCTGTCCATAACGACAGTAAAATATCTACAGATTACGTGATCGCGGTATTATAGATGTTCACTCAACTACGAACTATTCACGACAAACTTGGCTCACTTCGAAGATTGAGCCATGCGGATAGTGTTAAGCCAGGAGCTCCTATTTTTTAGGGGTGAGTAATCATCAAATTATTTCTTCCGCTCTTGGAAGAGCTCTTGGGGAGGAAGGGAGTGTCATACTTCTACTGACTAAGAACCACCCATGTTCCTTCTTAGCCTTTTGTGCCCGGGGCCGCGGTATCTCAGCCAGAAACATCTCTAAAAGCAAAATAACGGATTAAAGGTTTCTAAAAACAAAGGAGACTTACGTAGAAACGAGTTATGAAGTCTTTTTTTTTTTTAGTAGAAAGTTATTTTGGGGGTGATTTGCTTCGAAGTTGATATCAATACTCCTTAGTTACTTTTGATTTAAATGACATTTCATTTTGACACATGTATGAAAACTCAATCAACCTACGTCAAATGAAGTTGCATTATTTATTTGGGCAGCAATTTTCTAAGCTGGATATGTATGCGGAATATTATATTAAACTTGGGAATAAATGAAATCCATCGCTCATACGATGCATTACAGCGGGGACCTACTTTTTTTTTTGCTGCGGCGAGGATGAATACTACATTTCTATACCCCAGTGCGATCCTAAGACCAAACAACTGCTTTAAAAAATAATTGTATCTGCTGCAATTTTTTATTCTTACCGTATTTAAATGATAAGGAAAGGAGAAGACAATAATCTGTGATATTATCGTTCGCTGTTTAGGCAGTATTTTTAAGCGACATAGGTATTAGGAACAATCGGGCGCAGCTTAGCTTAGTGCTTAGTGCTTAGTGCGTGCTTAGGTATTTACACTTGTAAGAGGCGATAAGGAGATCGGACGATGATGCTGATCAGCTGAGTCAAAAGGTAGTGCTGCCTTCTTCTACTAGGGGGCCACTCTGTATGCATGAGCGGATACAAGACAAAAAAGCTTATCCGTGATTTCATCCCAGCTCCAGCATCCGGCAGGGGAAGCTTTTGTCTGGGCAAAAAAATATGATAGACACGACATAACACGGATTCTTCACCTCAAAGCTAAGAAAATAATGGCACTTCTAACCAAAGGCCTTTTTGTTTTGGGGGTGGGAAATCATTAAATAACCCCCCCACTCTTGGGCAGAGCGAAAGGGAGTGACAGACTTCTACTGACTAAAAACCACCCGTGTTCCTTCTTAGCCCTTTATGTCGAGGCAGTGGTATCTCTTACAACATCCCGCAGCCCCGACGGGCGTCGGTCCTTGCCCCTTCCATATTGCTGACACCTCTTTAAGGCGCGCGTGGAACACGAACGCGCCGTCGACACGGCCAGTCTTCGTCATAAGATGGATGGACGGCGAGCTCCCATTACTCACCGTCCACAGGCCCGTGGACGCCCGGAGCGTCTCCCGCGGCGGCTGGGACGAGAGGTTCTCTCCCTCTCACGTTCCGCCACCTCCTTTGCTAGCATCACTGCTATGCAGAAGGAGGCGACGGCGTCCCATTCCTCCTCACACCGGACCATTGTTTGCATCAGGGCCGGACGCGTAAAAGGCCTTATGCACACATATCCTGGATGATTTACCGCATTTCGATTGACATGGTGGATGAACATAAATGTGCTGAGATACCAATTCCAAATGAAGATCTTTATTCATTCGTCATTTATAGTACAACTTTTATCTGAATTGTTTCTATAATGCTGGTAACTATTCTGTCAGATTACTGACGCACTAACTCCTTCTGTAATACACAGTAACAGCCTATCAGAAGACTATTTTTTTTTTTTTTTTAAATGGGCCAAGCCCGCCTCACTATTCCCAAACCACTGTAACTTCTGTAAGCCAGAATCAACAGTGGCGACCACAAGAAAAGCGCCGAGACAATGAAGCTCGACGAAGTCCCAGATTAATGATTAGACTGTCTTGGATCCCGCAACGAAATTAATCAGAAAAGAATAGCGGAGGAGTAGGAAAAAACAGAAATTTCCACTGACATCAGAAGACTACCTAAAAGTGAAAAGGCTGTCTGGCATTATAGATGAACATCTAGCAGATGAAATCTACAGTAAATGTGTGGTCACAATAGGAGAACCTGCATTAGAAGGACAAAGCCTACATAAGTACGGGTTGCCTTAGCCGCAAAAGTCTGAAGACTACCCCAAAACAAGGCACGATGTCAATTCCTTAGTAGAAGTGTGGTCAAGTAGTTAAGGCTTGGGAAGGACCTTTAAATTATGATAAAGATTGTTATATTTTTTAAAAATTCAAACAATTTAACAAAATAATTTATATGGTTGAACAAAATGAATAACGTAAAAAACAAATTATAGATCCTATTAGAACCATTTTCGACTTCTACGCAGACGAAGTCGCGGGCAAAAGCTAGTCTTAAATAAATTGCTTTTCCATGTATAAGTCTACATTTACTTTTTAGGAAACAGCAGATTTTTTTGAATATTCCAAATGCAATATTTCGTGGTGGAAATTTTTCATGCTAACGTATTGAATTGAATTCGTGGTAACTGTTTGTGTGTCGATATCCTTTCCACTAGCTATAGATATATCCGAAACATGTACTAAAAATAGTTTTAAAATTTATCAGCGTAACTAAAGCAAAAGAAATCGGGCGTAATTTATGATCAATCTACCTAGTTGTTTATGACTAAACGTATCAACCCATTTTTTGGCAGAACTAAGCTCAATGCAAGAATAGAATAGAAAACAAGTTTAATTTGCAAATATGGGCAATAGACAATAGTTGTATGAAATATCACAGCTCAGCCACATTTTTCATAAGCCACGCAAACAATTACATTAATTATGAAACACGTACTTACATTTGAAAGACCAAGCCTTTAAGGATCATGATAATAAAAGGAGATATACATAATAGTATTGAGTCTGATATGGGCTACTTTCCGTTATAATTCTCAGTTCCATTGATCCCTTTAGCCATTACCTTTTATCTTGGGTACACAAGACTGATGAACCGTTTGTGTGCGGTTTCGTCAAAGGCTGCACGTATCCAGTCTTTTGGAAGTATTTTATCAGCCCGTATGAAATCCACTCGTTTTGAAAGCCGGGAACAATCGTTTTCAGTAAATATAAAAGGATCGCCAACCGTATCTCCCTTCCAGTCGTGTGGGTTTGTGCGACGTTTTGCACTAAAAGTGTTTGTGTGTGTGTGTTTATGTGTGGAGCATTATTGCATTATTGGTTGGTTTAAATGAGTTATGTAATTAAGTGTGTATGCATCAGTTCTAATTTTCATGTTTTTGTTTAATTGAGTTTAAAGGACTCGTAGCTAAATCATACCAGCTTCAATTGAGCAGTAATTTTTTTAGCCACGAGCTCTTTATATAACTCATTAACAGGGTATTGGGGTACCTAAAACTGGGTTGTGTAGTTCAGATCCGTGTAAAATACTGATAGGTATTCAGCTGCAGCCGGTTAAAAGCCGAATTGAAGATAAACTTGATTTAATTTTAAGTACCTACTTCTTTAATTACCAAACTACCTACTTATGCTCAAAGACGGTACACTTTGCTTAAAAGTATCTACCAACTTATGCCTTAATACGAATCTTCAAAAAATCAAGAAAATATTTTTTGAGCATGTACGTACCTCTATATTTACTTACGTTTATATATCAAAAACATTCGACTATCAGTATCCATTAAACAAGTTAATTCTGTTGTGAAATCTAATTTATTCTGCTGTCTCATGAAAGTTATTTATAATATCTTTTAAAGGCTGTTAGAACGCCAATTACGAAGATAAAAGCCTTGTTTTATTAAGTAACAACATTACTATCTAAATTGGCGGTAGTTTACTGAAGCATAATTCAATTCGCGAAAATATTTGCGGCAGAATACTAAGATTTATTTAACAATATGTATTATTTCAATTAACGAGTGACCTAGTAAAGTTAGTAAATGTAAATAGCGGTATAAAATACTTCAACTGGTCTCTTAACAGCGACACATACGTAAATATGTAAATATTATAGCTTTATTCAAGGGACCGCTGCTTGTATTAAAACGGCATTAAATTACGAGTTTCAGACAAAACATAAACTTGATTAGCATGCGTAGCGTACTCGGCTTATGGCTAATTGCTATATCCTGGCTCCGTGTAATGCGATCTCAGCCGTCTTTAATCTCGCCCACTTGACTCCCTCCGCAATAACACTTCGCACACTTACATAACGGTATGTTTGTCATTACTTACTTTCACACACAATTATTTGCAAATCCTTTACCCTTATTAAAATACTCTCTCCCAGTTATTCCCTCCGTTATTGAAATATATTTGCGACTGAAATTCATCGGGATTCCGCCAGACGATGGAAAATACTAAATATTTTTACATTGCTGATATTTCTCGCTGTAGGAGCCTACATTTAGAAATTCTTGTTGAAAGTATTTTTTAAAGACGTCAATTCATATAATATTATACGAATGGTATCTGCGATATTAGGTTTATGAATTGAGTTCAATATTATTTTAAACGACGGGTTCGAATTACATTGAAGTGGAGTATTATATTTTCAGATTGTTATAATATAATGTTCCCACCGCAGGAACACAGGCCTTCTGTCTGGGAGAGAGATGAGCTAAGTTCCACCACGCGGGTTGGTAAATGTCACAATGTCTTCGATTTTTGGTTCTAAGTTTCCTCACGATTATTTACAAAAAAAAATGTAATACTAAATCCTAACTCATTTATTTTGGCTGTGCCCGACAGGGAGTGTAAAGGGTGTAAAAATATCTTTAACGAAACCGGAAGGTATTTTGCACCTCAAAAAAAAGTTGTTTTTAAACAATAATTTTTGTGTAGGGTTACTTAGTTTGATGTTCATAATGCTTGGTGAACGGTTTCGTGAGGGGTACGATTACACACTGTATATGATCAAATTTTAACAGTTTACCACCTAAAAATACCAACATGTGAAATGCAATAAAAGAATCGAGTAAGATTTTGTCGGAAACATCCGCAGCTTACGTATGCAACATTTGCTTGCAATGATAATGTGCAGTTGTGCGCCACATTGATACATTTGGTTCCACAAACACTACTTGTACAATAAATCCCACAGGAGTGCCAGAGAGAAATAAAAGTGCTATCTTTGTGCAATACGTTTGCCGGCACACTAATAGCTAGTATGTTCACAGTTCACACGAAGCGAGGCACTTTAGCTACCAGATTTAACGCAAACACACTTGCTATAAAGTTTGCAAAGAAACGCTACGTTTTATGATCCCTTTCAAAACGAATTTGTTATGATGCTGGAATGGCAAGCTGCACAGATATTTTACACATGGAAATGTAAAGGTATTTTCATTATTCTTTCTGTGCAAATAAATAAAATTAAAAGTGTCTGTTTGTAATACCAAATTACTGTTTTTTACTGAATGTATGCAAGGTATTTATAAAAATAAATATATCAGTCTGTTACGCCAAATATCTGAAATGAATTGATTGAATTTGACGTGACTTTTACTAGCAGTTAAGTGTTGTTAGAATGAGTAACTTACGTATTTTAGAAAGTGGACTAGCTATTATTCCGTCCAAATAAAATTAAAACCCTCAAGATTGTTAAAAAAATCCGATTCAAATGAGGAAGTATATTTTTAATATTTAGTAATATTTTTATAATCATTTTATGCGGTCGAAGGATGCGTGGTTAAAGCGCTAGTATAAAGTAGTCCCATAAATATATTTGGCTAACGGCCGAATACTGAAACGCCACTGAAATATAAGTAACTCTCAAATCTAGGCATCTTAAAATTGAGTAGCGTTTCAGAATTCGGCCGTAAGACATTATCATCATTTTTTTTGCCATTAACTCTCTTTTATACTTCTCTATTACTACTCATCCGACTTTCTTGCCATATTATCTTTTACAATAGTCCATCCATCGATTATATAGTCGTCCTTTATAATTATACCCCTACATTCATAATAACTTCATTTGGCTAAATATAAGATTCAATAAAATAACGTTTTCAAATTCATTGCCAAGTATCTTTGCTAAGCTATAAAAACATCCGTCGGGGCTGCGGGTTGTTCAAAAAGATACCGCGGCCTCGACAGAGAGGGCTAAGAAGGAACCTGGGTGTTCTTTAGTCAGTAGAAGTCTGACACTACCTACCGCTCTGCCCTGAGTGGGAGGAGTAATTTGATAATTTCCCATCCTCCAAATAAAAGGATATAAAAAATCACAACATTACATGGAATGTAGCAGGAAATATAAAATGTACATAAGAAGATTATTCCTAATAAATACGCTCCCCTATCTATAAAAATGTTACTTAAACTTTATGAAAGTGATTTTATGGCGTATAAATGGGCAAGAAACACATTTCTTGATCTTCATCGTAATGTAAACGTTTATTTGAAAATACTGTGGAGGTTATCTTTGAATTAATTTTTATCTCAAATACAGGATGTAATCGAGATATATAAAGAATATGATAGGTAAAGTAAATAATGTGTAGTCGCGGAAATATGATTTCTAGTTCTTTTGAAAAAAAAGTCTGATAAAAAACATTTTCCTTTTTGTGATTTTCCTGCCGTCTATCAAGGATATCGTGTTACTTAAGAGACCGGAGCATGACATATGACCTATAGAGAAAATGGTTTCCATTACCCCAAAATAATGATAGCCAGTTATGGTAGCCAGGTTATAAGAACTAGGTACCTAGTTTTGTTTAGTTAGCCAAAACAATAACATTAACATTTGAATAGAGAAATATATTTATCAAGTACTTATAAACACACTAACAACCTAACAAGGCAAGTTAAAAAAAAAAAAGTATGAAATAGCACGCGCTGTATTTTATTCACTATGGCCAAATAAAACGACACAAAATTACATAATGTTACGTCAAGCAATCATAAGTTCATTGAAAAGATGTTGTCATTTAGTTTCAAAACATTTGTACCGAGTCTTTCACGCAATTTACTTTCGTTCATTTCTTAATTAAGAACCTTGCGCTAGTTTAAAACTGCATTTATTTAAACAAGCAAGTCTGTTCTATGAGCCAGTACTTATTTATTTATTTTACTATATTTGCACACACAGTCGACAACACAGGAAAATAACATACAAAATTTGAAAAGTAGAAATGAAAAAATAAATGTACACATAGCGTGTGAGAAAAGGAACCGAAAAATTTTACTTCTTACGTTTAATTTAGTTTCTTGCAACAAACCTTTTTATTTAATTATGTTTATTAATAAAATTTAAGTAAAACAACAAGTACCTAAACTATTTCCCAACAAATCTAAACAAATACCACGAAAAGCTCAATTTCACAGCAAAGATTGTTTCAGTTTACGTTAGCAACATAGAGCCCCTGAGGCACAGTGGTTTACCTATGCGTCGACGTATTCACACGAGCTAAGGGACTTCATAAGGCGCCTGTACCCATGTTCCTTGGAACTCTTGTAGTCTTTGAAGATCATATTTATGTTAGGTTTGATTGTATCTTACGTGTGTTAGTGAGATACAATCAAAGACATTAACAAAAGGGAAATGCCATCAATATACCTACATAGCACCATAACGGTATGGTGCTATGTAGGTATATTGATGGCATTTAAGGAATAGTAATCTTCGGCAAGTTTTTTTAACGTGTCTTATTTTAAGCGACGTTACGAAGAATATCAGTTATAATATACGTTAATAATGTTACATGCAAGCCGTAAAAACAAAAAGGAAAATAACCTTCGTTTATTTAAGAATAGAATTGGACTATACACACCCAACTATTTGTATATCAGCAAATCCGGTATTACCAAAACCTCGTTCCCTATACAGAAATAAGTCGAAAATCCGTAAACACAATCTTCGGAACGGAGCCCGTATAATCCATTCATAAGCTATACAGTAAAACAATATCGTTTCCGCAGTCACTGTACCACGGATTATCTGACGTTACGGGCGGGTAGCTCACCGTCTGCCTCACTGCTCGGCACCCTATGCTCTGAGCGCACGGCTACGCTCGAACATCCTGGACCAAACCTCCTCTTGGAATTCAAGTAAGTAAGATTTGAATTATACTTCCAATATGCGAAAATTTTGTTGGTTTCAAGCTGGAATGCATTAAGTTTTAATCTTTGAGTAAAAGGAGAACTTGGTTGATATAAAAGTTTTTCTTATTCTGTTGTATTTAGTTATGACACGCGAAATGACGTAGACTACATGTTGACAGACTGTGTGAATTATACCTACAACGTTTGTCAAAATGGTGTAGACATATTAATTGGTGTGGTGTAATTATGATATTATACCCGTAGACAAATTCTTCAGTGTTATGTTCTATGCAATATCATTAAGTATTACCACGTCTTACAGTACAATCACACAGGAAACATTATTTCGACAACTACATTTTCAATCACTAAAGTCCTTTTAGCTATACCCACAAAAGTCTCCTTCACATAATCATTATGGTAATCTATATTTGTTTCTCAAAAGACCATTTTGTGTAGCAATTCTTTTATTCCTATTTTGGGCTCAAACGGAATATATCAGGTGTTTATATATATCTCAACACAAGATCTTAGCCTTAATTCGTTTCTCTTTACTTTATACGTTAGAGGCTCGACAACCTAAATTAAATGAAACCATACATAAGTCCCTCCACACGCGACATTGAATTATTGAAAGGCACTGGGTAACATAAATCTAAGAACCATTTGCTAAGCTTGTTTTACACTGAATTGATTACAATGGTCATGAACACGTGTACAAATGTAGAATCAGCATTAAGGAGAGTAATAGCTTTAAATTGTGTAACAAAAGATCATTAATAGTCGTTATGATAAGAGTTAGTTTTCAGAGACCAGTAAAATTTCAGAGTAGATGATTCATAATCGACTTACTTTAAAAAAAATGTGCAGTTCATCAACCAAACCTCAAAAAATTCAATTTTATCCGAAAATGTTAATAAAATGTCATGACTTTTCCATTGAATTTTCATTTCTTTTTATTTGTATTTATTTAAAATATTGTTCAGTGTAAAATATTTTAATTTACAGTTCATTAAAGAGAAATCGTTTTCTCTGGTCATTGAAAAATAACCCTGTATACTTAGCGTTTATTATCAGAAAACATAGCACACTATATTTTAAGGTTAAAGCACAACTTTCTGTATAGCACTAAAATAGTAATCGTGCAAAAAAAATCTGTCCCATATCTATTAGACCTAAATGTCAACAATGAAAAAGCTGATTATTATTTCGCGATAATGTTGATGCCGTGGAAAAGTAATAATAATAATAGTTTATTTTCCAACAACTTAATACTATTTTACAATGCAATGTGGCAACAATTACAGTGAGAGCAAAGAGATTAGTGTCTGTAGCCGAACTAGGCATAGCCTGTAAGTGGTTGAGTTTATCCGACCACAGCTTTATAGGTATAATCCATTCTGTTACACATGCTGCATAACGTAGCCTATAAAGAGTACTTTCGTCCAAAACAGCACAATCATTTCTTTGTACCTGCATCCAACCCGTTTCTAACATGACGGTACCTGTGTTCAGTTCCGGGCCATTAGTACCGCCGTACGACTACAACGGATTTATAGCCAAGCTCGAGTTTATTGAGGGGATCGACAGCAGTGGCTCACCACCCACCGTGGTCCCTGCTTCACCGCCCCTGGCTGCACTCACTCACCATATACAACATGGTAAATATAACCTTATATTCAATGTAGTAGTAATAGTTGTGTAGTTGCAAAAACTTTAATATGCTAAAACGGTTTGGTAAGAGGTTGAGTAAAGGTATTAACAAGGCAGGGGATGCACCTAGAACACTTCCTATATATTAAATACAAAGTTTTTGAGAGTCATGCATGGCACATTTCTCGAAAACCATATAAAATGTACGTAATTATCGCATTAAGCTTCGTATTTCAGTTTCTCTCGTGCCTGCAACATACAATAATGTGTTCAATAGTGTTTCCATTCAATAGAAGCAAGAGTGGTAAATTACAGTGAAAACTGTATTCCAATACAAATGCATTCAGTTCATAAATTCTTATTAAAATAAATGTTTTATAATAATTAAACTCAGCTACAACACTGAATTTAATAGCCACAATTAGTTTTTTCCATTCCTTGATTCTAACAATAATAAGTGTGCTGGCTAGTTAAATCCTCTTCATCATTGTTCTATTTTACTCCAGTTCTCGCAAAACAGTGGACTGTTTTGTATAATAAATTATACTGTCGTAGAAGTGTAGGTATTACTATCGTACTTTTCGTTGTTGTTCAAAACAATGCAAGAACGTAACTAGACATTGTGATTCTTTGCAAAACATCTAAAAATATGTTTTCTGTTTTTTTCTTAGCGGATAGGATACCATTAGATAGTAATGGGATGACAAATGAAGTGTCCGGGGGTAACGGGGCACGGGTGGGCTGTGGCGCCACTGTCCGGGGCTACGGGCCAGGCGGTGCCCGTTCCGGACACTTTGACTCCCGGGCCGGCCCGTGGCGCTCCCAGTGTGTCATACACCTACTCGGAACGCCAACCGACGTCGTCCAAGTATCACTATTTAATTATAATTTAAGGTAAGTGCTCGACAAATTAAGGAGTTCGCTCCTCCTTTATGTCCCTTATAACAGTTAGGGCGAGTTCTAATGCTCATGGTGTTGGCCCTCTATCAGTTTAATAGAGCAAAGGGAATTTGGCTGAATTTATATTACTACCCATATATTTTGCAAACGTATTAAGAGGTTCCCTGCTTGTGACAGCATGGTACGCATTAAGCGAGTGTCGAAATACGGGAATTTGTAATAAACGCATTCACACGTGCCTTCATTGAAACCTTTATGAACTACAGAGAACATCAGAACGTAGCAAATTCGTTCAAATCTAACTCGAAGTCTTATTGAGTTCAGTATTCGTATTTTACACGGTTTACCGAGATAGACTTCATTCGAGTTATAGCAGCTTAAGTCTTAGCTTCAATTTACATCACTGTATAAAATGCACAAAGTGATAACTTCGGCTTGACGGCACGGTTTGCGCAGTGGCTGAATAATGAGTATGCCCATACGATTATTAAAAAAAAAAAAACGTTACACGTGCATCATGCTATTTTCATATAAGTCATCTAAATGTCGAGGCTATATTTTGAATCCAAATTCTGTTGTTACTGTCTGTAAGGGCCGTCTACTCCCCGGGGTGCAATTGATTGATAGACTCACCCTAAGAAATCATGAATTTATGATTCGGTTTTTTCGATTTTAATTTCGGATGTTGAACAAATGTTTTTGTGGAGGGTTTTCCTCAACCATATTTCTTACGTAAACGCATCCAATTTAGCTTTCTTTGTCGTTGGTTTGTTTGACGGGCCTCACTAATTCACCTGTTTCCTCGTATTTTCCTATAGCTTTTTGATCACGAAAATTAAAACATGCTCCCTCAAACCAGGTTACAAAGCTGTCGATCTCATATTGAGATCTTAGAAGGTCTTCACGAATTTGGTGGTAGAGGGGAGAGAGACAGGTCCGAACGAGGAGACAGAGCTCTCCTTAGGGTATGTGGACCAGCTGTGAGGGAGGCAAGGGATCCCGCCGGCCGGTTCCTAATACGTCAGGCAGTGACGTCCAAAGGTGCTAACTTGACCATTCTATTCCGAAGAGCGACCCAACAAACTCCAGACGAAGAAGAATTTGTTGATGGAGCCTTCGCATTTCATGACGGTGAGTAAACAACACTAGATATGGTTTGAAATATTAGAAGGAAAACATGAAAGAAAAATATTTTCGCTTCCACAACATGACATAAACAATGATATTTGATGACTTATGGAAAGTGAAAAAGAAAAGGGCCAGACGAAATAATATTCAGAGGCTAAATCCTACTGGTGCTTACTAAGGGTAATGTGAATGTTTATGTGAAGTGTCTTCTATATGTATGTGCGGCATCAATGACTGGTGAGAGGAAAAATACATGACGTATGGAAAATATATTGCCACGTTATTTTCGCGTGCTGGAATAAAAATATCGTAATTGTTAGCGATTTGAAAACGTTATTTGATTTTATACTAAAGAGAAGAAGATCCAATCTTTTTTTGTCGTGTGGTTAGTGCTCAACTTGGTGTCGGAGTTTCGAAAACCGACGTCGAAAACTATCTCTCAGGCATATTGGTTTCCTCGTGTTTACCTTCACTGAAGTGATCATTATGCAATGAGCACATAATAATAATAATAATAATAATATTCCACAACTATCACACAACGCCATCTAGTCCCAAGCTAAGCAGAGCTTGTGTTATGGGTACTAGACAACTGATAAACATACTTATATATTTGAATGAATCATGAATCATAATCATCACATGAATCCAAAAAGTCAGAGGTGCAGAATTCCAATTAGGTAATGCATATTTTTCTAAATGTTTTTGATGCTTTATCCATTCCAATCTCTGATAATTACAGAAATTATAATAGACCTTTTTTATACAGAACAACACGAAGGTACGGCATCTCCGGATGCCACGTGTGCAGCCACACATTACGGGCTCTCGTCGCCAGCACACGGAGGAGTGGCAGCTCCCTCACACCATCACATCTTCTGGAACATCGAGGAACGACTGCTCTGTACGCATCGGTTCATACCCGCCTCGAACCAGAGCGTCACTATTGAAGTAAGTGTCTGTTTTTTAAACGGTTTTATTTAGCTCACCCCGTTTGTTTTATTTATTATTCTTGGGTCAATTTTTTTCTTGGCATAACATTTTGGTGACCTACCTTGAAAGCTGCTTAACCGATCTATCCTGTGGGTCCCGCATATTAAGGCCAACTACAAGAACTAAATGACTTCACACTAAGGCGCCCCTGCCTTTGAGGCTGCACAAGTCTATTGTTGGCTCCGTTTAAATCTTCAAAGGTGCAGGTGCTATAATTTTAAATTCAGACTTTGTGGCTTTGAACATTTTTGTTGTGGTAGAATATTTATCTCATTAAATATTGAGTATGAGTGTAGATGGCTGTGCAGGTAGCGGAAGACCAAAGAAAAGATGAATTAACTTTGTAAAGGATGATATGGCTAGAAAGGAGGTGACTGCTGAAATGACAAGTTATATAGAAGTTTCCAATATGCTGCGCCAATCACAAATAAATTTGTATAAGGGCAGATGAACGACGCCTGTCGGGGCTGCGGTTTGTACACAGAAGAACAGAAGGAACATGGGTGGTTTTTAGTCAGTAGGAGTCCCTTTCGCTCTGGCCGAGAACGGGAGGGATTATTTGATGAATTTCCAACAGCCAAAAAAAAAAAGTGCAGGAGAACGACTATGAATATTTATCCCATTACAATTGGTGTTCTTTAACTTTACAATATTCGTCAACAAGCGCCGCACGGAAAGGAAAACATGCACAATAAATAAAAAATAATAAAAAAAAATAAAAAATAAATAAAAAATAATAAAAGAAATATTTTATAATATTGGTTGAAAGTTTATGCAGCAACATTCTGCCGTGAGAAATGTTTTCTTGTTTTTATTGCAGCAGATTTTTACTATGTGGTAGGATTTCGCATTTTTCTGTGGCTGAAATGTCAGTTTTGCTTTTTGCTGATAAAAAGTCTCTCAACTGCGCCTAGTCGGTGGTTTTAAGCGTTCACGGTTTATAGCTAAACTTATACTGTCACTAACAGGATATCATACGTGATTTTCTTTTATTATGAGCTCAAGATATGTTGACGCCGCGCCGATTTTTCGCGATTTTCCAGTCATCTCACGATCATGCTTGCAACAGCGTCGAAATGTTAGAAGCTCATAATAATGAATTTTACGGAGATCCACTAAGTATTTTTTTACATGATTTTCTGGCGCAACAAATTCAAAAACAACTAACGCATGTTTCTGTTGTAGTCTTTCTTATTGTAATAACTGAACGATAATAACTAAACGCCCTTTTTATTACACGACTGCCCCAAAAAAAGAGTGTTATGTTTTTAGCGTTCATATTTGTATGTATGTTTGTGAGTTTCTTTATTCCACCATGACTTCAAAACGCCTGAACTGATTTTAATGTATGTGGTATCGTTAAACTCCTTGTGTAATCCCGGGTGACTTAGGCTAGACAAAAAGTTTAAAAAAAACATAACTCCCTATTATGTTTTTTTTTAACTCGCCATAGTTTAGAAATAAAAAGAACTTTTAATTTATTTTTATTGAAATTTCGATGGAAAATATAATTATCGTCTAGAACTTGTTAAGTAGATTACAAAAATATACCACAGTAGTATTCAATATCTGTTGGCTACTAATAATACTACTCAACAAATGAGATACTGACATTTTATACGAATAAGCTACATATCAATAGATTCTTTGTAATAAAAGAAATAAAACTGGCTAGATTACAACTCCCAAATCCGACAGCAGCTAAATGGTTTTTAAGTTTGTATGAAAAATCAGTATGCGTGAATAAATTTACTTGAAACATGGTAAGAATATTAATTTAAGGAAATAATCATATTTGCAATCATAGGTTTTTCAAAAGTACCCCTTAAAGGGTGGAAAAAGAAGATCAGGGTAGATTTTAGTACGGAAAAATCTGACTGCGAGATTCAACTTGAAACTCCTTGCTAACACAAATGAATTTAAAGCATTACGTTTGTTATAAAACAAATCTATTGTTTCATAACGTCGCACGTAATACTATAAATTTAATTAAAAAGCGGCCATTTTTACAAAAACTTCAGCGTAAATTGTTTAAAAATAGATAAATGAAATGAAAAATGATTAATTATGCAATTCATTCATTCAGATCATTTTAAATGTTCCTGAGGAACAGGGTCTTGACAGACGGATAGACATGCGGACAGACAGACGGGAAACAAAGTGATCAAATAAGGGTTCCCATTTCGCCGATCGAAAAAAACACTTTTAATTACGTACAACAAATTCAGTAATTATTAACAAACTATATGACAAATATAATCTTTGTTGCACGGAATCATTCTGGCTTAGTTTCGCTCAATCTACAAAAACAAACGAAATAAAATTTCGGGCTCGCTGCGCTCGCGCATCCACTCATTCTCGTTTCTGGGGACCTGAACCAGAATGACTCAAATCTCTCTTGACTGTGATTGCTAAAGTTACTAAAGTAACTCGTCGATAAACATTTCCAAAAAATCGAAAATTTGAGCTTTACGAAGCTCAAATGTTGACATTTTCCTACTTTTGAGCTTCATCCAGGCACGGTTGTCCAGCATTTTATATCCCTGTATGTATAAGGTTCGGCAATTCGCGTTTAAGATCCACGTTATCCCAATTATGTCAGAGTCCGCTTAAAGTCTAACTAGATGCAACTGAAACCGGTATTTTACACCGAACGACTGCCTCTTTGACCTGCATACGAGACAACCCAGTTAGTACCGGTTAATAAGATAGCCCATTGTAAGACTGGTTGTCAGACTATCGAGCTACTGACTAAAGACGTTGGCGAGAAGGTATCATTTGCATTTTCCGAACCTCCGTCTTAGGCGTTTAGTTCCGAAAGTTGAGGATTTATGTCAATTATAATAAGAGTACGCAGTTCTATTCTTGAAACCAGGTAAAACATTCCTTTATCCTCTTTTCTCACGATGACAACATATTTGCCCCCCCCCCTCCAACCCCTTATCTATACAAAGTTAACAAAAAAGATTTCGCGCTCGCTTCGCTCGCGCATCCGTCCTGTTCTTTATTCAATCTGTTTGCTTAAGAAGCTCATCTTCTTCTATTTTTTAATTCTCCCTTTAGGAAAAAAATATAATTGGGTAGTACTTCATAAAACATTTTGAGGATACATCGTTGTCCAAATCATTTTTCAAAAAAATAACCCCCCGTTACCACTCCTATTATGTTGACCCGTGACAGTGCACAAGCTGCAAACGGTAACTTCGACAGAAGCATAGTAAATCAAGATGCGTGACACAGTCAAGGGATTTCCTAATTTACGTTTAAGATCCACGTTAACTAAACACATAATAAACACAGTCGCAAATTATTGCAGTCGGGGGACAGTTCGCTGGATAAATTCTCTACAGGTCCCCCGACTGCAATAAAAGTATTAGTTTACAGTTTTCCATTTTTGAATACATTTACGGGCATTGTTCTCAGTCATCACTGAAATCGTTCGACATGTTTTTAATTTTTTAGTTTAGTTTTGACATAGCAGGCGTGTGTTTTAATTTTTTTAATTATTTGTCTTTATCGTAGTAAAATGGGCAACAATCTACCTACACATACATTTGTAGGTTATAGGGGGCTACCCGTCCCGAGCTAGTTGAATGCACTTATATTTAGGAGTCGTCACTCGTGTAGGTATAACTTAAACTGTTAAAAATATTGTCTTTACGTACTAAGAATGTGTCCATTGGCACTTTTCTTATTGTCTCTATTAAGGAGAATACACTTTTTCTTGTGTTTTTTTGGTAACACTTGTGCTACATTACACTATTCACTAACACGAGCACTAAACACTAACTCGAACGGTTTCGTTCTTTTTAGTCTTCTCACTATGTCTGTGTGATCGAGAAGCTGGATCGCCTCAACGTTAATATGCTTATGAAGTCTCTTGTTGTGAGCTTTTGCAGATTTTTGAATCACTTTATCGATGAACTCCACGTTTAGGTCCCGATGGAGGTCATCATTTCGTACGTACCACGGTGCATTTTCAATTTCCCGCAGTACTTTGTTCTGGAATCGCTGAATTATTGATGCATTTGTCTGTTTGGTGCAGCCCCACAGCTGAATACCATAAGTCCAAACTGGCATCAGGACTTGTCTGTATTGTAACAGTTTGTTCTGTACGGACAGCACGGAGTTTCTTCCAAGCAGCCAATACATTCTTTTGGACAGTAGGTCGAGTTCATTTTTTTCTTCTTCACGTGAGTTTTCCAGCGTAGCTTTGCATCAAGGGTCATACCGAGATACTTTGCTGTATTTTCATAAGGTATTTGGTTGTTATTAATATAAACTGGAAAATACCGTTGCTTTTTGTTGGTAAAGTCTATATGTACGGATTTGGATTCATTTAATTTAATCCTCCATTTTTTGGTCCAGTCATAAACTTGATTAACAGCCATTTGAACCTTTTCTACTGCTTCTTCGTGGCTGTCTCCAACGGCCATTATGGCTGTATCATCAGCAAAGGTCCCAATGGTATTGTTTTCGGATTCGGGTATGTCGCAGGTATATAGTAGGTACAGGACCGGACCTAACACACTTCCTTGCGGTATGCCAGCTTTTATTGGTTTAAGTTCTGAATAACTATCTTCTTGTCTTATTCTAAAGACTCTGTTTAAAATGTAATTTTCCAATATGTCTATAAACGGTTTCGGTAGCAGGCTCTTCAATTTATGAATCAGGCCTTCATGCCAAACTGCTTGGGCTACGTCTAGAAAAACAGTAGAACAAACTTGCTGGTTTTCCAACGCGTTTTCTATTACACTTGTGATTCTGTGCACTTGATCGATCGTTGAGTGTTTTTCTCGAAAACCAAACTGGTGCTCAGGTATAATGTTCATGTTAACGATTATTGGGTTAAGACGTTTGAGTAGTAGCTTTTCAAACAGCTTTGACATTATTGGTAGCAGGGAAATTGGTCTGTATGATGTCGTTTCGTGAGCCGGTGTCCCAGGCTTTGCTATCATTATTACTTCTGCAACTTTCCATAAGTCTGGTACATATTTAAGCCTCAATGCGGCATTAATAAGAGTTGTTAACTTAACCAAACCCTTTCTTGGTAAGTTATGAAGGATTTCCCCTGTTATTAAGTCGTAACCCGGTGCTTTCCTCGGGCTTATTTTGCGCTTTATTTCTCGTGCAACTTCTGTCGGTGTTACCAGTTTGATGGAATCTATATGATCTGGCATCACTATATTAGCCAGAGTGTGGTCTTTAATAGTTTCACTCTCGTTTGGTTGAAAGATGATTTCTAGGTGCTCTGCAAACCTCACAGCTTTTTGCTCAGTAGTCCGCGCCCACTGCCCGTGTTCACATTTGATGGGAGGAATTTAAGCTATCGGTCTCTTTAGATGCTTAGTAGCCTTCCAAAGGGAGTAGTTTGTCCTTTGGTCGTTACTTAGTTTCTGAAGGTAGGTTTTAGTTGAGTCGTCTCTGTAGCCCTGGATTAGTCTTTTTACTTTTTTTGTAAGTTTGTCCGGTCATTTGATGCTACCTTTTCTTGTTAAAATAATTTGGTATGTACTAAGTTACCGAGGGTTACTTACAGCTATTAAAAACAAACAAGAAAGAAAACAATAATAGTCATCGGAAAGCCAACTACAAATCCTCACGTCATAGTAATAATTTATGGATATATTTCCCTTCTTCCGTATAGATCCAGCGTCTGGAGCGCATGTGGAGCGCGGAGCCTACAGGCACCGTAGGCGTGGGGGGCGCTGGGGGGTGTCGCACAGCATGCGGGGATGCGGGCTGCGAGTGCCGCTCCAACACGCCACTCTACTACCATGACCATGTCGCCCTGGTAGCTGGGGATGGCACGCACCTTTCCTGCCTATGTGGCGACTTTCAGGTAAGATTGGTTCATACTTAAATTGTCATTTCAGTCGAAATACGTCCACAGCTGGACCCCAAGTGTCGCCACCATGTCGCCGCCATGTCGCCACATTAACCGGTACCATCGGATCCCCGAACAACCTTCACCAGCAGGGCTATTGCGTATTTTTTAAATGACAGTGGCTATCATATTGTCTATGGATTAACTGTCAAATTGGTTATGGTTTAGTACAAAATGGAACCATTTGACAGTAATTGATAGGCACTATAGGTTAGCCACTGTCATTTAAAAGATACGCAATAGCCCTGCAGGTCATCGGTCCACCTAGTTGGTGGCCTTCCAACGCAACGTCTTCCAGTTCGGGGTCGCCATTTCAGAACTTCTCGTGCCCTGCCCACTGCTGCTTAAGTTTGACAATTCCTACGGCAAATGAGAATTACCGTTAGGCAAAATAAACTAAATTTTCTTTCAGTCTGGACAATTACAAACAAACACTACAAAAATAAGAGGCAATGCGGCCGAGCAAGTGTTACTGCGTCATACATGTGTGGCAATTAATTCATAAACTCCACGGTCAAACATGCACGCTGGCATTTCTATTTATTTTGACGAAAAATAAAGTACCCACAAAACTAAATAATTAATTCACTCTGGCCAACCCTCATCTTCCCACTCGTCAGAAGAGCCTTTGATATAAGCAGTCACGGTTCACCCATAAGTATTCCAATTTTCCAGCTGAAGAACACTAAAAATACCCGAAATAATCAACTCAATACCTGTCCCACCGGCATACAAAATGAGGTGATTTAAAACCCATAACTTTATGACGTAGCGCCTCTTATTTGCAATTCAAAAAATAACAGTACTCGACGTGGCAGTCATTGGGATTGCCGTTCATTACAGCTATCTGAACGAATGAAATATTCGGAAACCATCGACAAGAAAATTGACGTTAATTGCTTGAAATATAAAGGGAAACATTGAAGGTAATCGACAGGAAAAATTAGGGGACCGACACATAATACAGTGTAATACCGTTGCTTGAAGCACTGAACAAATGGCTACATTCGTATCGTGAGTTTGAACAATGAGCATTTCAATTTCAAGCTGAATAAACACTGGTTCTTTTGCAAACCGGAACCGAAATGCATGATCTAATTATTGCGAGCTCTGAATATACGACAACAAATACATTAATCGTGTTAGTGAGGCCTTGTGCTAACACGGGCTAGGACGAGCAACCCTCTCGCCGCGACGGCGTGCCCAGCCCGGCTGCGGTGCCCGCCGCATAATTAAGTAAGAGGGTTACTATTAAGTATGTAACAGCAATAAAGCGTAGAACGACCACCCGAGCGTACAGGGACTCCTACATAAGAGCAAATATGCCGCTTAATAATTTAGTTGCCATGTTTAGTGCTCTTTCAGGGTCAGATTAACTTACTTTCTTTGAGTTTACGACTGAGCTTTAGTTGAAACTTCTGTGGCATTACTCTCCCTAATTTATTTTCAAACCTAACCTAAAATAGAGAAATGTTAATTTTGATTGAATTAAAATCAATGGAACAACAAAATCGAAGCAATCCAATACTGTAATCTCGTAAAATATTTATTCAGAACAAATTGTTTCAGTAATACTCGAATGAAAATTATTTAGATGGTATCGCACATTGTTATTCAGCAGAGGAAGGTGGTTTGCTTCCGGTATATTTATGTTCGATTTGTATTGAAGTGTTTACATTTGATGGAAGCGTGTAACAAAACGGAGAGATATGATCCGTTGCTTTGTTATCTTATATCGCGAAATGCGTGCTTAATTTAATTATTAACAGAGCTTTACCCCCGTCGTGGCTTGACGCCGTCCGCGCCAAACTGTTATGAGCTCACATTGTTCCAAAATGGACTCTAGGCCGGATCTAAATCGGGTGGTGGCGTAGCGGACCATGTCCCGGTACTCATAAAACATTGGCTAACTGGCGGCATGTCATCCGTCTGCCCCTGTTATTAGTGGGCAGCCGACGACGTGGCTCGGGGCGACAGCTCAGAGGCTCGTCCCTGAAAATTCAATTACTTAGTAGCGGCATACGTACGGCTATTGCGTAGCGTTAGCGTAGACCGCTGCACGCTGAATTTGTCAATACGCTGTACACGTACGGACGGTTTTGATGACGGTGCGTATCCGATCTGAACCCTGTTTTATGTTCTTGCCTCAAGCGTAAAGTAAACATTTACTTTTTTACTGACTCCGAGTGAATATCATAACTTTACCAAAATAAAAGAGACAGAGATAAGATTTATTTGTATTGTTATAAATTGTATTTTTCTTTTCCTCATTTCAGCTGCGGCGGTTACTGTTAATTTTAATTTACGTAATTGTTGTTTGTCACAGGCGGCGTGGTTGCCGGTCGTGGTGCGGAGTTGGACGAGTGTTCGGTTGGAGTATTCGGTGGCGCATTACACATATGCGAGCCGCGGTTTTGATTACGCGGCCGCATACAGTTTCAACGATGACGCCATGTGCGGTCAGCGGACCTACACCACTCACTCCGGTAAGTCTAGCCACCGTAGCCCCGTAACGTTACTCGTGCTCTCTTGTAAACACATCGGCTATTATGAACATTATACCAAAATGATCCCGGGATAATTTGATAAAGATATCTCAATGAAAGGGGCAAATAATCTGCAATTTATCTCCGATTTACTTCATAGACCCCAATCACATAAAGCGAAAAACAAACAGTTATATTTGACATTCGAGGCCCGTCTCCGACGTTTGGAAAAACGCGTCGGATATTGTTCTCGGTGGCGCGTCGAGGCGCGTCCGAGAAAATTACGTGCCACGACCCAGTTTCACGCCGCCAGCGGTAACACTGAATCGAAAAAAACCTTGAACAAGATCGTAAAGTTCCAATTACAACGTCGCTATTGCGGCGACTCGTGCTGCCTGAACGTCGCATTATTGCCCACGGAGGTAGATGTCTCGCTGTCGCCTTTTAAATTTATTATTTTCTTCTCAAGGACTTCATTTTGTTTTTCCCTCTGTAGGTGAAATATCGTCGAGAAACGTGTCGGTTACGGGCAGTCTGAACGAGTTTTTCTATCAACAATGCACTTGGGTATTAGACTCCAACGTTGAGCGGCAGTTGTTCATTGACATCACGTCTGAGCAGGTAAGCCACGATAAAATGCTGTTGAGTTTTATTTTACTCATCTTCTCGACTTAAATTTATTCTCGTGAAAATTGTAGTGGTGCAAACTCAATTCATTTAAAGGTATTCTATTTACAGAGCAGATAAGGTAAAACTATTTGCTATATGATGGCTATACTGCATTTATCTGAATTTGTCTCCCTAATGAATATCTATGCCCACAAAATACTTCATTTCATGACATCAGTCATAATGTTATTTAAATCAACATTAAACAATGACAAACATTTGTTCAGAAAACAGAACCCTCTGTAATTTCGGGCGACTGTTTGCTGTTGTGGCTGCAGCTATGCGAGGTATTCCATAAAAATGTTGTGGTAGGACAAGTCGTGCGGTTCGTGGAACATCACGCTACACGAGTGGTCGGGCCCCGGCGGGGGCGGAGGCGTAGCTGGCGGAGCGGACGCTGGTCTGGCCGCGGCTGCCGGTGACCTGCTGTACACGTTTTGTGCACGGCACAAGAACCACACTTACACGCTGCCTTGGCGGCTCAACACCGTCGTCATTAGGTATGTATTAATTCTACACGCATGACGTCACACAGGCCCCAACGTTGACGAGATCAATTGTCCGACTAATCAAAACAGCGCACCTAAATTGTGTATTCACACCATAAAATCTCTATGATGCATGCTAGTGAGGAACAAAGTGTTATTGCTGTTAAACTGAGCCTTGCACAATAATTATTGTAATAAATCGATGCAGACTACTCACTTCATATTCGAGTTGCGTGCACATCCCGCGTAGCTAGGCTAGATTGATAGAAGTCAAAAGAACTCTTTCGCTGAGCTTTTAGCGCGATCTAAACAATTCCGAAAAGAAAGAAAAACGCCACGATAAATTATTTATGAATAGCCCTCGGATTTAATACACCAACCGACGTGCCAAATACGTAAGGGCGCATGCTTTTATTTAGCTACTTACTCGGTACAAAGATCTTCCTTCTTTGTACATATTAGAGGAAGCCGTAAGAGGGTACGTGGCGTGTTTCCGAAATGACATTTTCACTCGTAAATCCTGAATAACGATGTGTGAAAACACACCTTTGTCGATGAATCGAGAGGTCGACACAAAACGTTCTTTTTGGTGGACGCAGCTGGATTGTAAATAAAGTTTTTAAGCGCCCTCTGCAGCCTTCCTTGTTACCCGGTTTGGTTTTCATCCACACTTTTTTCAGTACGACGCGTGCACTTCGGGTTCCTGATAATGGCCAATAGGAAAAGCGTGCGGCTGCAATCTAAAACTTTCCGTACGTCCTATACGTTACGAACACACAATGGTCTATGGAATATTGTAGACCAATTTATACAGTTGTTTTACAATTCTTTCTTTCTTTTGTTTTTTTTTAACTTTGCCCCACACTAGGAATGGCTCCTGTATTGTGGGTACCACAACCATTAAATTTAATTTAATTAAATTTATTTAATTAAGTTTTGTGAGACATTAAGTTGGATTCAACTTAAGCATGTAACTCCAAAACCGTCCAACTAAAGATGTGACCAATGCTGACACTGTTCCTTTACACCATAGGTTAGTAGCACTATCCCGGCAGCAACCGCTGTACAGCATCCGCTGGAGGTCGCAGGTAGTGCGAGCCAACACCAGGCTGGGCCCGCCCACCCCCGCACCCGCCGCCTCAGCTGCCGCTGTCACCATCAGCGTCACCAGGGCCCTGTTGTGCTTCGTGATGTGCTTATCAGTGCTAACACTTTGAAAATAAACGTCAAAACTAACGTGAGTGCAGCTCTGTGTAAAGCCTTGAAATTATTGCCAGTGCATTTTGGAACCTTACAGATTCGGGTTAAATGCCACTTTCGATAAAATACGTGTTACGTGCTAAGTGCTTATTTGCCATCGTCACTCTAGTGCAAACTATTATCGAGAAGTGAAATCGAGACTTTGAAATTGACTCTTTAGTGAAAACTAGTTTAAAGATACGGAGTGCTTGATATTTAGTTTCGAAGATTGAAGTGATTCGAAGATCGATATGTACGTTGTGTACCTGTAGAACGGTACTATGTACAGTCACGAGCAATTCAAATGAAATGAAAATGAAAAAAAATTCTCCTAATGTATTGCTTAACGTTTTAAGTTTTCACGAGGAATAGGAATGCACATGTTATTGCCTGTGACGGTACATCCCGCTTTTTAAATATTGTCTACGAAAATACAGTAGCCACCTCAGGTCCTATTTGAATATTTTAAACGAGTAACGCACTTAAAAAAACTTGTAATGGAATATGTATAGATTAAAATTTGTAAAAGTGTGAAAAGAGAAATCAAGGTGAGGAACGTATCCGTTGCTTTTTTATGAGTAGGTGCTAGTTTTGAGTGGACGTTGAATGGAACACTACAAAAAAAGGTATCGTTGAACCTTTTAAAGGTGCCATAAATGAGTATTTCACCTACACTCTTATTTAAATGCCAAAGGCAGGATTTAAAAAAATATAATTTGTAATTTAATCTCACTTCTCAAGTGCGTAATACAAAAATTATTTTAAACCAAAGATATAAAGCTGTTCTAACATATATATTAATTAACAAGGATTAAAACTCGGTCGCTGAACGAGTATAGTTTCAATTTTGCTGATTTATCTTCGGGTATAAATCTAACTGCAGGGAGTAGCGCTCCGCTATATGAAAACAAGCACATGAATCAAACGCTATGTCGAAAATATTCTAACGGCTAACCTAACCGTGTTGTGCTGAGATCAGTTATTTATTAATTTAGCACTTTTAGGCCCGTCTGATTACATCGTGCATCGCTTTCAACATTAAACTGTACGTACAGTCAGTTATAGCAATTAGGTATTTGCATAAATGGTTGAGATTTTTAGAATATTCATATTCTTCTTTTTTTTACTAATTACATTTTATTTACTTTGCTCAAATGGTATTTTCATCATTTGAGCAAAGCATTGTAAATGATATATAAATTATTATGACATTTAAAAAAAAAATGAATGTTTCTATTGATTCGCTCTTATCCTCCATTAATGCTAAGGTGGGTCAGTTAAATGCTATAACTGACTGTACACGAAAAATGAACCCAAGATTTCAATTCCAACTGACATTTTAATGAAATTGATGTTTTGTAACAGGCACAGTCGACAGGAAAAGCCGAAGTTGTTTCCGGAAAGGTGATGTTAATTAATTTATTAAGAGAATGTCATTGGTTTTTCATTTTATGAAAGTAAGTGTTTTTTAAGAATAATTAATTACTTTCTCAGTTTTATAATGAATACTTTTAATTGTATATTTTACAACATTTAACGATCACCTTTACTTTGACAATGTCTACTGTTATTTATAATGACTTCGTTATATTTTAACGAATAATTAGGTACAGGCCTAAAAGAAGTTTTCATAACGATAATGTAAACTCTCGATTTCTTTCAAATCTATAGATTTGTCAAGTAATGACTACTGCTCCGGTCTGATATCAAAGAATTTGATATCTCAAGTGTGCATGGTTATAAGGGGTCGTCTTTTAAGCACATTAGTTTTGAAAAGGCACCTTTTTCTGACCCCCTTAACAGGGGCCAGAAAAAAAATTACAACTTAACACGATGGTGAGGCCGCGGCCGGTGGGATAATGCAACGACCACGTGTAATTTTTCGTGGAACGAAAATATAATGTGTGATGTGTTTAATCAGTTTTTGTCTTGTTTGCAAAGAACTCTAAAAGTATTCACCAATAAATATATACGTGATATAAGGAGGTCGGAGGTGAGGGACGTATGACCAGAGGGGACATAAAAGTGGACTTAAAACCTCATATGATTAAAAGACAGCCCCTAACGAGGAAGTATCGGGAGCGAAGCTGTAGCGGTACTGATAACCTATCTATAGCGCTGTAGACTATGTGCGAACAACTACGAATGAAATATGTAAATATTGGATATATACAAGCTAAACCAAATCCCCTAGAATAGTATAGAGTTACACCTCCAAAGACTTTTGGGATAAGTAGAAAACATAATGTGAATTTAACAAATTGTGCTCATACCTTTTTTCGAATGCTGTTCCATACTTCTTTTGTTTTTTTAACTGTTATAATGTAGCATTAATGTGGGTTTATATGGCTATTAATAACTGTCTTACTGTCAATTATAAATATGTAGAAAGTAATCTGAAATTGTTTTATCTAAATTCTTCACTGCTGATCTGCCACATTAACACAATAATTACCGTGCTTCTATTTTAAATCTTATTTTTAAGTCGCAGTGTAATATTTAATCTGAATAATAAACTCATATTTCGACAGTGTATGTCCAAACAGGGATTCACCGAACAATAAAAACGAAATCACCTAGCCATAATAAAAATAACTCTGCAAAGCAATTGAATCGTTGAAAATCAATTAGTATAAAATAATAAATGCACAAAAAATATTAAAATTTCTATCACACGCAATTCAGGCAACGAAAAATAAAATGTAATCGTTCGGCTATGGATTTCAAGCACATCACAGGAATTGAATTTAAAAAATAAAAACGGTTGGTACAGACCTACCCATACACAAATCTCACGAATGGATTTTAGGAGTTCGTTGAAATAGAAAATAATACCAGTGAAGCTGTATAGAAAATGTTTTTGCACGATGTGTTATTTATTTTAGATGATAATAGCGTTATGACCCTGTAGATATGGAATACAGAGAACTATTTAATTCCCCGAATATTTAAGCGGCAAACTCTGCCATACACGTGAATATTTGTTACTGCAAATGTCACAGGTTATTTTGTTTTGAGTTATCCTATCCTTTGCGTCCTGATGTTTGTTCACTACAGGAACTGATGGACGCTGCCGAAAGCGCCAAACTTGTAGCTCAGTTCTGGGCCCATACATTTAAAATTGCCATCAGCACGATAAGAAGAATAAAATGACTTTTTTTTTAAGATTGAAGAAATCCCCTTCCGCGCTCCGTAAACGCAGACACACTTCTTGAATATCCATCATACTCCGATATTCATTGAAATATACTGTACTCGTATTTCATATGGAATGCCGCATCTCTTATCTTCGCAAGCTACGCTTTACCATATATTTAAATAAGTTCACGTTGATCCATAGCGAATTTGTGTAATATTTAAATTATCAATTAAAATTATGTAACTAGAAAATAATTTAGCTTAGATGTAAATAGTTCGGACAAAGTTGGGTTTATCCCTAATGACTTCGTACAACTTGGGTGATAACGCAAACTTTGTCATCTCTAGATTAACCTAAAAAAAGCTAACTTTAATAGGTAGGTAGATGATTCTACGTATAAAATAATGAATAATGTTTGTTACACTGAAATAGATAAAAATGAAAGCAATTTGTGTGTATTATTTTACTCTTTTGAAACCTACATCTTCCATCACGCCTGTAATACACGAAGGGTTAGGCAGAGGTGTACTTAATAGTACTCCCACATTTCACAATTATGGTTAAGTCCCATATACAGGGTGTAAATTAACCCTTCACACATACGTCAACCAAGCATTCTGTACATCAAACTAAGTACCCCTACGCAAAAATTTTTGCTGGGAAATGACTTTTTTTGGGGTAAAAAATCACATTTTACGGGAAAACTCAATGTACCTCTATTAAAACATTAAGCTTTGAATAGTAAACGAGTCATGGAGGTCATTTAAGTAAAGTTTAACCTGAAAAACTAGTATTTACAAAAACAGCTGTGCAAAATTTTGAACTTTGACCCCCAATATCTCCGTAACTGGGGGGTTTCCAGGTATGGTCTAGAACCAAAAAAATATCGCAGTGGTGAACAAGAACAAGTGCCTTTCGTTTGCGTTAAGGGTACTTTTACATCCTTTATTATAATAGGGGGCAAACCATCAACCGGACACAAATCCACCTACAACATTATACATAGAAATGGTAATTTCAGATTCAAAACGGGAATATAAAGTAGGTAATTAAGTCAAGCTACATATTTCAAGGTCATCAAAAAAGAGATCCGTCTGCCTTATACGAGACCTTACAAATTAGGTCAATTAACCAAAGACAAATAAATCAATCAACACAAACTTAAATAATATTTTCAATCTAAATAAAATAAGGTTTCGTAACTAATAAATGGCGAACCACTTTTCTTGGAAATCACTGCGATTGATGTTTTAATTATAAATCGAAGCTGTAGCCAGACTTTATATTAACTTACGGAACAATCTTCGGAGAGCGTGTCAAGAACTGATTACACGCCATCTTTTATAGCAAGTTTAGTGCATATTTTACTCTTTTTAACCTACATCATAACATAACATCACGCCTGTAATCCCCGAAGTTTAAAGCAGAGGTGCACGTAATAGAACCTCCCCCACTTTGCCAGATATGTTTAAGTCCCATGTGTTCTTTAATCTATTTCAAAAAGGGCCTGCGCTTGACCTATGGTAAGCGCATCCGGCCCTGGTGCTAGCCATGGTCCAGGGGGAGAAGGAATGGCACGTCGTCGCTTCCTTCTGCAAAGCAGTGCTAGCAAATGAGGTGGCGGAACGTGAGAGAGAGAGAACCTCTCGTCCCAGCCACCGCGGGAGACGCTCCGGGCGTCGGGGGTCACGTGACGGCTTCCGGCCACCGTAGACGCGGGCCTGTGGACGGTGAGTAATAGGCTAGCTCGCCGTCCGTCCATCTTATGACGACGACAGGCCGTGTCGACGGCGCGTTCGTGTTCCACGCGCGCCTCAAAGAGATGTCAGCAACATGGGAGGGGCAAAGGCCGACCCCTGTCGGGGCTGCGGGATGTTGTAAGAGATACCGCGGCCTCGACATAAAGGGCTAAGAGGGAACATGGGTGGTTTTTAGTCAGTACCAGTCTGACACACCCTTTTGCTCTGCTCAAGAGCGGAAGGACCCCAAAAAAAGGAGTAAGCCGCCATCAACCGGGAAAATCCACCTACACTTCCACCATTATACCTACATCACACTATGTATAAATAGAAATGAAAATCTCAAATATGAAAGGGGAAAATAGGTAAATCAAACCATTTAAAATCATCAAAATAAAGATACTTACTTAAAGAGATTCAGCTGCTTTATACGAAACCATACAAATGAGCTCAATTAACTATATATCTTTATATTTACTTATCGTTCAATATAACAGTCTAGTCGGAGAGCGGTGCCAAGAACTGATTACACGCCGTCTTTTACGCTTGATCCGAGCCACTAGACTTAACAAATTTATGGGAACAAACATTGAAGGCTTTATCAGTTCGATCGAGCTTCAGTTTAAACTTTCCATTTGAAATGTTCGCCTCTGCCTTTCTTTAAACTTCCTCTCTTTCTCTTGCCTTTGAGGTTTCTAAGACGGAAACTTCTTTTTAGATAGGTTCCGAATACTTTTATTTTTCTCTTTATTCGCTATTACGGTAGTGTTTGGTGCGCGAGGATTTTAAAGTGCAAGAGTTTACGTGAGCTCAATGTTTTGTTAGTTACTGGCTGGAAATATTATTCGTATTTTTATTTTACTTGGAAAGTGTTCTGTTTGTTATGAACGTGCACGTTATACGTGAGGTTTTGAGTATATTTTGGAATGAAGATAATATTTTGTTCCTACCTAGACTTTGGTCGACTAGACGAAAGTGCGATTGCTGGGAATAGGGTCCTGAGTTCGATTCCCGGGTCAGGCAAAGTGTTATTGGGTTTTCCCTGCAGATATTTCTGAATAGCAGGAGTCTAGATTTGTGCACGGTTGATGGCAATTGGCTTGTCCTAAATTAAATGGGACTTAAATATAACTGTCGAAATGTGGGTTTACTATTATTTACATCTCTGCTTAACTCTTTGGGGATTAAAGGCGTGGTGTTATGTATGTGTTGTGTGTAAATTTATCAGAATACGGTATTTACTCGCCTGATTCCGCACGAATGACTTGCTTCGCACGGACCAAGAACTAACAAGCATAGTTACATCGCACCGTGCGAGCAAGCTACGTCAACAGAATTAATTTACCAAACTGTGTGTTAGCAGACACGCTTTATTTTAATAAAAACTTTATAACAAAAAATAAAACCGACTTCGACAAAAAACATCAGATCATCAAACATCCGAATTGAGAACCTCCTTCTTTTTTTAGAAGTCGGTTAAAAATAGCATCACGCCTGTGACCCTCAAAGGGTTACCCAGAGACACCTAAATTCCTCCAGAACATATTTCAGTCCCATAACATTGGGGGTGCGTCTATTGCCATCGATCGGGCACAAATCCACTCTATGGCAGCTACTGAAAAAAAAAAAAAAATCTACACCAATAATAATATTCTAAAAAGGAAATATTCGTATTTTTGTGTGTGTGTATGTTTGTAATGAATAAACATAACAACTAGTGGACCGATTTGAATTCTTGCACCGTTGGGAAGCTAAACTTCCCCGGGTGACATAGGCTACTTTTTATCGCTGTATTCCCACGGTAACGGGAACTACGCGGGCGAAACCGCGTGATGTCCGCTAGTATCCAATAATACTTTACCCGACCTCGAAATCGAACTTAAGACATCATGCTCAGCAGTCGTGCTTACGATCAATAGACCAACGAGACATTTTACTTTAATAATAGATGCATAAAAGGTCTGCTGCATGAAGATTATTCTAAAGTTCCGAACATTCAAGTAAGTTTAATATGAAGTGAGTTACGAAGTTGAAGAAAAGATGGATTCGCAGTCGGTTTCTAACTTAGGAGCTTTTGATTCGCTAGCACTGCGCCAATCGTAAACTTGTGTACCCTGAAAAAGGCCGTTGGCAAAGTCTTCCGTTATATGAAGTTCCTCGCATCCAACGTCTTTGTGCTTCACTAAAAGGAAACGCAATTTAAAGTACATGCGGGCATGCCAGATATTCCCTTAACCTCAACTCTTTCCAAGCATTTGTACGGTTTATTTAAGGCAGGGATATCATAGCCGCTCCAGACTTTCAACAATAACAATTAAATTAATTGGGATTAGGTTGAAGTTCCTGTAAACTATGTGCAGTTTGTTAAAACTATATAATTGGGAGTGAAGGAACACTAATGGCGAGCGCTGTAAAGGATTAGCAGACGTGTTGTATTTTCCACGTCACTGGTTACCATCCGAGTCTAGTGTAAACCAGAGTTATTTACGAAAATGTTGGTTGCGTTTATTTCTAACCCAACAACATGCGAATATGACAAGGTTGGCTAACATCAAACAGAAACTCGTATTTGGCAAGTTAGACTTGGAAAAACAAATAGTAGAATAAGTAGTCTCATTCAAATAAATATAGAATTAACGTGACTGAATAAAATTAACGAACTGTATTTATTTATTTAATTTCAAAAAAGTAAATATGTAACTTATATTATAAACAAAACAGACCCCACAAAACAGTTGCAGTGGTTTGACTGTGGGATCGGTGTGTCTTTAGACATACTTAAATGTATGTAAAACTAAATATTATTTAAAACTTACACTTATTTATAACTTAGCACATTTCCAAACAATATTTTTTTAAATTTACGTCTAAATCTATTTTTGTTTATTTGACTCCATAAGTCTCCTTATGGCCGGCAGACTGTTCAATAGATACGGTACTCGTATTCGTATGTTTCATTTTAGAACTTGAATCGAAATTCTTGGCATTGAAAGACACTACTATCAATCTAATTTACTGTGAGACGGTTGGTGCAAAAAATTCATTACGAAACAGAATATTATACTGAATGAAAGAAAAGATATCTCATTTTTCATTCAATAAAGAGTTCCTTCTAAACAGAGGGTTAAAAATAAGCCAGTTTAAATTTTAACATCAATCTAAACCAACTCAATTACTGAAACGATCAGAATCCATAAAACTTATAGCAAACATTTGCGCTAATTAGTTTATTTTGGTTATCAAATTACAATTTGTCATCTAAACAACAGTTAGGGTTGCAGTAAAAGTTGCTGGCGGCTCCTTTGTAAACAATAACAATGACTTCTATTGTCTCCTGCCTCGGCGTGTCCACGGCCGTTCATAGCGGCCATAATTAAGTTTTTAACAAAGATAAATTAACAGCGAGATACGTTTTAGCTTAGAGATTCGCGAGAATATTAATGCTATGGCATGGTATTTATCCGAAGATTTTAAGTTGTATTAATCGCTGTTAGTAACAAAAAATTCTATGAACGTCGAACAAGCTACTGAAGGCATACAGAAATTTAAAAAAAGCTTAATTATTTTATAGGCTAGATATAGAACTTAGGTACCGCAAGAAGCTATGCTGCAAAATGTTAAGTTTAACCTATAAGTACTGACAACAATCTTTCTGTGAAAAACCTGCCTCATAACATAACATAACATCACGTCTGTAATCCCCGAAGGAGCGTGAGAATCGGCCGGAGGACACGGCGGAGCACACCGTGGAGGTCTGCCCCGCTTGGGCGGAGCCCAGCCATGTTCTCGTAGCGGCGATCGGTGGCAGCGACCTCTCGCGCCCGGCCCTGGTGCAAGCCATGGTCCGGGGCTAGATGGAATGGGACGCCGTCGCCTACTCTGTGAAGCAGTAATACTAACTAGAGAGACTAGAGGTGGCGGAACGTGAGAGCGAAAGAACCTTTCGTCTCAGCCACCGCGGGAGACGCTCCGGACGTCGAAGGCCACGTGATGGCTTCCGCCCACCGTGACGCGGGCCTGTGGATGGTGAGTAATGGGCTAGCTCACCGTCCGTCCGCGTTATGACGACGACAGGCCGTGTCGACGGCACGTTCGTATTTCACGGCCGCCTCAAAGAGATGTAAGCAACATGGAAGGGGCCCCGCAAGGGCCGACACCCATCGGGGCTGCGGGTTGTTTGAAAGAGATACCGTGACCTCGACGTAAAGGGCTAAGAAGGAATATGGGTGGTTTTTAGTTAGTAGATGTCTGACACTCCCATTCGCTTTGCCCAGAGCGGGAGGGGTTATTTGTTGATTTGCCACAGCAAAAAAAAAAGGAGCAGAGTTGTGTACCTATCACAAACACCCACATTTTGTGAGTAATGTTTAATTCCCTTATAATAGGGGGCGAGCCTATTGCCTGGCACAAATCCAGACTCAGTGGCTGCTACTATCAAAATCCTGATAGAAGAACCCAAAAACTTTTCCCTACTTGGGAATCCAACCCAGGCCCTCATGTTCAGCAATCAGTCGACTAACGAGGCAGTCAACCTACACAATATTATAATTAATATTAGACAAACTTCAGTTATTAAGTAGATGTCACGGAATACTTATTTTACAATAATCAGGGGCTCGTTGAGGCATCTTCAAAGGCTTATCTCCGCAATAGAAGCTAGGCCCCGGTAGATTAGTCTGTCGTACAACGGATACTCATTCTAAGAACTCAAAGCCTTCAAACGACCTCGACGCGTTTGCTCGTCATAAGCAAGATTAGAATGATATTTACGGTTTCATTTCAATGTTATTAAACCTTTTTATAACATGATTCCATTATATTGGTTCATTCATCATTACAAATTTGTCACGTCTGATTCACTAGTTAGTTTAATTTAAGCTTTTAGATTATTTCCAGGTATCTGTTCAGTCGCAAAATGTCGCTCTAGGACTTAAAATGATATTTACCCACGTTTATAAAAAAAACGTTGTTTTTATCCCATTTCTCATTAAATGTTAACCAGTTTTTAACCGACTTCCAAAAAGAAGAAAGGTCTCTATTCGTATGTATATATATATTTTGTGTATGTATATATTATGTTGTTTGATTTCGTTTTTTTTCCACTAATTGAGACCGAATGACAAATCGAAATAAACATCGTGTTTATAAACCTGACTAAATATTATTCTAATTCCTAGAGCGGCATTCTGTGACGGCGACATTAGGCGAAAGAGTGGTTTTGCTACCAGTAGAAATTTTGCGAAAAAGACATTTTGCGACTGAGCCGTTTATTGCGGTGCACAAGATCAAAAATATGAGTACTAAATCATTAATTCATAAAAAATATATATTTATGACTAATTAATAGTACGTCTTCTTTGCCCTCTTCTCTTCCCGTTACACGGGGCTTTTTTAATATTTCGGTACTTCGCTTACCGCGTTCATTTTCAAATCAAATCAAATCAAAACTCATTTATTCAAACTAGGCTGATAATCAGCACTTTTCGAGCGTCAAAATTTTCTTTACTTTACTTATTTACAAGAGACAGTAGGAAGTGTTGAAGGGGGCCCGTTTTGGGGGCAAAACGGGCCCCCTTCGACACTTCCTAGTGTTTTTGCTGGATTGAAGAAGTGGCGGAACAAACTCCCCAGCAACACATCTGCCTGTTAGGTTGGTTAGAGTTGACATTCTAGTACTAACACTACCAACATTTTCCTGCCCTTATCTCAAATTATTTGGGGTCGGCGCAACGTGTCATTTTCTTCCATAGTTCTCTTTTACTCGTTAAGTACATCAGCAATCACCTCTTTTCTAACCATATTGTCCTTCAAACAGTGCATCAATCGTTTCTTTGGTCTTTTTCTATCTACTCTTGTAGCCAACGACACTGTCTACAGCTATACTGTCTCCATCTCCCTTACAAAATTTTCGTGATCACACTAATATTATAAAGGCGAAATTTTGTGAGTGTGTGAGTGTGTATGTTTGTTACTTCTTCACGCAAAAACTACTGCAAGGATTTGGATGAAATTTGGTACACAGATAGTTTATAACATGGATTAACAAATAGCATAGTTTTTATACCGATTTCATATTCCCGTGGGTTGTAGCGGGTGAAGCCGCTGGCAACAGCTAGTATTAAATAAATAACAATTTTCCAGTCATTCAAATCGGAACAGACGACAACATCACAATGAACCGGGACGATGACTTTAGAAGCTCACTCAGTAATCCGTATAATTTGTGTCTACTTAAATATTTCTTAACGTGCGAGACGAAGTTAAATTAGACTAATTGCTGTACTTTTCATGGCTTGATATTTCTTAATTGACCTTCCGTGACGACGCAGAAGTTCCACATTTGTTAATTGGAGTTAGAATTAGAGTCCGTCTTCTTCTTGAACTGTTAATGAAGCAAAGAACCTCTCAAGTGTGTCGCTAAGCTAATTTCACTGATTAATTATTTCTCTGTATACATTTGTCAGTAAACAAGATTAAGTACTGAGTTTCACGTGATCCTTTTATTTATTAACACTCTTCCTAAGTATTTAAGTCAATACCTACAGAGAGTTAGAAGTCTGCATAATCTCACTCTGTTTTGTCAATTTGTTTTAATCTCTGCACGTGAAGTAAAATAAATACGACGCGGGGCTGACAAAGTAAATAAAGTTAAATGGTTCAAGGCACACCGTGTACTGAACCCTCGGTTAGTTGTTGGGCAAAGTTAAATTCTACCATACAATAGTACTATTATTCTAACTGGTTTTTAATAATTCACTTGCACAGCAGATTTATTACTTAATGGCTATCGGATCTTAAGTATAAATATTCATTCAACATTTTATGTCATCGTAAAATTACAGAAACGTTTGAAAGAGCATTTTGTCACCACGAGAATGATAAAGCGCTAATTGGCTTGGCCAATTATAATGACTTACAATCTTTTATTTAACTTGCAAAACGTGTGCAGAATTTTACCTAATCGAACAAACTATCATTGTTTGTTTGGTAAGCTAAATATTATCGTCATTCTAAATTCATTGTGACGGTGTTTGGTGGCGGACTAGTTATTTCTTCATCTAATGATATGGGACAACTAAAAGAAGGCATTGAGAATAAAATAAAAAAGTTGTGACACTTATATTTAAAAGCTTGTTTTAAAAATCTCTTGTAATTTTTGTATTAATTGAGTCACTTGCGTGGTTCTTAGATATATTTGACCCTATTTGAGACAACTTAATATTTGCAGGACAACGTCTGCCTACCGTTAAATAAAATAAAATTGGAATCATCTACCACACTGGTTTCATGACCAGTCCTATTTATATTTTTATGTGAAAGCAGTGTACTGCATTCTAAAAGGTCGGGACATTTTGCATACCAAAACACAGATGGTGGACATAGCTCAAAAAACTGTCAAAATAAAATGAAATTCGTCGAACCACATCGGCTGCACTCCGGATTTTCTATTTACTAAATTCACAACAGGGTTCCCAAAAACTGGGGTACAATTGTAAGTAACGGAATAACAAAGCCCGTTTTAGTCCCCGGGAGTCATCAAGTTGCGTGGGAACCGACAGAGCTGACTTTGTCGTGTTCCCTAAAGTTTGGTAACACTACAGTCAACCCACGTATGTACTAATAAACGGAATTGTTTGTTGTTGCGGTCATATGTGGAAACACACGGTTCAAATTGGGTTTTAATTATTTTGAACTGATAACCAGTTTACATAACTTTGAAGTAAAATTAACAATTAAAATTGGTTCTGACATTTACAGAACCACCTACTGTACTTTTTTTTCGTTTCATTATTTATAACTGAAAATAAAACATTAAAAATGTTCCTACTCCGTCGGGTGTTGTCTACATGCTACGAGATCGCTACGCCGTAGCACTAGCGTAGCACGGCTGTATTTTCGCAATCGCAGTCACTTTAAAAAGTGGAGTTTTATGCTTTGCTGGACTTATTTTTGTTCAATAAATTTCACAGAACATCTGCTGGGCTGTGCTTCTACATACTGCATAAAGAAACCCGAACCCTCTTAGTCTACTTCCTTTATCGTGTACTAAGTACCTAACCTAGTGTCAGAGTTTGAGGCTGCTTTTCCACCAGAGATGTGCTATGCAGCTATGCTGAGAGGATGTATAATAATTGCTAAGCTGTGAATCTGTGTAATCGTTTCCACTGATACTAAGCTATGTACCGGTGCGAGTAAGATGTGCTATGAAGATGCGCCGCCGCACAGTAGCTGTAGGTACGCTGCTCTGCACATAGCTACACCACTCGCGACGACCCGTAGCACGCATCCATCGCACGCATCCATAGCACGCCTCCATAGCACGCATCCATAGCACGCATACATAGCACACATCTATAGCACGCATCCTTCCATATAAAAAACATATCTTAGTTGAATCCGTTTCCACCAGGAAACGGATTCAACTAAGATATGTTTTTTTAAATCTTCCCGTGGAATATTTTTTGAGTTGTAGCGGGTGAAGCCGCTGGCATTAGCTAGTTTAATAATACTAGCTGTCGCCAGCGGCTTCACCCGCAAAAATCAAAAAAGTAAAAACTATCCTATGTGTTAATCCAGGTTATAAACTATCGGTGTACCAAATTTTATCTACATCCGCTCAGTAGTTTTTGGGTGAAGAAGTAACAAACATACACACTCACACACTCACAAGCTTTCGCCTTTATAATATTAGTGTGATATTCCATCTTAGTAATACTTTTTTTTTTGAAGGGTGGAAAATCATCAAATGACTATACTCGCTCAGGGCAGAGCGTCAGGTGTCATACTTCTACTGTCTAAAAACCACCCATGTTTCTTCTTAGCCTTTCGTGTTGAGGCCGTGGTATCTCTTTCGAACAACCTGCAGCCCCGACGGGCATCTCAGTAATAACTCGTATTAGACGAAGATTAAAAGGTAATTTCGTCGACATGCATTAATAATTTCGCCCAATAGTTATCATGTTTACTTCACGTCTTATTGTTCGTTCCTAAACACACAGTTAATTTCCGATAGACCCATTCGAACTGCACACATCAATTTCATCGAGTAAACAAAAATGTACGTGCTCTGTTACATACTGTGTTTATTTTTCGTACATTGTATGCGTGTATCAGTCGCCATTGTTTTTTTGAGGTCAGCCATCCCAATGGACATAGATATTTTTTAAACCACGTCACACTTTTTTTGTTTGTCGTCAGATGTCCCGATAATGAATATTTGTATGCAATGTTGTTCTAGTTTTGGGTATATCAACACGCAGAAACTCTTATTTGGACGTTTTGCGTTTATTTAAATTTACCTTTTACAGACACATTTTGCAACTGTCAAGGATAGTTAAATAATAATTTAATTAAAATTAAATTATTCGACACAGAACACAACTATTTTGACGGGACTAGTATAGAAATCTCGAGAAAATATTAGCTGTTAACATATTTTGTATAGGTCATCTGATATTTTTAGCAATTATTATGTCGGGTCATGCAGAAAGTCATCATTAACAGCCTATTAATGTTCCCACTGCTGGGACACAGGCCTCCTCTCTCTTTGAGAGGGAATGGGCTATAATCTACCACGCGGGCCCAGTGCGGATTGGTAGATGTCACATGTCTTCGAATGTTTGGTTCTAAGCCATGCCGGTTTCCTCACGATGTTTTCCTTCACCGTTTTGAGAGCAGATGCAGAAAGTGCTTTAGATTAATGGTCCCTTATATCTGACCACATCTTCCTGGCACACGTTGTATACAAGGTGTAACTAATCTTACACGAAGCCCTTAACCAAGCTTTCTGTACATAAAACTAAGTGAATCTCTACAATAATAGGGATGTTTACTGACTTAAAAAACTATGATTCTAATTAGTCAATCTGTTAGATTATTGTGAAATATTGGATACGTATTTTTTGTTTGATCAAATCAATACAAATTGACGAAGATAAAACGCGTCAAAGATTTGAGTGGGGATTGGTGACGTCACTGACCGCTGAAAATTGTTTTTAGCGGTCAGTGTTTAATTAGTCCGTCAGTTAGATTATCTAAAAATATTGGATACGTGTTTTTTGTTTTATCAAATTAATCAAAATTGGCGAAGATAAGATGTGGTTGTGACGTCATTTGTAGTTAAAAATGTACTATCATATAACGTTTTCGAAGAGTTAATGAGTTTTCGAAGCACTGTATTGACTTCAATTTTTGTTTATGTGAAAAAAGAAAAAATACGTCTCCAATATTTTTTGGAGATCTATCTGACGGACTAACTAGTTTTTTTTGTCCGATCCCCTATTGTGTAAAAGCTGGAACTTCTACCTCCAATATATCCGTAACTAGAAAGTTAAGAACAAAAATATTACCGCAATGATGGGGAAAAGTGCGTTCCGGCATCGCAAAGGGTCTTTTTCCACCCATAAAAATAAAACACATAAACAATTTCTAGATACTTAAAACAAACATGATAATTTGAAGAAAACCGAATGATTCAATACACGCAACACCATCAGTAAGATATTTGAATAAGCTAAAAGGATCTCACTACTACCACGGCTGAACACTGTAGTACTGACCACAGGCTCGCCTATGTCGTATACTAGAATAGCTAACTAGGGTTGCACGGGAGGGTCCATACTTGTCAATATTGGTTAACACCTGGTGATCTTTTGTATTTGTTTGTCGGTGCATTGTTGGTTGGATTGGAAGTAATAGTAATTAAAACTAAGAGTATATACCTACATACATACAACGGCCTAATAAGACACTACTTTTTTAAATTATATGGCACTTTGTTTTTAAACCTATTTCTGAGATGGATGAAGAAAATTTTCAATCAATAGAAAGATCTATCAAGTTACAAGTGCAAACGTAAGCGTTTCTAAATTCATAATGCTATTTAGATTTACTTACCACTGAAATGTATTAAAATAAAGGTTAGTACGTATTTTCGAGAGCAGCGGTGGCCCAGAGTGGTATCAGCCCCGACTTACAAACAGTAGGTCGTGGGTTCGAATCTAGGCAGGCGCATTACTTTGTGTAATTTATACTATCACCGCTGCTCTCAAAACGGTAAAGGAAAACATCATGAGGAAACCGGCATTTCTTAGAACCAAAAAAATCGAAGACATGTGACATCTACCAACCCACACTGGGCCCGCGTGGTGGATTATAGCCCATAACTCTCCTAGAGAGGAGGCCTGCAGTGGGAACATTATAGGCTGATGATGATGATGACGTATTTATAAATATCAGACCGACTCGCCGCGGGCACACAGATAAGCCCTGATAGATTTTATTTTATTTTATTAATTTCATAATTGCAAGTATGGCAATATTATTCTGAAGTTAGAATAAGTGTCGTAGAAATAAAATATAAATAAATCGTTGACCAAAACTTCTGTTGTGTTGAAAAATAAATAACCCGGAAATTCCCTTTGGTAAAAATCTGTCATAGACTATAATCGTTCAACCCCGCGCCCGGATTTCTGAAAACTATCTATGTAATTTTTATCATCAGTACAACAAAGGAAAGCTCTTGTTTTTGTCAGCACGTATTTTGTTTTACTTAACGTTACCGTTTATTTATAAAAAAAGTTGAAATAAAATGCGGCGCGAAACACGGTTAGTTTACTTTGGTGTCGAAGCAATTTCAGCGTGCAATGGACCGAGACAACCCTTGGGCGGCGCACCTGCCCACAATCATTACATTTTATATCTCTATGTTTATACAACGTTGACACCACACCCACTCATATAATGATGAAAATAACATTTTGCATATCCATCGGAAAAATGCACGATATTCGTTGAGTTTCAATACTGTTATAAAATAAAATGGAGGGTACAACTGACTACGACGATGTGAAGATATATGATATAATAATATCTCAAGCATCTGTATATTAAATTTTAAATAGCACTCAAACGCATGTATAACTTGAATTGAGTTTTGAAGTTCAGACGGTTCTACGAGTAAATAACAATGAGCCCTCATACCAGTTTTAATCAAGATTCTAGCCTCTTACTTAAGTAGGTATAATATAATTAATGTAAGGAGAGGTTCTTATGATTTCTTTCAGGTGATATCACTTATAAATCATTGAAGAAACCAATTTTCAGTCCTTTTGTAACATGATCACACCTGAATATTTATTTAAAATTGATATCTGTTTAATCTTCTGTTAATACTAGGACTAACCTGTTTTGTACACAACAATTAAGGTTTACAACCACAGTTAATCAAACAATACTAAACAACATGTCTAACCCAATTAAACTTATATAAGTAATTAAGCTAAATAAACTCCCACATTAGTCATTATGTACAATGCGTTTTAGGTGGCACCTATCTGCCTAAATCAATTTGCCGGGACGCGATTCAATCCGTAGGTATGCGGAACGGTAACTGGCTAGAGTTAATTATGGAAATCCAACATGGCGGTGTTAAGACTGACCTAATTGAAATCTGGGAAATGAAAGGTTGAATTTTCTTGCTACCTGTTACTTTAGTGTTGAGGGAAAAGTATTTAAAAGAATTACTTAGCTAATGGAAAATGTTTAGTGCGTCTAAGGGCCGGTTTTTCAATCGCCAGTTAACTTTTATTTGACAAATAAGTTTGTCATTTTGACAGTTGTTGGATAGACAATCTGTCAAAACATTATAATAATATTATTATTATTATTATATTAATTCCTCAGGTGAAGATTAACTGGCGTTTGAAGTCCGGCCTTTTCTTTTTTTTTTTTTGGCGGGTGGAAAATCATCGAATAACCCGCTCTTGGGCAAAGCGAAATGGAGTGTCAGACTTCTACTGACTAAAAACCACCCATGTTCCTTCTTCGCCCTCTATGTCGAGGCCGCGATAACTAGTGTACAACCCGCGGCTTGAAGTCCGGCCTTAAAGTACATTAACTTAACAAAAGGGTTAGCTGAAGTTATGCAACTGTAATGAAATAGTGGAAAACTCGGGTGTGCTGGTTTCGACAACATCACTGGAGGGACGCTTAGTCGTTAGTTCGAAAGACAAACCGCGGCCCCTAAAACAAAGGGCTATTGGGGTCGGCGCAGCATGATTTCTTCTTCCTTCTACTTCTCTATTAATCATAAACTCATCAGACACCTTCTTTCTTACTATATTAATATTTACATAGCCTAAGCGATAGTATTATGTTAATTGTTTTTTTTTATTAGTCCGTCATATAGATTACCAAAAAATATTGGACCCGTATTTTTTCTTTTTTCACGTAAACAATGTAGACGATCAAGTGCTTTGAAAAGTCGTGTGACATCATACTCTAAGACCAGTACAGGTACGGGTACGGGTCAGTACCTATGACAATTTTTAGCGGTCAGTGACGTCACCAACCCCTTTGACGCTTTTTATCTTCGTAATTTTTTATTGATTTGATAAAACAAAAAAAACGTACCCAATATTTTTCAATAATCTAACAAACGGACTAATTAGAATCATATTTTTTTTTAGTTGTAAACATCCCTATTATGAAAAGCTTTCAATAAAAATATAGATCATATTTATAAATATATATAATAAAACCCAGGACACTCAACAGCGAATATGTAAAAGTGCATCAGAACAATGTTTGGATTACAGGTCATAGACACATGTAGACCATTATTTATTAAACATAAAATACTGACTCGTCCATCTTTATATATTTTTGAGGTTGCTGTATTTGTAATGACCAATCCTAAATTATTTAAAAAAATGTCGGACATTAATAACCGAAGCCGAAGGGATAATAGTAGTTAATGCATAAGAAGGTCCCACACAGCTTTAATGTATAAAAGTGTTTTTTGCATGGCGCCAGTCATTTTTAATCATTTACCACGGTCCATCAAGGAATTGAACGTGAACCTATTTAAGAAACGGTTAAAATCTTTACTGGTGAACAAAGCATAAAACAGTATTTCGGAATTTTTATCAGACAAAAATCTAGTGACTGAATATTGACATGCTAATAGAATACTTGGAATATTTGTCCTTCGAAATAATTTGAATATTGACATTTGTATAATAGATTGAAATTAGTATTGTGTATTGACATTAGTTTTGCTGATTGACATTAGTATTGTATATTGACCTTAGTATTGTATATTCACATTAGTATTGTGTATTGATATATTTTATTGCGTATTGACATTAGATTTGTATATTGACATTAGTATTGTGTATTGACATTAGTATTGTGTATTGACATTAGTTTTTGCTTATTGACATTAGTATTGTATATTGACATTAGTATTGTGCATTGACATTAGCTTCGCTTATATTATATGATGTCAGTACTTGTCTTTGGCGACGTTGATCTAGTGTTATTATCATAAATTAATTTGTATTATGTCATTCTTTATAATTAATTCCTAGTGTTCAGAATTTATTAATTTAACTTCTGTTTTTTTTAATTTTTTATACCTAAAACCATTTGTACGCTCTATGGCATAACATAGCGCACTCATTATTACCACATATACCACAATTATTTTACCTATGTTAAACAAATGAATAAATGACTTATGACTTATGACTTATGTAATAGCATTTCTCGAATTATTAACCGACAGTAAATTGGATACTAGTTAAAATAATTATTTATTAAAACAAAAATAAAGTATGATGAGTAGATTAATTGGAAATCAAGTTTTAACCCGCATCGAATGATTAACATGCTCGGTTCAGAGCTTTAATTAATATTATCTCATTTTTAGTTGTCAATATATATATATTTTTCTATAGATAATTTTGATCATGCTGGTTGTTGTAATTTAATCTAGCAGTTGTAATTATTTCAATGAGCTTTTAATTCACGATAATTACATCAGGCGTTATAATACTTAAACAGTTGTGTATAGATCAGTAGTTTTTTGACGTATTATTATCATTGATACAATGCCAGGTGTATGCGCTAGGGTAGCCCGGGAAACAAAAAGAATATCTTACGGTATTTTGTTATCTGCAGAACAGTGTCAAGATGTAAGTTGTATTCCACAATAGGGTAGATAACTAAAAGAATCTAATTAGTCCGTCAGATAGATTTCCAAAAAATATTGGACACGTATTTTTCTTTTTTCACGTAAGCAAACAATGAAGACTATACAGTGCTTTGAAAACTAGTGTGACGTCACATTCCAAGACATTAGTATGACATTTTATTAGCGGTTAGTGACGTCACAAACCCCTACTCAAATCTTTGACGCGTTTTATCTTCGTCACTTTTTATTGATTTGATAAAACAAAAAATACGTATCCAATATTTTACAATAATCTAACAGACAGACTAATTAGAATCATATTGTTTTAAGTCGGTAAACATTCGTATTTAATCACCAATATAACCCTCTTAGTTCATTTATTTTAATCGTATTGAATAACTATTTCATGAACTGAAGTTGCGTCGATGTCCCTTCCCGCCTGATGTCAGTGTTCTCAACATTGTTTTAGAAGGTATACAGAGTTGATATGAGAGGGGCATTAAATTACACTACGTATTACGTGTTTAGTATTAATTCGATACGGTACAAAAATAAAAAGCACCAAAAATGAGTTTTTTTTTTAAATAAACTAAATAGCTTACAAATCAGAGTAAAACGAAAACACTCTTTATAAATAAATTAACTGACCTTGTATACCTAGGTAACAAATTGGCAACGTCGCAAGGGAGCGTCGTCGCGTCAAAGGTCAAAACGGTCGGGGGTGCCGGTGGCGCGGGCGGCGGCGGCGTCAGAGCGGCCACAACGCATCTCAGATTTATCGTTTTAAGGTGCATGACCTATGCGTATAGACCTAATCAGCTGTTAGGAAAGATACATCGTGTTCAAACGGGGCAAAAACTTAAAAAATCATTTGCGACTAAACTACTGCTCCTATTTAATTGATTTTTGATACGGAGCTTGAAAATGGTACCTAGTTTATGCTGTTTAAAGGCAAGCCTCTCTGTCGTATCAATTTTGTATACAACTTATTATGGGCTGTGACGGAATCCGATTTTGAAGCAAAATAGCAACTGTGTAAAAACAGTAATAACAGAAAGTAAAGTTGAACGTGAATAGGTATAGCATTATAAGCATGGGAGAGCTCCCGTCGGGACTATGGGTTGTTTGAAAGAGATACCGCGGCCTCGACACAAAGGGCTACGAAGGAACATAGGTGATTTTTAGTCAGTAGAAGTCTGACACTCTCTTCCGAGCGGGAGAGGTTATTTGATGATTTCCAAACCACCAACAAAAAAAAACATGGAAGAGCTGATGTTGAAATACTCACCGAACAAATCTTTATTTTACAAACGAATGTTAACTTGACGAATTAATGTTTGCCGCTTAATAAAAGCTCGCGCAATGAATGTTTAGGTTGTTGCTGGTAGTGTGGTAGGCAGGAGTATGTTAAATAAAAGTCACTGCCTTGTTTAGTACTTTTCGGCCGCTCGCTACACGTCACTATGACGTAGCTCGTTCGCTGCGCGGTTCCACTTCCGATGTACTATGCAAAACTCCCGACATCGTCCGGCATTATATTATGGTAACAATATAAGTTGCCGCTGATGTGTAATTAGTGATAATTATATATACATATAAATAAGTCTGCTTGTGTGTGAAAGTGTTGTGTAGTTATGTAATATAAATTCATAAACTATAATTATATTTGGTGTAGAACCCTACAAATGTTTGCAAAACCAATTCTTGAAACTAATGCTCACGGTAAGTTCCTTCCATTAAAATGAAAATAACAATTTAATTCAATTCAAAAATGTGAAGCAGTTGACCATCTAGTTATATTATGCCTACACTTTATTTACCTGCCTTTTTCCACATGAAAACACATTTAATAACAAAATTATTCCGATAAACGATAACAGCTCACTCAAAACTTTTATAATATTTATAAATTGACGCAGTATCTATCATACTTACAACATCAAAATGTACTTAAACATTTTCAGACTCCGAAAAACAAGCCGAAATGTATGTAGTAACGCAAGTTCGTGAAAGTGATGGGTGACTCGCCAGGGAATAAAGAATTTACTTGTATTCAACCCAAGAGCAATTCCAATCTTGTGTTCCTGGGAGCACAATTAATTCCCTTAACTGAGATACACCGATTTATCATTTGCCTTTTTGTAGAACTTTTCGGAACCTAAGGTGAAAGAAAAATAACTTTTGGTCTTTACTTTTTGATACTTCGCTCGTTTGTAGCGCTAGTTTTATATTGCTTCGTCTCGTTTTGATGGCACGTTGAAGTTTCAGTTTTATTACTAACTTTAAACGTAAATGCTATAAAAAATTTTTGGGGTTGTTTTTGATTATATTTATTTATTAAAACTTTATGCACAAGTAATAAAACTGTACAAAGGCGGACTTAATGCCTTGGGCATTTACTACCAGTCTACCTTAGGGTGATGCAGAGACATTACACAGTAGGTGCAAAACGGAAACAATGAATATATTATTATGTATTTATTGTTTTATTATTTACGTAAATAATATATTTATATCCGTACATAATAAATAATATCAGATACCACTAACAGGTAACAATTTATGAAATTATTATTATTTTCAAGTTTCAACTAAGCTCCGACACAAAACCACATACTCGGTTTAATATGTAATATGAACATTAATATGTATTATGCCGATTTCAATCTAAATCAGATGCCTAATAATTGCTTTTTCACTTCGAAGCTAGAACAATAGGTCGACGTCACGTGGAAACTTCAAAACGTAATAAATATAATCAAGAGATGAATTTGCGAAACAAGAATATTTTGAAAGGACAAAGGTTCGCTATTTGTGGACCTTTAATATACGAAAATACGTTATTTTTGATGGAACTCATGAGGAAATAATAACGGGAATAATTGTTACAGGAATTGAGATGGTTCTGTGTAGAAAAATGTGAAACTATTGGAACGTATATTGTACCATTTAACCTACTCATACTAAATTCACTTTAAACAATTGAAAATTGTTTCACAGAAACGTTTTTTAATTTAGCCTGTAACGCTAAAAAATATGGAGGGGGAAGACACCTTATTTTTTAGAGTAATTTGCGTAGCGTAAGTTGGCATCCCGCTAATAAAATATTTTTCTGAATCGGATCAGTAGTTCCGAAGATTACTATTTACATAAAAATCAAATAAATGAAACTAACTAGCTGGCAGAAACAACAGAACGCCATCTGCAACAATCCTTACATACTCCTTGGTTTTGTGGTTTCTGCCCATGGGAATAAGGCGTATTAGTATAGATTACTAGCTGTGCCCCGCGATTTCACCCGTTTTAGGGTTCCGTAGCCAAATGGCAAAAAACGGAACCCTTATAGATTCGTCATGTCTGTCTGTCTGTCTGTCTGTCTGTCTGTCCGTCTGTCCGTCTGTCCGTCCGTATGTCACAGTCATTTTATTCCGAGACTATAAGGATTACACAGTTGGAATTTGGCAGGTATATGTATTCTGTAAACCGCTTTTTGATTTTTATATAAAAATAAAAAAATATAAGATTAAGAGGGGGCTCTCCATACATGGAATTGAAACTAAAAAAACTTTTTTTCATCAAACCTACACATGAGGGGTATCTATGGATAGGTCTTCAAAAATGACATTGAGGTTTTTAAAATCATTTTTTCTCAAAGTCAATCGTTGCAAAGATAGACACATCCAAAGTGGTAAAATGTGTGTCCCCCCCCCTCTAACTTTTAAAGTAAGAGAGTGACAATTCTAAAAAAAATATATAATGTAGATCTCAACAAAAACCACCAACCAAAATTGGTTTGAACGAGATCTAGTAAGTATTTTTTTTTAATACGTCATAAATCGTAAATCGCAATTTACCGTTCATTCAATCAACTCAATTATAAAAATTATGTTAACATTATGTGTCGAAGTAGTAGCTTATAATCCTCCCTAAAATTAGATCTTCAAATCAAATAGTTCTAGTGATTATAGTATCATTTTATTCTTCCAAATTTTTTTTAAGTCCAAATTCAAACATACCTGAGACTTGAAATTTTAGGCTGCTACCTTGGTAAAAAGCATAATGCTTAATGCTCAATTAGTTTAAATTTAAAAGGTAAGCTTTTTTGAGACCATCGAGCGTGTTCACCTCAAATTTTCTCACCATACGATCCATGGAAAAGTTCTTGTTAAGAGAGAGATATTCCATCAATCCATCTTACACTATACCTGATAGATTGTAAGGTGTATGGCAGCCATGTTTTACGAAGTGCAAAGGTAATAAACAGTTGGTTGCCAAAAAGGCTTGTTATTGATGATCCACAATGAGAGAAGAATAGTTTAATACTATTTGTTACAGCCGACGTGTCTGTGGCACAAGTGGTTGCTGATGTATTCAGGTACATGTGGGAATTCACTGTTTTTTGTCTTGAATAGATACCTTCTAACTTTTATTTGTAGGTATAATAATTATGTATATAGAAGCTGTGATGTGTAGGACGTTATTTGACTTCAAATTTGACATGTGATGAATAAAAGATCCATAAAGAAGAAGATTCTCAGGCTTGCTATACCGTCTTGTGCTATGAGAAGTGAGAACTAATGATTTGTATATGAACGATAACTTTTTAATAATACGTACGTGTAGCAGAAACTCGTGGATTTTGGTCCGGTTGATGGTAAAAGATGGACTATAACATAACTGGTGCAATATTGGTGTACTATAAGGTAAACCTCTGCCTTACACTTCGGAGATAACAGGCGTGATATCAATTTCTCTCATACTATCAAAATTTGCGATTAATAAATATAATATGCACAAACAAACGTAAAATACACACAACGATCGTGAATTTTGTAGTACATATTGCAATATGAAATCAGCGCCAAATGATAAAACTTCAACAACAAACAGAATTGCATCAGCACTCCATGATAAAATTCTTTCCATGTATTATTTTGAAATCTAAATACGAATGTTTGAAACCAATTAATCGGTACGTCGATTTCCAATCGAATCTCAATTTAAAACTTTAAAAATAATAGTTGAAATGGTGGAACGCATGGACGAGTGGGCCTGCCAGTCACTTGGGGCCGAGTGCTATGAGAGATTAAAGGCTTACGCGGCTGTAGCCAAACAAATTGTCCATCTAATGGCAGAGTAGTGCGGGCCTAGCCTCGGTTTCAACCCGCCACGGTAATCCCGAACGGTTAAGTGTCATGCTATTTTTAGCTCGCTTCGATTAGATTGGCTCTATTTTAAACTCGCCAGGCCACATCGATTTGAACCTTTTGTCCTTTAAATGTTAGGATTTCAATAATATACAGGCTATAAGGAACAACCCTCCGCAGACTGATGGGGTGGATTCAGGACAGTTATGAGAATCCAATAAATTCGATTTGTTTTATTTTCTCAATTGCAATGTATTGTTACGTAGGTCATCTAGAATCTTCGAGAAGCCTCGCTAATAACACGAGAAGTACGCGTGAATTCTAGTAGTTACCTTTTTCCATTCTGTAGGTATAACTACCGCGCCCGGCGTCAGCGGTACTTGCATTTTAATTTCGATCGTATACCTACGGTGTAAAGTAACTTCTTCTTTGTTGGTTATTTTATCTTTAAGTTTATTTTTTTTTGTTAATGTTTTTCTGGATGCTTTATGAATAATTGGGAATTTTCTCGAATATCTTTTGTTTGTTGGTGGTATAAAAGGACCGAGAGAGGACGAAGCGAGGCAGTCTACTTTGAAGCGAGACAACGGAAGGTTCGAAGATAATTATATCTAATGCGATGAAGTGTCCAGTAGTGTTTTGCGATTGTGTATTAGTGTTTTGCGAGAAATAAAGTTATTTCGTGTGTTCAATTGGTAGTACTTTTATTTATCCCATACCCAGCTCGTAACAGTATCTTTATCTAAAGCAGCGTGCAGCGGCAGCCCAGCGCGTGGTAGATTATTGCCCATTCCCTCTCGAAGAGTGGATGCCTGTGTCCCAGCAGTGAGAACATTAACAGGCTGATGATGGTGATGATGATTGTATCTTTACCTTAGCAAAACGCACGTATTGAATGGCAAGCGCGACGATCAGTTCGATTAACTCTGTAGGTACCAATGCAGGAAGTGAACAGCTTATTTCACGCATTGGTCGTTGACGTATTTCAACATCCCTTGTTAGTTTCTTGATTTGAGCCGCATCATTTGCAAATAGAGTACTCCGATACTACAATAAATTAATTTTATATTGAAATAAAGGAAAATTACATGGAAAAACAATATAAAAGTAAATTTTCTGGAAAATGAATCTGGTGGGGTTTGCTTCACAATAAAAAAAACTTAATGCAACCTGTCAGCTTGCGAAGGGCTGTTTTTTACACCCTTTATAAACTACGTAATCATGCTTTTCATGTATCGATATTATTTATGAAGCAAATTGAACTTATTATATTATTGTTTTGAAGTTTATATGAGAGTTCACAGTTTTAATCTAAGCAGGCACCGTTCTGTAGTTTTGCTTACAGCAACATAACATCACGTTTGTAATGCAAGATGGGTTAGGCATAGTAAGAAGGAAGGTTGGGGGTCTTACACCTAACCATGGTAAAAAGGTGTGAGTTTTGTGAGAATGCAATATATGTTCGGGAATCATGAGATTGAATCAGTTTTTCGATAAGATATCAATACTACTTACACATAAAAACAAACGGGCAATTGCCAAACATCACCCGACTTACAGAAATTATCTTCCATCTCTTAAGTTTTTGGTACCAAAATAAGCTATCATACTTACACATTTATATGTAAATATCATAGTCCCATAATACTAAAAGTAATGTACTGTATTTATTTCCAATGGGCGCGCAGTGCGTCGGCGGCGGTAAAAGGCCCCCTAATGTGATTAGGGTAAACTTATCACGCTTGATCGGATCCAATTGCAATGCCGTATCTGTGATTTTATAACATAAAATTTATCCCCAACAACGGCTTTTTTAATATTGGGAATAATATTAAATTAATAGAAATTCATTTACTCATCAATTCGTGTTAAAAATTTGTTTATTTTCAATTTATAAATGTAAGGCTAGTAATCGCAAGCATTACCTTTTAGCTAATATTGGTTTAAAAAGTGTGTTTTTTGCAATATATCTACCGAAAAGAAAGAAAACAGTAACATATTTTTTTTTTTTTTGGCGGGTGTAAAATCATCAAATAACCCCTCCCGCTCTTGGGCAGAGCGAAAGGGACTGTCAGACTTCTACTGACTAAAAACCACCCATGTTCTTTCTTAGCCCTATATGTCGAAGCCGCGGTGCCAACCCGCACAACGTGGGTACAACCCGCAGCAGTAACATATAGCTAGCAGAGTAAACAGTTCTGCTCTCATGTAATCCAATTACCAGTGCAAAGGAGCAGACACATGATTGCATCGATACGTAAAGGACAAACGCGCTTCGAGACAGTTGGCAATATCTCCATTTCAACTCCCCTACCACACGTCTCCCGTCATTTTAGATAACATCGAGGGCCCCGCCATAAATTAAATGTTCGCTGAAATGCCCAGGGATCTGGAAGGTTCAAATGCGAACTGAGCAAATAAATAAACTAGCAGTAAAGCAATTTCCAGTTTTTCTGTAACTCAATTTTACTTTCGTAGACATGATTTCTTAAACAGCTATTTAAATATTTTCGACAGTTCGATTTTTCTTTCATAAAAATATATTAAACTAGCGGACGTCACGCAGCTGCACCGGCGTAGTTCCCGTTCCCGTGGGGATACAGGGATAAAAAGTAACCTATGTTACCCGGGGATAGAGTAGCTTACCAACGATGAAAGAATTTTCAAATCAGTCCAGTAATTTCGGAGCCTATTCGTTACAAACAAACAAAAAAATATTTCCTCTTTATAATATTAGTGTAGATTAAAGCTCAAAGTGAATAATGAAACAAATCCAGATAATAGCTCAGATTAGGATGAGATAAGAACATAGTTGGGGCGCGCCAGTCTCATCAGCTCGCTAAACGACAAAGGACTCTGATCCTTCTTTCCTTTTGTCTGACACCCAGAATGAGCAAAAAATTGTTCACTCAGTTTCCTCCCGTATTACTGTGACGGGATATGGAACGAAGCTTTAAATCTCAAGAGAATACGGGCAATTACGAACATTCTGATTTTATCTGGTTTCTACAATGTACACATGTATTTTCGTTTAATCCTTGGAGGAACAAATTCTTTATTTGATAAACCAGCTTTAGGAAAATGAAAGACAAAATGTTTATGATTCCAAGCTGCGTGTTCGGGAAACGTTTCATTGTGTACTTTATTTATAGTGGTTCTGTGAGATAGTAGTGAGGGTGGATGTTGCTTCATCCTGCTCCTTAACGGTTGATTGCCGATCAAATCCATCATACATTATCCCTTGACCCGTAAACTCGTATCCCGGAAAGGTGACAAACTTCGACCCATTTGGTTTTTGGGCGTGTGTGGGTAACAAATTCCCGTCCTCGATCGCCGCTACCCTATACAATAAGATTAATTAACACTGGCAAAGAGGGCGGTACTCGTTTGGCTAAACTTTACACTTGTGAGTTCAGGAATTATCAAGAGCAGAGCAGACGGGAAATTTATTAAATATATCTCCACGTAGCATCAATAAATCTAACGGCCTTAGCAGCTCCTGCTAAAGTGGTCGGGCGACATCTCGCCATTTACCATGACTTATGGACACAGGGCGCAACGTTTTTGTCAAACCATATGCCGCAGACTTCATCTCGATCTTTGCTACATTCATCTAGTTTAATAAATGGTAAAGGTAATTTTTTTTCAAGTAAAACTTAATAACATGGAATATCTTCAGTAATATGTGTTGTTTATATTGTTGAATTACAGACTTCTTCTTCTTTTAATCCAATATCTATCCTGCAGGCCACATTAATGTTCTATTTTTTTTACCCTGACATTTACCAGTCCTGGGCAAAGGCCTCCCCCATTCCTTCCACTCGTTGTTCCGCCTACTTATACACTTTAAGTTTGCTTAATTTCAGCTTAATTTTTAGACTGTAAATCCGCCTGCAAATTAAAGACAAAAACGATGGTTGGACTATGTCTAGGATGATATTGCTAGAAAGGAGGAGACTGCTGAGATGACGAGTACCTAATAGAGAAGGCCCCAAGTAGGAAAGAAATAAAAAAAGAAAGAAATAGGTAAAGGCAGGAGAATGATGAATGATGATGTCGTCTGTCCAAAAACCAACCATTTAGAGTAAGATCTCAAGGCCGCCAGATGTCACGTATTTTCTGACGAAGGAAATGTGGACGAGTAGTGTTAGTATGTATTAAGAACGCTTGCCTACCTGCTAGCTTGCTTAGACGGTCAATTTTCAGGTATCAGGTAATCAAGGTACCTACATAAAAACATTACTTACCTCTCGTTTTTTCTCAAAACTGATTTTTCGGTTAAAAATAAGTCGCCAATACTCCGTCTGGGATCTTGGACTAATTATTTCATACCAATTTCACTTTTCAGAGTACCATTGGACATTCTACATTTTTATTCTATCTCATCGAAAGTCGAACAGTTAATACAAAATTAAGACTTTACGGTCGCACGGATTGAATGGTTTCGTGAAGCATTCTTCTATCTCCATTCGTTCATTATTAGAACCGCATTTGTTCAATTCAATTTACTTTTGGACATTGCTACAAGGGATTCCATTACGTTTCCATTTCAATTTTGAATGAATAAAAGGTATTCGTCGTCGTGCAGATATTATTTTACAAGAATTAAGTAGAATTGAGGTATCATTCGAATAATAGCTACACTATTTGGGAATGGGGATACAGGGTGTAAATGAAACTTTCCGAAGCCAAGCTTTTTGTACAACTCTACCCAAAAACTATTATTGGGAAACTTTTTTTTTGGGTTGAATTGTATTTTAAGGTAGGACTCAATGGGCTGAGGGATGTTGCGGACTGCGGGATGTTGTAAGAGATAGGCCTTGGGGGAAGACCATGGGTGGTTTTGGTCATTAGAAGTCTGACACTCCCTTTCGCTATGCCCAAGAGCGGGAGGGGTTATTTGATGATTTCCCACCATCCAAAAACAAAAAAAGGACTCAATGTAACGCACAGTGCGTTTCACTGACGATGACGGTACGCTGACGGATGCAGTAAATACGGGGGAGATATTTATTTATAGCATAATAACATTAAAACTGGTATTATTGGAACTTTAACCCCCAAATCCCTGTAACTAGACGGTTCCCACATAAGTTCCAAACTAAAAACAAGATTACAAATATGACGGAAAGAGGTATAGAGGTAGAGGTATTTCGGGGTATAGCTATTCACATATCATAATTTTATTTGTTATTTATTCACGATGTTTTAACTTGAAAAGCCCGCCAATCAATAATTTTCCGGGTAGGCAGGTAGAACGGCTAAAAATAAATGTCGATGGTGGAGGCCATCTAGAGATGGATGACGCCCAAAAAGGTCTAGTTAAAAAAATAGAATTGCAAAAAGAGAAATAATGCCCATTTTTTTACAGGACTGCTAAAAAAAAAGATGTTGTGAGTTTCTTTATTCCACTATAAGTTCTTAACGCCAAACGGATTTCGATGATGTGGTATCAATTTATTTGCGTTATCCCGGATGATATAGGCTAGCTAAAATGGAAAACTATAAATTCGTGGGACATGTAAAGAATTGATCCAACGAACTGTCCCGACTGCAATAAAAAAAATAGGCTTCATTTTCGAATACACTCATGGGACCTTGACTTTTTTCTTTATTCATTTCTAAAATGGTTTGCTTGTTTTATTTTTTTAAATTAATTGTTTTTTTTTATTGTTTGGTTGATTAAAAAAAACAATTTAAGTATACTTTCCTAACACAAAATAAATATTCCCTCTCAACAACGGAGAAAAAAATAACCAAGTAAGTAGTCTCTAGGCGCAAACAATCCTGCCCCATGATATATGACGACTCCTTCGCGCTCCGTTAGCGCCGTACGAAGTGTGCGAATTGTACGAATTGTCGCAAGACGCGGCAACCACAGACAGATTGTTCAACTTATATTGTTGGTTCCGCACACCCATCATACGGCGATGTTACTGTGGATATTGCGGTGCTAAATAACCGGCTTTTGGGAGATCTTAATTGATGGTGCGGCTTTATCACAAGCTTTTCTCTTGTTGCAAGTTACTTGCCAAACAAAAGTATCTTTCCGATAATAGTTTTCTTGTATTTTTTCTTCTTTTTTATAACACTAGTCTTGTAATCCCAAATGTTTAGGCAGGGGTGTAGGTTCAAAATAAATATAACACTCACCATGTACCAGTTATAACTCCTCGAACCTATTTTCATCAACCGGACACAAATCAAATGTCACAAACCTGCTGGAAAAACCCAATGAAATTTCCGCCTTGGAAACCGAACTTAGGACGTTATTTTCAGTAAACGCGTTTGAATGCTGTAATAGTTGAAATTAATGATAATATCATGGGTATCATGGGTGTCAGAGGAATCTATGGACACTAAACAATGCAAAATTCATACCTTATTACCTTACTAAGTTCGGAGCTTCCCAAAGCCTTCCTCTGACAGTTACATCGCTATAAAATATTTAAGCCATGCTAATGAATTCACAAAATTCTGTTACTTAATATTTTTCTACTTTATAAGTTATCATAATAACGTTTTTGTTTCAATATTGCAGGCCATAAAATAAAAGGATTTATCTTCAGTGTAAATAATTACTGAAGAAAGTGCTTATTCAAGATTTAGATTGGTTAGTCGTGGACTGAACTTGAGTCGGACTTGACACGCATACATTCCGCCCTATTAGACATTTTGACAGCTACAGTTGTTTTTTTATATTTTTGATCACTTTTAAATACAGAATTACATTATAGACATTCTTTAACATTGATTACAGTGACATATGCCATCTTTAGCATTTATTACAATGACATCAGAATGCCACTATGGGTTTGACAATGATGGCTGATGTAAGAGGCAACGTACTAATACGAATGTTATAAATAGTACTTCATTGGAAGATCCCTCGATTATGGCCCGGAAATTGCATTGGATTGATTTGGTGAGCAATGTCTCTCTGCGGTTAAGTTCAAAAATGGACTTGATTCGGCACTATAATTAGAGGGTGTAAGCGCCAAGTACAATAATGTCGCAGTCTCAGAGTAAGAACCATTATTGAGCCATTTTTATTATGCTAATTCGAAAGAGTCAATAATGAAACGAAGATAAACTTTAATTAAATTATGTATATCATTCTTTAATTACGCAACTGTTTTAATGGTTAAAACCACAGCGCCGCCGCTTAAGAGTCAATTATAATACAATTTCCGGCAAAATGAAAATTTCAATTAAGTACCTACAAGGTAAAATGAATATTCATATCAAAAGACGCTTTAAAGGGTTGTTTCGAAATGTTATCGATACCCGACCTCTAGTTACATGAACACCGAAGTTAATAGCAAAAGTAGTCCCAACTTTGTAAACAAGAAAATTAAACAGGATTAAGGCGCTTTATATTTACGAGGTAAGACGGTACTCCTTATTAAGGAGGGAATACAATTACGCAGTTCCAGCAATTTAAGAAGACCTAGCACCGTTTAATTGCACTGGCATAAATTGTCTTTTGAACAGATAATTTCTTGGTAGCGTTTTATGGGCGAGTCGTAAAATTCGCAAGCTTTTGGCTGCGGGATATATCCATTAAGTGCTAAGTTGGGTGATATTGTAATCCTTTCTGGTAATTAAGGCACTGATTTAGAACTTGTAAATAAAGTAGCTAATGATATCGTTTGCTTATATATTATGAAAGCTATTTTATTAGTTATTAGCTTATGCCCGCGGCTTTGCGCGCGTTATGTTCGGTAATTACCCCACTAGATCATACTACCGGAATAAAAATATCCCATGTGGTAATCTAGATTATAAACTATATGTGTGCTCAACTTTACCTAAATCCGTTCAGTAGTTGTTGAGTGAAATAGAAACAAACATCCATCCATCCTCACTTTTAGCATTTATATTATTAGTAGGGAGTAAGATTATATCGAGTTTATGATGGCTGAACGTGCAACTGAGTCCTGGCTCCAAATACGTATAAAATAACTCACAGAAAAGCAATTAAGTGTATAATAAAATGCATTCCCTCGTCTAAATATGTATATTCCGATTAATGGACCAGTCAACAGCAATTTCGAATAAGAAATTATATTCGCAGGAGGCGAAGGAGCCATGGCTTGTTAAATATTTACAATTTATACAGATTCCGTATTAAATTTGCAAGGAAACAACTCTGCCTTGCTTTATATATCGTTCTAATCTGATTAAACAATACAGATATACTCATAAACAGGTGTGCGAATTAATTTACATGTAGAATGTTAATACAAGACGTGTTGAAGGGGTTTCTTAGTCGGGAATTATTTATGTGGCGCATAAGTTGTGTTTTGCTTTTGGGAAATTATAGGTATCAACGTAAATAATATAACATAGTATCATCACACCTGTACTCCCCAAAGGGAAAGGCAAAGGTGTCCCTAATAGTACACCCACAATAGGGGATCGGACTGAGACAAAAAAATATGATTCTAATTAGTCCGTCAGTTGGATTTTCGAAAAATATTGGATACGTGTTTTTTGTTTTATCAAATTAATCAAAATTGACGAAGATAAAACCAATTCATCACCAGTCAATTTTTCATGGACTCATGAGTCCGGTTGTGACGTCATTTGTAGGTAAATAATGTACTGACATGTGACGTTTTCGAGGTCTTCAGTTTTTGTTTATGTGAAATAAGAAAAAATATGTGTTTAATATTTTTTTGGAAATCTATCTGATGGACTAATTAGTTTTTTTTTCCGATCCCGATCCTATTCACCTATAGGGGCGAGCCTATTGCCATAAGCCGGGCCCAAATCCTGACTACGTGGCCGCTACTGAGAAATTCCTCATGGAAAAATCCCATAACACTTCGTCCGACCCGGGAAACGACACCAAGGCCTCAAGCTCAGGGTTGCGGGATGTTGTAAGAGATACCGCGGCCTCGACATAAAGGGCTAAGAAGGAACATGGGTGGTTTTTAGTCAATAGAAGTCTGACACTCCCTTTCGCTCTGCCCAATAGCGGGAGGGGATATTTGATGATTTCCCAACCCCCAAAAAAAGGCCTCAAGCTCATCAGTCGCGTTTGCGACCCCTAGACCAACGAGGCAGACAAAGATCAACGTAAATATTGTTACGAAACCACATTTCGTAAAAATATTTACGTCTTTATTGAAAATTTATCGACGCTTCGCATATTTGAAAACAGTAATCAAAACGCCAAAGACTTTTAATAAATGTCAGGAGCGGCTCCAAAGTGATATATGACTATTTTGGGTGGTCGAGCACCCGCCACGTAAACCGCTGCGTCAAGAGCCCTTCATAAAATCGACCTTTCTTGTCGAATCACGATAGCCATCGTCACTATATCGCTCATAATGATCCATAAAAGGTAAATATTTCACCATCGTCCTTTTTTTGAATTCAGAAAAAAGCAATAACCTCATCAAAAAGAATGCCTGCCTGAACTCTTTATCCGAAATTGAACAATGACCTGAATGAATAAAAAACCTTTTTATCTCAAAAGAACGCCTCTCTGCAGAGATAAATCAACTAAATCATTTTTAAAGTAAATGTTATCAACGGAATAACTAATTGTCTCATTGTAAATGGAGTACAATCTCTCGCAGTTCTTTTGTTCCCGTGGAAGCATTAAGTATGAAATAATGGCGAAGTTCTGTAGGAGGTAGACAGTTACTTGTCTCGACAATGTTATTAAATCATATACAGAGACGCCGCTACTGTAAAGTATGTAGTGCAAAGCATCGTATTCTCGCGAGTTCGCGACTCCATGTACCTTCATAAATATTTGCTTTGACGTCACATTCTTATGACGGAACTAAAATCAGTTTGCTGTGCGAAAATGTAAATATATAATACATGGTAAAATGTTGTTTAGTTTTCGCGTGATAACTTAGAGTTTTGTTGGTAGTAAGTTACTGCAGTAATTTAAACATGCAATTTGTTACCTTTCATTCCTTCTGTTTATAGAGCCTACTAGCAGCCCATCCCAGCTTTGCATGGGTGGACAATTATGTTTTAAACATGTAGTAAATAGTCTATGCTACTTAGGGCTAATGTGACATTCAAATCGTGAAAAGATTTATTTAAATCGATCTAGAAGTTTTTGAGTGATTTTTTTACAAACATACAAATCTTTTCTCTATTAACAAGTCCTAACCAACCTCTAGTGTAGATGATGAATTCAGTTTGACATTGATCAGAGATAACGATCTCATTAAAATGTGAAAAGACAAAATGCAAAACTACAGACATTCGTCTATCATACATAAAAACCCTATACTAAAACTGTCTGAGTTTTCTATATAAAATGCTGTTAAAATTTCATTTCAAATCACCAGCTTGAAATTGCAAAAGAATATCGAGGGAAAGGCACGCGTCAATAACAAATTCTAGGCATGTGCAGTGCCTTGAGCGGTGTGCGATAAATAAGGCCATCTGTCACCTCGTAGATAAACGGATCCTCTCGCATTGACACTCTATTAAGCCTGCTTACTCTGAGGTGTGAGCTGCCATACTAATATGGGAAAGGGTTCTGTTTTACTGCAGATAAAACTAATTTATTTTGACGGTTATTTTCTGGGGCTAACTCTGGTATCTATAGTGATGTTAAAGTTATTATTTGACTTTAAATATTTACTTAAGAAAACATTTTTAGCAATAGGCAAGAACTTAATCAAATTAAAAACCGATTAAGAAAGCAACGCTACGAATTCTAGGTTTAGACGGTTCTAAATGAAAAAAATAAAAATATAAAATAATTAATTACAGTGTTATTCGTTTGTGCCTTATAAAATCTTATGAAAGTTGCCAAAAACATACATAATTGTGATCAAAGTTAAATTTCTAACAAAATTAAATAAATAATTGTATCCACCCTTACATTTTTCTTACAAAACGGAAAGACTGACCCTAAAATCATATAATTTAACATAATAATAGGTATTGTAGAACTCGCTTAGTCAGCACTCAGGGACTACGGACATTTATCATTAGGTACATTTATTTTTTGTGAGAGGTCGAAAGTGGCAGGCTTTATCTTTACCTTCCTTTTTGAGAAAATTATGTCCAGCTGAACGTAAAGTTTCCTTAAGTATATAGTGAGGATTTCCTCACTGGAATACTCGTATACAAAGTGCAAACCAACTCATCACGAATCCGTCAACCAAGCTTAAGGTACCTACGTCCTACGCAAAAAATATTTATAAAATATATATTTTTTGGGGTGAAAAATCACATTTTATAGTACAACTCACTGTAGCACTCTTAAAACAATGTATTTAAGTAAAGTTATAACCTGAAAAAAACAAGCACACTACAACAAGCACACTACAATAACGGTTTCGAACTTAACCCCCAATATCTCCGTAACTAGACGTTTCCCAGGCATGGTCTAGAACAAAAAAAATATCGCTGTGACGGGGAAAACAAAATATCTTTCAGCTTCGTTAAGGGTATTTTTACACTCTTTATAGTGAAGAAGATACCATATAAAAAATGTAGTAATTGAAAAATGCCATGAGTTACTAAGAACGGTTATTATCACCAATTTAACCAAAAACTTTGTGGTATTTCTATTTCTATTTTGTATGGCCTCCAATAAGTTTACCATCAACATTTCATATGGAAGGAGTAAGTAATTGATAATAATAATAAAACTCAAACTCAAAGCATTTATTTCAATTAAACCTTTATAGGCACTTTTGAATGTCAGAAGAACAATTCATAAAAACAAAACTACGAGTGCAATACGTCATTCCGAAGAGTCCCTATAATGCACGTCACTGTAATGCACATACCAGCAATGCGCGACACTGGATTGCACAACACGGGTGTGTACGCCCTTGTGAAAGGAACCATCACAATGTCTCCAAATACTCGGCTGTACCTTGCTTGTCCGACCCAAGAATGTACGGCACTTTAAATGGCGACATCGCGTGATTGGCCGATTGGTTGGCCAATCAGGTGACTCGGAATTTTGGGACTTTGATATGTTTTGAATTGCAATGACGTACATTCCAATGTCGCGCATTCTCGGCCTGGACCAAGATTGTCCAGCTTGTTAATGTACAGCATGACAAATGAAACCAAAACAAACATACTTAGAAGAATTTCGCGACCAATTTCGAGGTACCGCTCGCCGGCCGCTGCCGCGGCACCGCTCGCTTCGCTCGCTCGGCTCGCGCGTAGTTGGTCACAGTTCTAACCTAACCTAACCTATGGATCCCTTCGACATCGTTTTTACAATCGTCTTTCGGAACAGCACTACCTAGTATCCAAGTCCCAAAATTCCGAGTCACCTGATTGGCCAACCAATCGGCCAATCACGCGATGTCGCCATTTATCGTGCCGTACATTCTTGGATCGGGCAAGCAAGGTACAGCCGAGTATTTGGAGACATTGTGATGGTTCCTTTTCCAAGGGCGTACACACCCGTGTTGTGCAATCCAGTGTCGCGCATTGCTGGTATGTGCATTGTCGTGCTGTACAATATCAAGCCGGACAATCTTGGTTCAGGCCGAGAATGCGCGACATCGGAATGTACGTGTTTTGAATTCCAATGACGTACATTCCTATGTCGCGCATTCTCGTGCCGTGCATTGTTGATGTTGAGCATTGCTGGCTCCCATTCCGAAAGCCACCAAGCCGAATCACATGCCGCCGAATGCCAGCAACAACGAGCACCGCGAGCACGAAAGCACGCAGCGACGCACACCGCTACAAAGAATGCACGAGACCCCGAATCACGGAACAACGAATGCACGCCGCAACGCGCATCCGCCGCCCCGCAATCCGGAGCCCCGCGCACCTGCCGACACGGCACACGCCGCCGCACGCCCCCGCATGGCAACTAAGAGATGACCAGTCTCCACTGACAGCGGCCGTTCACGAACATGACGCATGGATCAAAACCATTTTGAAGGGAATTTAATGATCCGACACATGCGCCACCATCAGCGAGACATTTAAGTGAGCATGACATACTCTCAGACACCAGGGCAACGTCACTAAAAAATAACTAAATGTAAAAAGTGGCTTTATAGTACCTACATAGTACTCACACATGTGCCATGCAATTATATAATATTAAGATATTGAATCTATACAATGCAAAGATATTTGTACAATCTTCTGCAGCCTCTACAATAACTTCTCAAGATAGGTAATCAATGGTTGTGGAGCAGGCCCAGCATTGAGCCAAACATTTTTATCATCAATGTAATCCCCTAACTTATAATATGCTTGCCTACACAGTGTGCGTATTATACAAGATTTTAATTGCGTCTCATTCAGTTGAACAATGTGGGGGAGTCTACTTTAGCTAGCCTGAATGCTGAGATCTTACACATAATTATGTGAGAACGAAGTAAAAAAACAAAAAAAACGTGCAAGTTAAGAGCGTCCAGTAACCGATACAATAAACAAATTAAAAATATATACCTATATACCATGGCAACTAAGAGATGACCAGTCTCTACTGATAGCGCCCGTTCACGAACATGACGCATGGATCATAATAATAAGTTACTAATAACAGCAATTATTACCAATTTAACCTAAACACATTGGGATAGTCCCAAGCGATCATTAGTGCCGATAGTCGTTTTGGCTAACCAATACCTTTTTTTGGAGGGTGGTAAATCATCAAATGACACCACCAGCTCTGGGCGGAGTGATAGAGTGTCAGACTTGAAACTACTGACTAAAAACCATCCATGTTCCTTCTTAGCCCTTTGTGTTCAAGGCCGTGGTATCTCTTTGAGGCGCGTGTGGAACACGAATGCGCCGTCGACACGGCCTGTCGTCATCATAAGACGGACGGACGGCGAGTTAGCCCGCGTCTACGGTGGCCGGAAGCCTTCATGTGGCCCCCGACGCCCGGAGCGTCTCCCTCGGCGGCTGAGACGAGAGGTTGTCTCCCTCTCACGTTCCGCCACCTCCTTTGCTAGCATCACTGCTTTGCAAAAAGAGGCGACGGCGTCCCACTCCATCTCGCCCCGGACCATGGCTTGCACCAGAGCCGGACGCGAGAGGTCGTCGCCGCCGATCGCCGCTACGAGAACACGGCGTGGCTCCGCCCACGCGGGGCAGACGTCCACGGTGTGCTCCACAGAGGGGACTTACCGCCACTATCGTGGTGTGCCCAACCTCGGGGACACTCGGGGTGCCCCTGACGTCGGGATTTCGTTCATTCGGGATTTCGTCCTTTCGGGCATTTGAACATCGGTATTTTGTGTTTCGATACTATTGGCATTTAAAACTTTCGGTATTTTGAATTTCGGTGTTTTAGACGTCGGTATTTCAATCATAGGTATTATGAACTTTCGGGATTTTGATATGTACCCTTAGTCACACTATTTAAAAATATAATACAGGCACACGACAAAACAGTCTTCGTAATTCCCTGTTTCCCTGTCACAGTACCATCCACAATAACATTATTTCTCGACAAAATACAGATATTGAACGTAAAATGACGGGGCGACATCATACTTTATGTACGCCCGGAGTCATAAAACTTTACATGTGAAACAAAATAGCGATGTATTTTCACAGATAGCTATTTTCCGTCGTGAGCCCGTCGATAGGTGTTTCAATAGAAAATTGACACTTATACTCAGCTTTTTTATTGAAAAAAGAAAAATGATACCCTATTTAAAAAGAACTTCTACATCTGAGTCAGATCTGATTATTATTTAGCCAAAGTAATAAATTTATTTCCTTTAGTGAAATGGAGTATTGGTGATTAATTATGTTCTACACCCGTACTCGTAGTACGAGTTTGTCTGATCTTTATTAAGTCATGTCCTACTTCCTAGAGTGGCGCACTTGATGTTCTGCAGGGCTATTGCGTATCTTTTAAATGACAGTGTCTAACCTTTAGTGCCTATCAATTACTGTCAAATGGTTCCGTTTTGTACTAAACCATAACCAATTTGACAGTTTTCTTACAATTGTTTCTACATGTCCTAATCGACAATTGTTATGATCTCAATCTCGGCGAGGGGGGCCAGGAGTCCATAGCACAGGGTATCCTAGTTTGGATTCCTGACTCCCACAAACTTTTGTACCTCCAATATTTGGAACTCCTGTATATTTGTAATTTGTACTTTGTGGGAGAAAATAAATCATTATTATTATTATTATTATAGTTAATCCATAGACAATATGATAGCCACTGTCATTTAAAAGATACGCAATAGCCCTACTGATCTACACCCCTGGTGGCGCTTTACACGTGGTCAACTTTCTGAATGGTTGAGCCTAGTAAGTGGCCTCGCCTGGCAAGGACACAACATGGCTAGAATATATTACAGCCTAAGCATTATTCTGAAGTACCTACACAAGTGTTCTGTAGTCCGCAAAGCTGTAGATTCATCAAAATCCGTTCGAAAGTTTTGCGTGAAAGAGTAACAAACATCGCTGCGCCCTCACAAACTTTCACGTTTATAACAGCAAGAAGATCATCAAAACTACACCACGTATAAAAGCCATCTATTTCAAACCTCGCGTTTTCAAACATAAGATACGAGTAGTTAGGGTTACCATCCGACAGGACTAGTCTTGATATGTCGGACTTTTTAGACCTCCTTGCGGACTTTCTAGGGACTTATCATTTATTTTGAAATTTGTAAAAAAACGTCTTTTTCAAATTCCCGGATTTGTGTCACTTTTCAAATTTAGAAATGGTAACCCTACGTGTAGTGCGGGCAACACTGACTTGTATCGTTCGTAGAGAGGACACTCGGACACACTCGACACGGCAGCCTGTCACCGCCTGTTCGCAGCCAGTCGAGTACCACTGCCCGACGCCCGTTTGCCAACTATTGTCGCTCTATGACGGACATTACAACTGAATATGTAGAAATTGTCACAGTTCTGTAAGTTTTTTTTTGTGAACGTTTCATTGTTATTGGGGTTGATATGAGTTCCGTTCTTAAATTGGAATGTACGCATGTGCATGTATGTATGTGTGTATTAGTTACTGTTAATATTAGTCTCCGTCATTCCACGGCTGGACAAAGGCAGGCTCATGACCTTCAATTAGATGTGGGTCAAAATAGATATACTACCTTGCACGAGGTTGCAGTGAAAATCTTAGAAGATTATATGAACAGCTGGGCTTAATCAACTATTAGTGGTACATATTGGCTCTGGATCGGAAGTAGAGCTGGAAGACTACTATAACGGTCCATAAGCAGTATTGTGTTAAATTATTTCTAGTTTGGGAAAGAGACGGTGCTATAACGGACGTCTAGCGCTGTCTCTTTCCCGTAATAAGATTGAAACAATATTGGATAAAGACGTCATGTTTAGCCACCAGATTAGTAATCTACAAAAAAAAACTTTCATAAAATATTTATAAATAAGATTTTCATGATAACTTACCATTCAATAATGCAAATTCTATCTAGGATAACACTTCTATTTTAAGAAAAGAAAAAACCATACCCATCAGACACCTCCTTTCTAGCCATATCATCCTTACAGTAGTTCTCAATCGTTTCTTTAGTCTTCCTCTACTTTTAGCATCTCATTTCCCCGCTTCGCATGACCTTACTTGGACAACTGATAACCATGCAACTTTTCAGTCATTCAAACGTACTCATTTATTATTTTTCATTACTCATACTCTGAATGTAGGTCATAACATGCCTGCGGAGCGGGTTGAAAGTACTAGTTTTCCTCCCTAGGGAGAATTACTTTCAACTGACAGCTGTCAAATTATTAAAAAAAACCTTGGTTTATTATCACATTTTTATTGAACCATGTTCTAACTTTTTACTCGTATTCGTAATGAAAAGCACAGAATTTACCTCGGGTTAATTACTTATTTAGTCCCTCGAACTATTAGCGCCCTTACTACGTTACAGGTGCCAAACCCCGTCTCGGGACTAAATAAGTAATTTTCGCCCCTTGGATAACAATGTACTATTATCCATTCGGGTTACACCACTCGTCCACCTTAGCAATGTTATATCACCTGCACCTGAAATTAGGTTACTACATCGCATTACGTCTCAGATTTGCTTTGGTTGGTTTACTTCGGGTCAAAGTGCACTGGAGAGAAAATGTTAGTGATACTTAGTAATAGATGCACGGACCACAAGAAAAATTATAAAAAACATAGTGTTACTTATTTTACTCAAAAATGCATGTAGTGTTGTCATTATTTTGACAAACTTGTTTGAGCAAAGTCGACCTTGCCGGTCTGTTTCAAGGAGCGGCCGGCAAAGTTTTGCTGGCCGCTCTAACAGGCCGGCAATGTTTTGCCGGCCGCTATTTTGACGTTTCAACGTTTTAAAAAATCAATTCCAAAAAGATTTTATTTAAAACACAGCTGTTTGTACGTCTAAAGGTAAAAAAAAAAAAAGATTTAAATGAAGTAATAAATGAAGAAATAATCCAGCAGTCAAACACCGCATTAGAATTATCGCAAACTATCAGTAATATCAAACCGGGAAAGTCGGTGTTGAATTTTAGTAACTGTACTTTTCATAATTGTCATTTTAATTAAAAGTCTAGTTAATTAATATATTTTTTATTTAAATTACTTGCTGGTTTTATTTAGATTAGGTACTTGCATTTTTGAGTAAAGCACTATACAAACCTTGGCCCACAATGACTGCTTCGCTGGTCACGCTATGATTGCCTCGAGCTAGCCTAGCTACGCTCTAGGCCTTTCAGCTTGGCCATCATTGCAGCCCTTGCTGTCCTCGCTGTAAAGGCCTCGGCCTACGGTCTCGGCCTTTATCTCAGCTCGTCCATCAAGTGCTGCACGCTGACCGCGCTGTGTCGGCCTGGAGCTGCGCTACGCTGCGCTGTCGGCCATCATCAGCGCGACCAGCAAAGTAGTCATTATAGACCGCGGCAGTAATGTACTATATTTTGACTCTTACTATACGTTCAACAATTAATTGGTATAAAAATAAAGATAAATTTAAGAAGTAAATAAGAAGCAATTATTATTTACATCTTAAATTAATTATTACTTTAATAATTAAGTTAATAAAACTCTTATTAAGTAAGGTTCATAATTGGTTTATGCTTCAATGTTCACAGACGGTATAATTATATTGCGTAAATGCCTTTGAAGATTTTTCTCAAATAATAACATTAATAAAAACATGATATCATTTTCTGAAGGATACGTGGAACACACATCAATATGATGTCTTCAATATTAAAGCCTAAAAGCTCGAGGCCTTTCAATAATAATTATCCATCATGTACATACATTCCAGCAGTGGGGCGGAAATTATACTTATAATACGTTGTACATTATAATTTTTTTAAATATTATATTCAACTAGCGGACCTGGCAGACGTCGTCCTGCTCCGACAGCAGCGCTAGCTTAAGGGTCAAATTGTAAATCTAAACCGTTTCAAGAACGGTTGAACACATACAGAAAGTTTCATCCAAATCGTTCCCGCCGTTTAGGAGGAGTTCAGTGACAAACACACGTACAGAAGAATTATATATATAAAATTATAATATTGTTACAACAGCCTGCTCACAGCGTGCCACCCTAGCCAGCCAATGACAGCTAACCATAGCCAAGCCACTATAGCAACCACTAGCGAGCCAATCACAGTCAAGCGAAGACACCGCCATAACAACCGGATGCCTCCGGTGGGGATATAAGTCTATATAAATGCCCTGTAAGCTCAGTTTCGAGGTCTTGTCGTGCTCGATTGTGAAACTTGTAAGTGGAAACTCGGCCCGAATAAAATAATTAATCAGTTCCTGTTTATGTTTTACCACTGTCGTTACAATATGCAAATTATGTATTTATTATGACATTTTCGAACACGGCTCCAGCGATTTCGATGTAAGTTGCTATGTGTGCGTTTCGACCGCGCGGCCACGACGTTTTTTTTTTAAAAAAACTGTACCAAGTTTATGTAAAAGTTTGTAAAAGTTGATTCCCAAAACCATAAATTTGTCAAAGTTATGTCCTCCTTCTGCGAAGCAGTGATGCTGGCGAAGGAGGTGGCGGAACGCGAGAGGGAGAGAACCTCTCGTCCCAGCCGCCGCGGGAGGCGCTCCGGGCGTCGGGGGTCCCGCGATGACCTCCGGCCACCGTAGACGCGGGCCTGTGGACGGTGAGTGATGGGCTAACTCGCCGTCCGTCCGTCTCACGACGAAAACAGGCCGTGTCGACGGCGCGTTCGTGTTCCACGCGCGCCTCAAAGAGATGTCAGCAACATGGGAGGGGCCCGAAAGGGCCGACGCCTGTCGGGGCTGCGGGTAGTCCTCTGGTTATCGCGGCCTCGACATAGAGGGCGAAGAAGGAACATGGGTGGTTTTTAGTCAGTAGAAGTCTGACACTCCCTTTCGCTCTGCCCAAAAGCGGGAGGGGTTATTCGATGATTTTACACCCACCAAAAAAAAAAAAAAAAAAACGGCGCGCGACGCCCGGAGCGTCTCCCGCTGCGGCTGAGACGTGAGGTTCTCTTCCTCTCACGTTCCGCCACCTCCTTCGCTAGCATCACTGCTTCGCAGAAGGAGGCGACGGCGTCCCATTCCTCCTCGCCCCGGACCATGGCTTGCACCAGGGCTGAACGCGAGAGGTCGCCGCCGCCGATCGCCGCTACGAGAACACGGCGGAGCCCGGGCGTTTCTTCACGCCTGATTCGGTGCAGGTACCTCCCGAAACAACCGTGTCCGATGAGGACCTGTGTCAGACGGAAGGTGAGGGCGCCGTGGCGCCTCTCTAGCCACTCCTCAAAGAGGGAACTTATCGCCACTATAGTGGCGTGCCTTAAGCGAAGCCTCTGGCAAAAGCTAGTAATACATATACTGAGTAGTAAGACATATTAAGCTAGTAAGACATACTCTCGAGTTTATTGTAACCAAGGAGCTCTAAAAAAATCATCATAACATAAATAATACGTAACAAAGCAAATAAAAGTTGGTAGACAGTAAGTCAACCAGGTCAGTAGTCCACGATATACAATTACGGGCGACGGTTTTCTGCCCGCGGCTCGTGGCCCTATGTTCTAGCTCATTTCACTGCCTCCCCTACAGACGGAACTTAATTTATGTGACGCCATCGTAATTATACGTCTCTGTCGCATTCAAATGCAGATAAATCATATGCGTTTTATTTAACTTTATGACGCAGTAAAATGTTTATGAAATCGTCGTTTTGTGACTAACGATCGCGGTCAACATTATAAATGTATTCTACAGGAATATAGTCATGACATAACATCACGATAAAAATCGTCAGCAGTCGTGGTTGCAGCCAATATCTAGTGGGAGTCAATACGAATTACGTTAGTCTAGTAATATTCATATTGATAATTCAAAAAACTTTGTTTAGACATGCTTGTTCAAATTTTAAGATTCTCAAAAAATGTGATAGATTAACAAACTCAAAATATCAATTACTAATGGAGCATTTATTACAATAGTGTATTTCGCCAAGAAAATCTAAGAAGTCCGTCAGATAGAGAGATTTTCAAAAAATAATAATGGACACGTGTTTTTTCTTTATTCACTTAAACAAAAGATGAAGACACTAAAGTGCTTCGAAAAGTCGCGTCTAGTCGTGTGACGTCACAAGATTAGTACTTTTTTACCCACAAAGTGACGTCAAAAGCCCCCCACTCATGATCTTTGTTACGTTTCATTTGCGTCCATTTTTATTAATTAAAAAAATATACGTTTCCATTATTTTTTGAAAATCTAACAGGCGGACTAATTCGATTTTTTTGGTGAAATACCCTATTTTCAAATCTAAAAAAAGTCAGCCACTATACCTAAAAACTGTGCAAGGCGTATGGTTGCTCATACTAAAGCGTAGATGTCTATAGGAACTAATAAGCAATCCTCTTCATGAACACTATAAATCAAGATATTGTTTATCGTTAATCGGTGGACCAAGCCGAACCTTATTCTATGCGTGCTCATGTCCTCACGAAGTAATTAAGGATGACCTCAAACACTGCCTACTCTCATATTCTATGGGTACTGCATATTGCCGTGTTTCCACTTAGGTGTGATGAGGGGTTCGGGTCGAATTTAATTCAAGGAAAAAGGCAAGTCATGATGACCGGCTGACGCCTGACAACCTAATGAATGATGATGAAATTTTTATCGAACCCAAATTGTTTACGTTAGATAACCGACAAAAAGCCTATAGATTTATCTAATGTACATAAGATCACGACAGTAACCTGTGAAGGATTAGACAAAGGTGTACCTTGTTAATCAATTTAGTAGCAGGTAGTCAATATATTATTAAGTCTCGCGGGCCCAGTGCGGATTGGTAGATGTCACATGTCTTCGAATTTTTTGGTTCTAAGACATGCCGGTTTCCTCACGATGTTTTCCTTCACCGTTCTGAGAGCAGTGCTGATGAAATAAATTACACAAACTTATGCACCTGACTGGGTTTGAACCCACGACTCACTGTTCGTAAGTTGGGGCCGCTGCCACTCGGCCACCACTGCTCTCTATAAATATTATATAAAGGAAAAGTATAGATTTTTGTAAGTTTATGGGGTAATCTAAATAAAATAAATCTGCGGTACTACTGATCCGATTCCAAAAAATCTTCCACTAATGTGAAAAGCTACATTATCCCCAAGTGGCATATTTTAAACGTTCTCGTAGGATAACTATGACCATAATGCGACCGAATTCTCGGGATAAAGCTGGTGATAATTATAAGCTATTGTATCCTCAGACGAAAGATCCGACAAACTACAGACTACACAAGTCCGAACTTTAAAAGAAACTGGCTTCTGAATTAGTTTCGATGTTTCGTCTTAGAACAGTCAGAAAGAACACCGACGTCACCTGGTTTTTGCTTTTTAATAAATGGTGTAAAAGTGCCCTTAACGCAAAAGAATACACAAAACAATACCATAAATATACCTACCTGGGAACCCCCTAGCTACGGAGATATTGTGAGTCAATTTTCAAATTTTGAACAGCTGTTTTTGTAAATACTAGTTTTTCAGGTTATAACTTTACTTAAATTACCTCCATGACCCGTTTATTTATCAAAGCATCCATTAGCACAATGTTTTAAGAGTGCTACATTGAATTTTACCGTAAAATGTGATTTTTGACCCCAAAAAAAAGTCGTTTCCCAGCAAAATTTTTGCGTAGGGGTACTTAGTTTGATGTACAGAATGCTTGGTTGACGTATGTGTGAAGGGTTAATTTACACCCTGTATATTGTGGCAATACCAAATTCTTTGTATAAAACTACTTCCAGCAATCAATATCTATATCATTGATAAATCAACAACAATAAAACCACTGATTGCACAAACATTATTTACCGAAATGAAATGACAAGCGCAAAATATAACGACAGCACTAAGCCGTCCACATTCCTTGTTTGCCCCATACATTTATTTATTCAACAATTTAGGGATAAACAAGGAATTCTGAGGATATTCCATCATTGTTCGCAATAACCAAACACAGCAAACACTTGTAAAACAACACAAACAAGATAAATGACACCTGTTACTATGTTCACTTTCACTTAGCTTTTTTTACACGCACGTGACGTTATGCAAATATCAGATATTTCGCGGCACAATATTCCGTGGCAATTTGCAGGGAAATTGGGCAGGAAAGCAATTGATATTCCTATCTCGTTTGGGAATTTTCGCTGGGAATACTGTAGAATACACTTCTGATTCACCATTTACTTCTAGCTCACATATCTGTTTCTATGGAACAAGCCAAACAAACCGTTAGTAACAGCACATGGTGCGTACTAAATCCTAGTACAGACTAGTATGTACGTAGTGTACTAGTATCCTATACTATCTGCCGATAGAGCCCCTCGTTTGCTTTCGTTTGCAAAACTTTGCATTGTCGATTTATTGGAATTTCGTTCTCTTTGTAAACTGTTTGTAGTTTATTTGCACATTTATTTTTTAGAGACTGCGTCGTTGTCTAGTGATCGAAACCGCGACTGCTGATCACGATTTTGGATGTTGGTTCGATTCCCGACTCGGACAAAGTGTTATCGGGTTTTCCATTAGTTTTAATTTGTGCCTAGTTGTTGACAATAGGCTCGCCCACAAATGCAACTTAAACATAACTGGCGATATGTGTGTGACACACCGGACACCTCTTCCTAACCCTTCGGGGACTACAGGCGTGATGTTATGACATGATATTTTATAGAAGGTTTGTAAAACAATAAGCTAAACTTTGAAACCAAACACTCGAACTCTTCGTGCTACGTCAAAATTACGGTTTTAATATTTCAAACTTCCACGTACAAGAAATCCTTTTGAATAGTTTAACATCAATGAATATGAGAGTGACCCACTTCTAGGTTCATTCACTGTGGTAGCTATCACTATATGGAATGTTATTGACTTTGCCTACAGGCTGTAATTGTACACAACGGCGGCCCCGCTCCCTTGTTCCGTTCAATTAATTTTAACAATATGCGTGTAACGCACATAAGGAAACTTGGGTTCAGGAAAAATTACAGGGTTTGTAGCTATCTCTGTAATCGCGATACAGATTTGGGACTCTCGGGCTCGCAAACATATTAAATTTCCCGTATTTAATTATACCTAGTTCATTATTATAATACCAGTACATTAAAATAAACCTTTTAGACTTACAAATTCAAAATCCAATGTGTATTACAGAAGATTACTTCTGTTAGGACGTTTTATATTTGTCAGAAATTCAGGCAAAAAGCTTCTAAATTCTTTCATGAATATGTCACGTGACATAAAACCCAAATCACGTCTTCCCAACAATTCGTACACAACACATGAGTCAAGTACACGACCTTATTAAGCCTAGCTCAGTCCCTAACAGCCATAATAAGATCATGGAGGAATTTATATAAGCGGAACTATTTCAAGAATACCCCTTATTACCCATTACTGGAGCTACCCACTGTGCGCCCTGCGTAATGTCGATATCGGCCAAAGATGTTTGTTGACAAATGAAATGCCAATTGCAGAGACGACTATTCCTCATTGAGAAGCGGCGATTCAATATCCTTTGATTAATGTCGTTTTGTATATTATTATTATTTACTGACAGATCTAAGCTTTGGGAGTTCAATGATGTCAGAAACATTTGCTTTCCTTTCTTTTGATTAGCTATCAATTTCTTGTTTATTTAAATACAAAATTACCTATCAATGCGCCTCATTTATCGATCAAATCTTTTGAAGTTCATTGCTGCAAATAGGTTGTACCAAGTTGAGCGACGTCTCGTCTCTTTTCAGTGTGTCGATGATAATTACAAAGTGAGTCAGTCCAAAATTTGGCGACGAGTTTGGCACTTTCCGTGGCGTTCATTGGTTCTTTAGATGTGCAAGCAGCAGGACCAACATAAAATCAAGTGTGACATCGTTTGTAGGACAACAAGACATTTATACTCAGAGGCAGAGTCATCTATGAATCTTCACCTGAAGGTTTTCCTTGCTAGACATGGCAATACGGACGGACACGGTGGGCGATTTTCAACAAGTGGCACAAATGGGTTGGTTAGGGAATTACATTCTCGCCACAGCTAGGTCTTCCATCGACATTTCATATTCTGCTACCTTTCTTCGGTACTTCTGTTCTGATTTATTACTAGAAGCTTCTGTCTGATTGAATACACTAAGGAATATCTACTACAAAATACCTAGATCAGATAATTGAGTGTAATGAATGACGTCCATTTTATTTAGATAAAATGGACGTCATTCATTACACTCAATTATCTGATCTAGGTATTTTGTATCATCAATACCAAAAGAAAAAAGTCATTTTTAAAACAGAATTTATTTTTAGTAGATATTCCTTATTAAAGAACTCGATTGGTATGTCTTTATAAAATGGCATACACATTATGAATTAATATTACATATCCATTGAAATATTATGTATAATAGGAAGCTTTTATATTAGCATTTCCTCTGAGGAAGTTGCAGTGCTTCTTTTCAATATTCCTGGTTCATATAATCTGAATGCTGACTCAAACCGGCGACAATTTAATACCGCCAAGAAAACTCTCTTTGCATGACATTTTTCATACATTCATGAGCGATACATGGTTCGGCTGATTTGTTTAACATAAGTCGATTTGTATGTATTTCAAGGCACTTCCCGGGTAATTGAGAATGTCTTAGAATTGGCGTGATATGTATATTCAATGATAATTCGTATTTCTGTTTCAAATAGTCTCTCTCAGAAAAGAAATCTTTTGAAGTGAATCATACTCATATTTTATTTTTGTGCCCGTATTTGAAGCTGTTCTACTTGAAACGACGGTTAATAACGCAATATCGACAATATTTATAGAGACGATTTAAAACAATTATTGGAAAATTGAAAAGTGGTTTAACGGATCGCCGTCTGGCGTATTATTTGTTGTAACAGATCGACTCGGCCCCAGGGAGCGGTTGGAGAGCTCGCAAGGCGACGGATTTCACGCCAGGCGTGCCGTCCTTGCTGCCTCCCGCCTCCAAGCTGCCGAGCCCCAGCACTGACTGTCCAACACAAAACTCAATTGGATATCGATTTGATAAATAGTGTGGCTAATCTCGCCGGTTATTATATCAAGCACGAACTACGGCACCATTTAATTAACATCTAAAGACACATCACAGTGTTTGTCTACGTAATTACTCCAATAGAAAACAATCATGTTCAAACAATTTCCTTTTTCAGTGACAAAAATACGCCAGTTTAAAAACCTTCATAATGGAAATGTTTTACAGTGAAAATGAGTATTTTCGCTTACACTGAAACCGAACAAAAATGCTAAGTCCCGCACTCTAGCGAACTTAATCAAACGCTGAGCTTCGTCTATACAAAAATGTTTACCAAACGTAATATTGAAAGAACGAGTTTTAATTTAAAGAGTCAATGAAGAGGAAGAACATAGGTTCAATCAACTATTGTGAGTAGGGGCCATAAAGTCTGCTGGCAAGAACTGCGATGCAGATACAACGACATACCCCTTAATGTACTTGAATAAAGTTTGTACACAATTTATATAACAATAGAGTGTATCTATTGGAGCAAAGCACACAAACACGAAAGCCTTTCATGCCGTTTAGTATTTCGTGAGCATTGTTCGAAACGAGGTTACTACAGTTAGTTCCACGATTTAATAAAATACAATATCACAGGACAAAAGGCTAAACCACTGACGATTCTCAATTTTCCCAACATTTCTATAATCGCAGAGCATGCCATATAGTTTTTTAAGTGCACTTGCCAAAATAAAATCTCCAGAAATAGGTGCATCATTATTCAAAACTTTTGTGCGGTACCAAGTCAGTTTAAATACTTGTATACCACAAGTATTTAAACTGACTTTGTCACTAACATTCCATTGCAACCACTCATCTGTGTGCGTGTATTTACTTAAGATTAAATCTAGGTATATACCGCATAAAATTATCATTAATACTGAAAACGGGATATTTACCATGTTTACCAAATGTTTTGAGTTCCCGATATTATTGCAATAGCGCCGAAATTGTTTGCGGTATACCTACATTTTACCTATAGGAAATACACACACACAGGTTTCTTGTAAAATGCAGAATTTATTATAGTAAACGAAAAAACACTTAGGTGCCGTATATTCGTATTATGATTTCCCTGTGAAAGTAGTTCATTAAAGGTGCTTCAATGCAATGGCGACATTGCCAGCCATACTATGCAATATTGCAGTAATGGCACGGCCACATTGATATGGCCAAGCATTTTTACGTGTAGCCGGCAATATTTTAGAGATGGCCGAGCAATACTTACCATTAGTACAGCCACACAACGCCGGGGAAGTATGTATATACCGTTTAGCAGCACCTTAATGCAAAGAATCGCGATAAGTAAGCGTATTGTGCGAAAAACTAAGCAAGCGATAATGTTAGCTTGTTTTGAGCATAACATAACATTACACTCTTCTTGCAGACCCATTAGCCCATACAGGATGGCCTTACCCTCCACCCGTACGTTCACGTCATCAAAATAAAATGTATCCTCATCAGAACGCTAGTTTAATGGCCGTAAGTCCGCTCTTAAACCGGGGAGCGCTCCCGGTCCCAATGAAAACTGTTCGTCTTACAAAACAAACTAAATACCAGGGATGTTTGTGCTCCCCGTCAAACGTTGTTATATGATGTTATACGTTGTTATCCGTTGTTTGTTGCTTCAACAATACATTTAGATTTTCTCCATGATAAATATTTGGTAGAGCTAAATACGTTGTGATGTTTATCTTGACGTACTCTGTATTTATTAGCTACAGAATTACATATTCATAGTCTCATTTTCTATAAGTTTACTCGGAAAAGTTCTAGGTGTATTGATATATTTCGACGAAAGTAAAATTGTTAAAATTAAACATGGAAAATAGTGAAGGTGAAGTAAGAAGTAAATGTTTCAAAAACGATGCCGATGTTTGTATACTTCATTTATTTACATTAATTAAAATGGCTGAACTCTAATTAAAAGTTGCAAAACAGAGTAAAAGTAAAATCTACAAAATAATACTTTCATTAATCCTTGCCACAAATCACATTGAATGAAGAGCACACAAGCCAAAGCACTGGTTTTATCAATTTGATACCCGATAGGTTCGGGAATCGATAGCTCGGGGATACCATGCGTTAGACTCGATCGTGGACTCGTGGTAACTTAGGAATAGTTAACAGTTTGCGGCCAGCGTGGGCACTGTGGCCAAACGGCACTGATTTTAGCTTACAACTAGTAACTCGACGGAGCAATACACATAGTTGTGTCGGTCGACGTTTAGTCAATAGGCGATGTTCATTCAGTGATGTATGTCGATTCGGGTCCTTTGTTTGCTGCAAACGTTTGATTGACATTGTATTCGTGTCTTATGTAGACTTTACTCACTATATCTGTGATTTAACAATCATATCATTCTGACTGTAGCTCGACTACTGTCTTGATTTGCGTATGGAAGTCTTCATGGATGTCCACTTCAGGGCAAAGACAGAAGCTAGCTCACCGTCCATCCGTCTTATGACGACGACAGGCTTGTGTCGACAATGCGATCGTGTCCCACGAGCGCCTCAAAAAGATGTCAGCAACATGGTAGGGGCCCGCAAGGGGCGACGCCCGTCGTGGCTGCGGGATGTTGTAAGAGATATCGCGGCATTGACATAAAGGTCTAAGAAGGAACATGGGTGGTTTTTATTCAGTAGAAGTCTGGCACTCGAGGGGATAACACACCCAAAAAAAAAATTACTTAACCAAAACCGCAAAGTGTTCTTCTACTACTTACCTTTGACCGGGTGCTGGAGTTCTTGCAGTCTCGATCTCCATTCCAGGTATTAGACCGCATGGTCAAACTGACCCTTATATCTTTGTAGGAAGCCGAGCTTATTAGATGACAGTCTTCCCAAATCAGTCACCCACCACACCCTATGACCTACGCCCTATAACGTCCAGGCTAAAGGTTTGCTACGGTAGATGTGTCGTGCAGGCTTCAACAAATAATATTGGTAGATTGATATTGACCGTCAATTTGAGTTTGTGTGCTCACACAGACTAGTCATAATGGTTTTGATTAGAAATTTATAGATTTATCTACAGCGTTATCAAATAAAAGCTGCAAATAATGCGTCCTTTTCCGTTTGACTCATACCAGATACCGAATACAATTATCTGAGAAAATCGAACTACTACCACACTCCTAAGCTGGTGACAGTGACGATGTGCGTGTCTTGAACTCCTTATCGCTGAAACAGCTGTGTGAATTTTAATGAAGTTTAGTTTAGAGTTAAACTGTGAAATAGCCTGCGGAGATTTAAGTATAGATAAAAGTGCCCTGTTGAGTAGATATCCTAAGCATAGAAGGTTACAAAAGAATTCAGACGTACAATTACAGCTTCAATCGTTATTTGTTCAGTTGTTATATACTATACAGAACCATGAGAAAGGGTTTGCATGCTCACACAACACTACGACCGTCGTAGACTGGAACCTGTCACTATAAATGCAAATATACTTTAGCAAGGATCGTTAAATCCTACATGCTTCCTCTATCTTATAAGCTTTAAACGTTAACACATATTGGTTTCTACCGCAAACCGATTTATGGCCAATCCGTACCGTAGATAATATAATAGAATAGCTTTGAAAATAGAGTTAGATGTTTATCTTTATAATTTTTTTCTTCAATCTGCCCCACACTAGGAATTTACAAATATTGAAACTCACACACACAGTCAAACAGTAGATCCAAAACAACATTGACATACACATCGTCGAAATATCGTAAGTTAATAATAATGGACATGATCACGGAACCGGTCGTAGGGCTTTCGGAACCGGGACCGCGTTCCCGTATTACGTTATTAATATAATAATTAATTTGGAGTAGTATTTCGGGACCACAAGACTGCATTTTTATTGTGGTCCCGAAATACTACTCCAAATTAATGTACAGCTAACAAAAAACTGATGTAATATTTTTTCCAACCTTATGTTCACGACGTGTACATGACTGATATAAAAAGTTATATAGGAAATTTGGTGAGGGGATTGGTGAAAGTATTTTTTTTTTTTGTAGATTGTATGAAATGATAGTTGTAGGCACTCGTAGTTATAAAGTAACAAAATATCAATCATGTACACGTTGTGAATATATGGTTAGAAAATGATGTTTACTCATCATTATGGTGTAGCTATGACGAGAGAATTGTCTCCACGGATCCTGTTATCAGATTGGATTAGCCACGGATTCCGGCGAGTTGTTTCCACGGATACCGGATCTGTTTCAGACAAAAATATAATTAATATTTTTATCCACGGAACACGGTATCGGTATCTACAAGAAATAAAAAACCCCTATGTACACACAAGAAGTTACGCATAATATTTCGCTAAACTGATTTTTTTAAATCTAGTTTTAAAAGGATTAGTGTTCTAAAGTCTCACAAACTTCCAGGAGGCCAGAAACATGAAGGAAGTATTGTATATTGTTAATAAAAAATCTCATAATCAAATCTTTATACCTACATTTCTAATAACATGCAATGAGTACACTACTACTTCACCTATTTTATTATTGTAGACTGTTGATATAATTATGATGTTGATGTGAGATTTAAGGGATAATAAGTTTAATTTTGTAATTCTAATTAATATTTTTTTTGTTTCAGTCTAATTCAGACTGCTATTTTTTAAATAAAAGAAATACTTTATAGTTTTACAAAATAGTTTTATTTGTATGACTTTTTTTTTTGTTTGACCGTACTTTTAAAAGGCATAAGTTTGTTTATTTTATTCGTGGTCTCGAAATATTACTAAAACATAATAATTATTATTATTATAGGGGGAATCCTGGACCGCAGTCCCGGTCCCGAAAGCTTGACCCCACGGAACATATCCCTTTTTTTTTTTTTTTTTTTTTGGGTGTAAAATCATCGAATAACCCCTCCCGCTCTTGGGCAGAGCGAAAGGGAGTGTCAGACTTCTACTGACTAAAAACCACCCATGTTCCTTCTTCGCCCTCTATGTCGAGGCCGCGATAACCGTTGGACTACCCGCGGCCCCGACAGGCGTCGGCCCTTTCGGGCCCCTCCCATGTTGCTGACATCTCTTTGAGGCGCGCGTGGAACACGAACGCGCCGTCGACACGGCCTGTTTTCGTCGTGAGACGGACGGACGGCGAGTTAGCCCATCACTCACCGTCCACAGGCCCGCGTCTACGGTGGCCGGAGGTCATCGCGGGACCCCCGACGCCCGGAGCGCCTCCCGCGGCGGCTGGGACGAGAGGTTCTCTCCCTCTCGCGTTCCGCCACCTCCTTCGCTAGCATCACTGCTTCGCAGAAGGAGGCGACGGCGTCCCATTCCTCCTCGCCCCGGACCATGGCTTGCACCAGGGCCGGGCGCGAGAGGTCGCCGCCGCCGATCGCCGCTACGAGAACACGGCGGAGCTCCGCCCAAGCGGGGCACACCTCCACTGTGTGCTCCACCGTGTCCTCCGGCCGATCCTCACAATGGTGGCATCCGGGCGTTTCCTCCCGCCTGATTCGGTGCAGGTACCTCCCGAAACAACCGTGTCCGGTGAGGACCTGCGTCAGACGGAAGGTGAGGGCGCCGTGGCGCCTCTCAAGCCACTCCTCAAAGAGGGGACTTACCGCCACTATCGTGGCGTGCCCTGCACGGGGTTGCGACAGTCGCTGTCTCCATGTCGCCATGAGATCGCACCAGAGGTCTGTCCGCCGCGCAGCAATTTGCCGCGGCAGCGGAGTGACTCCCCGGCGCAGCGCCTCCGCGCGCCATTGATGCAGGCGCGCGAGGACTATCGCCTCCAGATCCCACGGCGGCAATCCGGCAAGGAGGTTCGCCGCTTCGCGGGAGATCGTGAAGTACCCCCGTACCGTCCTTACGGCCATGACCTTTTGGGGCACGTTCAGGTAGTGGGCGGCCCGCTTCCTCAAAGCAGGTGCCCACACCGGTGCCCCGTAAAGGGCCATGGACCGCACGATCCCCGCGTAGAGCCTCCGGCAGGAGGCGACGGAACATATCCCTTAAGTGACAGAATAAGTATCGCTAAAAATCGTGAAAGATTAAAACACACGTTAGGCTTACTCTTTTTTCGTAAGTGGTTAAAAATAGATCAAACCTAAAACAATTTTAAACACAGCTAGCTAGTCTTAATTTGACCAATCACTTCACAACTGAAGGTGGCAGTAAGAACTTAATACCCACAGCAGAACCACTTTCAACGTTCAAGAGGCGAAAATTCTATCCCAAAGAATGAATTCTTCAACAAAATAAACTGCCAGGGGTACTTATTAATTAAACTTCTGCGTTCCTTCTCTGTTATCTCTCTGTTGGTTTATTTAATTACAGCAACCGAATTGCTGAGCACAATAAACATGAATTAGAATATTGAAAGGCGTCAAAATACTTGTGGAGATCAGTCTTATTTAATTTAAAATGTGTCACGTTTTCCTGTTATTTTCAGTGCTAATTTATTTGAGGACAGTGCAGCATTTCTTCTTCAACAATATTTTCCCTTTCTAGCCATAATTATAATTTTTGTCATTAGCTTTCCTGTCTTATTTTAAGGATTGAAAAAAATCCTTTTTTCCAAAAAAAACCACCGACTTCAAAAACACCAAAAAGTGAATAATAAACTTTTTCATCCCCCCATCTCGGAAAGAGTATTTTTGCTCTTCGATATCTGAGTGCAAAAGCTGTTTTTATCCGCTAGAGGATAAAGTAAATTGAATTTAGAACATCGTGTGCGCTAAGTTTGTGAATTCAAAACATCATTAAACCTATTTACTTTTACCTCCATGGTGCCGAATGTTATCATACAACTTTTTTTTAATTTGTTAGAAACTCAGACTTGAAACCTTCTTGGTGTAATTTTTTTAATTTGCTTTACACGCGCAATTTTTTTTTCACGTCATATTGTTAAAACCTTAGGTTAAAAATAAAAACAAGAAACTTGTAAACAAGTGAAAAACCTGAAATTAGTGAATCGGGTGACGAGGAAGTTTATTTGACGTCAACCGAATTGGCCATGACTTGATTTTTTTTTATTTTTTTTTTATTTTTTTTTACAAAATATAGACCATTTCAAGGAACTAAATTTGCTTATTTTATTTTTTTAGGGGTTGTACATTTTTTTAGGATTTTTTAAATTCGAGGTGCTCTCAATATCACTATGAGGCTGTATGTAGTGCGGTGTTGTGCCACAGACAAATTAAAAAAGAATACAATGTCAATCTAAATCCAGTGACATATCCTTGACAGTTGAGATTGATACAGTGATTCAAGAGGAAGGTTTTTAAGTATAATACATGCATAATATAGTAGAGAAAAACACCTGTGCGAAGCCGGGGAGGGTCGCTAGTATATAATAAGTTCATTGATGACAAGAGATAAACCAATCTTATACAGGGTGTCCAAGAACCTGGCGTCCAACTGGATTCCCACGATGCCCCAAGTTCTAACAGTACTCAGAAAAATATTTTAAAAAATCCACCCCATGTACTTACAGAATTATACTGATTTAAAAAAAAAAGGGGAAATGAGCACCCTGTGACATACTTTTGAATGCTGTGACTGCTAATGCTGATAATTTCGATATTTCTTGGAGGTTTTGTAATCTAGGGTATTGCTGTGTCTAAATAGAATGTAAAAATAAAGTACTTATTGTACCATTTTAAAATAAAATATTATTTTAACTAAAGGTGATATGGAAAACTATTGAATTTCGCAACTTTGACCGACTGTAGTGTAAAAAAAATGTACCAAAATAGTATGGCAAGTGACGTCAAATTTTGACGCGTTTATTCCTCTTTTTAAAAAGGTATAATACTTACACATTAATTTGAAAAAAAAAATTTTTGATAATATTTTTACTCAACAACCCAATTTTTACGATGTCTTACAGAATTCTTAGAAAGAAAAATTTACGACGAATTGAATCTAACCTCTAAAGAATTACTATTGTATGCTCATAAAAATAACAACAGGCCTCTCAAAAAACAGGTTAGACCGTAAGGGACGGTATGTGCATGCATCTCACCATAGTGATTCGTTATTACAACAGGAGGGAGCAAGACAGAAACTATCTTTGCGATTTGCTGGTTCTTCTTTATGGTACCCCATTATTCAGGTAAGAGTGAGGGAGAAAAAGGTTAGAGGTGCGAGTGAGATAGATAGTGACGCTATCTGGGATCGTGCTATTTAGGATAACAGTACGGTCAGTACGCGTCACTGCCTCCTGCCGTTACTACGCACCTCTCTCTTATTGTTACCATTGATCACGTACTACGATTTAAAGCTTTGTTTATTGGACTCGATTACTCTTTGTGCTCTGGACTTTGAAACGAACTCTTTACGACGACCTTTGCCTGTGTTTGGACAGTTTGTGTTTTGTGTGTGCTACCATGGCGACCTACACTCCGCAAGAATACGCAAATATGCACTACATTTATGGAGAATGTAGAGGTAATGGACGAGCTGCAGCGAGACTTTACAGAGAAAGGTATCCGAGGGCTACGCGATATCCCGACCATCGAGTTTTCATTAATGTGCACAGATCACTATGTGACGGGCGGTTCCCCAATCAAGTAGCTGGTGAAGGACGACCCGTAAATGACTTCATACGCGATGAAGTTTTAGAGGCGGTGTCGGCAAATCCAAGCATCTCTGTGCGAGGAATAGAAGCTGATACGGGGATACCGAAGAGCACAGCACACAGTATTCTCCAAAAAGAAGAATATCATCCGTACCACGTACAGCGAGTGCAAAGTCTTTTACCTCGAGACTATCCGAGCCGAGTCGCGTTTTGTGAAACAATCCTGCAAAAACATCGAGAAGACGAAAACTTTATCGACAAAATTTTGTGGTCAGATGAATCAACATTTAAGAAGGATGGCTACATGAACCTACACAACTTGCACGAGTGGCATGTGGAAAATCCGCACTTGATGCGAGAAGATAGATCCCAGTACCGGTTCAAAGTGAACATGTGGACCGGTATTCTCTGTGGGAATATTATTGGTCCATTTGAGATGCCCGAGAATTTGACTGGCGAATCATATTTAAATTTTCTTCAAAATGATTTGCCAAACTTACTAGAAGAGACCCCACCAGATATGTGGTTCCAACACGACGGCTGTCCAGCACATTTTCGCGTATCCGTTAGAGAGTTTTTGGACGAGCAATACCCGAACAGGTGGATTGGGCGATCAGGAACAATCCCGTGGCCAGCCCGCTCACCTGACTTAAATCCGCTGGATTTTTTTTTCTGGGGAACTATGAAGGAGCTCGTTTATGCGAAGCCCATTAATGACATCGCTGACCTTCGTGAGAAGATAACACAAGCAGTGCAGGTGATACGTCAAAAAAGTTACTCGCGAAACATAAAGCGGTCCTTTTTAAGGAGAGTGAGAGCTTGTATTGCCGCGGGTGGTCAACATTTTGAACATTTATTGTAATAAAATATCTTTAAACTAACATTCTTTGCTTTTATTCTACTGGGAACCCATCTACCTGTGTGTATTTCCTTCTTGCTCACTCTTGGAACCGAAGTAAATAATAGTAGTAACATAACAGTTTCTAAGATAAGAAAGGGTCCGACAGTTACCGTTAGTAGGTAGGCACTTCGTAAAAATTGGGTTGTTGAGTAAAAATATTATCAAAAATTTTTTTTTTCAAATTAATGTGTAAGTATTATACCTTTTTAAAAAGAGGAATAAACGCGTCAAAATTTGACGTCACTTGCCATACTATTTTGGTACATTTTTTTTACACTACAGTCGGTCAAAGTTGCGAAATTCAATAGTTTTCCATATCACCTTTAGTTAAAATAATATTTTATTTTAAAATGGTACAATAAGTACTTTATTTTTACATTCTATTTAGACACAGCAATACCCTAGATTACAAAACCTCCAAGAAATATCGAAATTATCAGCATTAGCAGTCACAGCATTCAAAAGTATGTCACAGGGTGCTCATTTTCCCTTTTTTTTTGAAATCAGTATAATTCTGTAAGTACATGGGGTGGATTTTTTAAAATATTTTTCTGAGTACTGTTAGAACTTGGGGCATCGTGGGAATCCAGTTGGACGCCAGGTTCTTGGACACCCTGTATAAATCAAATAATGATATAGAATACTTACATTAGAGCCTTTGCTCCTAGTATTTCCGCTATATTGTGTTGAGTGGACAACATCATATACTCAACAATCATAGCATTATTGACCGTAGGTATGTTACGGGAATCCGCCTTAGTATAATTTAAAGAAGCCATTACAACAATTCACAACATTTCACAAAAACAAACTTCAACAAAGCTGGCTAAACATAACTTACAAAATGTTGACATTGACAGCCTCGCAACCGAATGTTTTTTTTTCAAGAATGATAGAATGACAAAGGAATGTTCTGTTCTGTCTGATGTGCTTTGTTGGAGGGTCTGAAAGGTCAAATGAAAGTCATTCGTTAAAACACCTATAACTTTTGAAATAGTATGTATTTTTCAAATCTGGTAACAGGCATGAATTCACCTAAGCTAACCCTCGAAACGGTTTTAAGACAGCACTAGAAAAAAAAAATTAGGCATGCCCAATTGGCTGAAACTGTTAAAAATGCGCAAATGAGCTTTCTCCCTCAACAATCACGCGAGAAATATTTGAAACAGTACGATATGTTTAACACGTGGCGACTAGATAAAGGAGCCAAAACTTTATCAGAAACCGTTTTGCTAGCATATTTTATTGAATTATCCGAGACGAAGAAATCAAGCACTCTATGGAGTACATATTCAATGCTAAAAGCAACAATAAAGATGAAAAAAGACAAACATATCGACACCTATCCTCAATTATGGTGTTAACCTGTAATTAATTGTTGCACTTGTAAATGTTACTATAGTCATTAAGTCACAAATGTATATAGTGTAAACAATTGTTGGTTAACCTAAATAAATAAATAAAAATAAAATTAGTGGCAGTTATAAAAAGAGCGTCATCTGGTCATCAACCAAAAAATTCAAAGGTTTTCACAGCATCTATATGGTAGTTAATACCTAAACTGAAATAAAAGTATCTTGTGATTGTAAATGTTTTTTTTTTGCCTTTAGTCATTTCCTCGCTGAGGTGGGATGAAAAGTTACGTGTTGCACTCAAGTGCAAAGATTTTTCACCTCGTGCTCTTTTGATTCCCTCGCTAACGCTCAGGATTCTATTTTTTGAATCACTCGCTACGCTCGCGATTCAATTTTAGAATCCTTCGCTTGCTCGGTCATCAAAATTGAACACGCGGTTAAAAAGCAATTTTGCACTCTTGTATAACAAATAACTATAGGAGAAAAATCAGCTTCTGAAGTCGGTGACATTTGTTTGTTTGATTTAGTTCTTTTGCCACCGACTTCAGAAGCAGATTTTTCGTCTGAAGTTTATTTTAAACTTTTTGGTGTTTCTGTGTTTTTAAAGTCGGTGGTTTTTTTGCATAAAAGTTTTTGTTTTTTGTTTTTACCTTTTTTGTTGTAGACTATGCATTTAACATTCAACCAAGGAACAGCCTTAACCGTTGAGGAGTAGTTGAATAGACTGCTAGATGCGAATAGCTTCAGAAAAAGCACGAAACACGTAATACGTCCCTATGAAATTTGGAGTCGCTCTCGATTTCTCTGGGACATCAAAAATTGTTCATAAATAAAAAAAGATGTTCATAAAATGAAAAGTATTGGGCCAAATTTTTCTAAGGACATAATGGCATCTATTCCGCATCAAACTAAAGAAGAATCAAGTTAATCCCAGCGTCATCGGTGTACATACATTAAAAAAATACCAATCGAATTAAGCACCTCCTCCTTTTTGGGACGTCGGTTAAAAATCATCAAATGACTCCTTCCGCTCTGGTCGGAGTAGATGGGAGTGTCAGACTTTTACGGACTGAAACCCATCCTAATGCATTGCTTTGCCTTGCGTTCCAGGGCAGCGGCAGTAACTTTTTCGAACAAATTCCGCAATCCTGGCAAGGATTTTTCCTGCGAAGTTATTGATTTCATAGTTACTCCATAAATAGACAGACAAAGCAGTAATTCAATATTATTATTGTTTCTTTTTCCTTAAAGAAAATAGTCCGCTAGTGATTCTAAATATTGTCCTTGATATTGTTTTCCTCATAGTAACTACTGGTCAGGATATAAAATTGATAAAAAACAACGTTCAAGCACTTCTGCATAAATATTACTGTTACGTAAAAAATGTATGCGTTGTCACGTAAAACACAAATAGATGGCATTTATGTACGCCCATAAAGTTAAATACTGAATATAAAACATTGCAGTTAAATGGTTTCCAGGATATTAAATGTTGGTATCATTTAATAAAGGTCCTCTTTGGTTCTCTTTTTCAGTTTATATGTATTTTTTATGTGTTTAGAGGAATTTTTAAAACATACACAGTCATGTCTTGTATTCACCATAGTTACTCCTGAGTCTGACAGACCTTTACGCGAATAATATGAGGAGAAATAATATTTATTTTCTGATTACAACAGCTCAAGAGGAGCCCGTACAAATAAAGGTACAATTTCACGCAGGTTCCGTACATACCTAAACGTTCCTCTAAGGCATTCCGACAAAAATAAATGGGCTGCAGATATTTTCTCGGATTTCGGAACTGATTTCAATGGTTTCCTCACACAAAAGATCTAAATTAAGTAATCGCTGTGACGATTTTTGTCAAAGAAAGTTATAATGAAAGTCTTTGATTTGAGGCAAATAAATATACCGTTAACATGACATATTAATAATTTTGATATTATGACTTAATATAACATGAATGTTATAAATTACAACAACGACGAGTAACAGACAGTGAAAATAAATAAATTTTTGTAAGATTTTAAAATTTTTCACCCACACCAATTACGTTTGTGTACACTGCGTAAATTGAAACATTTTAATAACTACCCCTCCAACTTGAAATCGCTTATTAAAAGGTACGCAAAAACCTATAATAAGAACGAAAAAGATTTTTGCATTCATTCGCCAAAGTAGTAGATGAGAATTTCCCGACGATAATTGACGGTCCCGCCGAGAAATATCGTCTATAAATATACTGGACAAAGTTTGACGTCTGTTGGGAAAATTTTCAAGCTCCTTTTCAAGACATTTACTTGAGAATACTGAGGAGGTTCGAAAGCAGACACAGCAATTTGTTAGTTTACGCTGCGTAGAAACGCTGGCCGTGCTCAGCGAGGCGGCGAACAAGTCATCTTTTATTAAATACGTACAAACATTTGCATTTAGCCCGTGTACACTGTATTGTAAAATTTTAAAGTATTTTCCGTGTAATGCATTCAAATGATAAATGTAGTCTCGTATTTTGAATAGAATAAACAGCGTTTTAAATGGATAACCGGAATGGAAAAGAATTTTAATACGTAGCAAGACAAAGCTGCGAAATATTAGGAACTAACAGCTGTACCTACCTAAGTTAGTAGAAGTATTCACTTGCTTTTATAAAGTTTTTAAAGTTGGGATCTACTTTGCTAGGAATATTTGCCCTATGAGAGTTAGTTAGTTTAAATTCTCAGTAAACGTTACAACAGCTTTCTTGAAACTCTTTCACACTATAATAGTGTGCAAGAAGTACTATAATAGTGTGTGTTTGTTCCGAGTCTGGGTGTTTTTCTATCTATAATATGTATGTATTTACAAAAAAAAAATGTATATAAGTAGTTTATCAGCCATCTCGTTACCATAACACAAGCATTAGGTTGCTTAGCTTGGGACTAGATGGCGTTGTGTGAAATGTCCAAGGATATTTATTTTTTTATTTTTTTATTTTAAGAAGGAGAGACTCCCTTTAGTCGGGTTTTTCTGTAACACCACTATTTGTAGCCAAAGAATTTACTGCAATAGTTATAGTTGGACGGCACGATTGGCGCAGAAGCTCAAGCAGTTGACTGCTACGCTACGTGTTGCGAGTTCGATCCCCGCACGGAACAAATATTTGTATGGCCTACAGATAGTTGTTCCGGGTCTGGGTATTTGTGTATGTGAGTTTGAATGTTTGTGAACGCACCCACAATACAGGAAAAAATCCTAGTGTGGGGCAACGTTTTTTTTTTTTTAAATAAATAAAATATAATTATATAGTAGGTATTTTGCCTTAGGTATTTTAACCTACCCCCTTGTTCCAACTCTGTTAGGGTCGGTTTCCTGCCATATTGGATGCAGCTGAATACCAAAAGCGTACACGAAAGAACTGCTTCAGTATTTTAATAAATAGGTACCTACCACCCCCAAAACCATGCTGAGATAGTGGCCAATTGGCTTCATACGGGACTAATTTTAATTTAAAGTAATGCTTAGTTAAAATTAAAATTAGTCCTAATTTTAAATGTTTCTCTTATGTTTTAAGCTTTTAATTTTTATTTTTTTGTAAGATTTTTCTGTCCTGTATGAAAGCAATAAATACTTTTTCTTTCTTTCTTACCTGTTTCATTTAAAAAACAGTCCGTTTTACGTGAAAATTTGACAGAGCTAGGGAACAAGTACGTCTGTCCAGTTGTCTATACACGTTTTATGTCCCGTTCAAAGCTATCTCCATTTATATGGACCCATATCAATGACCATAAACATGATCATGAATAAGAATGTAGGTTTTATGGCTCCCCATATAAATCCGGAGGAGGTGGTCATTACACCCGCCTCGAGGACTCGCTCCAAGGAAACACGTTGCTGATTATAATGACATGAGAGGACATGATTATTCAGTTCTTGATTTGAATATTGCATCTCTTTTCTGCACCTAGTATCGTGACGGCACGGTTGGCGTAGTGGCTGAGCGATTGGACTGTTCCACTGAGTGTCGCGGGTTCAATTCCCGCATGGGACAAATATTTGTATGGCCTACAGATATTTGTTTCGGGTCTGAGTGTATTTGTGTATGTGAAGTTTAAATGTTTGTAAACGCACCCACGATACAGGAGAAATTCGTAGTGTGGGGCAAAGTGTTTTGAAAAAGAAAATGGTAGCTGGGGGTTTTATCATGATATATATAGATATTCAAACCGCACACTGGAACAAAATAAAGAAAAATGGGTTTCCTATTCCAAGCAAAAAAACTTCACGCCTGTAGTCCCCGACGGGTTAGGCAGGGGTGTACCATGGGTGTATCTAATAGTACACCCACATCTCCCCAGTTTTGTTTAAGTCCCATGTAATAGGGAGCGACTCCGTGATTGCTAATGCGAAAGTCCTAATAGAAAATCCCAATAAAACTTTGCCCGACTCGGGAATCGAACTCATGACCTCATGCTTAGCAGTCGCGCTTGTGATCACTATACCAACGAGATACCAAACGTAGCAGTGAAGCCATGTCCTATTTTGAAACATAAGTAAACAGCCGCCAAAATATCTGAGTAGACTCAGCACCTACGAAAAAATACCAACGTTATTCCTTCCTACTATTTCTCACCAACACTGTTTTTCAAAATGATTACTCCCTGAGTAAAAGTAATATTTTAAAATTAAAACTGTTGCGTTTGGTGTAGTTTTTAGCCGAGCTTAAAGCTACGTAGCCTCAAAAAACGCGAGTGGGGAGAATAATGCGATTGCTAGTCGTAAAACAACTACGCAGCTGTCCTGTGTCCTCTTTATTTTATTACTCTTTCCGTGTGCCCGTTTATAGTGGCCCAGTGTGGTGCCTACGGGAATGGGCGTAGGATAGGGTAATGCTAATCGCCAGCAGAGAGTGAGCTGGTAGACAGCTGTGATATTATTAAAATAATATTATTTGCAATTTCATGTTTTTATTGGCTAGTTAAATCCTTCTACAGTTTCTCAGAGAAATTTACAAAGAATATTAAACATTTCAGTCAACTTTTTTTTCAAATAACGTTATCATAATCATTTTAGCCAAAAAGCATCCTCAGCTGGTCAAAGGAATCTTAGTATCACCACATTGACCGGTCCTGTGCGTCTCGCATCCAGTGGATACAACCTTCACTAGAATTCATAAGAAAAATAAACCGAGGAAATTGAAAAAACACAATTCTGTTCACCAAACCAATCACAAACTTTTCATTACTACATAATTTTATTAACCTATGACAATAAGTACTATCACCGTGTTAAACAAACTAGTACACTTATCCTAAAATAGCGGAGAAATCTTCGTCCCAAATCTGTCGGTCGTAGACATGAATCTGTTATTGCACTGAGAGCACATATCGATTTCTTTAGACAATTTACCTTGAGCTTTGATTTGGCAACAACAATGTTACCATGAAGCTATAGACATAATAATATCATGGTTGTAACAAAGGGTACTAAAGGTTTCAGGTTCATTTGAGGTTTACAGTTCTCTGCACTACTTCTACTCCCATGTACAGTCGAACAAGCTAATAAGTATACAGGCAGAAATTTTTATTCCAGTACACTGAAAATGTTGATTGCAAATTTGTTTTATAAAGCGTTTCGCATTAAGCGACTGATGCCCAACGCTGTATCGTTTGGCTTCCGTCTCTAAATGTATCTGTATAATTTTTAAGGTTAATGCAAGTTAGATGGCTGTACACTTATTAGCTTACAGTGGTCGAAACGGATAAGTATATATAAGTATAAGTACAACGGGCTGGTGTCCGCAACACCACGTCTAATGCGCGTATTTTGCGTGCGGGTGGGAATACAACTCGATCCACCCCAGCTCCCCGAGAAAAGCCAGCAACCCTTTGGTGTTACTGGCAATCTTGCGGAGAGTACCTGGGTCACCGAAGTATTTGGCCCTGTATGGGGGAAACCCCTGGATAGTGCAGGAGCACGTGGACTGCGGTTTCTTCTTCCTTCATGCAGGCTCGACACTAAGGACTATCTATGACTCCGATAACAAAGCGGTGCTTGTTAAAAGTACCGTGTCCAGTGATGGCAGCCGTCACTGTGCGTAGCTGCAGTTTAGCTAGCCGGAGCGCTTGTTTGGTGAGGCGGGCATCGATGGCGGGAAGCGCCTTCTTGGCCTGCCTACACTCGCCGTGGTCTAGCCACAGCTTGGCGTGATGTTCTTTGGTACGTTTCCTTACCAGCGTGCGAAGATAGCCGAAAGGTAGCGGCACGATGGGTTCTGGCCCCACCGCCGCCATGCTCGAGCCCCTTCGAGAGAGCTCGTCCGCTGCATCGTTGCCTCGGGAGTCGCTATGTCCTTTAATCCATTGAACGGTTATATTATTAAGGTTACCAACCTGGTTCAACCTGGCGTTGGTGGCACTAGTGTATTAGCCCGGAATTCACCGTGTGGCTCCTTAATGCCAGCAGCACTGCCATGCTGTCTGAGAGTACGCGGATGGAGTGATCCTTTACCTCCCGAGACAAAATGGCAGATGCCGCCAGGGAGATGCCTATGCATTCTGCCTGAAAGACAGTTTTGTAGGCGCCCAAAGGTACGACTATGGGGATATTGAGGTCCTCCGAAAAGACCCTGGATACTTCTTACCCCAGACTTGTAGCGTATTGAGGCGCAACGCCGTCATCGTTGCTTTCTGCTGAATGAACAGGTGGAGCGGCGGAAGCCCCAGTATGGCTTCGAGAGCTGCGGTCGGAGTTGTCCTCATGCAGCCTGTGATCGCCATGCAGGCGAGCCTTTGCATACGATGCAGGTTGCTTATCGCTGTGATTAATTTGGTGCGGGGCCACCAGACCACTGCCCCGTAGGTGATCATGGGCCGGATTACCGCGCAGTAAAGCCAAAGTTTAATTTTAGGGGATAGGCCCCATTTCTTACCTATCATCCTCCTGCACTGCCAAAAGGTGATGCATTCCCTGATAAGCTTGTTGTCAACGGATAAGTAACTGAGGTACATCATATTTCATTAGTACAATCAGCTTTTGAAACTGATTTACCTAACACTCATTTGCATTTCTGACTTATATTTTAAAGAGTTGTTACTCTTTATTACTTATTTGTTTCTGGTTTGCATCAGGATGCGATTACAAAAAAAAATATTTCTGAGATAAAACTCAAGTTTTATGGTTTGACTTCGACACGGATGCAAGTCGCGAGAAGAAACTGCTTATAAAACCAGTACAATACGTTATATAATACACGGGTCTTTGTAGTAGTTACTTTTCAATTTTGTTGACTGTACTCAAGAATGACACAACTTTTTATACGTTGGAGATAAAAATGTAGTGCCAGCACCTCTGGAAGCTAGGTGTTGAGAAAACAAGTTAGTGTCGACTTACAATAGTGTTTGTGTGTGCGTATGTACGCCTGAGTGCATCATTCAACGTTTTTACGATTGTGGCAAGGAAGACTCATACAAAGGAAGAAGGTGTATGGACCTAGATAACGCAAGACCTAAATAAACATTTCGCGTGCCTAGCTTACGTACAAAAATCTTAAGTCACCACTTTCGCGCTCAGTCTGCATCGATGTATAGCGCTAGTCGGACGTCGGCGCTGGTGCGAAAGGCGGCCCTTCCTTTCTTTCTTTGGGGCGAACGGGGCGCCGTACGCGGCGGCGTCTTTGAATCGATTTGATTTTCCGATTTTCCATCACTAATAAACAGTGCTTGTTACGTCTTAATAGGTAGTCAAGAAAGTGGTGGCGTTATCTAGTTCTATCTATATCTGTGGTGTATGGCGTAAGCAGCAATGTAAAAAACGCTACTTTTGTTTATTTTCTTTCCATTCAGTATTATAGTTTGTTGGTAAATCAGAGATAATATTTGAGGAAGTCACGTAGCCACTAGCCACTGAGTCTGGATTTGTGACCAGTTGATAACAATAGGCAGTAATATAATAGGCAATAGGTAGGGGTACTACATGGGACATTGTGGGTGGCTGTTAGGTGCGCCTATGTCTAACCCTTCGGAGATTACAGGTGTGATGTTATGTTATGTGTTACTTGACTAAGCAAAACATTTATTTTCCCATAATTTTATAAATAAACACTTCCACAAACAAACCATATTCCGTCCACCTAAGAAACATTTAGCCAACGGCACTCCACACCCTAAACTTATAGAAATATCCGCAACACGGTAATATTGTACACAGAGATACACACACTAGGTATCTTCGACCAAACTCGATTGATACAAGCCACAGCTTGTTCAAGCTAATGATCGTATTAACAAGCTGTCATTACGCGAGTGAATGGAGCGCAAATTGTGAATTACTCTCAAGCCGAACGCGAATCAAAATGTTTCGTTGCAAGATGAAAGGAATAATGGGTTTGCAGATAACGTAAGGAGATTTAATCGGGGCATGAATTTATTACGCGCAGTGTTCTGTTAGACTAATTAGTTTTTTGAATATTATTGTAATTAATCTACACTGACGAAAGTTTGTGAGTGTGTATGTTTGTTACTTCTTCACGCAAAATCTACTGAACGGATTTACATAAAATTTGGTACTCTTATAGTTTATAACCTGGATTAACACATAAGATAGTTTTTATCCCGATTTTTTCTTCCCGTGGGATAATTTTCGAGTTGTAGCGGGTGAAGCCGCTGGCAACAGCTAGTCATTATATAAAATCACGCTTGTAATCCCCAAAGGGTTCGGCAAATACCATCGGGGCTACGGGTTGTTCGAAAGAGATACCGCGGCTTCGGCACAAGGGCTAAGAGGGAACATGGGTGGTTTTTAGTCAGTAGAAGTCTGACACTCTTTTCCACTCTGCCCAAGAGGGGGGGAGTTAGGGGAGTTAGGAAGGTCGGGAGGGGTTATTTACACACCCAAAAAACAAAATCGGTAGAGGAGTATACCTGATACTACGCCCACGTTTAGGTCCCATGTATTGAGGGTATTTGAGGGGATTGCCATCAACAGGGCGATTCCGAAATGGCTACTGGAATAATTCCAAAACATGCCATAAATAAAATAACAGTAAAGCACATTTTTATTTTTATTAGCTTCAAAATATATCCATTCTATTTGAGTAAGGATTTGTTTAACAATATAATAATTCAACTAAAATAAATTTTCACTGGTGTACACACGGAGATACATCAAACTATACAGGGTGTTTGGAAGGGAGCTGTACATACGCCTAGGGTAGAAACTAGGGATAGTCTGCTACCTACCCCCGCCCATTATATTGACCTTGGCCTCAAGGTTTTTTTTTAATTTAAAATTATTTCTTTACCTTACTACGGTACTTCAGGCCCCATAACTTTTCTTCTCCACAATTTTCTGGTGTAAAATAATTTTTTGCAGGACCCTAAGACTCTAACGATTAAAACAAGACCATTAGCCGACCGGTCCCATGGATAGATTTTGAGCTACAGGTAGTTTTAGTCAAAAAGTCAAATAAAAAATAATAATAAATTAAAAAAAAACCTTGAGGCCAAGGTCAATATAATGGGCGGGGGTAGGTAGCAGACTATCCCTATTTTCTACCCTAGGCGTATGTACAGCTCCCTTCCAAACACCCTGTATATTCCCAGTAGAACATGGCTTCGTTTTGTATAGATTTCCCATCCAAATGAAGATCCGCATAAACTGGATTTATTACCCTTCATTGGTCGTCGTTACATTGTCTTTTAACATCTATATCTAGAACAATGATTCCTCCACATACTTAATTAACGTGACCCACTGTGACATATATTTTATCCTCCAAACAGTAAATGATACACTTCTCGTTGTCAAAGTATCCTAAAATAATGTTATTGTCTGGAGTTGCCCTTGTGTGACATGGCTCCGGCTTTTCGGTTTAAAACAACTGAAGCTTTATTATTCAGTTCCACGGTAGCCGCTGACTGAAATCACATAGACCGTCACTCAAAGAGTAAAGCATAAAGTTCATAATTTTCCTACCCTTGTCTAATTTTACTTGGGGTCAATGCAACACGTGCCTTTTTCCATTTCCCTGTCAGACGTCACTTCGTCATTTATCCTTTCTCTTTCATTCATATAATTCACCCACACAATCCAATCCAAAATGTTTGTGTGATGAGCACGATCATTTGTTCTGTGTCTGGGTGTAATTTATCTATAATATCTGTGTACCTGAAGGTAAAAATAATCTCAAATTTACCGTTTAAAAAAGAGTTTTATTTCATTTCAAAGAGACTTTATTTAAACAAACAATTTGCAGAGACGTAACCTACATTTAGTGAGGACGGAAATCGCTTCCATTGCAAAATAAATTGATTAGACGTGAGGCAAAAAAATCTTAAAGCTTTTTCTCTTTTTAACTTTTGTCCGAAAGCTTTGTCCTGAAGAGATTCATTTTAATTACGATTTCCACGAGAAATAATGAGTCAGGGAAGTACGGCCTTCACCTAGCTACCAATCTTCATTAGCTTCATTATTTCCGTGTAAAATTGTACATTATGAGCCTTTTTATACTACCTATAAGTATTTACGACGCAACCTCTTTTTAGACCGTCGACTAAAGGATTTAAAATTGAATTTTATTTAAAAAGTATAATAGTATACCCTTGCTCGTTTTCTCGTTTATATCGAGCATTTTTCATAGCTAGAACGTTTTAAAATCTACGAAGAATAACTGAGACATATGAATGGATTACTTATAACTTATTTTACTGTAATAAATCTAGTGTTTGAAAGATTCCCAATTCTTAAAACTGTCTAGGTATTTTTTGAGGTTAGATATTACTGATGCGAATAACATTGAGATATTGATTTTCCCAGATTTGACGCCAAGCACCGTGGATAGAGACGTGAGAATACACGTAGATAGAGGGTAGAATTTGATTTATTCAAGCAGAGAGCGGTTGGTCGCCGCGACCGTACGTTACTAAGTTGAAGTTCCAACGACATAAATCTCCGGCCACTCCACACAAAGTGAACGAATTGGACCGAATGAATAATTCCAAATACATTTATGCAAGCGCAAGTATTTCCATAATCTTGTAGGATCACTGAACAAATACTTTTAGAAGATTTGTACAGGACAAAGATATTGAAAAACGCAATAAATTCTCCCCAAATATGCTCTATACATATTTGCACCGTTAAGTGAAACGTGTCACAGATAATTTTGGGATTTTCATTCAACCGCAAATATTTTTTTGATTTCTCGATAAAATATTTTGATTACAACTGTCTATTTTTCAATATTGAACAATCATACAAAACAATCATTGAAGTTTGCTTCTACTAAATAGAAAAGTTTCGATTTGTTGAAAGACAAGACGAAACTAAAAGACGATGGTAAGAACAGCAATCTGCTAAAAGTAAAAACTTTTGCTGCAGAACTTTCTATTTCATCTGAAAATAAAAGTTTAAGTTCTATTGTTTTTTTTTTCGGGAGGTAATTATTTCACGATTGTATTTTTACCAAAAAATAGAGCACTCGTAATAATAGCAGAATACCTGTTATTTACAGATAATAAGGATGTTTACTGACTTAAAAAAATAGGATTCTAATTAGTCCGTCTGTTAGATTATCGAAAAATATTGGATACGAATTTTTTGTTTTATCAAATCAATATAAATCGACGAAGATAATCATTAAAAATCAAAGATTTGAGTATGGGGTTTGTGTCTAAAGAATTTCATACTAATGTCTTAGAACATGACGTCACACGAGCTTTAAAGCACTGTATCGTCTTTATTGTTTCTTTACGTGAAAAAAGAAAAAAATACGTGTCCATATTTTTTAGAAATCTATTTGACGGACTAATTAGATTTTTTTAGCTGACATTAAGGTTATTGTTAGTCGGAAATGTTTAGGAAAATAAAAAAAAACAAAATCAAAACTCATTTATTCTAACTAGGCTGATAATCAGCATTTTTCGATCGTCAAAATTTACTTTACTTTACTTATTTACAAGAGACAGTCCTCCAAAACGCCCCCCCCTTCGAAACTCCCCAGCAACATTATCTGTCTGTTAGGTTGGTTGGAAATACAGTCTAATAGTGTGACCTTATCGAGTTCGAACCCAAGACATGAACCTTGGATTTCCCGAATTCATGTGCGTATTGTGTATTTTATTACTTGATTCGGTGAAGGAAAAAATCGTGAGGAAACCAGAATGCCTGAGAGATATTTCTCGACGAAATGTAAAGCCAAGTCAGAGGCCCATCGGTAGCATAAAACCACAGATTATAAAACGTTGACTCCAGATAGACACTCATCATCAACAGCCTATTAATGTTCCCACTGCTGGGACACAGGCCTCCTCTCTTTTGAGAGAGAATGTGCTATAATCTACCACGCGGGCCCAGTGCGGATTGTTACATGTCATGCCGGCTTCCTCACGATGTTTTCTTTCACCGTTTTGAGATCAGCGGTGATGAAATAAATTACACAAAGTAATGGGCCTGTCTGTGTTCGAACCCACACCCGTTGTTCGTAAGTCGGGGTCGCCACAACTGGGCCACCACTGCTCAGATTAGACACTAAAGGCATGATAATGAAAGAAGGGAAAGAAAATAACTTTTGAAGTTATACAAGAAAAAAAAGCTGAAAGAAATGAGAATATACAATTGATAGACGTAAAAACGACGGAAAATCAAGTTTCTCAATCCAATTTTTAACATTTGTATGTAAACCTAATTATTGAGAGAATTTCTACGAATTCATACGCTTCATCTCCGCCAGGCGCGAAGTTTAATAAGATATTTCCTGTTCAGGATGCTGGAAAGTGACTGTCACCTACGTGGAAAAGTATTCTATAAATATACCTGGGGACATTTTAACTTATTTTTAAATGAATTCAATTATATCGTTTAGAAATTGAATCGTTACTTTTTTGTTGTTCAGTAAGATAAAATATATCGTTTCGATTGCGGTCACTGAATAGTAAAAAATCTAGCCAAGTGCAAGTCGGACTTGCACTTGACTTGAAGGGTTCCGTACCATGACTTCTCATATGTTTTTCTGTAATCTATACGTGTTGAACTGATTTCTGTATTTTTTTCAGAATTTTAGACTCAGTAGCTTAGGAGATAAGGGGGGGGGGGAATGGTCGGACAGACAGACAGGCAGTCACACAAGTGATCCTTCAAGGGCCCCGTATTTTCTTTTTGAGGTACGGAACCCTAAAAATATAACAGCATAATTATGCTGTTATATTTTTAAACACAAAAAAAAACCAAAATTCAAATCAAAATTGCACATAATTATGTGCAATCACGAGAGCACTGTAAAACTTTTATAAGTGATTTTCTTCTAAGTCTTCGTCGTGGGGAAAGTTTTGAGTATGAATGTGGAAGAGTATAAGAGTAGAAGAAGATCAAACTAACGATGGATCGTGGACATATGGTTGTGTAAATGATGATATCGCAAGAGAGGAGGTATCTGATGAGATGACAAGTAATAGAGCAGTATTAAAGAAGAGGACATGCTGCGCCGACCCCAAATTAATTGGGACAAGGGCAATAGAATGTTGATGTATTGATTAAAAAAAGAAAAAGAAAGAAAGAAAGAAAACAATTTTTTTGGCACATGCCACAAGTGCACACACAAAGTAAAAAAAATAAAAAAACCGATTAAGTACCGATTTACGTTATCACAAACATAGTACTTTGTAAGCTATTCTGTCACGAAATATGTTTTATTCAAAGTACAAACCGTATGTATAAGTATACATATTAGTGTTCAAATAACGTAAAATATTATAAAGTAAAACAATGTGGGAACATGCGACATAATTATAATATATTCAAGTCGGGATATTGTTGCCATAAAGGCGGAAGAGGAAGCCTTTTTCTTCGAGCCAGTATAAGCTATTATCTACATATTTTCATAGGATCATAGAGTATTATTCCTCTCAGCCGTTTATTGTGCCAGTCTCAAGAGGCTGATATTCACTAGACGTTTACGGGGTGAAAAGAAAATCTTTGGAAGAAATTGCTATGACAAAGAGCAAAACCCAGGCTTACCTTAGTCCAGAGGGCAATTGTGTGTCAATTAATTATTATTATTATAATGGGTGGTAATAATTGTTTTTTCTTTTATTCCTTAGCCTATACTGGGCTAAAACCTACCCCATAGCCCTATGTGCTTAGCTCTATGTGGTTTTCTCTGTCCAATTTGTCACAAACGCTTCTAGGTCGTCACGCCAGCGTTTCGTATGAATTATCAGGGATCACTAAAAATACGTTTCGGGATTAAGTAATGAAGAGAAGTTAGCTAATTATGTATTTCTTCGAAATTCATAATGTTATGTTCTTGCTTCGAAATTCATAATGTTATGTTAAACTAGACTTTCAAACACGACGATTAATTTGATAACCCCATATACTTTTCCAATCTTACCTAGATCTTAAATTTTCTGTCCCAGGTAAGAACTCAGGTCATGTAAGATTTGAATGATCGAGCAGATCAAACATTGTAAGCTTCTGCATAAAAATTGTCTCTTAAACAGCATTGACTGGGCAAAGGTCTCCATCATACTTTTCCAATCCTCCCTGTCTTGCGATATTACATCACCATCTAAAAAGTTGGTTGGTTTTTTAAACTAAGCTAATAAAAGTTCAGGCAATAAAACTTCATATTGCATAATTAAAACATAAATCACAACATGCAAATCTCGTAAAATATTATTTACGTTAGTCATAAGTTAATACGAGCGTGATCAAATTACCCTAATTGCAGATTAAGGACCACCGAGGGTTGGTCCATGACGTTCTTCATGATGTTAACTGTCTCCACTTGGCGCTTATCGCAACCCTCACAAATTCAATTATGGACCTTCGTCGCAGCGATGTTGACCTACCCTGAGCAAATACCAGTGGACCAGAATCTGCCACAAATCTTGGACAGTTTGACCTTCGCTGGCTCGGTGGCTGTATGAATTCTGTTGTGTAAATAGGGTTGCGTTCATATAGTTATGTGTATTATTTATTTTTGTTGCCCCATACATGGGTGACCTCTGAATTGTGTTGTTTATTTAATCTATAAACAGTAAACCCTTGATGTGAGGAATAATTAACGAATAAATGCGCTATGGGATATGGACGATGATGACGCATAAATTCTTGATCGCGTAATAAATATAAATAATAACCACTTTCGAAATGTTCGCATTTTTACTCCAGTGAAAAGTCATAAGACTTACATGGTCTATAGATTGACTTACCATCTAAAAACATCGGTACAAACATTCAAAATCGTTTTTATTTTGGACCTGCATAATGTTAGTTTTATTTGTCGAGATATTTTCTCCCAATGGGTAACAGAATAACATAAAATGGATTAACAGAACGGGAACAAATCTAAATAAACAGGCGATATATTAATCATCAAACAATTATATATATATATCTTTTTTCATACTTGTATATTAGTCGTGGAATCATCCTCTTTCCAGCCATATTAACGTTCACACATTCCATTCATCTACTCTTATACTCCTCCAAACAAAGGAACCCAATGAGCAAAAAAGAGTTTATCCAACTCCTGGACTATCTTATTAAAATAATGTTGCTCTTGGCTTATACCTACAGGCGCAGGTTGCCGGAATATGTAACTAATTTACTAACTGGACGGTGTAAATAATAAATATCGCACTATGGAAGGGATTAGTGAATAATAAATATCAGCTAATGTAAGGATAGTAACTAATTTTCGCTGCTTTGAGTTTAGCCGATGGAATTTTAAGTATCTACCCTTGTTTTCCATTTAGGACGTTATCTGTTAACACAATTTGTTTAATTAAGTTGAACCAACTACTGAAGTTATTTTTCCTGTTTTTCAGCCAACACATGAAACATAGTTCTTGTAGTTTTCTTCTACATATTACTAATTTTGAACGAGATATACTTTATTTTCCTGTTGGAAATTTCCTTGAAATCCTAAATGAGCTGCCGACAAACTGTTCTGCAGTTTGGCAGAATTTTTATCATACCTACTTATGTAACTTTTGATGAAATAAACATTAAAAAAAAAGCCTGTACGAGTACATCATAAGCTCAAGTCATTTTCCCAAGGTGTGGGCAGAAATCACAGAACGCCACCTGCTACGATCCATACATAATCTTTTTGCTTTGTCCACGTTCATACATCTAATCATAACTATGGCACAATTTAGTGAAATATAAACTTCACTGGTTATTTCAGGCTAAGTTGAAAGTTAAATGAAAGTAAATGACGTAACGCAGAGCACACAACGTCGCCACCTCCCTGAAATTTTGGTTAACTTACCTGCCTTATCGTTCTTTAGAAAAGTTCTGGGTTCCGCTCTCCTGTGGATTTAGTTTTCACTGAAAGCTGTTATAAAACGTTTTGTGGGAAAAATACCTTCCAGGTATAAAGTAAAGCTTTGTGAGTGAAAAGGATAAATGATCACAGTGGCCATGTATGACTTTGATTTTGATGAAATTCGGGCTAAACATTTTCAATAGTCCCTTTTGTCTTTGTGTTGCAAATCTTATGTGTGATACACGGACATAACGCCTACAATCCCCGAAGGGTCCTCACCCTAATATCGCATTATCTGTAATGGGGGCGAGCCTATTGCTATCAACCGGGAACATATTCAGACTACAGGATGATGAAATTGAGAAATTTCAGAAAAACCCAATAACACATAAATCTAATCCAGTACCTCATGCTCATAAGTCGCGCATACTAATGAGGCAGTTTTGTACTATAATGTCTTTGTTTTTGTATATCTATTTACACTAATATTATAAAGAGGAAAGATTTGTATTTTTGTGTGTGTGTAAATTTGTAATGAATAAACTCTAAAACTAACTGCGCCGATTTAAAAAACTCTTTCACTATTAGAAAGCTACATTCACCTTGAGTAACATAGGCTACTTTTTAACCCTGTATGCCCACGGAAACGGGAACTACGCGGGTGAAACCGCTGTACGCCCGCTATCGCAAATATTTTGACTTCGACATCGACAATCGTCTCTTCCATTGCTTGAAAAATAAAAACGACTAAACAAACAAACACACACTCTGAGTAACTAACCAGATTTAAAACTAAATAAACGAAATGAAGCTTTTAAAAAGGGGCAGAGAACAGATTAGACACACACACAGGGACCGGTCGTACCAGATTTCCATTTGGATGTGGGAACCCAATTAATGAGTGCGCTTAGTAGTTCGCAGTTTGTGGGTGGTGGCACTGGAAGCTGGAAGCTTCTGGACGCCACACAGAACTGTAATGTGTGGGTTTCAACGATCGCACTAGCTTATAACTTCTACTAGCGGAAGCTGACCACATTCTGAGCAGCTGTTTTGTTTAAATTGGTAGAGTATTCATTATTACTTAGCAATATAGCAGCAATGTGTTTTTGTGGGCTTCTATAACTTTTGTACATCCGTGGCATCATTTCTGACCTCCACGTGTTTGCAGCTGTGGGCAGGAGTTAGTAAATGCGTATATACACACATCAAAAGTGTCTAGGGATCAAGCATTTTTATGCGGATTTCTTGAGATTGAAATGTGGCTTTGTAATAAATTTATGATTTTATAAATTTATATGGATGCTTTTTGGTGCATTTCATAGTTTGAATCAGGAACTGTGAATCAAATTCGAGTAAAAGATGAAAATCAGCTGTCAATATTTTCCCTATAAAAACATACAACGCATTGAAGACATTATTAGTGCTACTGTTTCCCTACTACTGATTAAAACCAACGTTATTATGGAGCGGCGACGTCATTTAAGCAGGGAAGAAATGCTCAGAGCCGTGGGAATGATAGAAGCTGGTTCCCGGCAACGTACTGTGGCTTTAGCTCTGAATACAAGTCAGAGTGTTATCAGTCGACTTTGGACACGTTACCGAAGCACTGGTACCGTGGCTGAGCGCCATGGAGGACGGTATCGCTGCACCACACGGAGACAAGACCGATACATTCAAATCTTAACTCGAAGAGCTCCAACAATAACCGCCATGATGTTAGCCGTGAGGCTTCATCACTCTTCAGGGAACTTAATTAGCGACCAAACAGTCAGAAACCGCTTGCATGAAGTGAACCTTCATTCCCGAAGACCGCTACGGGTACCACCTATAACAATGCACAATCGTAGGATTCGATATCAATGGGCTCTTGAACACAGAAATTAGGCAGAAGAACAATGGCGTTTCGTGTGCTTTTCTGATGAGTCTCGTTTTGGTATGAGACCGGATACAAGACGTATACGACACTGGAGAACCCCTGGACGCCAACAGCGATTAAAATCCTGCCAGGAAGTCCATCCTTATAGTGGTGGAACCATCATGGTATGGGCGGGTATTTGGATCGGCGGAAGAACTGAGTTGATTTGGATCAGAGGCAACCTCAACGCTCAAATTTATGCTGAGACGATTGTATCAGACGTCATCGTTCCTCTACAAGTGCAAATCGGTCCCTTATTTCAGTTAATGCATGATAATGCACGACCGCACACCGCAAGAGTTGTAAGACAGACTCTCGCCGCAGCTAACATCAATGTCCTGCCCTGGCCTGCTCAGTCGCCAGACTTGAACCCGATTGAGCATGCATGGGATATGCTACAGAGAAGAGCTCTGCCGAATATGGAGGGTATCCAGTCGCAAGAAGACCTTTTTTTGTTGTTGCAACGAACATGGGCGGCCATTCCACAGCGTGATTTGGATGAACTCATTTTGAGTATGCCAAACCGATGTTCTTGTGTTGTTAGTGTTCGCGGTAGAAACACGGATTATTAATTGTTTAAGTTACCCAATAAAATTTTAAAGAAAACTGTTATTTCAGTCTTTTTTTCGAACTTTAATGTTAGTGGTTCAAATGTCAAAAATCCCTTTATTAGGAAAATGGCAAATTTCTTTATTAATGCAAAGGTGACTTGGTTTATCGTTACTGTGACAAACGAAAACACTTTATTTGATGAATCCTTAAAGAAAATTTTAATTAATATCAATCAGGAGAAAAGTTATTGCAAAAATATATGTTGATCCCTAGACACTTTTGATGTGTGTATATTATTATAGTTACAAAAAATCAACATAAACCATCGCAATAATATTATTCTCTTTAGTTGTGTCTACGTATACAATGTGGATCTGGAACTACGACATTAAATTAAAACTAGCACTGTACTAGTCCATCGAAACATTTTAAAACACGAAGATTAGTAGTTAGTGGAAAATTTAAAAATTGCAATTTTCAAACAAAATAAATAGCAGAATCAACTGCATAAAAAGTAAACACGCTTTAACTACGAAAAGTCACTGACCTAGTGCGCGGGGTGCAGCGAGCGGCGGCGATGTTGGGCGTAGGTACTTTTTATCGGAGAACAACAAATCAGCGGCATAAACTCACTAAGTTGCGAGTTGTTAATTAATAAAAGATCACTGATTGAATAATTAATCACTTAAAACCTTATTTGAGGCATAATTAAACTAAAAAACTTACTAACTTAACCTAAATCACAAAACTAGCTACCTAATAAATGCCTAAATAACTAATATTACACTAACACCAATAAGTCACAGTAACCTATGCACTAATCCAAATATCATAAATCGTCTTTAATCACAATAACAACAAACTTTTCATAAAATCACGACAATGCGCGCGCGGCTCGTCTTGTGATAAAAAAAGTAGGCGTGTGCTCTCCTCAAAGGGCGCCGCTATGCACTGACTGACATAGTTACCGAGTCAAGGACTTTTTGCCGAAAAAAATTCCGCTCACACACACACTCGCAATTTTCTATGCACCACTAATGCATTATTTGCGTAAGTAATATTACTTTTTCTTTATAATTGTAGTATTTTGTGGGAGTGTGCGGGGCGCGTCAGAGTGGGATCGTATGACACCTTTCTCTGTCTTTCAAGCGTATTGAGACGTTGAGAATAGAATCGTAGGTTTTTGCACAGGTTCCTGACCTTACAATGTTTACCTATTATTACGGACTCCGATCTACATCATGTTGAAAAATAAGAAAATGAAAAACAATTTCCTGTGGCTAAAGTAGTCATTGGATTTGATTGATTTTTTGTATACGGGTCAAGAGCATGCCTTTCTTTACGTGGTTTAGAGGAATGTCAATCGTCCTGCTCCACATTGTATAATTATTAATTCTAACGCTGTGTGTTTTTTTGTAACCTACACGCTGTTTATTTACTGTACCCTTTTAGTTTTAGTTTTAAGCTTATGTGTGAAAACTTGTAATTGGCCTTCTTCTACATACATATTAATTCTACTACTCAAATGTTTTAGCTGTAAGTTTCTTAAAATAATAGATGCCTAAAGGAACACGACGCTTGGGAACGAGTTGAGACGTTCAAGGCTTGCATATCCAGATTTGGACGTCTTTTGGCTGTTGAGGTAATGTTGACGCAGGAGTCCGAGCCCTTATATAATGGTTAATAGTAGTAAGAAATTGTGTGTTTGGTTTTTCAAAGCATAAATTTAATAAAACTGTGAAGTATAACATCGTGAGGAAACCGGCATGTCTTAGGACCAAAAAGTTCATGAAATGTGTCATCTACCAACCCGCACTGGCCCATTCCCTCTCACAGAGTAGTAGGCTTGTGCCCTAGCAGTGGGAACATTATAGGCTGATTATGCATATAACAAAATTATAGGCACTGGTCTAAAAATGTCAATGAAAAAGTTGCTTACTTTCCACGACAAATTCGTTGCTGGGCAATAAGATAGGTAATTATCTTATTGCCCAGCAACGAATTTATAGGAAGAACAATCTTATTCCCACCTCAGTAATGTGGGACTATTTTACACGTTCAGCCTAAACGCCGATTAGGGCAAATGATGTGTCATTAGATTCGTATTGTTTTTTGTTCCCAGCGATTTGTGGGGTACATATGTGAAGAGTATGTCTCCCTCAGTCGAATGTTGCAGACGTTAGCCATTTTCTCCTAGGGATCATTGAACTACGATGGAATCAAGCTCAAAGGAATAATAATAATAATAATATTCCACAACTATCACACAAACGCCATCTAGTCCCAAGCTAAGCAGAGCTTGTGTTATGGGTACTAGACAACTGATAAACATACTTATATATTTCTAAATACATACATATTATAGATAAATTACACCCAGACACAGAACAAATGATCGTGCTCATCACACAAAGATTTGTCCTGGGTGGGAATCGAACCCACGACCTACGGCATAGCAGTTAGGGTCACTAACCACTAGACCAACAGGCCAGTCTAATAATAATAAAAAGGTTACTCAAAATTGCGTAGTGTTTAAGTAGGCATATTCATAGTGTACTCGTATTTGTGTGTGTGAGTTTAAATGTTTGTAAACGCACCCACGATACAGGAGAAATTCCTAGAGTAATTTGTGATGTGATGTGATTTTTTTATATCCTGCAATCAGCAAATAGAATAAGGAAAGTTTTGAGAAGAAGGAAAAAATTGGGAAAATGTGATGAAAGTTTTGAGTATGAATGTGGATGTGTATAAGCATAGAGATGGAAGACCAAAGACACATTGAATGGACTGTGTAAACTATGATATGGCAAGAAAGGAGGTGTCTGAAGGTAAAACGAGTAATATAGTATGAAAAATGAAGACATCCTGCGCCGACCCCAAATGATTGGGACAAGGGCAAGCGAATGATGATTCCTATATCAGTGGTGTCAAGCCAGCCACATTATTCTAAACCACTACAACTCATAGAAAAAGAATCAACAGAAATCATCAGAAAATCGTCGAGGTATTTTAGCTCAAGGAGTCCCGAAGAGAAACTGTTTGATACCAATTTAAAAATAGAATCTTGATAAGTACTACTTATTTTCACTCTACCCACTCACACATCGATAATGTATTACCAACCTACCCTCGAATCTATCGAATTCCATTGTTATATATTATTATCAAAAGTTAGGGGTTAAACCGCATCTATTCATCTAGTGTAACCGCAACTCATGTTACAACCAGAGTGATAAATGTTTGAAAGTGGAGCTATCAGCGGCGTTAGTTCGCGGGCTACACGACAGGTGGCGACACCACAGTCGTGCATACGCATGTTTAGAATATATTATTTTACTGGGGTTGTTGAGATGTCTCGCTTTGTAACTTCTAGAGTAAATAGTTGAGGTTTCACGCTTGTTTAGGAGTTTTATAGAAATAGTAGTCAGGCTTCTCTGAGTTTAAAGATGACTTAGGGGTCAAATACTGGTTGGGGCTGCGGGATGTTGTGTGTGATATCGTGGCCTCGACATACAGGGCTAAGAAGGAACATGGGTCGTTTTTTGTCAGCAGAAGTCTGACACTCCCTTTCGCTTTGCCCAAGAGCGGGAGGAGTCATTTGATGATTTCCCCCTCCAAAAAAATCGAACGGGTCAGATGCTTTTGATTAACGTGGTGTATCGATGACAACAGCTGTCGTATCATGTTAACATGCGTGGTGTGCGATCAATCACTCTGCTATAAGTAAGATGCTCGAGTACTAACAAACTGTGAGGCACTGATTAAGAGCCGCGTCGCACAAATGTCCAGTGACGCCAGTATCAATCTCACAAATAACTTACTATTCGAAGTCATGTCGATTCGCGCAAGTGACCATTTGCGAAAATGTCCTTTCTCGCGGGATTTATATATTTTTTCCATTGTAAGGTAGTTCGTAGAATTAAGATTAAAGGAAAATCCCACACACGATTCTATTTTGTTATAACTGTGAATCTCTGAGTGTTGTACACGCTGGTGTGCTTCTTAAGCGTAAATTAATTAAAAACAAGCAAACACATTAGCAATATTAAAAAAAGTAGGTACCATGGGAGCACAAAGAACACTATATTGCTGCTGCCATAATAATCATACGTAACTGAAAATTACAGTTGTACAGAATTCAATCATCAATAAATTGCTGCTCCGAGCAACAGAACTAAGATCGTTATTGGAAACATATTAAATTATTTGTTCTACGAAGATTAATTAGAATTCGATCTTCGCAGCTGTGACCCAGTTTGTTTGTTTATGACTATTTTATAAAGTGTCATGATTTTCTGGAAGATTAAAGATAAAGCGAGAGGTTATCATTAGAAGGTTCAGTTATATAATCAGGAGGGTCCCTTCTGATCGGCGACCTCTGGCGTCCGGCCATGGTGCAAGCCATGGTCCAGGCGAGATGGAATAGGACGCCGTCGCCTCCTTCTGCGAAGCAGTGATGCTAGCGAAGGAGGTGGCATCAGCTTCTGAAGTCGGTGACCGTTTTTGGTTTGATTTATTTTTTTTTGCCATCGACTTTTGTGGTTTTGAAGTCGGTTTTTTTTGCAAAAACTTTTTTTTATTTTTCCAATTTTAGTTATAATAGGTATCACATACAAATACTTACTATGCATTTAACGTTCAACCTATGAACCTAACCCTTAACATTCAAGATTCATATTATTGCTTTTAACTTCTAACCGTTGAGGACTAGCACCTTCAACAATCATCTCACCTAGATAACCTGAAAAAATACAACGATATACCCATAATATTTTATTACAGAATTATCCTCAAACCAGTTAGGACCGTTGGGAGTTATCGGTTCAGGCGTCTTGGATTATTCGGTGATTATACATAAAAAGATGCCGACGAATTGAGAACCTGCTTTTTTTAAAGTCGGAAAATGTCGGTCAATAAGATTTACAGTCTATTATCAGGTCAACCTAATAACCTCAAAGAATACAGCTATCGATCCATAAGTACGTATAGCTTTAAAGGAATTTTCTTACAACTCCAAATAGTTGAAGAGTTGTACCTTCCATCATCAGCGCAGCCATTTGAGATTATAATTATCAGACGCAAATACTTAAAAAACTTCAGAAATTATATGAAAAACGTAATGTGTGCCTATAAAATTCAAAGGTTGCTCTCGATTTCTCCGGGTTTCCATCATCAGATCCTGACTTGGTGACAATGGGACTACCTCAAAAGTAAATTTTTCGAATACAAAAATAATTTTTAAAATCAGTTCATTAATGACGGAGATATCCGAAAACATATATACAAAAAAACATACAGACGAATTGAGAACCTCCTCCTTTTTGGAAGTCAGTTAAAAAGAATGTCAACAAACATTTTGCCTCGTTTAAACTACAAATAGCATCCACTTTCAGGCTCACTTGCGTTCAAATATGCAGACAGTATGTAAGTTCACACTTATTCGTATTTTCCGTAGGAACGTGACATTGGGACAGATGCACGGCGTCGTCCTCTGAATTGGTCTGGTCACGTTGCACGTCCACGTTCGCCCGTCTCGCGACTATGTTAAGGAGTATATCTGTAACTTTTAATATCAGGAGTGAGACCACGGAAAATGGTACGTTTGACATTTAAGATGTATGTAGTTTTCAATAGCAGTTTGTTTAATATAGCATAATGAGCCATAATGGGCCCATTTTGGCAACTCTACTCGATGAGAGAGAGAGGCCTGCAATTTTAGGTACCCAGTACCCGTTAATAGATGTCACCTGTCTTCGAAGTTTGGTTGTAACTGCGGTACTCAGAGACATTTACCTAATGATTACTTAAGCCGTCACTAAGTAAAGATTTGACATACTTTTGTATGACAAAACTGTCAAAACCTTTACTAAGTGATAGCGGCAGTAGGTAGACTTGTTTTGAGAGCAGCGATGATAAAACTTTATTGTTTTTGGTATTAGCCTGTAAGTTTTCTTTTTCTTTAAGCTGTGCTTGCCTAGGTTAATTCGAGTATCCAGCACCCATTACATACCTAGTTTCCTCAATACCACGGAAAGCACGTTAAGCTGTTGATCCCGGCTGCCGTATTGATCTTCCGCAGTCGTTACAGGTTGTCAGTGGCCAGGAAGTCTGACAGCCGGTCTTACCAAAAGGTATATTAACCAGTATGGAATGGTATGGAGTAGGGGTTGTTTAGGTCAGATAGGCAGTCGCTCTATGTAAAATACTGGTTCTCAATTGCATCCGGCTAATCTGAAAGACGACTTCAACAAAGTTAGAAAAAGCCTAGGTCTGTAAGCTTTCCAAAAATATATTTAAAATAAAACTCTCTGTAAGCTTTCCAAACGCAGTGGACTGAAATATTTTTTTACCCGACTGCGAAAAACCCAAATGGAGGGTTATGTGTTTGGCGTGTATGTATGTATGTACGAGTATGTATGTCCGTTTCTTTGTTCCCTCATAACTCCTAAACGGATGAAGGGATTTGCATAAAATACATATAACGTCTTCTTGGCGCAAGTGTTACTGGCTACATTAAAATTAAAAAACAAATAAATTTGCTTATTTTTGTGCCCATAACGGGATTTCAAAAAAAAAAGTTTTTCTATTACCATCGAGTAGGGTATCAAAATGAAAGTTTTAAAAGGAGATTACAAATATATGACACTTATATGTTTCAAATAAATTCAAAGGTACAAATCCTATAAACAAACACAAAAGTTAAATCATCTGCGAGGAATTTTACGCGACCAACGAAAGAACAAACACAAAAGAACTAAAAAGCTATAAATAAAAAAAAAAGTGGTTAAAAAAAAACACCGACTGAAAAAAGGGAAAAGTAAAAAACAAGCACATTTTAAATCAAACAAAACTTGGAAGCAGGCGGGGTCCATTCTATTTTCATTTCATAATTTAATATTCAAATGAACCCCGCCTGCTAGTTTTGTTTAATTTAAAATGTGCTTGTTTTTTACTTTTCAGTTTTTTCAGTCGGGAATTTTGGTTTTTTAACTTTACAAAAAAATGTTTTATTTAAAAAAAGCTGTGCCCAATGCCTAGGTATAAACAACTTGTAAGTCCGCCGTTTTATGATACCACCTCATCGCTGCTGGATATGAGTCTCATACATTCTTGATTTATTTACTTTTTTTAGAGTTAACCACAATATTGTAACAGGTGACCACGATATAGCGATATCGGAATGTATCTCTAACATAAAACATTTACAAATCAGCTTAAAAAATTAAGTAGCGCCGGCTCTTCTACAACTATTCAAAGTCACGGCTGAACATAAGGTTGTAATGTAACTTGTTATGTAGGCGTAGACGCGTACTTCATAAAAATAAAACGTTTTGAAATAAATAGGATCCCTAGGATTATGCCGGCTGATGTACCTTGCTACTAAACAAAGGAGTTCATATTACTTTTTGTATTAGGGGTTAACTTCTAAGTAGGTAGTTGTAAGATTCGTAACTTATGGAGAGATTAGAAAACTGCAAAGGAAAACAGCCGAAGATGGCTAAACAGAACATGGCATAAACGACATATCATTATTTTTTTAAACTAAGAGGGACTTATGTTTCTTGTACCTGACTACTCCGAGAAAAAGTAGCCGAAACAAAGTCAGAGGTCTTTTTAGCTCCTGACATAATCTTGGTTTACTCACATAAACATTTTATACTAATAATTAGGTTAATCCATTCGAAGAAATTTAAAATGAATGAATAATAAAAACAAACGCATAATTAATAATAATAAATAGTAACCTACTACTATACTTCTTATTAGAAATGGGAAACATAAAATAATTTGACGACATTATAATATTATAATAAGCTATAAAACTCACGTTTGCGTGTAATAAGCGTGCATAGCGTCCGTTTTCATTAAAATTTCAGCCGCAATCAAGGTTTCACTTAATCTCGGCTGATTAATTAAATATAATCAAAATTCCTACGCGATGCTCATTATTATAAATTACAGGAGTAATATTAACAGCGTAAAATGTTATTATAAAATTCATTACTTTTTCAGACTTTTGAAAGGTCATAGATTCTTTTCTTTGTACAGAGGAAAAGTAATCTTTACTTACTACTTTAACTTTGAAACATTTAAATCTAAAACCCCGATAGTCTGAAAACTAGATTTGCCAACGGGTTATTGCGTTACCAAGTAAATGGATTGTGTAGTTCAGATTCACAAACAATCGAATCGAAACCGAATCGAACATATCGTATATCTATCTCGCTCACTTTCATAATGCAAAAAAAAGGTAAACATTCGAATTGTCGAAATCGAAACCGAATCGAAGCGTTGTGAATAAAGAGCCTGGGGTGTCGTTCCATATACAGACGCCAGTACATCAAACTGCTACAATCTGTCTTTCATTAACAGATTTTCTACTTAAAGCGAAAGGGAGTGTTAGACTTCTACTGACTAAAAACCACCCATGTTCCTTCTTAGCCCTATATGTCGAGGCCGCGATAACTAGTGTACAACCCGCAGCCCCGACGGGTGGCCTTTTCGGGCCCCTCCCATGTTGCTGACATCTCTTTGAGGCGCGCGTGTAATACGAGCGCGCCGTCGACACGTACCCCGACGCCCGGAGCGCCTCCCGCGGCGGCAGGGACGAGAGGTTCTCTCCCTCTCGAGTTCCGCCACCTCCTTCGCTAGCATCACTGCTTCGCAGAAGGAGACGACGGCGTCCCATTCCTCTCGCCCCGGACCATGGCTTGCACCAGGGCCGGACGCGAGAGGTCGCCGCCGCCGATCGCCGCTACGAGAACACGGCGGGGCTCCGCCCAAGCGGGGCACACCTCCACTGTGTGCTCCACCGTGTCCTCCGGCCGATTCTCACAATGGTGGCATCCGGGCGTTTGATGGCAGCTCCTGAAATGTACACCCAGCGACACATCAAGCTACAAACATCCAGTGTAACCGGCTTTGTTTGACCTTCTCGCACAATTATACAGGGTGGAATTTTGTAATGCCACCTGGAGGGAAAGTACTCTTAATACTGCAGATAGAAAATTTTACTCAAAGGAAACATTCCTTTATTTTTGAATAGAAAGCAAACTGCATTCAAAGATTTTCAAAAATTCTCTTCTCCCACACCCGGGAATCGAACCGGCTAAAATCTGAAAAAATTATACCCTGTACTTTTATTGCATCGATCATTAGGGTCAGTTATAAGGATGAAAATCTCTCTAACAAACATGATAAATTTCGAGCAACTAATTAGTTAGTTTACCATATTTTGTAAATAATTAAATTAATTTAAGATTTCCTGGTTTTCCTTTCATTTAATTTATCATGTTTGTTAGAGATGTTGTTGCTTGTTTTTTGCTATTCAGTTTTTTTTGTCAGGTTTTTTAGATTTTTTTTAGTTTTTCCTACTGCTATTCTGCTATTATTTTCTGATTAATGTTGTTGCGGGATCCAAGACCGTTAAATGGGTTCTCTGAGACTTTGTTGAGCTTCATTGTTTCGGTGCTTTTCTGGTGGTCGCCACTATTGATCCGGGCTTTCAGGAGTTGCAGTGGTTTGGGAATAATGTGATGAGCTTGTTAAAACGTACTTTTTTACATGAATGTGATACATTTCAATCCCAATTTAAGTCAAAGTTGGTAGATTTTGTGATACGTTCAGTTGTATTATCGAAAGCATTTTAATCAACCATTGGCTCAAAATAATCCTTTTATTCCCCTTTACGATATTGAGTCAATCTCAGACACAGAAAGTAAAGACGGAACTCTGCGAACAGCAAAGTGAGGCCGGTCAAACTACGCCTCGCCGTGTACATATACTCAATACACGCACATACGTAGAACATAAACTACGCCTTGGTCTTAAACTTTTTATTTGGTTTGAGACGTGTGTGCGTGTATGCGAGGCGTAGTTTGGCTGGCCTTTTTTTTTTTTTTTTTTTGGTGGGTGTAAAATCATCGAATAACCCCTCCCGCTCTTGGGCAGAGCGAAAGGGAGTGTCAGACTTCTACTGACTAAAAACCACCCATGTTCCTTCTTCGCCCTCTATGTCGAGGCCGCGATAACCGTTGGACTACCCGCGGCCCCGACAGGCGTCGGCCCTTTCGGGCCCCTCCCATGTTGCTGACATCTCTTTGAGGCGCGCGTGGAACACGAACGCGCCGTCGACACGGCCTGTTTTCGTCGTGAGACGGACGGACGGCGAGTTAGCCCATCACTCACCGTCCACAGGCCCGCGTCTACGGTGGCCGGAGGTCCACTTTGCTGTTCGCAGAGTTCCGTCTTTACTTTTTACTTGGTCTGAGGAGTCAAAGATAGCAACATCAGCGCAGATATAAGCGTTTGTAAAAGTTCTCCGAGAATTGTGCCCAAAGTGAAAATGCGGATCAACTCGATAACACTGCATTTCACCAAAGCTAATTGTAAATTCATAATAACTCCAGCTCTCTTTTTAAATCACACCCATAATCCGCGTGAAGCGTGAGGCGCGTCCTATTGGATAATCTCATTCGGTTATGAAATTGCTGAAATAATTCCGGCATTTTTCCTATTTTTACTTTTGCAATATTCATATTTAATTTATTGATACATGTTTTTTCGCAGTGAGAGGCTGAATTTTTAATTGTAACCCCAGTAACGTGGTACGCGTGATCACGTGCGTGGCGTGTGTAATTAATTTACGTGAGTTAATCTCGACACTTCATTTCGAGTAAATATTAATTATCCGTAATATTTGGGACTTGCAATTTTCCATCACGAACATCTACTTTTGTCACTTCTGTATCCATATCCACTTCATCATCTATCTGCCCATAATTACTAGGGGTCGGCGCAGCACGTTTATTTCTTCCATTCTCCTCTGTCACCATCTGTCATGTGTTGATTTACTTATTTTTCTTTGATATTTTTCCTGACACAATTCATCCGTCATTTCCTTGGCCTTCCTCTCCTTCTCCAACTTCATTCCCTCGTCAAATTTTTACAAAATATCTCATATTAAGCTATACAGGGTGTAAATTAACCCATCACACAGCTGTCAATCAAGCATTCTGTACATCAAAGTAAGTACCACTACGCAAAATTTTTTGCTGGTTAACGACTTTTTTTTTGAGGTAAAAATCACATTTTACGGTAAAACTCAAAGTAGCACTTTAAAAACATTGTGCTAGTGGATGCTTTGACTAATAAACGAGTCATAGAGGTAATTTAAGTAATGTTATAAACTGATAACGGCACGATTAGTGCATTGGCTGAGCGATTGGACTGTTGCGCTGCGTGTCGCGGGTTCGATCCCCGCACGGAACAAATATTTGTACGGCCTACAGATAGTTGTTTCGGGTCTGGGTGGGTTTGTCACCCACGATACATGAGAAATTCCTAATGTGGGACAACGTTTTTTAAAAAAAAAGAAAACTAAAAAACTAGTATTTACAAAAACAGATGTGAAAAATTTGGAACTTTGACCCAATATCTCCGTAACTAGGGGGTTCCCAGGTATGTTCTAGAACGAAAAAGGTTATCGCAGTGGTGGGGAGAACAAGTGCCCTTTGTTTGCGTTAAGGGTACATTCAGTTCCTGTCGGGGCTGCGGGTAGTCCTCTGGTTATCGCGGCCCCGACATAGAGGGCGAAGAAGGAACATGGGTGGTTTTTAGTCAGTAGAAGTCTGACACTCCCTTTCGCTCTGCCCAAGAGCGGGAGGGGTTATTCGATGATTTTACACCAAAAAAAAAAAAAAAAAAAAGGGTACATTCAGTTTCATTCATAGGTCCATTCCAGCTGTACATAATATTTCTTTTGCTGATAATGATGATGTAAAAGGTATAATCTACTCTTTTATACCTTCCTCCAGTTTCCATATTCTTAGAAAGTAAAACAAATTATATCGTTCAAAGAAATAAGCTACCAAAAATAGCCTCAAGGTGTCGAGGATATAAAATACGTACTAACATTACACAAAATCTTGGGAGTACCCTTTGACATAAAAAAAAAACATTTTATACTTCAATGTCGTTGCCCTTAATAGTGAAGGTTGTAAAACGATATCCGCTTTTTATAACAAGACTTAAAGGTAAGCCCGAGGAAAATATTCAGCGCGGAGTACGCAGGTAATAACTCTGTAGCGGGCCCGGCGGAAATTAGAAGCGTCTGCAATATCCCACGGGTTGTTCACCTATAAAATAAAATTGTTAACTTTACCTGCTTGCTAATAACACTATTTAGATATTGGGTTTGCTCCTTTATGTGACTATTCATTACTTTGGTAGTGTGTTTATCTACTTATTCTGATCATATTCGTTGACTAAATAAATAAGCCGGAAGGACTCTAAACGACCTGAGAGAGGATACCGTCTGGCGAAAGTCGTGTGATGATGTGATGTGGTCCTATTTGTGGGGCTAAAATAAGATACCTACCTACCGATACCTACCGATACATGCGAAAGATCGCACGAGATAGAGAAGTTGGAAGGAAAAGGTGAACCTTTACCCAGCAGTGGGACCATTGGACACAAGGTAGACTAACAGAAAAATCAATCGCGACTACTGAGCATGAGGTCTTGAGTTTGATCCCCGTGTCGGGCCAATTATTGTTGGATCATTCCATCAGGAATTTAGCCACGGAGACTGAATGTATGCCCGATTAAGGTAGTATTATGCGTGCCCCTATTACAGGGAACTTAAACATAACTGTCTGCCTAACCCTCGGCTGACACGCGTGTTGTTATTTACCACCTACGTACTTCGTTTTTTTATAACAACACAATTTAACCGTGATAGGTAATAATAACAATACAATAATACAACAATTTAATTAGTGGTTAGTAGTTTTTTTTAATTATTTTTTTTAGTTAGGTATAGTAATACCTAAAATAAGTCACATAGAAAGTGTGTAGGCGCCAAACATTTCCACGCACCTAACATATATTGGACGCTTTCCACTACACTAAACGATAAATCCCGTGAAAGTGAATCACATTGTTTGTGTACAAAAGTTATTTTGAAACTGTCGCCCACAGAGCGCGTTGTTGATACATGCTCCACTGGACCGGTACACAGTGATCATTTTTACGATAACATTGAATATACAAGATATTTTTTTCATTACTCATACTCTGAAAGTAGCATGTCAGTAACATGTCTGCGGAGCGGGTTGAAAGTACTACTTTTCAGCTTTAGGGAGAATCGCTTTCAGCTGAAAGCTGTCAAAAAATTAAAAAAAAACTTGGTCTATTTTCACATTTTTATTGAACCATGTTCCAACTTTTTTTACAGTCACTCAATTACAGCGCGATTTAAAATTAAAATAACATAAAGTTAACTTAAGATAAAAATTATAATAAGACCATAATATAATTCAGTTTTCAGTATTTCTCTAAAATAACGTAGATTTCAACAAAATGCTTGCCATTTTTTTTAATGATGAACATGAAAAATACTGGCTGTATAGCTGGACGACCAGAGTACCAAAAAAAAAAACAAAATAAGCGGTAAAGCGACAACATCCGATCAACACTCCTTTTTTCTTTATTTATTAATTTATGTTCTTATTTTCTCGTATTTGTAATGAAAAGCACAGTGTTTACCTCGGGTAAATTACTTATTTAGTCCCTCGAACTATTAGCGCCCTCAATACGTTACGGGCGCCAAACCCCGTCTCGAGACTCAATAAGCAATTTTCGCCCCTTGGGTAACAATGTACTATTGGAGTTGTACAGAAAAACCTGAAACGCTCTAGACATGAGTGGTAGATAGAGAACATGTCTGAACAGCACAGAAAAGAGAAAAAGCATAAGAGATGAGACTTTCATCTTTTTTTTTAAATCATTAGACTGTAGTTTCTTTTTTTTTTGTGTATTTGTTTCGACTGTTCAAAAATGCCTGTTACTGATCTACTAGAGAACAAAAATGCTTTGATTTGATATAATGTGGCTCAAAAAAAAAATCAAAAATCAAAATCATTTATTTCAAGTTGGCCAGTTACAGGCTCTTTTGAATAGTCGAACAAATACTAAATTTTAATAAGCTAATAAACTAAGCTACAGTCCCACTCACAAGGCATAATAACTGTCAGTGTACTGTAGTTGCCGATTCCAAAGCGTTGGTCTCATGAGAAGAATGGCAAGAAACTTCATGGATACTCTTTTAAATCATAATATTGTTACAAAACTTTGGTTACATCATTCATATCGAGATTGGTATATTATCATGTGAGAACGATGTATCAAGTTATGCACGATAAGTGTCGACAGTAAAGCCAAAACGACGATTTAAAAATAATATAATAATTCAAACAAGCCGTGGCAACTAAGAGGTGACCAGTCACAACTGACAGCACCCGTTCACGAGCGAAAGAAGCTAAAAAAGTGAGTAGAGGAAGGCCACAGAAAACATGATAGATTGTGTGAGGATATATATGAAAGAGAAAGGACTATATGATGCCGTGTCGTGACAGCGGAGAATGGAAGAATAAATGTGTATGGGCCGACCTCAATTATTAGAATGGGACAAAGACAGGAATGAGGAAGATGATAAAATTTAATTTTTGTAAAACTTTTGTACCATGTTCCGAAAAAAGGACCCGCAAGACGCGTTTGGCCCAGACAGAGATGGCGTGACGTGTTAGGCTTTTACTAAGAGGATTGAGCCCAAAATAGCAACAGACAGAGAGAAAAATGAAAAGAGGTCTTTGGTCTGCAGTAACACAGTACTGTGGAGTTTATTAAATAAATACAAAGCAGTGAAAAATTTGAGCCCGAACAGATATTTATTCAACTATTCTCTGAGGAATGGCAACCAATGAATGCCCGTTTAAAATTCTCTTTATTATCATAAACCAACAAAATAACTTCATCAAAATGATTTACTGTGTGCCAAATCAGATAGGAATTACAGATTTATATTCCCCGTGCTCTTATCTTTTTTACAGTATTATTCATACATCGTTACACGTAAATTCAACAAAACACCAAAGCTTGGACGAAGAGGTTGGACGAAGGATATTAATGTAAAATATATTGTTCTTTAAAAGACCTTTTCTCAAATCTGAAACATTATGAAGAATTAATATTTGTCGAGAACATTTTAGTAATTAGGTTCTTGTATTTGGGTTCTATGTTGGTGATGCCATAATGTCAAACACTTGGCCTCGAGTTTTGCGTCCACCAGGTGATGGACAGAGACCACAACTTATTTCGGACTTTGTGAAATATTAATAAGCTTTAAACATCAAATTTTTGTTAGACTCAAGTATGGCTACTTGAACCACCTGTACCTGCGCGTTGTGTTTGGGCGTGCTGCCCACAGCGCAGCTAGTTAGACTTTACAAGTTTACGAGTATAATAGTCGACGAACTTATAAAATTCACTTGTATAAAATATTTTCCAATACATACTGTATGGGAGCGCAGGTCTCAAAACTGCAAATGTAAGTTTGTTTTATTTTATAAATTAAATAATCGTTCGGAGGTAGGTGGGCAGGGTGGTTTATCACTTAAGTAAGTTCACATATTCTGATGGGCAACTACGGAACCCTACATTGTGCGTGGTCCGACATGCACTTGGCCGGTTTTTTACTTTATTCGGTAAGTAGTGGCTATTCGGACATGGTGAAATAGGTCTTTAGTGTGCTGACCATTTAATCATAGCACACATGTTCCTAGATGTAGTTTTTATGAAGCTACGTTTTAATTTAACCCTTTTATTACAACAATAAACCATTACTTCCTTACTAAGATTAATATTATAAATGCGAAAGTAAGTCTGTCTGTCTCTCGCGCTTACACGCCAAAACTACTGAACCGGTTTAAATGCAATATGGTACACCGATATTCTAGAGCCTGAGAAAGGACACAGGCTACTTTTTTTTCTTTTTTAATGCGATAAAAGGGTTGTAAGGGGTTGAAAGGGGGGGATGAAAAGGTTACTTTTGGTCGCGATAACCGACATCCACGCAGACGAAGCCGCGGGCTTCGGCTGTTTGTATTTAAATAGAATGAAGCTGCGTCACAGAGGCCGGAAACAATTTTGACACTTCAGATATATTATTATTGTTATAATTTATTGTTGGTGATATGCTTGCTTATGTAAACATTTTTCTCATCTCCGGCCAAGTATGCGGTACGGTCATAAGTTGTCAGTAATTAAATCTACTTGCAACTGTGCACTGGTTACCAAGATCTTCAGTGGTTACCGGTAGGTGTCCTATCTCGCTGTGACACATACAATTATTAACCTTTATGTATGATTGATTGAAGGTTTAAAATGAATTATTTTGCGGCCATTGGATTATTATTGTTATCAGGTATGTTAGTTTTTGGTAATTTAGTTTTAAATAACCTGTTTTGTCCCATTGCTGGGACTCAAAAAGGTCTTGTCTACAAAATCTTATTCTACCTGTATATGGCAATGGCCATACATCTAGGTCATTACACTAACGTTTTCTAGACCTTCCTAGAAACAGCACGTGTTTTATGTCAACCACTCTGTAATGAGCGTTTTTTCCTGATGCATTCTGTCCACATTGCCCGCTAAATACCTATTCAACATAGTAGGTCTTATTACCAACAGTGGCTTTTCGTATTTTGCAGTGTATCATGGTATTGTGAATTCAGTCGTCTAGCTAATAATGAATTACAATACCTTTCATTGCCCTTCGGCAAACCTGACATGTCCTTAAATTAATTTCTTTTATGACATTTTAGTGTTCTGTACTGTTGTTCTTACTGAATGATTTTATTGATTTTTTTAATGATTTCAGTACGTTTTTAACGGTTTAAATTTTTTAGCATTGTTTTTGTAGATATTTTTAGCCTGAATTTTGTTTTTAAATTCAACCCAATTTTTATTTTATTGAAGTCACATCCTGTATTCTTGTATCAAACACGACAGTTATTGCTTTGAATGCTCGAATCTCAAACATAAATCGATGTAAAGTAACTACCATCTTTATAGCACCGTTCTTAGGGTTTCGTACCCAAAGGGTAAATACCGGACCCTATTACTAAGACATCGCTGTCCGTCCGTCCGTCTGACTGTCACCAGGCTGTATCTCAAGAACCGCGACAGCTAGACAGTTGAAATTTTCACAAATTATGAATTTCTGTTGCCGCTATAACAACAATTACAAGAAACAAAATTAAAAAATATTTAATGGGAGCTCCCATACAACAAGCACGATTTTTTGAAAAAGGCACTTCAAATATTCCCAAAATAATTAAAATGTTTATTTTATTACCCACACAACTGACATGATTTTTAGCCGTTTTTATAGAAAATGGTACGAAACCATTCATGAGCAACTCCGACTCGCTCTTGGCCGGTTTTTTGTGATTGGCATCTCACAGGTCAGCAGTTCTAGGAGGTTGTCATCTCCTTAACCGATTTATCCTGTGGGTGCCTGAACTGTTAGACCACCCAGAAAAAATAACTTAAAAAGTAAACGACACAGTGCACGTTATAGGGATTCCCTGTGTGGCACGAGCCGTGGCTTAGGGCACCGCTAGGGAAGGACATGTTGGGTCAGATCAGCACAGCATCCCAGCGTGCTTATTTGTTTAATAATATGTACTTATATTACAGTGGTGGGAATCTCCAGTTATGAGACGTATTCACCACTTCACAGCATTGTCTTCACAAATATTGCTGAACCAGAAGGTATGTTTTATTATGAAGGTAGGTATATTTTTTTAACAATTGAGAAAAATAATAGAATTAAAATAGAAGTAAGGTTGAGTAGGAATAAGGTTGATTTATTATTAAAAAAAAAAGATACTAGTTTTCATTTCGTTAATTATGCTTTGAATTGGAAATTGCTGCTCTGTGCTTCAGAATGCAAGTCAAGCCGCGTTGGCTGATGGATTTCTATTGATCATTGGCAGTCGTTACGGATAATCAGTGGCCAGGAAGTCTGACAAACAATCTAACCAAAGGGTCTATGTAAATCGTATTTCCCAGTCCACACTGGGTTGTGGAGGCCAGATAGGCAGTCGCTCCATGTAAAATACTGGTATTCAGATGCAGTCACTGTGAATAAAACAAGACTAGCGTGGAGAGTAGCGTGTCATAGAACCTTAGGTATTTCTTAGGGAAGTAACACCATAGCCCACATTGGACTACTAGTTGGTATTTGACTTCAGAAAGCTCCTACTTGGGTTCTGGGGGGTTAAAATGGCCACTTTAGCAGATCATAATATGAATTGCGTTAAAAATCGTGCCCGGTGAGGCCCGGTGCCACCAACACGGAGACACGGAGAAACCGCGGATACTTAGGGTTTCGGCCCGGTTTATCTGCGTCTCAGTTCTAGGCTACTGTAATGGATGGCGCGCGTGTGTAGAAACGCCCCTTTAGTTTTTAACCCCTGAACTATTATTTAAAAAAAACGTTTAAAAAGTCTATGTTTATTGATTTTATAGACATCAATTTAATATGTTTACTGTTCTACATTAGGACAGTAGGGCTCATATGGATTAAAACTATTTTTTTAAGTGCCTGTTTTTTCAGATAATGAGCACAGCGAATATTTCTTCGGGAAATGTGCAACAGATGACAAAAGGCTACTTGCACGCGATACATTAGTATACGAAAACATAAAAGGACAAATCATTGTTCGGGTAAATGCTATATTATAATGCTCAGTACGTGTGCCATGCAGATAATAGGGGATCGGACAAAAAAAAACCAGTCCATCAGATAGATCTCGAAAAAATTTTGGAGACGTGGTTTTACTTTTTTCACATAAACAAAAATTGAAGTCAATACAGTGCTTCGAAAACTCGTTAACTCTTCGAAAACGTTATATGATAGTACATATTTAACTACAAATGACGTCACAACCACATCTTATCTTCGTCAATTTTTATTAATTTGATAAAACAAAAAACACGTATCCAATATTTTTCGATAATCTAACTGACGGACTAATTAGAATCATTGTTTTTTTGACTCAGTCCGATTCCCTATTATTGATGCAATTGTAAACGATCCTTATACGAAACCAACAAACAAGCATTATACATAAACAAGATAATTTTTTAGTCACCGTCCATTTTTTTCTAGGCATTTGGTATCATTCACTAACAACATTTTTAAAAAAACCGATAAAATTGTAATATTAAATTATTTTCTCGTAAGAATTATCCACTCGCCATGAAACGTCAAAACTTTTTTTTTTTGGCGTGTGGAAAATCATCAAATAACTCCTCCCGCTCTTGGGCAGAGCGAAAGGGAGTGTCAGACTTCTACTGACTAAAAACCACCCATATTCCTTCTTAGCCCTATATATTACTAATGTTGAATAACATATTTTTATGGATAGTCGATTTATCGAGGAATCTTACCAGCTATTGTACGGAAGTAAGAATTCTGGCAAGCGTAGCGCGTGGCCTGTGACCTATGATCTCTGTGCTCGGACCTCATCGGAGACACATGCGTTTTTTAAAACTTTTTCTTACTCTATGGTTTTTCGTTGTTCGATTGAATTATCAATTACTTGGTAGTCTAAAATAAACACATTTTTTTATTATTTTATTTTAATGAGTTAGGCTAGGTTAATGAGGTAGGTTAGGTAAGGGATAACCAACACCTGACGGAGCACATCCGTTAATTTTGCCAAGGTTACAAACAACAACAAAACAACCATCTTAGAATTAAAATCATAATATGAACCAGAATATGGTTCCTAATATGGATTAAAATATGGATCATAATATGAATCAGAATATGGATCATAATATGAATCATAATAAGGATCATAATATGGATCGTAATATGAATCATAACATGGATCATAATATGAATAAAAATATGGATGGGTGGGAAATTCTTTTACCCACCCACTCTTTTTAAACTTCTCTATTTCTATGTATTAATTGTTGAAACAGAATCATCTCATCTTATTTATCCGATGTGCCAAAATTGTTTGAGCTCGACCGCAGTTTCTGTAGATTTTCGGAATGGCAAATTTTAAGGCGACAATAACTGCCAGCGACCTTGAGCGAGTGGGTAGAGCTTGCAATGCACCCTCGTAATTTCGTAGGGTGTAAAACGTTTCATATAGTAAGGACTGTTCAGCCCTCGCGCCCGGCCCTGGTGCAAGCCATGGTCCGGGGCGAGGAGGAATGGGACGCCGTCGCCTCCTTCTGCGAAGCAGTGATGCTGGCGAAGGAGGTGGCGGAACGCGAGAGGGAGAGAACCTCTCGTCCCAGCCGCCGCGGGAGGCGCTCCGGGCGTCGGGGGTCCCGCGATGACCTCCGGCCACCGTAGACGCGGGCCTGTGGACGGTGAGTGATGGGCTAACTCGCCGTCCGTCCGTCTCACGACGAAAACAGGCCGTGTCGACGGCGCGTTCGTGTTCCACGCGCGCCTCAAAGAGATGTCAGCAACATGGGAGGGGCCCGAAAGGGCCGACGCCTGTCGGGGTTGCGGGTAGTCCTCTGGTTATCGCGGCCTCGACATAGAGGGCGAAGAAGGAACATGGGTGGTTTTTAGTCAGTAGAAGTCTGACACTCCCTTTCGCTCTGCCCAAGAGCGGGAGGGGTTATTCGATGATTTTACACCCACCAAAAAAAAAAAAGGACTGTTCAGCTCGCTTTTTATCTCCACACAAAATAATGTTCGGAAATAAGAATATGCGATTTACAAAAAAAACTATTGATTTGACAAAAAAAATAAAACACTAAGTATTGTATTGATTTGACTAAAAAAATAAAACCTTAGTATGTTGCTTGTAGAATTATTGACCAAAAATCAGAACAATGAAATGTATTTTAGTATGGTTTTTACTCGTTAAAGAAAATTTTTAGAAGTGTCTTCGATTTTTTTCTGTCGAGTAAATTTAGTTGTATTATGTTTTCAACACACAATGTCACTGGCGTATATATATCCTGAACAATATCATATATTTTTCTGATTTTGTTTACTGCAGTGCCTTGTCCCCTTAAATACACTATTAGCTATTATACTTATTTTGAAATTGTCATCATCATCATCAACAGCCTATTAATGTTCCCACTGCAGGGACACAGGACTCCTCAAAAAAAAAAATTTTTTTTGGAACGATGAAAGAAACGATTGATTGATTGAAATTGTACCTATAAAAAAAGATTTTGACGTTAAAATACTAAAATTTAAATAAAAATGTTTTTGGTCTTTTTGCTACCTTTCTTGACTAATGATGAAAATAGAGGGGGCGGCCAAATATGGGTTGGCCCCCAGCGGCAACAAATACTCACGTTACGCCACAGATTGCGGTTTGACAGTTTGTGGTAACTTGATGTGCTGTTACTTGCCCTTTGTATCCATTCCATTTTGACCGTGTGCTTATTAGGGGGCGCTAGGGTTATATTTACACACGAATGCTACATGGGCTAGAGACGCCTCTGGCTATATTATGTGTCGCAGACGAAGCTGCGTGGGTCAGCTAGTGAAAGATAAAAGGAGTAACTGTTAAGGGAGAATGGAAGAAAATAAAGGCAGAAAGATGGTAATGATATTATTTTTAAATAAAATTATTAATAATATTTGTTTCAGGGTCACCTCAATTTGACCAGAGAGATGGTACCAAACTGCGTGCACATAAAGGCAACGTCAGATATAGGTGACATGGTTAGGTACAACTCATACAAATTCACTGTGTGCCTTATACAACTCATATACACCTATAGCGGAGAAAGGTTTGACTATTTTTACTATGAATGGTTTATACCAGTACAAATGCAAAAAGCTGTTACTTGGGATTTATATTTTTATGAAGCTGAAAAAGAACCATAGACTGAGATCCACATGGGTTCTTTTTTTGTTTTCTGATTCGAGGCGGTACGATAAAAGATCACAAATAGAAGGCGTATATGCTTCTTTGGGATCCATTTTATCGGGGAAATATCAATCAATAGTTGATAATACTAACAGTAAGCGTGTCGAGATTGAAAAATAAATTGTAAAATTTTATGAAAAATTTAAACTTCAGTGACATTAAGCATTGACAAATTGACGTCTTGTTTGACATTAATGTTTTCATAAAAAATATTGAATGCTTAATTATGTACCTATTTATTTTCCTTTTTATATATTTTTTTAATAATACTTTTCGACAAGTTACACTTTACGTGCAGTTTGTTTTATTTATTTTTCATTATCTAATTTATTTTCTTTTTTAATGCTGTCCACACACGTTTCTCCATTCCACATTTGACATTGGCAGAATTGTCGACATCGGCACAATTGCCATTCATAAAAATAGAATAGAATAGACAAAGATAACTTCATTAATGTTTTTTGGTTTTCATTTTTTTTCTCAGAAATAAAAATATAAAAAATACATGTTTGAACTTAGGATACGAAAAAAGAAATGGTATTTTTATTTTAAGGTGGGTGTCAGTTTTGAAATGTTGTGAATTGGGGAGGTCTCTGCCCAGCAGTGGGACATTACAATCTAACAAAATAAAGGTTTCCCTCGGTTTCGCTCCTAACTTCCTAATACAATAAACAGATAATTAAGTTGCGTAACTAGAAACCAGTTTAAAGCTTTCGACTGCTGTGTCAGTCCAATATGATTACAATCATGTACGTATTATCATTGGCTTTTATCTTATATTATCTTATTCTATCGTACCTTTTTCGTTTGAAACAAATGTTAAAACTAAAAATAAAACCGGACAAGCGCGAGTCTGACTCTCGTACCGAGGGTTCTGTGTAAACTTGTATGTTGATGATTTCTCAATCAGTAATCAGGGTGTCTAAAATGGCCGCTTTAGCAGAATCGTAATATGATCATGTTAAAAATTTAGCAATCTTAAAATGGACTTTATAATTAAAGACATTAAGTCCATTTTAAGAATTTAAAATTTTAACGTGATTCATATTACGATTCTGCGTTAATTCTGTTACAGCGGCCATTTTAGACCCGCAGATCTCTTAAGTTCATAAGTTCTTAAGAAAAGATAAGTCAGATGGAATAACAATTTAATTCTGACACGTTCGCTCCACAAACGATATAATTCACTTGCGCTGAACTTATTGATTTATTTTGTCGAAGGTAATATTGCTATGTTTGTGTTGCTCACCCGACCGGTTGTTGTGGTGCTAACTTGTGAAAGTTTAGTGGAATTAGTATGTAGAAGGATAAACAAATTAATTTACTGGTGGTATGGTGAGTTATTGGAGGTACTTGGTTAGGTATATTTTTTTAATATAATTCACTTGTAGGTACTAGAAATTGTAGATATTTTTCATACATACCCTTCGTTTATTAAAATATGATGTAAATAATGTTTTTTTACTTACTCGAAGGCAGTCCAAAATATCACACCTGTAATGTTAGATATTAACAAGTTCTCACTACTCACAAGTTATTGAAGTTTTAGGAATAAAAAGAATAAACTATCGAGAGAGTTTTGCAAGGCACAAGCTGATGCCAAGTCGACATCATCATCATCATCATCATCAGCCATAAGACGTCCACTGCTGGACAAAGGCCTCCCCCATAGAACGCCATAAAGAACGGCAGCCTGCCGTTTGCATCCACCGGTTGCCCGCAACTCTCACGATGTCGTCGGTCCACCTGGTGTGAGGCCTACCAACGCTGCGTCTTCCGGTTCGTGGTCGCCACTCGAGAACCTTTCCAGTACCAGTCGACATAATTATAATAAATAATAATATTAATAATAAGTATTTATTTAATATCCATAAAAAGAAAATACAATATGAATCTTAAAACTAAAAATATATAGGTAAAATAATGTTAGATGCCTGTTCTGGGATCATCCTGTATCACAGGTTGTTGTAGGAGCTAAAACAGTGTGCTTTATCTAGGACATAATTTTTTTGTTCAAACCTTACTACTAATCACACTAATATTATAAAGGCGAAAGTTTGTGAGTGTGTGAGTGTGTATGTTTGTTACTTCTTCACGTAAAAACTACTGAACGCATTTGGATAAAATTTGGTACACAGATAGTTTATAACCTGGATTAACACATAGGATAGTTTTTATCCCGATTTTATCTTCTTGTGGGATAATTTTCGAGTTGTAGAGAGCGAAGCCAATGGCAACAGCTAGTATATCATATAACGTTACATAGCGACAAAACATACGCATTATGACGCATTAGAGTGCCTAGATGTCTTTGTACTAACGCAACAATCACCGTGCCCACGAACTGAACACACTGAACATACCGACTGAGTCAACAGGGCAAGACACATTCTGCTTCTTACCTTGATAAATTGCCAATTACCAAATAACATTCTACAAACACAAACATTAACAACAGAGCATGGAACTATTAAGTACTGAGAAATTGCATGACGTTTGGTCTCTCTGCCAAACTAAGCTGTTGTGAACAAGGTGATTGTATGACGTTAGCTCTTCAACTCACTATAAACAAAGTCATCGCACAACGAAAACTTTCCCTACGATACTTAACTACTATAAGCTAAGAGATTGTGCAACGTTAAATCTCACTGCGGCTATCAACAGCCTTTCGTTGATCTGTTGGCAAACGCGACTGCTAAACAAAGGTTAATAATCCAAGCTAATCCAAGCTGCTAATCCAAGGTTTGATCTCAGGTAGAAGTATATGTTATGGGGTTTTCCCTTCAGGTATTTCTAGGAGCGCTCTTTATTTCTGGGGATATAAATATAACTTTCGCAATTTGCGTGCACCATTTAATTTTACACCTCTGTCTGCATAAAAAATAAATAATAATATAAATCTCAGTATAACATAAGTACAAAGGTTGCATGACGTAGGGCATCCTTAAAATGGTAAGGCACTAGAAACTAAATGAATCAGCAAGCACGACTGCTGGCAGAGGATTTAGGTTTGATTAGGCTGCGGTTACACTGAGGCGGAGCGGAGCAGAGCGGAGACTAGCTGTGCCGCGATTCACCAATCACATGGCTTGAAATCTACATCAAGAACCCACAATCAAGATTTCAAGCTATGTGATTGGTGAATCGCATAGAAACAAAAGGTTCAACTTTTCAGGTCAATCAAACTGTAATTTATGATTTTCAGAATTTCTCAGCTAAGCTCGAATCCTTAATTCATTTTTAATGAATAGCAGCAGGCTCAGTCTTAAGTGGAACAATAATCATTAGGTGCGCGAAAAATATACTTTTTCAGCCACTAACGTATTTTGATTGTTGGAACTTTTGACATTGTTTAGAATCAAGCCTATAATGTTGTTAAAAGCGTCGCGCGAGTTCGGCCGCTGTCGCTGTCGGTCGGCTGCGCGAGCGAGATACCACTATGTGCGCGAGCGGGACAGTAGGGCCGCGGGCCGCGGTCCGCCGGCACATGAGAAACAGAGAGAAAGTAACCGGCGTAATAGACGTGTGCGCACTTTGAGGTTATGTTTTTTCGGGAGACATTAGCGCAGGCAACGGGCTTTGAAAAATATCTATCGGTACGGTTTTGCCTCGTATCGGGCTGTGCTATACGGAGCACCGAGGCATTGTGTTTTGGACTATATTAATAAGTACGTGTGACGGGAATTGGCGTGAACAAGGCGTTTTGGACGGCGAGCTGACGAAGGCGAGCCCAGATCCTGCTGCAGGCCATCGCAAGGTTCACAAACATACACAATACACATAAACACTAACACAAAACTTGCGAGTGGTCGCAGGGCGATATCGACTTGAAGAAAAGGTAAGATTAGGTATAAGTTTAGTTTTAGCTGGCGCGTATCGCGTCCGATTTGCTCCCGTTGGGCAGACTGTTTTGTTGGCTGCTCATCTATGGGCCCGTGAAAGGCCCGGTCGGTCCTGGCGGGAACATATTTCTGGTAGCAGAGCGTGGTTATATACCCACTTTGTAGATTTGGTAGGTACCTACAGTTGGTACAAAAGAAATTAGTTTGGTTTTAACTTGTGTTCATAATTTCAATTGTAGGTAGATCGCTATTCTAGCACATTCCATTGTACAGTAAAGTCAAGTTTACCTATGAATATTGGTTGAGTGGATAACTTGTTATTGTTGCGTTTGGATACGAGTTGTGGAAACGTTTACGTTATTAGTACTTATTACATTTATTCCCTCAACAAATTAAACTATTATTTAGTTCGGGTAAAAATAAGTACCTAGTTATTCGTTACATTGTTGCATAATTGCGTGTCTTGAAGTTGGTACAATGGCTCCGTCTGTAGCTAAGACTTTCGCGGCTAGAATTGAATCGGAATTAAGATGGTTTTCATTAGCGGTTACATTAGTTGGTCGTTCAGATCGCGAAGACGCGCTATTGACGCGCGCGCGACAAGTAGATGAACGGTATGACGCGGTTTTAAAATGTCATTCCGAATATTTAGCACGTATTGAAGACGAGGACCCGGCGGTGGAAAATGCTGCTCAGGCTGTCGTGCGGGGTAATGTGGACCAGTGCGGTGAAATGGTGATGACCATTATTCAAGCAGCAGCCGACATTGAGCGGTCGCGAAAAGGGGATATTCGGGAAAAATGCCGGTCTGTGGGCGTAGGCATCATGGCGCCTTTGCCGCCAGTGAATGTACCAGAATTTGGCGGCGAATATTCCGATTGGCCGGGATTTCGCGATATATTTAATAGCGTTGTGCATTCGCGTACGGATCTCTCGCCCGCGTATAAAATGGCTCAGTTAATGGGTAGGCTCACCGGTGAGCCTCACGACATTTTGACCCATTTGGAAATTACGGACGCTAGTTATGAAACGGCATGGGGCCTATTGATTGAACGATACGATAATCGGCGATTAATTATTGATGGGCTCATTGAAAAAATATTTGGGATCCCGAAGGTTTCTAACGTGTACGAAATAAGGTCGAAAATCCTAAACCCGGTCACGGTAGCGGTTAACACGTTAGATCGACTTAAGTTGTCGATAGGGGACAATGGGTATATTGTTGTCAACAGGTAAGACCCTGTTGTTGTAAATTGCCGAGCGAAGTCGTGGCGCGGTTTGAGCAATCGCATGGTGGCGACTCAACGGACCACCTCCCGACCTTTGAGAATTTGAGGGTGTTTTTAGAGGGCGAGTGCAGGCGGGCGGATTGCCAAGGGGCAACTACGTCGCACCCCCCCCTGTCATCCCGACGTACCAGCGGGCCTAAACCGAGCCCCGTCGGGGGGAGCAGAGAGAAATACAACGCCCTCCAATCGGAAGCGTGCGCCTTCTGCAGGGAGGGGGGACACGTGATCACCGCGTGCGCGGATTTTAAAGCACAACGAGTGCATAGGCGCAGAGGAGTAGTCAAGCAGCGCTACTTGTGTTTCCGCTGCTTGGGTACACACTTTGTGCGTGAGTGCAGCAAGACCGCTGCCTGTAGGACATGCGGGGGGGCCCATCATGAGCTCCTCTGCCTGGGGGAGAGTGGGGAGGTGTACGGGGCCTCGTCGGGAGGTCACCCCCCCTCTCCTAAACCAGGTTCGGGTGGACGGTCACCCTCCCATAGGGGTGGGGGGGCACCCAGGAATCAGCGGTCACCTATCCCTCGGGGAGGGGGCTCACCGAGAAACCCTGAGCACCACCCGATGCAACGGTCTCCTCCGCGGGGGGGAGATCAGCGCCAAGTTGCGGGGGGGTGCCCGGAGGTAATACATGGGGAGCAGGGCTATGCGACTTACTCGACCACGCTGGGGGGCACGCTGCCACCTCCGAGTAGTCGCTTCTCCCCGCCCCTCGCAGAGCGCCCACGCTTGATGGCGCGTCCACCGCCGTCAGGAAGGATGCCAGTGGGCTACTTCCGACCGACGCGCATGGCACCGATGGGTCGAGGGGCGTACTACCCGGGTTGGGACCCCTACATGGTTCTGGGAGGTACTGAACCTCCGACAGAAGGGCAGGGAGGTGGCCCCTACTAGCAATTAGTCGCCTATTCATCCGTAGTGCCCACCCCGCCAGTGACGGTATTATTACCGACAGCTAGGATTACTGTCTGGGGTACGGATGGACAGCCGGTGCAAGTGAGAGCACTTTTGGATTCAGGGGCACAAGGGTGTATTGTGTCTAGTCGTCTAGTGGATCGGCTGGGCCTTACATTAGAGCCATCACGGGATGGCGCAGTAGGAATAGGTGGCAATCGGGTGCCTCACCTCAGGGGTCAGACTACTCTCCTGTTTGAAATGGGTGACTCAGCATCGGTCACGCGGGTGACTGCCTCGGCGATTGTTTTGGACGAAGTGGTAGGGGTCCTCCCTCAGATACGGTTACCGCCGGCGGTAAAAGGGTTGACCAATGGGTTGGAGTTGGCCGATCCCCACTTTGCGATCCCAGGGCGGGTGGACGTCTTGCTTGGGACTGACGTCCTCGGAAAGCTGCTACGAAGCGGCAAGCGGGAGCTACAACCGAACGGGGTTGTGGCCGTGCGTACCGCAGGGGGATACGCATTATTGGGCCCAGTACGGGGACCACAGGACGCAACGGATTATAGCCCCATATATTATGGCAGCGTTTTATCGGGTTCTGGGCAACAGAAGAGCCACCCACCGCTTCTAGGACTAGCCCACTTGACGAGGAGTGCGAGACATTTTATCAATGTAACACGGTGCGCCTCCCGTCGGGCAGATTTATGACACGGTTGCCATTTCTGTCAACTCGACCTCTGCTGGGGAGGTCCTGGAGTCTGGCAGAGAAACGGCTAGTGGCAATGGAGAGGCGCATGAAACGGGACTCCAACTTCCGACAGAAGTATGTGGAGTTCATGAGCGAATACCTGGCCTTGGGCCACATGTCGGTGTCCAGGGTAGACTGGCGTCATGAGGAGCACTACGTCTTGCCTCATCATGCAGTCCTGAAGACACCTGACTCCAAGATCAGGGTCGTGTTTGACGGGAGCGCAGAGACATCTAGCGGAGTGTCCTTGAATCAATGTCTGCATGCGGGTCCTAAGTTGACCAGAGACATTGCAGACATTCTAACGGACTTCAGGAGACACCAGGTTGTCTTCGTTACGGACGTGAGGATGATGTTTCGCCAAACGGAGATTCATCCCGACGACCGTCGGTTCCAACTGATAGTGTGGCGAGAGAGCCCAGAAGATCCGATGGTCACGTATGAGCTCAACACAAACACGTACGGATTAAAGCCCAGCCCTTATGTAGCCATGCGTACGTTACGAGAACTGGCTGACCAGGAACGGCTTCGCTTTCCCCGCGCGGCTGCTGTCATTGATAGGGACGTCTATGTAGACGACATTTGTACGGGCTCAGATAGTATTGAGCAGGCGCTCGTCTTAAGGGATGAATTGGTAGCGCTAATGGCCTCCGGTGGCTATGAACTTAGGAAGTGGCTGTCGAACTGCCCAGAGGTGCTGGCAGGACTGCCAGCTGAGTACCAACAAGATCCGCATTTGTTTGAGGATTCGGACAATCCTCATGCGTTGGCAATTTTAGGGGTTCAGTATCGACCGAGTCAGGATGTCTTCACGTACAATTGTGAGGCCGAGTTGTTGTCTAAGACCTGGACCAAGCGATCGGTCCTTTCGACCATCGCCCGAACGTTCGATCCAACCGGTTGGATTGCGCCGGTCACGTTCATGGCAAAGTGTTTCATTCAGAAGCTTTGGTTGGCCCAACTAGGTTGGGATGATCAGCTCCCGGAGGACATTCGTGACCACATTACCACATATCACGGTCATTGAGATCCCGCGCAAATTGCTTCAGCAGGCAGGTGTGAAGGCCACGTTGCACGGGTTTTGTGATGCGTCGGAGAAGGGGTACGCGGCCGCAGTCTACCTGAGAACAGGTGAGACTGCTGGTGCGGGAATCGTACGCTTGGTCATGGCCAAGAGCAAGGTTGCGCCTGTTCGGACTCGTTGGACGATTCCGAAAATGGAATTGGCAGGTGCAGCCCTCCTGTCGCGGCTGCTGAACCATGTGGTGCAGAACTTGCGTGGTACGGTGAATCTGACCGAGACGGTTTATGCATGGACTGACAGCCGGATCGTGTTGTGCTGGCTGCAGACTTCGGTCCACTCGCTCGAGGTATTCGTGGCCAACCGAGTGTCACAGATAAATAATTCGGAGACTCCTTTGGTTTGGAGACATGTTCCAGGCGAGTTTAACCCGGCTGACTGCGCCTCACGCGGCTGTCCGGCGCCTGCTTTGGTTGAACATTCTCTTTGGTGGGGGCCACAATGGTTGGAACGGCCACATGCGGAGTGGCCATATAATGAGTGCGGACGGCATTCATTGCCCCCGGACAAGGGTTTGAGTCTCAATGTGACTACAGTGGAGCCTGCCACCGTAGACCCCACTCTTTTAGAACGATATAGCTCACTGGGGAAATTACTTAGAGTCACGGGATGGATAATGCGGTTTTTCCATAATTGTCGAAGCCCTGTCGCGCAGCGAAATATGTCCCCGGTAATGGGACCTGAGGAACAACAAAAGGCTCTCTCACTTTGGGTGAAGGTTGTTCAGGGGAATGAGTTCCAGGATGAAATTAGGGTCTTGAGGACTGGCGCAGGTCGATTAAAGAAAGGTCTTATCCGCCTCAACCCGTTCATCGATGAGCACGGAATGCTCCGGGTGGGAGGCCGACTACGGAATGCCGACTTGCCCTATGCAGCGCGACATCCTCTAATCCTTCCCAAGAAGGGAACTTTGGTGGAGTTATTGGTTTGGGATCGTCACACCAGGAATTCACACGCAGGCTGCAACACCCTTCTGGGCATTTTACAGCGTGAATTCTGGATTTTGTCGGCACGAAGAGTGATACGGAGCGTTGTGTTTCGTTGCTTGCCTTGTTACCGACTCAAGGCAGCCACAATGCAGCCACAAATGGGGGATCTCCCGTCCGATCGAGTCACGGAGGCTCGGCCATTTGCTGGCGTAGGGACAGATTTCGCGGGGCCTTTCATGGTCAAGACATCACGCCTTCGAAACGCGAAGTCGGTTAAGGCATATTTGTGCGTCTTCGTGTGTCTGGCGACCAAGGCAGTTCATTTAGAAATGGTAGCTGATCTCTCTACGGAGGCCTTTTTGGCAGCGTTGGATAGATTCGTTTCTCGAAGGGGAATACCGTCTCTGATTCGGTCGGACTGCGGTACCAACTTGGGCGCCGACCGTTGTTTAAAGGAAATTGTATTGTTTTTAAGTCAAAATGAGCGAGAGATTGGCACGGGCCTCGCCAGTCGGGGCATTTCGTGGTATTTTAGTCCACCTGGATGCCCCCACTGGGGTGGAATTTTTGAGGCAGTAGTTAAGTCTTCCAAGACTCACCTGTATCGGGTCATCGGCTCAACGATCCTCACCTTTGAGGAGTTGTCTACGGTGTTTTGCAAAATTGAGGCGGTCTTGAACTCGCGACCTTTGTGCCCGTTGAGCGCTGACCCGAATGACTTTGAGGCCCTTACCCCAGGCCATTTTCTAATTGGCCAACCACTTAACGCCTTGCCGGAGTATCCGTATTCAGATGTAAAGTTGTACCGGTTGTCACGGTATCAGATGTTACAACAAATGACTCAACATTTTTGGAAGCGATGGTCGCTGGAGTATTTGCATATTCTGCAGCAACGCGTTAAGTGGACGGACAGGACGACCCCACCCTGCGTTGGAGACCTCGTACTGGTTAAGGATGCTAACCTATCACCGTTGTGTTGGCGACGGGGGCGCATCGTTAACCTGATCACGGGCAAGGATGGGTCTCCACGGATCGCAGACGTACAGGTGAGGGACTCGACACTTAGACGGGCAGTTTCAACGTTATCCCGGCTACCGGGAGTTTAGCGGACCGACAACGGGTCGGTCCGGGGGGGGAGATTGTTTAGAATCAAGCCTATAATGTTGTTAAAAGCGTCGCGCGAGTTCGGCCGCTGTCGCTGTCGGTCGGCTGCGCGAGCGAGATACCACTATGTGCGCGAGCGGGACAGTAGGGCCGCGGGCCGCGGTCCGCCGGCACATGAGAAACAGAGAGAAAGTAACCGGCGTAATAGACGTGTGCGCACTTTGAGGTTATGTTTTTTCGGGAGACATTAGCGCAGGCAACGGGCTTTGAAAAATATCTATCGGTACGGTTTTGCCTCGTATCGGGCTGTGCTATACGGAGCACCGAGGCATTGTGTTTTGGACTATATTAATAAGTACGTGTGACGGGAATTGGCGTGAACAAGGCGTTTTGGACGGCGAGCTGACGAAGGCGAGCCCAGATCCTGCTGCAGGCCATCGCAAGGTTCACAAACATACACAATACACATAAACACTAACACAAAACTTGCGAGTGGTCGCAGGGCGATATCGACTTGAAGAAAAGGTAAGATTAGGTATAAGTTTAGTTTTAGCTGGCGCGTATCGCGTCCGATTTGCTCCCGTTGGGCAGACTGTTTTGTTGGCTGCTCATCTATGGGCCCGTGAAAGGCCCGGTCGGTCCTGGCGGGAACAGACATGATGTGATGTTTCATGATCTACGTGCAGGTAGCCTTACCGTCAAGCAATTTTTTTGATTCTTATTTTTACTGCGGGAAAGAGATGGCGCTAGACGCGCTGTATAGCTTTGTTAATTTTCCACACTGGAATAAGATTCAAACACCACTGATGTATGACGTCTCAACGATTTACGAGAAAAAAATTACACATGCATGTCGATCTTTGTTTGTTTTGATGCAAGTGATGCAACCAACGCAACCATTCACGTAAACAGATGAAATCCGCCACAACGCGCAGACATCGTCGTCCATTCCTCATTGGTAGTGCTAATACCTTGAACAAGTTGACGATGAATTCTTTTGTTTTATCAGTTTTTTTAAGTCTATTAGGTGAGTACTTTTTTTATTCAACATCATTATCAGCTTAGCTTTTTTCGGGCCGGGTCGGCTTCCAGACTAACCGGTTGTAACTGAATACCAGTTACAACTGGGTAAAACGATACCCCTTGGTAAGAGTGGTTGTCTATTTTTTTGTATTTTCATGATTATATTTACATTGCATTACGTCGGTTTTGTGTAAGTCCCATGTAATAGGTAGCGAGCCTATTGCCATCAATTGGTCACAAATTCAGACTCCATTGCTGATTCTAATAAATTCCTAATGGAAAAATAACGCTTTGCCCGTCCTGGGAGTTACAGCACAGCAGAACGCTTGCGAGGATGTCTTGGTACAGCAATCGTCAGCAAAGTGTAAAAAACCGGCCAAGTGCATGTCGGACCACGCACAATGTAGGGTTCCGCAGTTGTTATCCAAAATATGTGAACTAACTAAAGTGATTACTACTTACCACCACCACCCTGCCTACCTGCCTCCGAACTATCATTTTTATTGTAAAAATAAAACAAACTAATAAATATTGTTATTATTATAACTTACATTTGCAGTTTTAGTATTTCATACAAGCACATTTTATAAGTTAGTAGTTTTCCTTTTATTTTCGTTACCCCTGATTTTTTCAAACGCCCAAACACAACCACCCATAGGGGTATAGATGGTTTAGGTTGGCACACTTGAGTTTTTTAAAGACCTATCCAACGACATCCAACACAATGGACTTTGCGAGTAAAAAAAAATCATCCCCTCTTTAATGTGCATGGAGATGCCATAAAAAACAAATTTACCCTAGCACTTTGTTGGCGTAACCCATTTATTCATGCCTTTAAGATATAGGGCGGACGGGCAAACAGACAGACAGACAGACAGACAGACAGATATTGACTACGGAACCCTAAAAACGTCTGAGCCTACATCCTTGTTCTGTTAATAATTACGATATACTAGGCCCGTAACATTTTTCAATATTTAATCTATAATTATGTATATTACAGTTATGGAAATCTTCAGTTATAGATCAGCACTGCACGACATTGTATTCACGAATGTACCTCGTAGCCCAGGTATGGTATGAGTGACATATTAAAAGGATATTGTTAAAACATATTAGACCCCGGGCCAAAAAAGAAGGGTGTTATAAGTTTGTAGTGTGTATCTGTGCGTCAATGGCATCATAGCTACTGAACGGAAGTACCGATTTAGGTGAAGTTATTTTTCGTTTGAAAGGTGTCTTTACCGAAGGTGTTATTAGCTATGTTTTAAGAAAATCCGCTTAGCCCTGCATCATCACCTATTTTATTTCTAGTCGAGGAATCACATACATTATTTATTTATTAAAAAAAAAACACTCTAATGTTTTTTTCTGTACTTATCTGAGTGTTTACAAATATTTTAAATACCATGTGATGGATAACATATGTTTATTTTTCAGATGAAGTCCATAGCGAATATTACTTCGGTAGATGTGCGCAATTCCAACGTGGGAAAAATCCAGTACATCACGATCATTTTACTTTCGATGAAATTTCAAATCGCGCTGTAGTGCGGGTAAATAAACTTTTTCTTTACTGCTTCTCGATTGACATCCTCATTCTCCTGCCTTTATCCCAATTTATTCGAGGTCGGCGCAACATGTCAACTTCTTCCAAACTTCTCTACTATTTATGAATCCATCAACTTTATTATTATTAATAATAAATGATTATTAAGGTGGAAGCTCACATCTGGCCCGCGAAATTCTAATTTTCTTACGTTTTTGGCAATTTGCAGGCCAGTGCTTGGTTGTATGTTTATGAAAATTTGTGTTGCGACTGTAAGACGTATGAAGTTACCGAATTATAACCATCAAAATTACTAACTACTAAAGAACGACGACTAAATTACTAAAGAATGACTTTTACATGCAAAAATCAATCTTGACATGAAAATGAATTTGGAGGGTTGTATTGATAATTTTGATGGTTATAATTCGGTAACTTCATACGTCTTACAGTCGCAAATCAAATTTTCATAAACATACAACCAAGCACTGGCCTGCAATTTGCCAAAAACGTAAGAAAATTAGAATTTCGTAGGCCAGATGTGAGCTTCCACCTTAATGAATCAAAGAAACATTCAAAAAATTAAATAAAAATTACTTCAAGGCACGGTTTGATGATAGCACTTGTGTTCTGGTCCAGTGCTTTAGTATAATACCTTCCGCCTTCATCGGCAACAGTGACCAAGAGGCTGTTGGCACTGCCCCGGATACGTCATCCCTTTTATTGCCCTACTAAGGCCATCCATGGTTTCTTTGGTCATTCTCTACTCTGATTATCATCATCATCATCAGCCTTCAGCAAGCCACTGGTGGAAAGAAGCCTGTTCAATCGCATGCCACTCAACTCGATTCTCGGTATTTTTTTTTTGGCGGGTAGGAAATCATCAAATAACCCCTCTCGCTCTTGGGCAGAGCGAAACGGAGTGTCAGACTTCTACTGACTAAAAACCACCCATGTTCCTTCTTAGCCCTATTGTCGAAGCCGCGGTAACTTGTGAACAACCCGCAACCCCGATGGACGTCGGCCCTTTCGGGCCCCTCCCATGTTGCTGGCATCTCTTTGAGGCGCGCGTGGAAGACGAACGCGCCGTCGACACGGCCTGTCGTCGTCGTAAGACGGACGGACGGCAAGCTAATCTCTCATCAAGTTGCTTCTAGCTACCCTGTGAAGATCGTCACTCCACCGAGTCTGAGGGCGTCTCACCTTACGCTTGACGAATAGAGTAGTTAAAAGTAAAAGTAGTAAAGTAGTAGTAAAAAAAATCTCATTAGTCCGTCAGATAGATTTCCTAAAAATATTGGACACGTATTTTTTATTTTTTCACGTAACCAAACAATTAAGACAATACAGTGCTTTGAAAACTCGTGTAACGTCATTTTCTGAGACATTAGTACGACATTCTTTAGCGGTCAGTGACGTCACAACCCCCACTCAAATCTTTGACGCGTTTTATCTTCGTCAATTTTTATTGATTTGATAAAACAAAAAAATACGTATGCAAAATTTTTTGTTAATCTAACAGACGGACTAATTAGAATCCTATTTTTTTAAGTCAGTAAACATCCCTATTGCCATCTCCTCTCAAGGACACGTCTACCCCAACGGTTATCGGTTCTGCGGCTAAAATAGCAGGCCCACTGCCACTTCAGTTTACTATCCGTAAATTTTGTATGCCTCTACTCTCATATACATGAACATTCATACTCTAAACTTTCCTCTCAACGTTTTCGCCATTCCTCCACATCACATGCCCATACAAAGCCAACCTATTATGCTTCACTTGCTTACTTCCGATTAGTCCCTCAGATAGATTTCCAAAAATTATTGAAAACATATTTTTTCTTATTTCACATAAACAAAAAATTAAGACGATGCAGTGCTTCGAAAACTCGTGAACTCGACGAAAACGTCACTTGTCAATACCTACAAATGACGTCACAACCCCCCACTCGTGACCTTTGACGCGTTTTATCTTCGTCATTTTTTATTAATTTGGTAAAACAAAAAACACGTATCCAATATTTTTCAATAATCTAACAGACGGACTAATTAGAATCATAATTTTTTGAATCAGTCCGATCCCCTATTTCAAGTTGTATTTTTTTAAATAATGTTACTATTAATTATCACCTAGACAGGAGATCTCTGAACAAGTTACAAGTCTTTCAAAGTCTCTTCACAAAATTATTCAGGTATAGTTTCACTTTTTGCGTACTGCACCCGACCCAAATCTGAGAAATGATGATCTGAGTTTTGCACTATATACGAACTTAGGCCATCTGAATTTGCCGCCGTGGGATCTGGAGGCGATGGTCCTCGCGCGCCTGCATCAATGGCGCGCGGAGGCGCTGCGCCGGGGGTTCACTCTGTTGCCGCGGCAAATTGCTGCGCAGCGGACAGACCTTCGGTGCGATCTCATGGCGACATGGAGACAGCGACTGTCGCAACCCCGTGCAGGGCACGCCACGACAGTGGCGGTAAGTCCCCTCTTTGAGGAGTGGCTAGAGAGGCGCCACGGCGCCCTCACCTTCCGTCTGACGCAGGTCCTCACCGGACACGGTTGTTTCGGGAGGTACCTGCACCGAATCAGGCGGGAGGAAACGCCCGGATGCCATTATTGTGAGGATCGGCCGGAGGACACGATGGAGCACACAGTGGAGGTGTGCCGCGCTTGGGCGGAGCCCCGCCGTGTTCTCGTAGCGGCGATCGGCGGCGGCGACCTCTCGCGCCCGGCCCTGGTGCAAGCCATGGTCCGGGGCGAGGAGAAATGGGACGCCGTCGCCTCCTTCTGCGAAGCAGTGATGCTAGCGAAGGAGGTGGCGGAACGCGAGAGGGAGAGAACCACTCGTCCCAGCCGCCGCGGGAGGCGCTCCGGGCGTCGGGGGTCACGCGATGACCTCCGGCCACCGTAGACGTGGGCCTGTGGACGGTGAGTGATGGGCTAACTCGCCGTCCGTCCGTCTTACGACAAAAACAGGCCGTGTCGACGGCGCGTTCGTATTCCACGCGCGCCTCAAAAAGATGTCAGCAACATGGCAGGGGCCCGAAAGGGCCGACGCCCGTCGGGGCCGCGGGTTGTACACTAGTTATCGCGGCCTCGACATAGAGGGCTAAGAAGGAAAATGGGTGGTTTTTAGTCAGTAGAAGTCTGACACTCCCTTTCGCTCTGCCCAAGAGCGAGAGGGGTTATTTGATGATTTTGTGTGTGTATGTTTTAAAAATTCTTTCACCATTAGAAAGCTACATTCACCCTGAGTAATATAGGTTTCTTTGTCCCTGTATTCCCACGGGAAAGGGAACTGCGCGGGTGAAACCGCGTGACGCCCGCTAGTGTATAATATGAACAATGTTTTTTACGAATGTGAAAAAATCAAATGTGTTTTTTCTTAGCCCTTTGGGTTCGGAGACAGCAGTATCTCTTTTGAACAGCTCCGCAGGCTCGGCAGTCATGGTAACCCCTGGTTTTCGGAGCAACAACACCTTCACGTGATCTATCGCGTGTATGTACTGACCATATTTTAAAACGTGGAAAATTCAATGAATTAATCATTCGATCATTTCAGGGATTCTTCAATAATACCTTGATGAGCTGGGAATCTTTACCAAACTGCGTGTATATAAGGGCATCCTCTCCTTACGGCGACATGGTTAAGTATGATGCGTACAAATTCAATGTATGCTTCGTTAAAACCGTGTTCCACTATATAAAAGAAGTGGCATATGAAGTTATCTACTATGAATGGTTTATACCGGTAGAAATGCGGCCAAGCATTGATTGGGACCTATATTTCTTTTACTTTACATAACTTTTACATAGTTTAAAAAAAACTAGCTATATTTTTTTTTTTCTGCATTTTCTTAAAGAATAGAATAATTTAATAAAGCGTATCTTGTTTTTAATTCCTTCGGTTACAGGAACATTCTTTGAAATATTGAGAAAAATCATAAATTAATATCCTTATTACCTATAATAAGGATTATTAAATTAATTATTATTATTACCTCCTATTAAATACCTACACCAGCTTGGAGTCCAATTTAACTTTTGCTCTGATTTTCGATGTTATTTGTGGCCCGTGGACAACTTACTAACTTAATTTAAGACATCGAGTTAATGTAAACTGTAACATCATAAACTTATCCGATAGGGTTATTTTATCGGTGGAACATCGTCGACTAGCGTACGCGTACAGTAGGTTGTTATTTTATCGGTGGGACATCGTCGACTAGCGTACGCGTACAGTAGGTTGTTATTTTATCGGTGGGACATCGTCGACTAGCGTACGCGTACAGTAGGTTGTTATTTTATCGGTGGGACATCGTCGACTAGCGTACGCGTACAGTAGGTTGTTATTTTATCGGTGGGACATCGTCGACTAGCGTACGCGTACAGTAGGTTGTTATTTTATCGGTGGAACATCGTCGACTAGCGTACGCGTACAGTAAGTTGTTATTTTATCGGTGGGACATCGTCGACTAGCGTACGCGTACAGTAGGTTGTTATTTTATCGGTGGGACATCGTCGACTAGCGTACGCGTACAGTAGGTTGTTCAGCGATACTTAATCATCATCATCTGTCTGGCATTTTCCCAACTTTATGGGGTCGGTATCCAGTCTAAACAGATGCAGCTGAATACCACTACTTTACATGGAGATGATGACTGCTTATCGGACCGCCACAAACCAGGGGTTATACGATACCTCTTGGTAATACTGGTTGTCAGACTTTTGGTCCACTGAATACCGGTAGCGACTGTCAAGGGTGACGTACAATTGACAGCCGGTACCAACGGCTAGCGTGCTTTCCGAGGAACGGAGGAAACTCAGTATGTGACGAGTGGTCATCCATAGGGTAGTTAACAAAAAATATCTAATTAGTCCGTCTGATAGATTTCCAAAAAATATTGGACACGTATTTTATCTTTATTCACGTAAACAAACAATGAAGACGATACAGACGTCATTTTCTAATACATTAGTATGACATTCTTTAAGGCGCCTCCCCGACCAAAACGCCACGCAAACCGTTTTTGTGCAGTTTTTTGGAGCTATCTACTTGTTATTTAAAAGAAATATCAACTAATAAAAAACATATTAAATTTCTACATAATCTTGATTCCATAATTGCAGATTTATTTTTATTTTTTATTGAGTATATTATATCTTTAATAAATCTCCTTCCAACACAACCCCCGAAATGAGAAATAGTGATTAATAACACGCATCTCCTCGTAACGTAAACATTATTTAATTTTGCTACTGACACTAATGGATAGACAATTTAATAATGAACATTTTGACACAAATAAAAATTCCAAAAGACCAAAATTTTATTTTATATAGATTTTATTCTAAAATATGGGCGTATTCACTACTGTACAGTACAGAGGGAACGAATGCTCAAGGTTAATTGGTCAGGGTACGGCCTTAACGGTCAGTGACGTCACAACCCCCCACTCAAATCTTTGACGCGTTTTATCTTCGTCTATTTTTATTGATTTGAAATAACAAAAAATACGTACCTACCAAATATTTTTCGATAATCTAACAGACGGACTAATTAGAATCATGTTTTTTTAAGTCAGTAAACATTCCTATTCACGGCTCCTCCTAGGCAAGCACGACTCGTGAATATCGACCCAATCGGCTGCTATAGCGATACTCAAGCAGCTGTAGTGTAATAAAAGTTGCACTTCTCGTGCTGCCAACTTGCCACCGACAATAAGTCGCTGACACAAAAATTCGTCGGGTCGGATTTTTGTGTGTCGAGTCCATTCCAACAACATAAGAACTTTATGTATCTGATTCCTTTCACTACAAAAACTGCCAACTTTTTGAGATGGGTCTTCCGAATTCAGAGAAACATAGAAATTTGTAAAGCAAATGTATAAAAGTGCGTTCAAAATTTTATTTATTGCCAAGCAAACGGTACCCTAGAACAAAAAACAAGTACCCTTTACGCATTGGGTCCCCGTAGGCTTGAGGAGGGCTCAAGACTAGCAGGACATCGTGGAAAGCGCACTAGTTCCCATGATGGGTATCAAGTGTGCGAAGGTAACACCGGGGTGTTTTATAGTCAGTTAGATTCTGACAGGGCCCTCAGCTCGCATCAAAGAGGATGATATCTAGAGGATTTGCCTATAATGTTCCCACTGCAGATACTCAGGCCTCCTCTCTAGGAGAGGGATGGGCGATGATGATGAAAGACTACATTTTGTTTAGTTCCGAGTTGGAAAATTCTCTAGATATCATTCTCCTTGATGCAATGATGGATGATCCACCACGCGGGCCTAGTGTGGTTTGGTAGATGTCACATGTCTTCGATTTTTTTTGTTCTAAGACATTTCGATTTCTTCACGATGTTTTCCTTCACCGTTTTGAGAGCAGCGGTGATGTTTCTTTTTTTTTATTATTATAAAACTAGTGACCCGCCCCGGCTTCGCACGGGTGCAAAAAAGATATTAAAACCTTCCTCTTGAATCACTCTATTTATTAAAAAAAACCGCATCAAAATCCGCTGCGTTGTTTTAAAGATTTAAGCATACATAATAGGGATATAGGGACAGAGAAAGCGACTTTGATTTATACTATGTAGTGATAGTGATAGTGATGTAATGCACCTGCCTGGGTTTGAACCCACGACTTACTATTTGTAAGTCAGGAACGCCTCGCTGCTCTCATCTTCTAGTCCTTATCAGTATTTGGGGGCAGCTTCAATTATTTGGAACCCCTATGAATGTACTTACGCCTTGCTTCTGGAGAAGGTTCAAAAGATATTCCTTAGGTTTTTATTTAAGAAACTGTTTGGGTACTATCCCTTTCTGTATCCCACTAAATTTTTACAAGGAATGTTGTCATTCAACTCTCTCGAAGTCAGGCGTAATTACTTTTTACTTATGTTTGCCTGTCGTGTCCTTCGTGGTGAGTCGGCAGAGACTTTTTGTTCCTCCCGTGCCCAAATACCAACTGAGATCACGTGGACACAATTTATTAGATGTTCCTTCTGCACGCACTGTATCCCACTTTGATTCTCCATTAGTTCGTGCCCTTGCCATGCTGAATACTCTACTGGCATCGACACCGGAATGTGATTTGTTTACTTCTAAGTGGGTTGATGTATGTCGTGTATGATTGAGTTTCTGTGAGAGGATGAACGAAAGATGATTTTTCTTAGCTTGTTTTGTTTGATGATGCACGAAAGGCAACTTTTCTCTTTTTTGTTTATTATTTGTTATTTTTTGTTTCTGTACAATATCTATGTGGTTATAGCTATAGTTTAATTTTTAATTTTAATTGTAATTTTTTTTGTGTTTTTATAGCATCGGTTTGGATACTCTGTAATGTTGCTATAATTAATATTAAATAAATAAATCATTTTTTCATAAAAGAGGATAATTTAACGAACCTCTTTTGTAAATAACTAGAGCAGAAAGAGAACAAACAACAATTTGTCACTATTAATAGAACTGGTATTAGGAAAAAACAATTCAAAGAAAGATAAAAAAAAAACGTTTACGCCTACTCAAAGAGCAGCGACATAACAGTAGGTTTCAAATAACAAAAAGGTCGGTTAATTTCGTCCGAATAGTCAAAACATAACATAACACGATGCCTGTAATTCCCGAAGGGTTAGGCAGACGTGCACGTACCTAATAATACACCAACTTTTCGCCAGTTATGTATAAGTTCCATCTACCGGGTACAAATCCAGACTCCGCGAAAACCCCAATACCAGTTTACCCGACCAGGAAATCCAACCTCTTGCCCAGCAGTCGTAGACCGCTAAACCAACAAAGCAGTCCGGAACATCCAAAATAAAACCTAATTACAGAAGCTACATATGTCGCCGCCATTGATTGGGGTTAACATGTCAACTTCACATAATGAGGCCAAGGACGCGCCGCGGTTGACTTCAACAGAAAACATCAAAGGCCAGGCTCTCGACTAGTGCAGAAGGGCTCTCAGTAGCTAACGAACGACTGGATAAAACCCCGCCACTTGAACTAGTTAGCGAATGAACGAAAACTCATTGGACTAGTAATTATGTTGACATTTTCAAGTGTGACTGCTTAGCATATTTAGTATGTTGTCTGACTGCGACGGGGAATTCTACTTGCTATTAGAATAGTCTACTATCTCATTTGGAGGAATAATTTGTTCTTTTTGTCAACTTTTCTACTTTGTCCTACCATAATTGCTGAAGATTGTGACTGCAAATGACACATCTTCAAGCCACGAGGTCTCCTGTAGTATGGACCGCTTTGTACCAACAGGCTGCCTCTCACTCGCGTGGATTGCGTCTGACCATCTTGCTGGTTGTCTGCCTTGCGTGCATTTATCTTTTACCTGACACAATTTCATTAGACTTTTCAAACAATTCCGGGGAGAACAAATAAGTACATCTATACTAAGAGGTAAAATGTTATTGTTTCGTATAGTAGGGGGTAATCTCTGGAACGAATGATCCGACTCAAGAAATATTTCTTTTATTGATTGAAAAATACATTACAGATGCTATAGACTTTAAATTATATATGGGAAGAAGAAGTGGCGGAACAAACTCCCCAGCATCACATCTGCCTGGTTAGGTTAGTTAGAAGAACCAGTTAGTGTCCTTTTAATAAAGTAGATAAAGTTCATTCGACGAACGATGACGCCAAAATTTATATGCTTTTGTTTAAGATTTGTTTTCGCTGACTCATTCCAAGTTCTAGTTTATGCATATTAGCCGAGCTATCACAATTTTTGCAGACAAAGTCGCGAGCCAAACGCTAGTACTCAACTAACAGAAGATCACAATAAATAGACGAAGAATAGAAGAGCATACTAACTACAATAATCATTTTTACACCAGAAATAACTATTCCAAATACAAATACTGCAATTTAAAGTTTTCGCGCTACTCATTTCAACATAGTAGAACACGGAACCCAAAACATGGAAACTCGCGTTTGTTGACCCCAGTAACTGCAGTGGCCCTTAAGAACTCAATTAATACTTTGGCTCAGAGACATTAATAACCCCAGTTCACACATTCATTGCTACAGGGGCAGGGGTATTTATTAGAATGAGCACGTTGGGCCCTCGATGTATCTAACTTACGTTTGTTTGCTCGCCGTGACAGATGAACGCACCTACATCTTCGTTGAATTTTTCTGATATTGTAGAAAGGGTAGTTAAGGTGTAATTGTTATTATCTAACCAGTTATGAACATTTTTTTTTTCAATAAGTAAATAGGTTCCTTAGTATCTTTATAACAATAGATAGGTACTCTTAAAAATACTTTCCATATGATGCGTAAAACTCTTCTTTTTGTTTAGACATATACATACACTAGCCGGACCGCCAATGTCGTCCTGCCCGGACAGTGGCGCCCCCTACCGGGTCCAATTGTAAATCAAAACCATTCTCGAATCCATCTGAACACACACACGAAATTTCATCAAAATCGGCACAGCCGTTTAGGAGGAGTTCAGTGAAAAACACACGTACAGTAGAATTATATATATAAAGATAAACACCAGAGAACGCCACCTGTTACGATCCTTACATACTCCTTTTGCCTCGTCTACATTCATACATATATCTGGTCGTACACAAATAAAAAAAGGAAAAGCGACTTATTCCAATTACAAAAAAAAAAACACAAATTCAACTCGCAAGTAGGTACGCAAGCAACAACAATGTTGATACCAAAATTCATTTGAAACAATAATTTGGAGTGCATCATGGCGAATGGCGAACTTGTTTACGAGTTTAGTTAGATGACCTCAGTTCTTCGTGATCACGTACCCAGGGCTGACATAAAATTCTAAATGTACCTCGTAAAGTTTACGTTAATAACATCGTCTGCAAGTTCTGAGTGACTCGACACTCAGATAGTATAGGGTTTGTTTTACTGACGCCGAGATATGATATAGATTAGTGACTTTCAGGTAGTATGGCTCAAAAAAAGTTTGGGCAAAGAATTGAAGTGATTGAAAAAAATGTGGTAAATATTGACAGGTCTTGGAGCTAATTAAATGTTGTGCTATGGCGAGCTATGCTCAGAGTTTCCTTGCGTGATCGAATCAGAAATTAAGACATCCGCATGAGAACCAAGGTTACCGACGTTTCGAAAAGAATTGCCAGAATTAAGTGGCAGTGGGTAGATGGCCGATGATGTCGAAAAGTTCTGGCATGGCGACTGCGAACCGGAAGACGTCGCGTTGCCTCCTACTAAGTGGACCAATGACCTGGTGAAGGTTGCGGGGATCCGTTGGATGCGAGACGCACGGGAGTGGTTAATGCGGCGACATTTGCAGGAGGCCTATGTCCACCAATGGACGTTTTTTGGTTGAAGTGATGATGACTATCTATGGCGACGGATATTTTACATGTAAAAAGAACAATAAAATTATCTTAGTATCTTTAATTGTTAAATATAACAACTTGATTTCTCACTAATGACTGCTGAACCCGTAAAAAACAATAAAGTTACTAGCATCGAGACAGACTAGCGTCATTATGAAGCTACATATACTTCAAAGCAAACTCTGATTAAAATTTCCAAATAAGTGATGTTCTGACGAACTCATTATAGTTCAAATAACAAAGATATGAAGTGATAAAGTTAGAATTCTATCTCGTTTAATAAAGGCGTATTAAGGAGAAAGAAACTGGGAACTTTGCGAGTTGAATGGAAGATCGGTAGCACTTTGACACAGTGATAATATTTACATTATTTAATGGAAATAGTAGAATTCAACTTGAAGCTATATTGTTCAAGTCTATAGAAAAATAATTAAATATTTACGAAGAATTCCATTTCCATGCTTTAATGTACACGTTGTGTAATTCTATGATCATTGAAGTAAATCAGTAGCTTACTACTAACTTACTTAGAGATGTTAGTCCATGCAAATCTGCGGCAGTCATCAGATATCACCACTGGGTAATAATATCTGCCGTAGATTTGCGCAAAAATGAAGAACTAATTAATAGGAGATCTGTACACACTGTTGAGTTACCAAGAATCTAAGTCTATTTCTAGCAGTGGATTGCTGTAGGCTGGTTATGATAATGACACACTGCTTTCTTAAAAACAATTTATAGTAACGGGTAAGGACAAGCTGCTTTAGGTTTCAGTTATTCTATTAATAGGATAATCTATTATAATCAATTCGCTGGGAAACACTTTTATCTATCTTGTAACCTAAGGTAACCAAAGTAGCAAAAACAACCAGTATTGCGACTTTCCGACCCCTCGAAAACTTATAACGGACCATCAGCACAGTAATCATAAGAACAAACATAACAGGTGGCTCTCACTATAGATATAACTATCAAACGGCCATAGAGAGTTTATTGCTCATCTCGACGTAACGTCTTGACTTATAGTCGCCATAAACGCATTGTGTGCACAGATAACGCAATAAAACGAATATATATCTGTGATGGACATTTTTCAGAACCATTAAGAGGTTGGTCTGTATTGCGTTTTATAAAGTTATGGGGTTCCCATGACGTCGTTAAAGCAAAAACATTACAGCTTTACGACGCCATGGTACGCAACCTGAACGACGTCTTTTTTTTGGAGGTGGTTAATAATCAAATGAAAAGTGTCAGACTTCCACTGACTAAAAACCACCCATGTTCCTTCGTAGCCCTTTGTGCTGATGTCGCAGTATCTCCTTCGAACAACCCTCAGCCCCGACGGGGCCTGAACGCCACCTTGAATCAGATATTTAATGCTTTAATGCTGCACGGTAAATCTAACATGCTAAACCTAACAAGAACTATTTGGTTTGGTTTACCTGATCATTGCTAGATATAGATTTAGATTAGATTAATTTGGTCGTATAGTGTCTTTCGTAATCATAAGTAACGATCAAGTTCTGTTCGTTGAATCATTTACCTACTGTTCTTTCGGCATGTTTATGTTAAACGTCCTAAAAAGTAAAAGGGTCTAACAAAAAATAAGAAACCTTTGTGTCATATAACCGAACTCCTATAAGCTTAAGCAATATTTAAACTGACTGGGCCTGCAGTCTGTACAAAGATAGCGATCGCTTTACGACAAAATTCGGTCGCAAAGCTATAACGATGCGGATTTAAGTTGGTAGCTAATACCGGCGGGTCGCGTCCGGCTCACGTCCACCTTAAATCCGCAGGGTTATAGCTTTGCGACCGATTTTTGTCGTAAAGCGATCGCTATCTTTGTACAGACTGCAGGCCCTGATCGCTATAAATCAGGCAAATCTACTAGGCTAGTAAATCAACTGCTAAAACTGTTGAAACCGTATGAAATTTTATGCCGAATATTTATACCTGAGTGAATAAAACGTTGAGCAAGTGAACAAGAACTGGTCTTTTCACCCCGAAAATGAATCTCCATTAAGTTTCCTGAAAAATAAAGCTGTTGATTCTCATTAAAAAAGGCGCCTTGCCTTAAAATGTTCACAAAGATTTCCATAAACATTATTTAAATAGAAACATTCTGCCTTTCCAGCTCTTGCGGTTTCTTGCAAATTGCACAAAGCTCCTGAGCGAAATAGGTCACCATAGTCCTCGTAAACAGTGAGCTTGCAAGTCTTGCAAGTCTTGCAACTTGTCACTACTGGTGTTGTTTCCAGACATTGTAGTTCATCGGTACCTACTAGTGTACGATGGGACCTCAACAAATTGAATCACACATCAACGTTCATTTTAAGTGAAGTTTTAATGTGATTTGCTAGCATTTTAGCTGATTGTGTTTGCTCCAACTTTGTCTTACTTTGACTATAACTAAAAGGCCAGCTTACTTATTGAACGCGGACTATTATACTAGCTTGGCTGCCAAACTACCTCTATAAACACGAAACTAATCATATTTCGAAAGTTTCCTAAATCCATAACACTATAACCATACAATTCAATTACATAACACTTACTAGATAGTCGGTTTTCACGGAAGACGGATATTAAACGTCTTTGTAGTTATACTTATCTTCATAGCGATAACAAATTCGTAGCAAGTTTCCTCAAGCGACCCCTTCCTGAGGGTTGAACACTGAACTTTATGGCAGCTCCTCGCGGAATGCTTACAATTTATCAGCCTTTATGACGAATATATTCTATTCGATTATGCCTCTTGAATTGTTCCATTGAATACCCAAGTTGGTATACGCTGCGTGGGTTTGTTGGGCTCAAAATTATTGATGGCCGCTTTTAGTGAATATAGTTCTCGGATCTCGGAGAAATGTGACTGGTATCTACAAGCAAATCTGTTTTTTAGACCTAGAAAAGAAATATATTTTTCAGTAAGAAAAGGTCTGTTACTAAGTAGTTGGTTAGTAACTAGGTATCACATTGACCTTAATCTTTCTAAATATAAAAATAAAAATTTTAAGTATCTATTCGGAAGAATCGTCAATTACAAATGACATATAATAATAAAAAAAGTCAAGGTTTTACACAAAGACAGTGTTGATGAAAAATTCGGACAGATGGGATACAATTAAATGCTTACACATAAATTACAGCTGCTACTACGGCACACTAAAGATATAAAATATAATTCGCATACATTGTGGATTGTGTCAAGCATTACTTTTCAAGCTTTTGCAACAGAGAGTCCAAGTCAGGAAAAAACTTATTGAAATTGCCTGTAGAGGTTTGCGCCACCTCTACAGGCAATTTAATAAGTTTCTTAAGCCCGCATTTCGCACCGCAAAAACAGTTCATGCTCACTTCACGTCCCTGAATAGTTCTAGGAACAACAAAACACAACTTGTTATGAATGTGTCACAATCATATGATGTGTTATGAATGTAGAAGCATAGTTTATATTAAAGTCTATATAAATATCTTATCAAACTAACTTCGATCACCCAAAAACTAGAAGCCGCTTAACCCACCGCTTACGAAAACACAATAAATGATCAAACGGGAAAAAGCCTCACCAAAACAAAGCCAAAGATAAAAAGAGCTATCTCATTCCCCCGATTTACATAGTGTGCCTTTACCGAAATTAACTTAACTACATTGAAAAGGTAGTAGGCGAACAAAGCCTGGCGGTACCTTTGACTAAATTGAATTACTGCGAGTTGGTGCTTGTACGGCGACATACGACCCGGGTGCCGGGGACCCCGGGGCCCCGGTAAATAGGAACTGCCATCAGGGAACTGTCAAAGCATGTAACTGTATCAGTGAATGCGGTTCATAATTGATTTAAGAGAGCCGCAGCTCCAGAGTGGCTTCGATTCAATTACCCTTCGTTTAAACTCGAGTTAGACGAACAAGTTTTTATAGACCTACCCTTGTTTATTGTCCCCGAGCAAAATAATTATTCCCCTGTTCTGGTTATTGGAGCTAATTTAATTATTTCGTACTGATACTGTAGAAATGAAATTAATTTTGTGAAACCGCTGATGGAACTCGAACTCGAATGGCTTCCGGGTCTGTATGTTGAGGATAAACATTCAGACGTCGGATTTATGTCGTCATCGGAATAAGTGTCAGATTATGATGTCGTCATGTTGTTATAACCCTCGAAGAGCATGATCTTATATATGCTTTTACGGCTCTGCTATCAGTTAAATTATTTTTGTGGTAATATCTCGCCGAGAATAATGTCGTCAACAATTTGGTAATGCATGGAATTTCTGTGGATTCTGAACAGGAGATCCACAAACAGAACAACACCCGAAGGGTTAGTCAGAAGTATTAATAAGTACCACCTCTGCTTAACCCTTTATATGTACAGTAATAATAAGTAATAAGAGGGGGCAAGCTTCTTGCTATCTACGGGGCACAAATTCGTGGTTGCTACTGATAAAATCCTGATCAAAAAACCGAATATCAATTTGCTCTATCTGGGAATCGAACCCAGGACCCTGATACACAGAAGATTCGTTTCAGTGACATCTATTATCTAAAGCATGTTTCGCAGACAAAGTTTCAACTTGCAGACTTGAAAACTCGTAATATAAATCTACTCAATAACGAAATGTTCCAGAAGCAAAGGATAAAAACTTAAACGAATTTGTACTAGACAACAGCTGTCCCAGACAGTTTTTATTGACATTGTAACACAAGCAAATCGTCTGCTACAACTTAACTTGTGTAGATACAACTACACCTATGATCACAGAGGAACATAATAATCAATTAGATATATTTTGTTTTTCTTTGTGTAGTGTGTGAAATCATAAAATGACTCGTCCCGCTCTGCAGGGCTATTGCGTATCTTTTAAATCACAGTGGCTATCATATTGTCTATGGATTAACTGTCAAATTGGTTATGGTTTAGTACAAAATGGAACCATTTGACAGTAATTGAAAGGCACTATAGGTTAGCCACTGTCATTTAAAAGATACGCAATAGCCCTGCTGGGCGGAGCGCAAGGGAGTGTCAGACTTCCACTGACTAAAACCCACCCATTTTCCTTCTTAGCCCTTTGTGTACGGGTACCCCCAGCTCCATCAGGATTACATATGTTCTTAGTCAATGTTAGATACCAGTTTTGGTGATTCAAAAATGTATCAGTATCATAATTTCAGATGAAACTTTTCCACAGGACAAGTTTCGTGGATACCGTTACCTGATAATAATTATAGCTAAAAGATCTATCTATAATAATAGTAACAACTCAAATATTTTAGTCGAACCCAGGCAGGCACATCACTTTGTGTAATTCTTTCATCACCGCTGGTCTCAAAACGGTGAAGGAAAACATCGTAAGGAAACCGGTATGTCTTAGAACCAAAAAATTCGAAGACATTTATGACATCTACCAATCCGCACTGGGCCCGCATGGTAGATTATAGCCCATTCCTTCTCAAAGAGAGGAGGCCTGTGCCCCAGCAGTGGGAATATTAATAAGCTGTTGATGATGATGAGATATTTTAGTACAAGCCTAGTCGTTCGAACAGTAATTTAATCCAGAGCACTCCACATACTGAAAGAAAGATTGAAAAGCATTTATTAGAGTCACATTGTGCACAAAATAAAACTAAATAACTTTCAGTCCATTTCTGGTTAAACTAAAGGCCGTTTCCAAATGTTCAACATATTAAGAAAAATTACAAGTTAATAAACGATTAAGTAACCATAGACCCTGTATACTAAGTTCACTAAGTACCTACAACAAGTATCTTCAACATTTTTTATCCCCTCATAAAATACATCAAGATGTGAATCAATTTCCTAAACGGCATCCTCCTCTATTCTATTTGCCAGCTAAGGCCTAACACAAGTCTAGACAACCCAGCAGGATCATAAAAATAAAAATGTCAAACGGGAAATTGCCGATAGAAATATCTCTGGTCGCCAATAATACCCTATGAAATATTAGATACTTAATAAAAATGATTTTATACGGAAAACAAATTTTGTTGCCATCGTTCCTTTTTTATTGAAGCCATAATCGACGCGGTTAAAATTCTGTGCACGTGTGAACACGGTTATTGCAGAGTTTTTTGTTAGATATAAAATACCTGTACCTTTTTTGGCAATTTCAACATGATTCCAAGTTAATATTATCGAATAGGATGACCTACTAGAAATTGGGACCATTTGTATGAATCGCTGTGTTTTCCTCTATGAACTGAACTGAACTTAGGTCGTTTGATTGTAGAACGAATACAGTTTCGAAATTATAACTAATGCTACGATTTCAGGCGTGTGTACAAAAAACTTACGCATAGTTTAGAATAATGAAACATAATAATTCAAATTTTAAACAAAATAAACTCACACCTATATCCCATGGGGGTAAGCAGAAACCACATACCGCCACCTACTACGATCCATCGACAAAAAGAGTAGCTATATACACTCATAGCTACTCTTTTTTGTCTCGTCCATTTTCGTACATACACACATCAAAAGTGTCTAGGGATCAACATATATTTTTGCAATAACTTTTCTCCTGATTGATATTAATTAAAATTTTCTTTAAGGATTCATCAAATAAAGTGTTTTCGTTTGTCACAGTAACGATAAACCAAGTCACCTTTGCATTAATAAAGAAATTTGCCATTTTCCTAATAAAGGGATTTTTGACATTTGAACCACTAACATTAAAGTTCGAAAAAAAGACTGAAATAACAGTTTTCTTTAAAATTTTATTGGGTAACTTAAACAATTAATAATCCGTGTTTCTACCGCGAACACTAACAACACAAGAACATCGGTTTGGCATACTCAAAATGAGTTCATCCAAATCACGCTGTGGAATGGCCGACCATATTCGTTGCAACAACAAAAAAACCGGCCAAGTGCGAGTCCTACTCGCACATGAAGGGTTCCGTACCATCGTAGTAGGGGAGTCGCTTTTTATTTTTTTTTTTTAAATTATTAAAAATATTTTTATTATATGATGTAACTAAAAATTTATGCTTTTCGCAATTTTTCCTTTATCTGTGTTATAAGACGTTGCTTCGTACCAAATTTCAAGATTCTGAGTTCACGGGAAGTACCCTGTAGGTTTTGATTCCCTTGCGAGTGTCGAAAATTTGCGGCATAAACGGGAGTATCTTTTGATCGCGTTGACTTAGAAGTTTGATTTTTTCACAGCTCCAAGAGACCATAGACTTGAGTATTTGATATGAATTTCAGCTTGATACCTCCACGCGTTCCTGAGAAAAAAGGTCTTGACAGACAGACAGACAGACAGACAGACAGACGGACAACAAAGTGATCCTATAAGGGTTCCGTTTTTACCTTTTGAGGTACGGAACCCTAAAAAGGTCTTCTTGCGACTGGATACCCTCCATATTCGGCAGAGCTCTTCTCTGTAGCATATCCCATGCATGCTCAATCGGGTTCAAGTCTGGCGACTGAGCAGGCCAGGGCAGGACATTGATGTTAGCTGCGGCGAGAGTCTGTCTTACAACTCTTGCGGTGTGCGGTCGTGCATTATCATGCATTAACTGAAATAAGGGACCGATTTGCACTTATAGAGGAACGATGACGTCTGATACAATCGTCTCAGCATAAATTTGAGCGTTGAGGTTGCCTCTGATCCAAATCAACTCAGTTCTTCCGCCGATCCAAATACCCGCCCATACCATGATGGTTCCACCACTATAAGGATGGACTTCCTGGCAGGATTTTAATCGCTGTTGGCGTCCAGGGGTTCTCCAGTGTCGTATACGTCTTGTATCCGGTCTCATACCAAAACGAGACTCATCAGAAAAGCACACGAAACGCCATTGTTCTTCTGCCCAATTTCTGTGTTCAAGAGCCCATTGATATCGAATCCTACGATTGTGCATTGCTATAGGTGGTACCCGTAGCGGTCTTCGGGAATGAAGGTTCACTTCATGCAAGCGGTTTCTGACTGTTTGGTCGCTAATTATAAGTTCCCTGAAGAGTGATGAAGCCTCACGGCTAACATCATGGCGGTTATTGTTGGAGCTCTTCGAGTTAAGATTTGAATGTATCGGTCTTGTCTCCGTGTGGTGCAGCGATACCGTCCTCCATGGCGCTCAGCCACGGTACCAGTGCTTCGGTAACGTGTCCAAAGTCGACTGATAACACTCTGACTTGTATTCAGAGCTAAAGCCACAGTACGTTGCCGGGAACCAGCTTCTATCATTCCCACGGCTCTGAGCATTTCTTCCCTGCTTAAATGACGTCGCCGCTCCATAATAACGTTGGTTTTAATCAGTAGTAGGGAAACAGTAGCACTAATAATGTCTTCAATGCGTTGTATGTTTTTATAGGGAAAATATTGACAGCTGATTTTCATCTTTTACTCGAATTTGATTCACAGTTCCTGATTCAAATTATGAAATGCACCAAAAAGGATCCATATAAATTTATAAAATCATAAATTTATTACAAAGCCACATCTCAATCTCAAGAAATCCGCATAAAAATGCTTGATCCCTAGACACTTTTGATGTGTGTATATCCTGTAAAATTATGTTTCTAAAATTCTAAATCTTTAAATGCAAAAACAGAACCGAATCGTCTTTAGTGGCCTTTTATCCGAATTTTAGTGAAAAATACCATTATCACTGACAGTCCCTCTAATAATTTATGAATACAGTTAAAGGGTGTAAAAGTACCCTTAACGCAAACGAAAAGCACTAGTTTTCCCCACCACTGCGATAATTTTTTTGTTCTAGACCATACCTGGGAACTCCCTAGTTCCGGATATATTGGGGGTCAAAGTTCCAAATTTTACACAGCTGTTTTTGTAAATACTAGTTTTTCAGGTTATAACTTTACTTAAATTACCTCCATGCCCCTTTTACTATTCAAAGCATCCACTAGCACAAAGTTTTAAGAGTGCTACATTGAGTTTTACCGTAAAATGTGATTTTTGACCCCAAAAAAAAAATCGTTTCCCAGCAAAAATTTTTGCTTAGTTTGATGTACAGAATGCTTGGTTGACGTATGTGTGAAGGGTTAATTTACACCCTGTATATGTAGGTAGTCACCCATAGCCCACAGAACACATAATAGGTAATAGCGGTACGGAAGATTGATGAATAATACATGTCTGTGGCGGTACATTATTCACGATATATCACGAGAACAGCTGAAGAGGCCACGTGAAGCCCAATTAAAACTTTTACCCACAACTTCCTAAGGTTCTTATTGTGATAACATAATGTGATGGTTTTATACGTTAGGGAAACGTGTGTGTTGACTACATTTACCTTTTCTTTAAGGTTCTCTACCCAAAAAGTGCTGTGTCCCTGTAACTAAGGTTCAACAATCTGTCTGTCGAACATAGGGCTGTACCTTTTGAACCGTAACGAGAAGACACTTGATTTTCAGATCGTGTGATTACTATTACCCATACAAGAATCGTATTTTCTTCGCCTTAAATTTCTTTAAACACTTAGCAATTTTGCTTTGTACAAATTGTACGTTGATGATATTTATACATTTATGCAAACCTGAACTGTGATGCCAAATTCCGATGTGCCATGGATATTTACTGACTTAAAAAAATATGATTCTAATGAGTCCGTCTGTTAGATTTTCAAAAAATATTGGATACATATTTTTTGTTTCATCAAATCAATAAAAATTTACGAAGATAAAACGCGTCAAAGATTTGAGTGGGGGGTTGTGACGTCACTGACCGCTAAAGTCTCAAAAAATGACGTCACACGAGTTTTCAAAGCACTGTATATCGTCTTCATTGTTTGTTTACGTGAAAATAGAAAAAATACGTGTCCAAGATTTTATGGAAATCTATCTGACGGACTAATTAGATTTTTGTTACCTACCCTATTATTTACTGTCGGGTAATAGGAAAGGTTAATCACAAATAGAGAGAACGAAAATGGAAATGGACAGAGTTCAAAAAAGTTACCATGATCCTAATTCCTAAAGCTTCGTAGCATGGGTATGTGTCCGAAGTATTGTACCCTGAAAGGTGTCAACACGGAGTCAGAACGAAAAACTATCAGAGAGAAATGGTTGAGACGTTAAAACAACAAATACTCGGAAATACGTATTTTTCGTACGTTTAGATCATATTATTGTTTTCTAGAAATTATTAAACAAGTTTTGTTGAAGGAGTTCATATTTCTGAAAGGCCATTATTGTACTTGTAGACAAAAAACTTTTATACCTTACTAGCGGACCTGGCAGACGTCGTCCTGCTCGGACAGCAGCGCCACCTACCGGGTCTAATTGTAAATCTAAAAATCTAAACCATTCGAACAAAATAAAACGACAGAAATGAATGACATAACAACATACTGCATAGCTTGTACTGTCAACACTGAAAAAAGTTTTAATTTGACTGCACAATCCCCATCTGAAAAAAGTTTCAATTTGACAGCAAAATCCCCATTAACAAAATGATCCGCCATTCGTGAAATTCATTTGTTACAAAAATGTGATAAATGAAGAACCGCTCGACTGATTTTGCGCAAACTTCACATAAACCATCCACTAAATAGTCCGAAGAAAGCCTAAACATTTGGTTTGAATAGGTGAACACGTTCTTGAGTTATAAAATTACAACGAAAAATGGCATTGATTTTTATATATGTACATAGAGATATAAATATGTTGTCTATGCTTTATAATCTTACTACTACCGATCTTAAAAGGTAAACCGAAAAAAATACAGCATTATTTAATTTAAGAGTAGAAAACTCTAGTAGAATACTAGTACATAAAGTAAAGCTCAATGTACTCTATTACCGATAAAGGAACAACTTTGTATTCAACGTTCTCGCTTCGATAAAATATTCATAAAGGAAAAACAATGACACGACGCACTCCCCTATACGATACCGCTTCGATTTAAATTTAGTTTTTCTGAAATTGTATGGAAGAGCGAACGTAGCAAGCGAGGGCGGGTGGTGACTCCATTATAACACAAATTGACACTAAGCGACGATGAAGATAGATCCTGTGGCTGGTAAGCGCGAACTTGCTTTAACTTAGCTAAGGATTTTTTTCTTTTGCAGTTTTCTTGTTCTACAAAATATTATATAGGTACTTGAATGCTGCCCTGGGTTCTTCCCGAGTCAGTGTGTTTGGGGATTTTCCATAAGGAATTCCTCAGGAGCAGCAGAGTTTTAATTTTTGCCTGGTTAAAGGCAATTTTCCCGCCTCTTAATAGATGAGATTTAAACAAAATTTGAGAAATATGGGTGGACCTGTTAGCCTCTGCCTAACCGTACTAGGGTCACAATGTGTTATGGTACATATATGATGTTCATTGTTGTCAAGCGACACATTCAATCGTCCAAAGCCAATCTTTTTTAACGACATCTGCACGCCAGATGCGTGCCAGATACAACCAGCCTCCCAATTTTCGCGTCAACAAAAACATCAAAGAAAACTCGCACGTATTCTGCGCACAATTCATGCGAATGAAAGTCAACAGTTCGTCGTTTCAATATCGGCACAGCATCCGTGCAGATTGCGTTCTACGCTTCAGAATGCTACAGTTTACCTGCCTCGATAAATTCACGAGAGGCAGTGTTGCAGTCAGCCCTTGCTAATAAAAGGATGACATCAGCTTTTTGATTGTCTATGCCTCGTTTGTTCCACGGACATTTCAACATTTCCGACCTAAAAGCCCCACCGCGAGGCAATATATTGCCGTTGACAACGCATGAGATGGAACTCATTGCGAGGTATGAAACGGGGATTAATTTACATGTTGCATTCTGAAAATCAGGTGTATTGTTGCATATGGCGTTTGGAGTCTGAAAGGCTCCACAGGCGTGTTTTAGGATATCGGGATGTGATGGTTAATTTCTGTAGAATAATTCTGACCTGTATCTAATTAACTTTTTCAAGTTGAAAAGTGAAAATATAAAAAAGTATTTATTGTTTCACACAGGACAGAACAAATTGACAAAAAAAAATTAAAAGATTAAAACATAAAAAAAACACTTAAAATAAAGAAACACTTAAAATTAAAATCATCATTTATTAATACATATAAATGAAAAATTATTTATGCATAAATAACATAATATTAGAATACTTTACCTTAAAAACTTAATGGAACACTGAATCATTCATTCAAAAAATACAGTAAAACCGTCCTTATATTTAACTTATTCATAACACAACCGTTTATTAATTAAAACAATTAGGATGTGACAATAAATCAAGCCATTATTTTAAACATCATTATATAAAATTGAACAGCGGAACACGTAGGTATTGGCGGGTAATTTAATGCGAATTATTCGAAAAGCTCATTGTGAAAGCTCGATCCGATTTTCATACGATTTCCAGTTTGTCTACCATTGTCCGTAGTGCAATACAAACGTGCGGGCAACACAAGTATTTTATTACCAGCTACAAATCTTCATTTAGCAGCAATGCCGGAGGCCTTTCACAGTTACGGCACACACGAAAACGAAATGGTACCATTCACGTTTGATTTACGATAACCGATAATTATCGTCATCCGATTAGTCCTCCGACTGTTTCACTTTTTACACAAAGCAATCATAGGTAACAAATGAACATATTTATCTTATCGAGGCTTTCACAATTCTGTGAGTGTATATTATCGGATTGGGCTATTTCCAAGACTGGCAATTTGACAATTTTATACATTTCAGTATATAAAAGTCTGTTTGTTATTATAACTGTTGTAGTGATGCCTTGAAAATGGTTTTCTTGCTTCATATTTTAAGAAAAACATTTTACATTTTATTGTTAATTGAAATATTTGTAGCAATGTTTTTTCTATCAGATAGTAAAATGACGAAGAGACGCCACTACCAAATTAAGTCAAGCTCCAACTAACATTGGAGAGGACCGCAAAGGCCGACGCCCGTCGGAGCTGCAGGATGTTGTAAGAGATACCGTGGCCTCGACATAAAGGGCTAAGATGGAACATGGGTAGTTTTTAGTCAGTAGAAGTGTGACACTGCTTTTCGCTCTGCCCAAAAGCGGGAGGGGTTATTTGATGATTTCCCACCCCCAAAAAAAAATGACCTGCGCTCCCATACATTATGTATAGGAAAATATTTCATACAACTACATTTTATATAAAAAGTTGGTCGACTATTACTCGTAAACTTGTAAAGCCTACTTACTCAGTTGTGATAGTTTTCCTTTTATTTTCGTTATATATGCTACTACCATGAATTTTTTCACACGCCCAAAAACAACCCGTAATAGGTGGTTTAGGTTGGCACACTTGAGTCTAACATTTTGCACTTTGAAGCTTAATATTTCACAAACGAATCCCTTTATCAAAAAACTGTTTGAACAAACTCGCAGTATTTTTAAAGACCTATCTAACGACATCCCACACAATGGGCTTTGCCAGAAAAAAAAATCATTCCCACTTTAATGTGTGATACCCTAAAAAAAATGATTTTCAATATTTTACTTTAGTACTTTGTCGGCGTGACTCATTTATATACTCACGCCAAATTACAGCTCTCTAGTACTAAGAGTCTTTGTGATATAGTGCGGACGGACAGACAGACAGACAGACGGACATAGCGAAACTATAAGGGTTCCATATTGACTACGGAACCCTAAAATCAAACCATTGGAGGCCGAATGAACAGACGAAGACACTCTTCGTTGCTTTGCCTTTCGAACTACATATTTGGTCCCAAGCAGACAGAAATGGTACAATTTGATACTAGTGGGAAAACTTTGTAATTGCAGCTGAGGCGGAACCTACACTCGAGCTGAACGAAGATAAGAATAAAATAATAAAACGAAGTGTGCTTTTGTCAATAATTTCTTGAAATTTATGACTTAGTTAGTTTTTATTTTTAATTCACGAGAATTCCTACTCGTCTGCAATGATAAAGCTTTCCCTCTTGTATATAAAAAGGTACTTTAATAGGTATGTACTTCAATCCTATTGAGCCCGTATTCATTATAAATTGGATATACGATGGTGGCATGACAACGCTAAGGGTATTTATTTTTAACGTGTTACCGTACCTTATACAAATTCAAAGGAAGATTGAAAGAAGCAAATCGTTTACAAAAGATAATTATTTGTTATTTGACTTTCGTCAGATGGTGCCTTCTTGTATTTATTTTGATTCGGTATAATTTATTATAAGTATACCTATTACCTACAGTACGTCCCTTTTTGCGTGTAAAAAACCTCGTGGCTAGTTTCTAGAGGTCGCTCAGACTCTTACTTATAGGCTAAAAGCAAACAGTGTTCTTCGACTAACTTTGATCAGGCCACCTAAGCACTTTTTCACGTTCATCACCCCATGGCCAGATTATTTATACTTCACTTCAGTACAAACTTATAAATCTATTTATATTTTCCTGTAATTCACAACAATGCAGATTAAGTAACGAGCCATTTAGTTATACTCGTAGATCACTTTTATGTAGTTTATATGATACAAGGTTAGGTCCATGCCATGTGTCTTTAAGTATCTGTTGGACAAGACAAGCAGCAATTGTTAGAAATTCTGTCGTCTGTGATCCAAGATGATTCTATTATACATATGTAATTTACCTGTATTGATCCCTACTTTATATAATAGCGAAAGTAACTTTGTCAGTCTGTCTGTCTGTCGCGTTTCACGCCAAAAACTACTGAACCGATTTAAATGAAATTTGGTACACATATTGTCTAGAGCTTACTCTTTTAATACTAAAAAAGGGTGGTAAGGGGTTGAAAGTAGCCCATCGGGACTGTGGAATGGCTAAGAAGGAGCATGGGTGATTTTCGTCAGTAGAAGTCTGACACTCCCTTTCGCTCTGCCCAAGGGCGGGAGGGGTTAGTTGAAGATTTTCAACCCGCCAAAAAAAATGGGTTTTGAATCGCTACCAAAAGTAATCTTTTCAACCCCCCCTGGGCAACCCAACCCAGGAGGGGTTGAAAAGATTGATTTTGGTCGCGATAACCGACATCCACGCGGACGAAACCGAGGGTATCAACTAGGATTTATTTATCTATCATTACTGTTTGATTGCAATTGTATACCGTTCCAAAGAAATAAGTCAAAGACTGATTTAAGTAGCGGGATTCAAATCGAGTTGCATTTTGATTCCGTTCCGATCTAATTTGAATCGTCTTTAAACAAGTATTTTGTTGTATTGGAATACAAAAGAGGTCCTTGAGTAAGAAAAAAAAACAATTAAATGTTAGAAGTTAGTAAGAAACTACAGTTAAATAAAAACATAATGTGGAGTAGTATTTCTTTGCATCTAACTTCATATTATTTTAAAGATAGAACGTTGTTAGATCCACACGCGACCGCATAAAAGCCGTTTCTTTCATGGTAGGATTTCAAGAACATTTAATGCGTACTGAATTCACTGCTTAGGAGTTTAACTGGCAAAATCTGGTTGTACTTACTTTTGTATTAACCTTAGTATTCACGAAATAAGAGGGGTGATGTTAGGTTATTTAAGTAATACAAGTCAAAAGCACCAAACATTCTCACTGTTTTGATTAACGTATTACGTTTTTACGATAATAACATTTTGTAAGCCATGTTATGTATGAATGTGGACGGGGCAAAAAGAGTAGGCATGTAAGGATCGTAGCAAGTGGTGTTCTGTGGTTTCTGCCTACACCCTTGGGAAAAGCGTGAGTATATGTATGTATGTATGTATGTATGTATGTATGCACCAATGGTAAAAGCGAACAACAAAAGCCCGTCTAAAAATTTACTCACTCAAGTTTACCTTGCACTTGTACAATCTGTGCTCGGATAATGAATTCCGGTTTGGGGAGGTACAGCTAAGACCAAATTGATCCATCTAGAACGAGCACAACGCGCACTCCTTAAAATTATGCATTTTAAAAAGCTTAGATTTCCTACTTTATTAGATCAGTGATGTACTCTCGGTCAGAAAGCTGTACATAGTCCGAACAGAATTAAAAAAGCACAAGTCTTTGTTCTTTAATGTGGCCACGTACCACGAAAAGAAGAAAGTTTAGCATAGCGGATATACCTTTAACTAAGACCAAATTTGCATGTAATCAATATAGTAAACGATCAGCTCAATTGTATAATAGAAAAAATAAAATGGTAAATATACACTCGAAAAAAACATGTGATTGTAAAAAATCACTAGTTAAGTGGATAAAACCACTCACGTTTGAGGCCACAGAAGCATTGTTATAACACGGAATTATTCACTTACACACAGACACACATCCACTTATACTGACATACATGCTCATACACACACACACACAAACATACACACACCAACACACACACAATCTTTAAGTAATAAAGATATTAATTGTGTTAATTATCACGCTATACAAAATACGGAGGGGTGGAGTCTTCTACTACAGGTATTATTGGTTTACAAGAAGATTCCGAACACAACAATAATTGTAAACCAATTATTTGACACAATCAATTTTATTATTTTTATTATTATTATGTGGACGAAACAGGTCTTATCTTAAAGTAGAAACTGCTAGTTCCTAAGATTTAATTTTTTTCTTTTGTTTTTTTCTAAGTGCATATACATATTTTTGCTTGTACAGACGCTAGCACCTCAAAGAACTTACAGGAAACTGTAAAATTTTCCGAATCAATGCTTTAGTGATAAAATTGAAAATCTACTAAAGTTTCACAGATTGTAGTAGCTTGATGTGTTGGTGTACATTAATATTTATTTATCTTATTCAAACCTATCTACACAGTACACGATTCAAATTATAGTTTAGCATCCCAGTTTTTTTGTGTACTATATTATGTACTTCATCTTATAGGAAAATCGGCATCGGAAAAGCCAGGGATTGCCTTGAACGGCGGCGAAACGAACTCGGAGCGGCTCTGAATAAATAAACAGCTGAGCAACTTCGTGAAAAAATCTTTTAAACTTGATTGACATTCTTGCAGAGTGTTATCAAGGACTGGCCTCATTAGGGCAACTTTTTTATCGTTTTGGGCACAGATTTTGGATTCCTGAATAAGATACCAAGACGCGAATTTTATAACTGCCAGAACAAGTTTTTTGTTTTAAAAGCATAGTTTACGGTACTCTAAGCAATTTCTCTTGACAAAGCTACGGTCAAACCGACTGGACTTTACTTCGGACTGGCTATGTACCGGAACCGGACAACACTGACAGATTTTTTCTTTATTTTTATTATTAAACGTTTAATTCAGATTCTTCTGAAATGCCTTCAGAGTCTGTTGCCGTTGAAAACTAAAATCTCCTTGACTCAAACACTTATTCAGCCGATTATAGATTATGCCGACGCCTGCTACCAAGATGCTACTGAGGATCTATTAAATAAAATTGAGCGCTTGCAAAATTTAAGTACTCGCTTTATTTTTGGTCTGCGTAAATATGACCACGTTTCTCACCTTCGCAAAGAACTCAAGTGGCTCCCAATTCACCTTCGCAGGATCACAAGGATCCTATGTCTTCTCTTCAATATTCCACACAACCCGTCTTATTCTTCTTACCTTCGTGAGCTATTAACTTATGCCCGTCCTTCTGACGCACCATGTAGATCGCACCTTCGAACCCTACTTAAATCCCATCCTCATAATTCCAGCTATTTCACATATTCCTTCTCTGTCCATGCTGTAAGGTTGTGTAACTCACTTCCGCCTAGCATTCGAGATTTAAAGACTATATAATTGTTTAAAATTAGTGTCAAAGAACAGTACCTTTTCTCTCCAGTATGATTCATTATATTCATTATACATATATATTTTATCTGTTTATGCATCTTAGGATTATGTATGTATCTATAATTATTATTTTAGGTTAAGTTAGTTAAGGCACATTATACACATTATTCCTTTCCTTTTTTCACACACTATTGTCTACATTTCTTCTTCATTTCTCCTTTAGCAGGTCTGCTGGCAGAAATTTCTTGAGAAATAAGCAGTACCTATGTACTCATATATTATTTTATGTTATTTTCCGGTGCTGTCTACTGTGTGTACATAAATATAGTAAAAATAAATAAATCTTATCTAATTATCTTTCGAAGCCCGTTATCCGTATTTGACCAAAGCCTTATTCATACGTTAAACTTCATGAACAAGATTGCCATCAAAGTTATACAAGATTGTTCCTCTACCAGCTAACCTTTGGGTACACTAAGACAGCGCTGAATTAAGTAGAAAAATAAATAAGTTTTATTTTTAACCTTTACTGGAAATTGAAACAATTTAATGTAACGCAACTGCTAGTAGGCGTATCATATCACGCCTACATTTCTAGGTGAGTTAGACAAAAAACGTAATTATGACACGTAATACATAGCACTAACATTTTACCAGTTCTTTATCCAAGATAACAGAGGCAAGCTTATTTCTATTAACGGGACACGAATCTCAGCATTTCCAGAAGGAAAATATAATACTTTAAGCTACTTTAATACAACATGATATTTTTGGTACCTATCCCATTTACTCTGTTGGTGGGATTAGGTGAGGTCTATAAGTAGATAAAAATAATACATAAAATCCTAGAATATGTGGTTTAAAATTGTACAATTTCAAAGATAAACACTAAGTTGCATTGAGAAATACGAGTAATTCATTTTTGTTCAAATCAGTCAATCACATTATTTAAAGCTAAGAAGATGCGACTGCACTTGCTCGAATTGCTCTGTTTTAATGCCTTAAATTCAAGGCATCTACAGGAAAACCCGGTTTAGCAGTCGACATCGACAACATCCTAGATTACCTACGGTTACAGTTAGGATACCTACGAGATGTCATTCACAAAACAAAACAATCCCTTGCCACAGAACGAAATAAAAAAATCAACTCAAGCAATTCACGGCTAATTCTATGGTTCAGGCATGTTTCCTGTCTAGCCACACCTTATATTTTCATACATCATACGTCCAGGCTACTAAGTGGTTTAACAGTTGGACTGGATTTATAATGGAGTGTAACACTTACTTGGCCGTCATACACTAACCTAACTGGTGGGACACAGCTTGACTGGACGCGGTGAGCTTTACAAAGTTTCTATTTCGTCCCCATGTGCTGTAAACATGATAATACTTGTCTGGGTAGTAAATATTTAAACCAATTTGCGGAAAGACTACTAAATATAATATCGTCGATGCATTCACAGTAACATGTACAACAAACAAACAAGAACCCATTAAGCGCCAAAATGAAACTAGCAGCATTTTAAACTGAAAACGTTTATTTCCTAATTAATAGTGACATAACAAAATATAAAAGAAAGAAAAAAAAAATGTTTTACTATTTTGGAATTTTTTAGAAGGGTGTACTCGCATGAGTACAGCGGCCACTTAGCGGTGAAAAATTTCAAAGCACTCTCTTTCTATGCACAGGGTTTTCATACAGGTTTTACATTGCCACCGTACTCTCGCATGACACACCGCACATCGCAATTGTTTTTCTAATTTTTGAGGATAGTGGCCAAAGCCAGTGTTCGCCAAACCTGGCACTGTTGAAGATGAAGAGCGGTTCTTACTTTGTGATCCTTGACGCAAATAGTACCTTGCAAGATTGCGCCTAAACAACAGCTGGTCCATATGCTCATCGTGGCTGAGAATATATAAACGCCAGGCTTTAGCTACAGCCATGTCTATCATATAGGTGAATAGAACCCACCACCATTTTTTTCCATGAATAGCAATTCTGTAGAGAGATATGGATTGGTCAAGTTCGTCTACTCCACCCATTCCTTTATTATAATTTTTGAACAAACGAGGAATACCTACGTCTACTCTTTCGCGCCTTATAGGACACCATCTCTTTACCATGCCTAGTGGTTCAATCGTGTCGTAATTGGTTACCATCGTACAAACGCTGTTATCCTTCCATCTAACCAGCAATAACTCATTTGTTCTGTCGAATCTATAGTCGTAGGCAGCTCGTTCTCCTTTCTTCATATCTTTTGTACTCTTCAGAGGACATTTCTTTGTCCTGTTTTCACGAACAGTACCAGTTGCACAGTATCCAAGTTTTCGCAAATCAGCTAAAAGATCGTAACTAGAAAAAAAATTGTCAAAGAAGACTTGATCTGTGGGATCGGTTTCTAGTTTTTCGAGAAGTGTTTTGACAACTCTTGATCCAAGAGGTTCATTAGTAACATTGGCAGTTTTTCCACAGTAAAACTCAAATGCATAGCAATAACCAGAAGAACTAGCTGCGACCCAGTTCTTGAAACCAAACCGTACTGGTTTGCCTCGTATAAATTGTTTTGCGGGGTGATGGCCAAAATATTTTACCATTGACTCGTCTATTGATATTTTTTCTTCGATCACACCCCATTGTTTGAATTTGCTCATAAGAATATCAGCCAGAGGTCTTACTTTGAACATTTTGTCGTTTGTAGATGATACCTGGTCATTGTTCGCTACATTCAAATTTTGTTTTATATCCCGGAACTTTTGTCTTGTCATAGCTTTCGAAACAAATGGAATACCCACATCTTCGTCCAAGGACCAATATAAACTCTCTCTAGGCAGTTTGTGATACCCAGACAACAACAAAATACCTATAAACTTTTTTAGGTCATTTGCGTTTATCTGAAATGAGTGCCTGTTATTTTGTTTCGCATATAAATTGGTGTTAGAAACAATGAGTTCAATAACTTCTTCATCAAAGATCTTTTGGAATATCTGGGTAGCATTCAAATCTTTGAGTTCTTCTTTGACAGCTTCTTTTTTTCGATATACCTGAGAAGTATCTTTGGGTGATGTAGAATAAGTTGGTTCACACTTACGCCAAGATGGGATTCCTTCCTGTTGATCACGTCGAAGTCGCTTATTGGCCAACGGTTCATCGTCACTGCTGTCGTCATCATCGGAATTATTATTATATACAAACACTTCAATATTCCCGGGAACGTCTTGAGGCAGTGAAGCAGTCACTAAGTCTTCATCAGGCCCTTCTTCTTCATCCGTTAACACACTCGGAGGTGGAGGTATAATGGCTACATCATAGTCGGCGTCATTGTCACTATCTTCCAAAATAGCTTCAACAGCTTCTTCTAACCCCTTGTAGTTGTTAACAGTCGTAAAACGTTTGGGAGGCATTGTTAGTAAACTGAAACCAAAATCAAGGTTTTTCTTATACAGGGTGTCCAAGAACCTGGCGTCCAACTGGATTCCCACGATGCCCCAAGTTCTAACAGTACTCAGAAAAATATTTTAAAAAATCCACCCCATGTACTTACAGAATTATACTGATTTAAAAAAAAAAGGGGAAATGAGCACCCTGTGACATACTTTTGAATGCTGTGACTGCTAATGCTGATAATTTCGATATTTCTTGGAGGTTTTGTAATCTAGGGTATTGCTGTGTCTAAATAGAATGTAAAAATAAAGTACTTATTGTACCATTTTAAAATAAAATATTATTTTAACTAAAGGTGATATGGAAAACTATTGAATTTCGCAACTTTGACCGACTGTAGTGTAAAAAAAATGTACCAAAATAGTATGGCAAGTGACGTCAAATTTTGACGCGTTTATTCCTCTTTTTAAAAAGGTATAATACTTACACATTAATTTGAAAAAAAAAATTTTTGATAATATTTTTACTCAACAACCCAATTTTTACGAAGTGCCTACCTACTAACGGTAACTGTCGGACCCTTTCTTATCTTAGAAACTGTTATGTTACTACTATTATTTACTTCGGTTCCAAGAGTGAGCAAGAAGGAAATACACACAGGTAGATGGGTTCCCAGTAGAATAAAAGCAAAGAATGTTAGTTTAAAGATATTTTATTACAATAAATGTTCAAAATGTTGACCACCCGCGGCAATACAAGCTCTCACTCTCCTTAAAAAGGACCGCTTTATGTTTCGCGAGTAACTTTTTTGACGTATCACCTGCACTGCTTGTGTTATCTTCTCACGAAGGTCAGCGATGTCATTAATGGGCTTCGCATAAACGAGCTCCTTCATAGTTCCCCAGAAAAAAAAATCCAGCGGATTTAAGTCAGGTGAGCGGGCTGGCCACGGGATTGTTCCTGATCGCCCAATCCACCTGTTCGGGTATTGCTCGTCCAAAAACTCTCTAACGGATACGCGAAAATGTGCTGGCCAGCCGTCGTGTTGGAACCACATATCTGGTGGGGTCTCTTCTAGTAAGTTTGGCAAATCATTTTGAAGAAAATTTAAATATGATTCGCCAGTCAAATTCTCGGGCATCTCAAATGGACCAATAATATTCCCACAGAGAATACCGGTCCACATGTTCACTTTGAACCGGTACTGGGATCTATCTTCTCGCATCAAGTGCGGATTTTCCACATGCCACTCGTGCAAGTTGTGTAGGTTCATGTAGCCATCCTTCTTAAATGTTGATTCATCTGACCACAAAATTTTGTCGATAAAGTTTTCGTCTTCTCGATGTTTTTGCAGGATTGTTTCACAAAACGCGACTCGGCTCGGATAGTCTCGAGGTAAAAGACTTTGCACTCGCTGTACGTGGTACGGATGATATTCTTCTTTTTGGAGAATACTGTGTGCTGTGCTCTTCGGTATCCCCGTATCAGCTTCTATTCCTCGCACAGAGATGCTTGGATTTGCCGACACCGCCTCTAAAACTTCATCGCGTATGAAGTCATTTACGGGTCGTCCTTCACCAGCTACTTGATTGGGGAACCGCCCGTCACATAGTGATCTGTGCACATTAATGAAAACTCGATGGTCGGGATATCGCGTAGCCCTCGGATACCTTTCTCTGTAAAGTCTCGCTGCAGCTCGTCCATTACCTCTACATTCTCCATAAATGTAGTGCATATTTGCGTATTCTTGCGGAGTGTAGGTCGCCATGGTAGCACACACAAAACACAAACTGTCCAAACACAGGCAAAGGTCGTCGTAAAGAGTTCGTTTCAAAGTCCAGAGCACAAAGAGTAATCGAGTCCAATAAACAAAGCTTTAAATCGTAGTACGTGATCAATGGTAACAATAAGAGAGAGGTGCGTAGTAACGGCAGGAGGCAGTGACGCGTACTGACCGTACTGTTATCCTAAATAGCACGATCCCAGATAGCGTCACTATCTATCTCACTCGCACCTCTAACCTTTTTCTCCCTCACTCTTACCTGAATAATGGGGTACCATAAAGAAGAACCAGCAAATCGCAAAGATAGTTTCTGTCTTGCTCCCTCCTGTTGTAATAACGAATCACTATGGTGAGATGCATGCACATACCGTCCCTTACGGTCTAACCTGTTTTTTGAGAGGCCTGTTGTTATTTTTATGAGCATACAATAGTAATTCTTTAGAGGTTAGATTCAATTCGTCGTAAATTTTTCTTTCTAAGAATTCTGTAAGACATCGTAAAAATTGGGTTGTTGAGTAAAAATATTATCAAATTTTTTTTTTTTCAAATTAATGTGTAAGTATTATACCTTTTTAAAAAGAGGAATAAACGCGTCAAAATTTGACGTCACTTGCCATACTATTTTGGTACATTTTTTTTACACTACAGTCGGTCAAAGTTGCGAAATTCAATAGTTTTCCATATCACCTTTAGTTAAAATAATATTTTATTTTAAAATGGTACAATAAGTACATTATTTTTACATTCTATTTAGACACAGCAATACCCTAGATTACAAAACCTCCAAGAAATATCGAAATTATCAGCATTAGCAGTCACAGCATTCAAAAGTATGTCACAGGGTGCTCATTTCCCCTTTTTTTTTTAAATCAGTATAATTCTGTAAGTACATGGGGTGGATTTTTTAAAATATTTTTCTGAGTACTGTTAGAACTTGGGGCATCGTGGGAATCCAGTTGGACGCCAGGTTCTTGGACACCCTGTATGTATGTTGCCGCAGTACTTGATCGAGTACAGCAAAGTTTACATCAACAAATTTTCACAAATATTTGCAATTTACTTATTTTCTGTGAATTGTTATATACAATAGTGATTACTAAATAGAAATATTTAAGTTAAATGATCTAGAAATTACATTTAGCTATCGTAAATTATAATAAAGTACACTTACCTACAGTGCCGTGATGTCTCGTCCAAATGTAATGCTCACTTTGACACAATTTCAAATCTACCCTCTTAAAATATTAATATTTTGATTGAGTTATTTAATAAAAATTAAAACTACCCGCAAAAACTTATTAAATCGTTCGAATATAAAGGCTAGGTTACAAAAACTAACTGTACTCAAATGAGTACGGCGGCGCTAAATGGGTAAACAGACAAATATGAAATGACACAGCTACACATCTGAAATCTCTGAAGGATCAGGGAGAGGTTTATATTAGTACACCGCACATTTTGCCGGTTATGTACGATGCAGTTTGTAGGGGCGAGCGTATTACTATTAACCGGATAAATTTAACTAATGAAAGATGATACTGCGATTCCTGGCGAAAATAAATAATAAGGGATCGGACAAAAAAAAAATAATTAGTCCGTCAGATAGATTTTCAAGAAATATTGGACACGTATTTTTTCTTTTTTCACATAAACAAAAAATGAAGACGTGAATTCCTCGAAAACGTCACATGGTAGTACATTTTTCACCAACAAATGACGTCACAACCCCCCACTCATGATCTTTAACGCGTCTTATCTTCGTCAATTTTTATTAATTTGATAAAACAAAAAACACGTAGCCAATATTTTTCGATAATCTAACTGACGGACTAATTAGAATCATATTTTTTGACCCAGTCCGATCCCCTTTTACACTTTTCCCGGCCTGGAAATCGTAGCCAGCAGTCCATGCCTGGCAAGTCCTAGGCAGTAGCTAGATATACGTAGAATATGCTGTAAAATACATAATTGAATCTGAGCTCTAATATATTCAATTCACCAGTAATCTCACGTGGAATTACTCTTACTTCCTCTTATTGCTTATTGTATAATTATATTTATTTTCCACTTTGCACCTGAAAATAATATCATCCAAAATCCTACGCCTTTTACCTGTCCCAAACGAGCAAACCGTCGGGTTTGCTCGAACAAAACACGAACTCTTATGCAATTTGCGGAATCAGTGCTTATCTTCTGTTCGAGACGTAACAAGAGAGTTTAAGTAAATTTAACAGCAATTTGCAGTATGTTAACTGTAGCGCCGGCGCTTATTGCCACTCCACTCTCGTTACACTCTCAGGCCGGATGATATTGCTAATTGGGTTCCCTAGTTGCCGGAAATCGTATAAAGTTTCACTAATACGACAGAAGCTGATGGTAGAATGTTAGGAACAAATTATATCAGCGTGAATGGTGTTGTGCGGTGCTTGTACAGTTTCCACTCGGGTAAGTCCGCATACTTATGGGTGTCTTCGGCTGTCATCGACTACGTGATAATGGTATTGAAGCTTTTCGCTCGGTTAACTCTGGGTTTCGTGCTCAATGTGTAATTTTTAGTGCTCTGAACTGCATTTCTACATCCGCTTTCAAATTGAGTCAACAGACCTTTGGTTTCCATCTTCTATCATAAACATCATTGACTTTGACGTAATCTCCGGTATGTTATGGAACATCTCGATAGCCTTTTTCCTCATTTTTTTAATGTCTGTTGAATTTCTGATTCTTATAATAGCAATTTCCGCAAGACAATGTTTTCTCAGAAAATAAATATTTTTCCTCAAATTTTATTTATTGTTTGGTTATTTTTAATGTTCTCAAAGGCAGTGTTTTGTCAAGTATAATTTTATTTTCCATCTCAAAATAATTGCTTATAAATGTTTACCTAAAATTGCCCCGTTTTGATAAATATTTGTGCCCTTTATTAGCTAAATAAACCGACCAGTCAAGAATCGTACAAAGTCGAATTTAAATTAAAAGAAAGGATTATTTTAGCAATTAATTAACTTAATGGCTTTAATAAGTGCTCGAGTCGGGAAAAGGAATAAATTATATTGGGTAAAAACAATGACATTAAATGTGAGCAATAAAAATAAAGACAAACAACTTCGTTCTTTACACAATGAAGTGAAAATTATTGCGAATCGGTACAAAAACCGGCACAGAACAATTCCAAGATGTAAGTCAGACCACGTCTTTATTTTATTCAGTTATTGAAATGGCTTTTTAATATTATGCTCTGTGATATTATGTATCCACTCGTTTTGCACGTTCCTACTACCTACTTATTTAATTAAAATATTTTCAGGAAATGTTGATGACTGATCTACGTAATATTTACTCTTCTTAGTATTCTTGATATTATATATATTGATATTAATTGAAATGAATTCGTAAAAAAATCTATTGCTGATAATCTACTATAGATCACTATCACGATGTGAGCCCCTGGTAAAAGCAAATAGCTACAAGACACATGCAGCACACGTAAAATTACTCAAATCTTTAATTAACATCAATTACTTATCTTAACATAACATAACATCACACGTGTAATCCTTGAAGGGTTAGGCAGAGGTATACTTAAAAGTACACCCACATTTTGATTCAGTTATGTTTAAGTCCTATGTTAAAGGGCCATCTAAACCATTCTCAAATCCACTTGAACACATACGAAAATTTTGATCAAAATCGGTCCAGCCGTTTAGGAGGAATTCAGTGACAAACACACATACAGAAAAAATATATATATAAAGATATATGTATATATATATACTATATACACTACACACACTACACTAATATACGAAAGTAGAAAGATTTGTATTTTTGTGTGTGTGTGTATGTTTGTAATGAATAAACTCAAGAACTACTGAACTGATTCCAAAAATTCTTTCAACATTAGAAAGCTATATTCACACTGAGTAACAAAGGCTACATTTTATCCCTGTATTCCCACGGGAACGGGAACTAAGCGGGTGAAACCGCTGACGTCCGCTAGTACCTTATAAAGTAATATATATACACTAAATACAAAACTCTTGTTAATAATAAGACTTAAGACACTTTGCCCGCCGTGGGAGTCTAACCTAGAACCTCACTTAATTACCTTCTATTTAAACTTGCACAAAATGTTAACTTAATAATTACGTATTACGGCTACGGTACTACGCGTTCATAACAGCGTAAAGTAATTCTAAAGAAAAAAAGGACAAATATGAAGTAAAACATCAAGTTACTTTAAAGAAACCTCAAAGTGGTTTACAATTTTGTGTGTTCAGGATGAAATAATTAAATTTGTTTCCGCTAAGCTCTATTTTGTTAAGGTTTTGATTCGCATCAACAAAGCGGGCGACTGCCGCCGCAAATTGCAGACTCATTGTTCGATTCAAACAAACATTCGCGGGTCCGCTGTTTCGCACAAAGGAACTCCATTTTGTGCGCACAAATCATTTTCATTGTTTTTATTATTTTTTTAATTAGGTACTTATATATATTTTTATTCCAGTTTTTATTTAGTCTTGGCCTCAATAATTATAATAGAATATATGATATACTACCTATAGAACTGACGCAAGTTAAGATCAAAGATACCGTTTTCCTTTGTGATGGATTTGGCTTAGTAGGTATCTAATTATTTCAGTGCCTAATTGGTTTTCCTCAATTAAAACTGAAACATAATTTAGTCTTAGAAGTAAAAACGTTGGACGATTTGGGCACTTTTCCTTTAAATGTTTTAATTAGAAAACAGCTGCTAGCGCAAATATCTATCGCCACCGTACTCTAGCGTTTTCCAACGTTACTTTGCTTCTTTTTTTGCAAAATTGATTAGTTTGTTTTACCTAGTAGTTTTACCTGAATCTAGCAGTCGAGATTGGTTCCCAAACCAAGTTAATTTCTTTTAATTTAAACTTTCTTTTACTTAATATTGATTCTCCATCGCTAGGTATAAGCTATTTTACTTAGTTTTTAATAATACTTTTTATGATATTTATATTCGAAAACTTCTTGTTTCTAATAGACAACCTGGGTTTGATTCCCATGTCAGGCAAATTGTCACTCTTTGTCACCTTCAGTCTGACGCAGGTCCTCACCAGACACGGTTGTTTCGCCGCGGGAGACGCTCCGGACGTCGGGGGCTGCGTGATGACTTCCGGCCACCGTAGGCGCGGGCCTGTAATTCGTTTTTTTACAATGCCATCTAAATATCTTACAGAAAGCATCAAATAAAGTTCATCAATTATTGTAACTTGCATTTGCACCAATCAGAGAGCGCAATTCGATTCATGTACTGAAGAGTCACGTGTACCTATTTTATATATATTTTGCTAGAAAAAATAGACCCAAGAATTTTGTGTGTTCAGGATGAAATAATTAAATTTGTTTCCGCTAAGCTCTATTTTGTTAAGGTTTTGATTCGCATCAACAAAGCGGGCGACTGCCGCCGCAAATTGCAGACTCATTGTTCGATTCAAACAAACATTCGCGGGTCCGCTGTTTCGCACAAAGGAACTCCATTTTGTGCGCACAAATCATTTTCATTGTTTTTATTATTTTTTTAATTAGGTACTTATATATATTTTTATTCCAGTTTTTATTTAGTCTTGGCCTCAATAATTATAATAGAATATATGATATACTACCTATAGAACTGACGCAAGTTAAGATCAAAGATACCGTTTTCCTTTGTGATGGATTTGGCTTAGTAGGTATCTAATTATTTCAGTGCCTAATTGGTTTTCCTCAATTAAAACTGAAACATAATTTAGTCTTAGAAGTAAAAACGTTGGACGATTTGGGCACTTTTCCTTTAAATGTTTTAATTAGAAAACAGCTGCTAGCGCAAATATCTATCGCCACCGTACTCTAGCGTTTTCCAACGTTACTTTGCTTCTTTTTTTGCAAAATTGATTAGTTTGTTTTACCTAGTAGTTTTACCTGAATCTAGCAGTCGAGATTGGTTCCCAAACCAAGTTAATTTCTTTTAATTTAAACTTTCTTTTACTTAATATTGATTCTCCATCGCTAGGTATAAGCTATTTTACTTAGTTTTTAATAATACTTTTTATGATATTTATATTCGAAAACTTCTTGTTTCTAATAGACAACCTGGGTTTGATTCCCATGTCAGGCAAATTGTCACTCTTTGTCACCTTCAGTCTGACGCAGGTCCTCACCAGACACGGTTGTTTCGCCGCGGGAGACGCTCCGGACGTCGGGGGCTGCGTGATGACTTCCGGCCACCGTAGGCGCGGGCCTGTAATTCGTTTTTTTACAATGCCATCTAAATATCTTACAGAAAGCATCAAATAAAGTTCATCAATTATTGTAACTTGCATTTGCACCAATCAGAGAGCGCAATTCGATTCATGTACTGAAGAGTCACGTGTACCTATTTTATATATATTTTGCTAGAAAAAATAGACCCAAGAACAAAATGTCAACTTTTAATACACTTTAGACTATTATAATATTTACGTCAAAAATAACCTACTAGTTACAGAAATGTTTTTACTAATTCACAGGCAGATTGTATGATTCGTCATTCTAAACTGAGGGAAATAGGTTAGCCTGTCGGGGCCGCGGGTAGTCCAACGGTTATCGCGGCCTCGACATAGAGGGCGAAGAAGGAACATGGGTGGTTTTTAGTCAGTAGAAGTCTGACACTCCCTTTCGCTCTGCCCAAGAGCGGGAGGGGTTATTCGATGATTTTACACCCACCAAAAAAAAAAAAAAAAAAAAAAAAGGGAAATAGGTTAGGTTAAAACTGTGACCAAACGCGCTACTTCCGAGTTGTTCGCAGAAATGTTTTCATCGTTCTGATTATCCGATAAAAATAAAGTTTTGCAGCGACTCTGTCGATAACTTTGTAGCACAACAAGTAAATAATATCGATGTTTATGACATTCGAAACTCAGAAGTTCAATATTGAGGTCATTAATTAGATATTCTGAACTCCTATATTTAACCATGTCGATGTCACGACAGTAGTTTCAACGTACTATTAGTAGCCATTATTTACTATTTGATGACAATTTTAGAAATATTTTCTTCTTCTTCCAAACTTCTCCATTACTCGTCGCCTCAGCTGTTACCAGTTTACCACCTGTGTGGTAAAGTGGTAAAACTGTAATCTAAAACAGACATAAGTTGGACGTCACATTTTTATTCAGCGCGCACCTTGGACCACCGGCAGTGGCAAATACGACACGCTCTGCTTCCAGCAAAGTTCTTGAATTCTTTTTAACTGACGCGCTTAGAAAACCGTATTACAGGCCAGACACAAGTACCTGCTTTTATAATCTTTGATAATTTAAAGCAGGTACTTGTGTCTGGCCTGTTATTACAGGCTTACTTACCCTATTTTAGTAAGAAACATTTTGTTATTCACAGACAGATGAACAGATTCAGCATTGAATTAAAAGATAACAAAGGTTTACGAAAAGTAATAGTTTTTTGCTTGGGGTTAAAACACGGGTCTATAAACTCCGAGTACCTAGTATTTCAGAAAATCGCCAAGCGGTTGTTCGACTCTTCACGTGATCAGTAATCAAGAATCAGCAATGCTGTCCAACTTGGCAATGCTGTCAGCCTTCTGAGCACTTTTTCTATTTACAGCAATGTGGATGAATTTTTTGACACCCTGCAATCTTTTCCCCTTTGATACAAGTAAATGTAAAGTTAGTAAATTGTAACGTCGGGGCTGCGGGTTGTTCGAAAGAGATACCGCGGCCTCGACACAAGGGCTAAGAAGGAACATGGGTGGTTTTTAATCAGTAGAAGTCTGTTTCCCCCTTTCACTCTGCCCAAGAGCCCTTATTTGATAATTTTTGTTTGTATTTTGTAGCCATTTATATTTTGATAAAAACTTTAAAGTTCTCTTGTAGAGCCTTTCTCCCCTACAGTTTTCGTTTTTAGGGTTCCGTACCTCAAAAGGTAAAAACGGAACCCTTATAGGATCACTTTGTTGTCCGTCTGTCTGTCTGTCTGTCTGTCAAGACCTTTTTTCTCAGGAACGCGTGGAGGTATCAAGCTGAAATTCATATCAAATACTCAAGTCTATGGTCTCTTGGAGCTGTGAAAAAATCAAACTTCTAAGTCAACGCGATCAAAAGATACTCCCGTTTATGCCGCAAATTTTCGACACTCGCAAGGGAATCAAAACCTACAGGGTACTTCCCGTGAACTCAGAATCTTGAAATTTGGTACGAAGCAACGTCTTATAACACAGATAAAGGAAAAATTGCGAAAAGCATAAATTTTTAGTTACATCATATAATAAAAATATTTTAAATAATTAAAAAAAAAAAAAAAAAAAGCGACTCCCCTACTACGATGGTACGGAACCCTTCATGTGCGAGTAGGACTCGCACTTGGCCGGTTTTTCTATATTTTATTCTAACGTTCTTTGATCCATGCAAATCCGTTTTTCAATCCTTTAATTGTACTTCGTACCGATTCTGTAAAGTTCTGGGACGACATGAATACAAAACAATTTTAGGCGAAGCTTTTAAAAAGGTCACAAAGATTTTCTTAAAGTATTGTAATGCTATTGCTTTTAAAATATCTCTCAAATTTGATGAAAGTAGGTATTTCAAAAAATTGTACTTCTAGAAATGTGTCCTCGGTCGTTTCTCTGAGCATCTCCAGTATTCGATGGAAAAGCGCTTGATTGTGCTCACTTGACAACTAAATTCGTTCACGTGGGGAATAATGTCAAAGGCGAGAGAGAAGTAGAATCGAGCGCTAGACGTGCCGCTTTCAAAGATCGGTCTACCTTTGTATAGATACGTGTAGCGAGATAAAATACAGTGACACATCAACGGTTCCACACACATACTAACAAAGTATTTGACCATTTCCAAGCAATGTTATTTATGTATACTTCGGTATTCCCAATTGGACGTTACTGGTATTCGATTGCTGTATGTAGGTCACGTCTGAGTATATTTCTCGATTTGTTTGCCATCTACATAATTAGTGGTACCGTTCTCATGAATATTGGTTCATGAGGATAAATAGACTTTAGGGAATCCTGAATTTGGTTACTTATTCAAATCAACTCGATTGCATCGTTGGTCTACTGGTCTCAAGCGTAACTTTTGAGCATGAAGTCCTGCATAGCTATTGCGCATAATGATGCGCATGTGTCAGTGTCTATCATAGTGTCCATCGAATAACTGACAAATTGGTTCTGGTTTAGTACAAAATGGAACCATTTGACAGTAAGTTGATGGACACTATATGATAGCCACTGTCATCTAAAAGATACGCCCTGCAGGTCTCAAACGTGAGTTTTGAGCATGAGTCGTGAAGTGTTTTTGCGTTTTTCGATCAGAAATTTTTCAGTAGCAGACACGAAATCTGAATTTGTGCCCGATTGAAGGCTCGACCCCTATTATATGGGGCTTAAACATAACTCTCGTAAATAAGTTACACCATGGGTACACCTCTGCTTAACTCTTCAGGGATTCAGGCGTGATATTATGTAATGTTATTCAACTCAAATTCGTTTAATTTTTCGGACAACTTATTGACAAAATTTGATGACACATATTGCGCTAAAACTGTAATTGTTCTACTGCATCATTATCGAACTGTGAACCGTTAAGTAGCTGCACGTGTGTTACAGCTTTTGTTGGCAGGCAATAAATCGCAACTGTTCATCTGGTATTCGTGCAATCTGCATGGCTGCCGATAGATTGGAACTGCGTCTCTCTACATTAGAAATTGCCCGTGCAGACTCTCGAAATGAATTAACGGAACACGGTACCGTCTGCATCCGCTACTCAAGTACGACAATCCGTCGCCACTTGCTTTGTTGGTCGTGCCATTGTACATGTTCTATGTACTTAGGTACAATCACTATTGGCGCCCAACCATTTGTCTTTGCAGCCGGTCCGATATGTGAAAATTTCAGATACGATCTCGATTCAATTTCGGTTTCGAATAACGTCAAGAAATCGTCAGATTTTATATCTTGAACAAGTGTCGATTGTGGCCGTTCTATCCAAGTTTCTTGCCGATCGGGGAATAAAAGTAAAACACAGTTATCAGCCGCCTATCATTCAAAAAGTTGGAAGAGTCTATTAAATGCGACAGATTTTCGCTCGTAGACGTCTGTGAGCGGCTGAGGAAAATAATCTTCGAACTCGTCACAAACTCTAGACATAATCTGTCCAGCTGATCGGTGGTTGTTTATAGATAATAAGTAATTCCTTGAGTGTCCGGTTTCAGAATATAATGGCCCACGTACGTATTATTTTTAGTAATTACTGGAGCGGATTATTGACTTCGAATAGCCATATCACCTAATCCGAAAATAAATCGTAAAACAACTGGAAAATGACGACCATTATTGTTTAAACAAGAAAATATTTATTATAAGATTTTATTAAATTATTTCTACATAGTTATAGTGGTAATTTATTATAAGATTTTATTAAATTATTTCTACACAGTTATGGTGGTAATAGGGATGTTTATTGACTTAAAAATATATGATTCTAATTAGTCCGTTTGATAGATTATCGAAAAATATTGAATAAGTACGTATTTTTTGTTTCATCAAATCGAAAAAAAAAATACGAAGATAAAACGCGTCGTAGATTTGAGTGGGGGTTGTGACGTCACTGACCGCTAAAGAATGTCATACTAATGTCTCAGAAAATGACATCACACGAGTTTTTAAAGCACTGTATCGTCCTTATTGTTTGTTTACGTGAAAAAAGAAAAAATACGTGTCCAATATTTTTTGGAAATCTATCTGACGGACTATTTTTTTTTGTTAACTACCCTATTGCAGCAATGTCTAGGTAAAGTACCTACTAAGTACTTTAGACTAGACTGTTACTTGTAACATAGCCGGCACGATGTTTTGTTTTGTTCGCGCACACTTTTTGGTGGAATCGGACAGGCACAATCTATCATAATTATATCGTCACATCAACTCAAATATTCATGATATAGAAACTCTCAAGAAAATACTGTAAGGTCTCCGTCTCTGTCTTTTGTTTATCTTGTGTCACGATAAACAATCAAAAGAAACATTCGAAATCAAAATAAAAAACAATTGAACTCACCTGTGTCAACAAGCTCGTCCTCACTCCAACAAAAGTATTCTGGACGAGCGGACGTCGCATCGTATATAAATTTGCGATAGCTGGTAATGCGCTCAAGAAGGTTAACTAAGCTGAATACCTACAGAGTACCTACTTATAGATTATAACACTTACTTGTAACAAAACATCGAGCCGTATCGATGTATTTTATACCCTGCCCAAAATGTTCGCGAACAAATATGTGGCACAAATGTTCGCGCACATTTTTTTGTGAAATCACACTATCATAATTTGTACCCAATTCAAATGTTACATAGAAACACTCGACAAAATGCTCTAGTCTTATGTCTTTTGTTTATCTTGTGTCACCCTAAACAACCAAAAGATACATTTGAAATCAGAATAAAAAAACAATTGAACTCACCTGTGAAACGTCGCACGGAGCGTTGTGCGTTTTTAATTCAAGCACATGGCGATGCATGAAAACGCTAACGAATTCAAACAACGATTTTACGAGACGGGATTTTTCGCCTGTTAGTTTAAAATGCAGCGTTGGTTGCGGTGGACACGCCTATTAGTAAATTATTAAAATAGCACGCGACTAGCCTTCTGCACGCGCCGCGTGACGCCCCGCGTCTCCATAAAACGAGCCCTTACTTTTACAAAACTATCTAAACGTGCGGACAGCGCATCCGTCAGATCGATTTTCAAAAAATATTGAACACATATTTTTTCTTTTTTTACATTAGCAAAAAATTAAGACGATACAGTGCTTCGAAAACTCGTGAAGTCCTCGAAACCGTCACATGTCATAAATTTTTTACCTACAAATGACATCACAACCCTCCACTCATGACTCTTTAATTTTAAAAACAAAAAACACGTATCCAATATTTTTCGATAATCTAAATGATGGACTAATTTATTTATTTATTTATTTATTTATTTTTTATCTATTATTAGTACACTTACATTACAACAAGTTGGTGCAAACATAAACTCATTAGAGTTTTACCGTGCACCAAAATCATCGACGACATAATTCAGACAACAATAAAATACGATAAGATAAGGAACACAATAAAATTAACAGCGAGGGTATGCAGCGAAATATCATTAGTTGCTACCTTACAAACCAGCGAACATCGGTGACCAACTGCCCGTCCATCGAAACAATAAGTAGTGGAGGAATGTTATTTCGCTTGATAGGTACATGTTGTTCCAAAAAAATTTCAAAAATTAAAAAATATGTGTTACTAGTAATATTCAGTTATGTAAATGGATATTTTGAAGAAAATGTTGCTTTAATTTGTGTTTAATGTTCATACCAGTTATTTTGTCCCTTAGTGATAAAGGTAGTTGATTTATAAGGCAAGGTATTATGTACTTTAGCGATCTCTTGCCGTGTAAATTGCTATACTTTGGAAGTAACAATTTAGAATTAATAACACTACGAGTATTAATTCCAGTCTTATTTATAATTTTGGTTACCTTAAGATTTTCATTAAAAAATTCCTCTTTTAATAGTGTGTATTTAATTTTTTCATATATAGGTAATATTTTACAGAATTCAAAAAGTTTACGATAATCGTCTTTGTACCTCTTCTTAATATTATGCGGGACAATTGCTTTTAATATCCGTAGTTGAAGTGCGTAAATTAAATCGAGGTGAGTCTTGTATGTCCTACCATAGCTGGAGAGGCCATAGGATATCGTTGATTCAGCCAGGCTTTTGTACAGCATTAACAGTGTTTGATATGAAATTTTGGATTTTATAATAGAAAATTTTGCTAATATACATCTCAGTTTATCACACACCCCGTTAATGTGTTCCTTCCAGTTAAGTCGGCTATCAATGGTAAGTCCTAGGTATGTTTGGCTTTTCACGAGATCTATCGAGTCACAGCTACAAGGCATGGCTACTTGATTGTTGCAGTTGTCATGCAAACACTCATGGCAATGAGCTGTTAGTTTAGGCAAGAGAGGGCTTCTATTTTGACTAGAACTTATGTACATTAACTTGGTCTTACTAGTGTTTAATACTAAACCAGCGTCATGGGACCATTTAGTAAGCAGATCAAAATCCTCTTGTAGTTTCTTTTGAGCTTCACTAACAGTCTGTCCAGCGGCTATAAGGCAGGTGTCGTCGGCGAATTGATAAATCTCACACATTTTTATAACATTAACAAGGCTATTAACATACGTGAGGTAGTGCAGTGGCCCAAGGACCGAGCCCTGTGCCGTTCCTTCCGTTACGATGACTGGTTCGCTGATCCCGTCACTGACTTTGACTACGACTACTAATAGAATGATACTTTTTTGACCCAGTCCGATCCCTATTGCGATAGCTGGTAATCCGCTGATTAGCATTCACTAAACAGCAATGTATAGGTGAGTACTTAGAGATAAAAACATTTACTTGTGACAAAATTATAAATATGAGTGATGTTTTGTTTGAACCTGCCTAAAATGTTTGCGAACAAATGTGCGGCAAAAATATTTGCGCACAATTTTTGGTGGACTCGCACCATCACAATTTGGATACATTTGAACTTCGAATAAAAAAACAATTGAACTCACCTGTGACTGTGACCAGCACAAGCTCATAATTACTTACTCCCACAAAAGTATACCGGACGTGCGGACGTCGCATCGTATATTGGCGACAGATTATAATCCGCGCAATAGCGTTACTTAAGGCAAATACCTGCTGAGTACCTACTTATAGATTAGAACACTTACTTGTACCCTACCACACCCTACCTAAAATGTTCACGAACAAATGTGCGTCACAAATGTCCGCGCACAAGTTTTCTTGGAATCGCAATCAAAACACAATTTAAATATTACATGCCCACTCGAGAAAATGCTCTTTATGTAGTCTTAGTAAATAATACATTCGAAATCAGAATAAAACACAATTGAACTCACCTTTGACCCGTAACCTGCATAAGCATATCCTACAAAAGTATTTTGAACGTGCGGACGTCGCATCCTATATTTGTGATAGCTGGTAATGCGCTGAACAGCGTTAATTAAACCGGACGGCATCGACTGGCCGGTAATTGGGTTGAGCAACAGGCTCCTGCGGGTATCACCGCGTACATACGCGTGAGCAATACTCCTGAGGCATGTACCTATGTATAGGGCTGCCATCTGCAGGGCTATTGCGTATCTTTTAAATAACAGTGGCTATAGCGTCCATCAAATAATGTCAAATGGTTCCATTTTGTAACTAAACCATAACCAATTTGACAGTTAATCCATGGAAAATATGATAGCCACTGTCATTTAAAAGATACGCAAAAGCCCTGCTGTACGGATTTATCTGAACTTGATTAACCTTTTTGCCGGCTCATTACAAAGTAAGTGGATTTTTTGGAAATACACGTAACAAAAAAAACTAATAGTTATCGGGAATAATGAAAATTAAACTGCATAAAATATCCGGCTATTTATCAGGACTTGCCAACGTCTGCCTCGACTGCATTGGTCGTCTAGATAGTGGTGGCAAGTCTTGTGTGTGATTCCCGAAATCGTGTCAAATTGCAATTGGGATTTACCAACAGAAATTTCTTAGTAGCGGTGACGGAGTCTCGATTTGTACCGGCTTTTATCTGGCAAAATGTGAGTGTTCTTTTAGGTACACCTCTGTCTAAACTTTTTTTTTTTTTTGGGGTTGGGAAATCATCAAATAACCCCTCCCGCTCTTGGGCAGAGCGAAAGGGAGTGTCAGACTTCTACTGACTAAAAACCACCCATGTTCCTTCTTAGCACTATATGTCGAGGCCGAGGTGACTAGTGTACAACCCGCAGCCCCGACGGGTCCTCTGTCTAACCCTTCAGGGACTACAGGCGTGATAACCCTACCTATGTAGCTTTATACCAGGAAGCATAGTTACACAAGTTACGTTACATAACATGTGTTTCGTATTCGTGCAACGGTCTTTGGTTTGTTTGTATGTTCCAACAGTAATACCAATCAATTTGCTGAAACTTCTCTACTTGAATACTTAGGAACTGTCGAGAAGGACAAATTTATGTGTAGATAGAATACCTATATTCTATTCTACTTAATTGTACTTACACCTGAATTGTAGCTATATTACAATTTTGCCTGTTTTGTGGGTAGCGTTTTCTTCAAGACAAACTATGAATAATGAAAAACTAATAAATGATTTCATTGAAATAAATGACTGTATCAATGGAAACGTGCGAATATGCATAATTATTGTTGTATAAATGGCATAAAAAGCAGCTCGGGTCGATCTTCAGGTAGTGGGTCTACCTGAATATCGACCCGAGCTGCTGTTATTACTTAGTCAAGAGCTTCTCAACCTTTTGCTATTAACGAAGCACAAATCCAAACTGTGGACTGTTTCTGAAAAAAAAATTTTTTTTTTTTTTCAAACTCCAACAAGTCGCCTAAAACCAAACAACAAAATACCAATTCAAAATGTAATTTGGATAACACGAGAAAAATCATTATTTGTTGACTTGTGTAAATGATGAGTGAAATACTCAATAAGCTGTATTTAATACGCTGTAAGGTTTTATCAAGCGGGCGCAGGCATAGGTGACTCGACGACGACTAAGGACGACGACGTCGCACTTTGATACTCTGTGGAACTGAATTTAAGGGGTATGTCACTGAAATGTCATGCTTTTGGGATATAATATAACTTGTGTTTGTTTATGGCACTGTTCGAACTGCACTGACACTGTTTGAACTAAGTTTTGTTATCATTCCGTCCCAGAAATATGTAATTTTAGGCAGAGGTAAACCCATTTGACGCATAAAACCATAACAGAAACAGCTAACTTACGCAAAATACCAACAAAGCACACCCACATTTTGCCAGTTATGTTTAAGCCCCATGTAATAGGGGCGACCCTAATGCCATGAACAGGACACAAATCCAAACTCCGTGGCTGTTACTGAGAAATTCTTAATAGAAAAACGCGATAACTCTTTGCTGGAGCTGAGAGTCGGATCTAGGACCTTATGTCTGGACCCACCTGAGTCTGAAAAATGTTCATACTTGAAAATTATGCTCGCAACGGAAAATTTCGATGGACTTGAGACTAGGCACACCAAATTAAATAACAAGCACATTCCAACAGTCAACTTCTAAACAGTTGAAAAAACGATAAGTACTCATCAAAGGAAACATTTTTGGTAGACCCCATTAATTATAACGTAATTTATTTCGACAGGCTTCACAAGCATCGGCCCTTTGAAACCCATTTACAAAATAATTGGATTCCCTCATTTAGAGCAATTTTCTGATTTGATTAAAATTGACTTAGACATTGGCAAGATCATTAACAAACTTATTCTGGCGTCGCTGTGCGTTTGGATAACACTTCTGTTAAGACTTTCATTACAGTCGAATTTAATTAACGACTCCTACGATTATTTAATATTTATAAAGTTCTCCTCGTAAGATTTCGAATCAATATTGACACAGTTAATAGATTCTAGAATGAGTTGAATTTCGAGCTAGTTATTTTAGCCTGAATGTTGAAACAACAAGAGTGGAGTGATATTCTATGTCTCAAGTTTAAAAGCGAGCGGAATGTAATGCTAGTAGAAGTGGCACAGTATAAGAGACCAACAATTTGTGCCTTGTTGTGCAGTGTCACGACTCTGCAATCAAACGGGTAGGTTACTACTGCCAAGCCGTTTCAGAAGGTTACGACTGTGTCTCTATCCGGTACCTAGGAGTACGTGCTGGACACATCAACTGCCCGTCATCTCAGTATTGCTAATACATAAATAAATATGTTAGCATACAACAAAATACTCAACATCCTACCCGCCTACCCTTAAAAGTATTTTATTGGGATTACGTGTAGCCGAATACACATAAATGTAGATGTCCCCTCATTTAAGAGCTTCCAAACTAATGAACCGATTTAAATAAATGAGGCGTCAATCCATTTACCTGAATAACACCTTTTTATGCTTGTTTTTTAAGGGTTTCGTAAGGAAGTTCTTGAGATTTTTGGCACTCAAGGCAAAATGTATCTACTTATGACATCGTTAGGTACGGACTTTTTCTTACTTACGTTCGCTTGAGACCCTGTTTCATTTATACAACGATGATATTTATAAAGAACACAAAAGTGGAAATGCCTCATCTTGATTGGCCATGACTTGATTTTTTTTTTTTTTTTTTTATTTTTTTTTTACAAAATATAGACCATTTCAAGGAACTAATTTGCTTATTTTATTTTTTTAGGGGTTGTACATTTTTTTAGGATTTTTTAAATTCGAGGTGCTCTCAATATCACTATGAGGCTGTATGTAGTGCGGTGTTGTGCCACACACAAATTAAAAAAGAATACAATGTCAATCTAAATCCAGTGACATATCCTTGACAGTTGAGATTGATACAGTGATTCAAGAGGAAGGTTTTTAAGTATAATACATGCATAATATAGTAGAGAAAAACACCTGTGCGAAGCCGGGGCGGGTCGCTAGTATATAATAAGTTCATTGATGACAAGAGATAAACCAATCTTATATAAATCAAAACAATGATATAGAATACTTACATTAGAGCCTTTGCTCCTCGTATTTCCGCTATATTGTGTTGAGTGGACAACATCATATCCTCAACAATCATAGCATTATTGACCGTAGGTATGTTACGGGAATCCGCCTTAGTATAATTTAAAGAAGCCATTACAACAATTCACAACATTTCACAAAAACAAACTTCAACAAAGCTGGCTAAACATAACTTACAAAATGTTGACATTGACAGCCTCGCAACCGAATGTTTTTTTTTTTCAAGAATGATAGAATGACAAAGGAATGTTCTATTATGCTTTGTTGGAGGGTCTGAAAGGTCAAATGAAAGTCATTCGTTAAAACACCTATAACTTTTGAAATAGTATGTATTTTTCAAATCTGGTAACAGGCATGAATTCACCTAAGCTAACCCTCGAAATGGTTTTAAGACAGCACTTGAAAAAAAAAATTAGGCATGCCCAATTGGGTACGTATTAAAATCCCGAAAGTTGACCTATGATTGAAATACCGAAGTCCAAAACACCGAAATTCAAAATACCGAAAGTTTTAAATGCCGATAGTCGTTATATCGAAACACAAAATACCGATGCTCAAATGCCCGAAAGGACGAAATCTAGTCTAGGGTTAGCGTTTCCGTCGACCTGCTCCAGCTGGGCTCCAATTTCTGTCTGCAGAGTTTAAAGGAACCTAACTAACCAAACCTCGAGGATGTCGACCGTCTAGGGTTAGGGTTTCTGTCTGGTATTTGGTATTTTAAATGTCGGTGTATCAAACTAAGGTGTAATAACTGTTGATAAACAAACATAATTTCGGGATTTTAAACTTTAGAACAAACAACCATTCGGCGTTTAAATTTTCGGGATTTCGTCCACCGGTATTTTAAAATTCGGGATTTTGATAAGTACCGTCTTATTTGTACGTAGTCTGTTTGGTACTACTTCTTTCCATCTTTACCGTGTGGCTAGTTTCTAATCTGGTGTCAGAATTTTTATACCATCCATGAGTCTCTGACTTGACTTAACATGTTGTCGAAAAATATTTTTTCACAATGTTTTTATTTCACCGAAGCAAATGATAATTAAATAATTAATTACAATTACACAACAGGTCATATAGTCCCAAACTAGCTGCTTTAAACCCGAAACATCCTCTACACATACTAAATATGCCTACAACTGCAATATTATACTCTCATCATAGAATCATGAATAATCTAGCATCAAACATTTACCATTCACTACGCTGTATTAACTATTTAAGTCGTATTCAAGCTCGTAACTGCCTCATTAAGCCATTGCTGCTACATTATAATTGGATACCTAATCAAGTTGCCGCTTTTGTTTACAATACTGATTGCAAGTGTGCACGGAAACCTTCTTAAACTTATAATAACCTAGTAACCTGAAACCAATTGTATTGTAACTGTAAACCTTTGTACTTTCAGCATAAATAGAAATATCTAAATGGAATAGATTCTCTAACGAATACATATTTTACCTCTAGCAGAGAACCAAGTGGACGGAATCCAATGGGGTGCTTGAAGAGGAAACCTTGGTGGTGCTGAAAGAGCAACAATCACCACCACTGATGTGGCCACTCGGTCGCATCGTGCGCCTCATACCTGGGAGAGACAGAATAAGCCGAGACGCATCTGTCCTCTTCCAGTCTAACCATTGAAGACCAGTCTTCAACGCCGGGAGCATGTCGAGAATATCAGCTGTGCCGGGCGACCGCGGGCGGGAGCTGAGGCGCAGAGGGCTGACACCAGCTGCAAGCGTGCACCGGCCGGCTTGCCACTGCGTCAACGTCCTCGCTAGCGAGCGTTAGCTGCCACAAATTCATTTCTTGCCTACTCAAGTTTAGTTAGCCGTCTGTCACTTCCTGTAAAGTCTTAAACTTTAATATACAGTCCACACTATTGAAATCACCTTGTTTCGATCCTCCCAACACCTTGAGGATATCGTCCATTTTTCTGCACTAAATAAAAATTACGACTGTGATCCCCGAAGGGTATGCAGAATTGTTCCTAATAGATGACGATGACATCTGCCTAGTCTTTTAGCGCCTAGCGTCGTCTAACCGGATGCAGCTGAATACCAGTATTTTAAATGGAGCGACTGTCTATCTGACCTGTCAACCCAGCTAATACTAGGTTATACGATACCCTTTGGTAAGACTGGTTGTCAGGCTTTCAGGTCACTAACTACCAGTAACAACTGACATTAATAGCAGCCGGGACCAACAGCTTAACGAAGAAAGAAGAAGTGAACCTAATACATAGTACACCCACATTTTGCGGTGACATTTAAAGTTTTGATGGAAAGTGAAAGACCTCATGCAAAGCAGTCGTGCTTGTGACCTTTAGACTAAAGAATAGCGATGTAATTGAATCAATTCCATAAGAAAAATGAGCGCAATGAATGTTAAAGTGAGTGCCATTTCTGATTGAAAAAAAAGTTTGCCTTAAGATTGCCAGAATATAATATGAGAATTTTTGATTAAAACGGCAGAACCAGTTTGTAAGTTTTTTTTCTGCTCTTGGTAAAAGGAGATGTGGTGCGAGAATTAAGACACATTTTATGTTTTAAACCGTTAAAAAACTTCTGTACTTTTATATTCTAACCCATTTGAAAATGAAATTATTAAAATATGATATGGGTCCCGCCTCCTTTCGAATATATTTGTTTTTCTGTTCATAATTTTCGTAATTGGGTTTGTTTTATAACTTTTTCTTATTTTAAACATATTAGTTTAACAATGTGATAGATTTTGCAGCCTGTAGGCACATTAGGACGAGTAAGTACCTATTGCAATTGTAGATTAAAGCTTTTTTTTTAAATTCACAATACAAATCTCTCGTTTAGACTTCATGAAATCGAAATTACATAATTCGTACGTATGCCTGACTTATCTGCACATCGCATACCCATCACGTTTACAGAAAGAGACCATTTATACAAATACTGAGAAGTAGGGAATTCGGCTATCCCCATACCTTCAAGGAACGGTGGTACTTTGGTTCGCTGGTATGTCTCATGCCTAGCTCTACTTTTAATACCCAGAAACTCCGTGAAAAGGACGCGAGCGAAGCCCGTACCGTTCGTATGGGCCTACCTATGAAACGAAAACATCCGCGCCGGGCGCCGTAACGCCTTTATACCGTTTTCCAAACAAATCCATTTTGTATCCCTTTACAAAATGTATACAAAAATTGCTTTCGTTTCGAAATCGTTTTCACGCGACCTGTCACTTTGGTTAGAACATGGTTACACACAAACAGCTTTTATCAATTTCAGATTGGAAAAGTGCATCGCTGTCTTCATATCGTTCTAAAGTCAGTCCAAATTCATCAAAACCATAACACGATATATATTTTTATTACACATCAAGACTGGATAGATTCTTTACCGTCACAACTTTAATTAAGTCTCGAATGTACAAACGAGTTGCCAAAACTAGTTAACGTGTTTAGTAACTATAATTAAACTTATACCAACTTATGATGAGGTACGGCCGTGTTATTATATCGATTCTAGCTCTATTCCTTGGTAACAACGAGTCGTTTGTCTGATATTCGAATTGTAAGTTTTATTGGGTTGATTGATTGCCTTAAATACTCGTAATGCCAAAATTTCTCTGAATGTAAACTTTGTATTCATGATTAATATTAAATCTACAATAAAATTTTGTCAAAACTACAAATTTGATTCTGAATATTGTTTTACTTATTGAGAAGCTACATTTTTATTTACATTTTCTTTTTTTATCATGTATTGTGTTCTTCCCGTCATTGTGATATTTTTGGACCATACCTGGGATCCTGTTACGAAGATATTAGAGGCGTGTGACTTTGACCTCTAATATCTCTAATTTTTCACATGTTTGTTTTAACGACACTTATTTAAGCTAAAATTAAACCTTTAATACCGTCATTAGTGTGCTTCAATGCATTTATCAGGATAATGTTATGAGTCAGTTATATTGAGTTCTACCATATACCTACCATGATTTTTCATACCAATAAAAAGCCAGCCCAACAATAGATTTTGCGTCGAGTTACTTACTTACTTACTTACCATACATATACAGAATGTTTGGTTGAAAGCTTCGTGAAGCTTCCTTTTAATTTACACCAGGCATATAAAGAAAGCTAGTAAGTAATTTATAAAAACCTAGTACCTAATCCCCATACTTTCTTAGTGATAGTCTCTAAGTACCTACTTACTTTCTTCAAAGAATTTGTTCGTGATAGGATTTTTGCATCCGCCTTTGATATACTAATGCCTTCTTTTCAGCGTTTTTATTCCATTTTCTATACGATCAGAAAGATTTATTTCTGCCGCGTTGTGGCTTTTATAGTCAAGTCTTTTATGTAGATACCTCTCTGGCAATGTACATTTTAATATTGATTAACATACCATTGAGTTAATAAGATGTTAAAACAACACCGAATCTTTTCATTTGTAACGACAGTGGTAAAAAATAGACAGGAACTGATTCATTATTTTATTCGGACAGAGTCTCGACTTACAGGTTTCACAATCGAGCGCGACAAGACCTCGAAACTGAGCTTACAGGGCATTATATAGACTGATATCCCCACCGGAGGCATCCGGTAGTTATGGCGGTGTCTTCGCTTGACTGTGATTGGCTCGCGAGTCGGTGCCCGTCATTGGCTGGCTAGAGTGGCATGGCTATGGTATGCTAGAGTGGCATGGCTATGGTTTGCTAGAGTGGCATGGTTTATATGGTTAGCTGTCATTGGCTGGCTAGGGTGGCACGCTGTGAGCAGGCTGTTGTAACATTCGGCCGTCCTGGAACAATTGCTCCCGCAATGGAAACAAGAAAACAGTGATTACAAGTCAGCTCAGAAAAACCAAGTTAAAATGGGGCAATAGACCTCTCAGGAGATTTATGAAATCTTCGGTTTTCAATTGTTCGTTCACACTACTGGTGCTATCAGACAAAAGCACTGCTACAATATGTTACAGCGGATACTAAACCTGTAAACCCGTTGTATCATATAATATGACCTTTCACACTTCTTAGTTTATGTCAATCATTACCTAACTCCTCAATATCACTTAATATGGGCCAGAAAACGAATCTTCTAACAAACAAGAGTTAACCTGGCTCGCCCCCTATAGCATGGGAATTTAAGCTGAAGTAAAAGGAATAAATGCATAAGAAGATTTGTAGTAGGTACCCACTTGTACTAATTATTATGGACAAAGATGTAGGAAATGCTTAGTACCAACAATTTTTAACGACATGCCTTACGATTTAGAAAATAGCTGTACCACGAAAATGTCTTTTAAAATAAATTAGGAAAGTTTGTTTTTAACACCTATGTAAAAACCTCATTACAAGAGATGTGTAGATTCCATTTATGATTATTTAAGTATATATTTATGCCATACTAGCTTATGTTTTCGGCTTCACCGCTATTAATTAAAGTGTTTTAACGCAACTTAAATGTTATAGCATTACGTTATAGTCAACTTTTGTGTTCAATAAATGTGTTTAGTTGTAGGTAAAAGTGACGTTGTTATTGATGGAAACGTTCGTCGCTGTTTTACAGTATGACAGAAGTAATATACCATGTAACACGGATGTAACTATGAATAAACAGTTTTTAATTCATTTCAATTTACTGGCGAAATGTGTGTGTACTCATGAGTATAAGTACCTCTGCCTAACCCATTGGGTATTACATGCGTGATGTTAAAAGCATTAAACCTTGTTGCCGCCAGTAGTCATCGCCTGGCGCCAAAGTTACATAATCGTAGTTTTTTTTTGTAAATCACACTATTAACATATTTCATTTCCTTTTTTTTTTTTTTTGCCTTATCACTAAGTTAACTAACCCTAGTCGTTAAGTTATTTTGTTTTTACTAACACTATGGACACTTGTCTGAATTAAAGAGTTTGAATTTGAATTATCATTTTTCACCTTGTATCTAAGTTACGTCCCATTTCTGAGATAACCCTACCGCGCCTAGATTGCCCTGGTTGCCTGGAGCAACCCGATCTGGGATAAAACGTAAGGCTTATAGGTACCCGGTTGTAATATTAACAGTATTATAAGAACTCCATATTATCTGCGACATTAAAAACATGAAACATTTTTCATGTAAGAAAATATAAATAAACTGTTTTGCCAAACTATCGTTTGAAGAAACGGAAGAAACAATTTAAGTTAATTACATCATACCATTAAGACGCACGCACACATACATGTACATACTCACCCACATAATTCTTAGCGTGTCGATGGCAAAACTTCATTACTTATACACACCAACACACTACACAAGAATACGTTTTTCTATTTTTCCAATATAATTTTATGTGTTTAAAGCTATTAAGTACTAATGTTAAGTTAATGCAACTCTGGCCCCCAAGATACCCACAGGCGCAGCCTCGTTTCAGGACATCAGTTTTATCACCATTTAAAATTAAAATTTAGCTTGCTACTGTCATGTATAATTGGATGTCGTTAACCCTCTTTCCTACATTATCCCCTTTACACATAATAATATTTACTTATAAATCGGGTTATTTTTGGAAATCAGAAATTTTGTTGATATTTATAAAATTCAGAACTTCGTTTTACTCCTTGTTATTGTCATGATGCATTTTGTAATATTTTCCATCGCGCGAAGTTTGACACAACTCACACAACTAATCTGGTACCGTAAAGGTTTGTTTACGTTATAGCCTACCATCAACGATTACACAATTACTCACTATAAGTATCTGTACATCCACTTCGCAGTAAAACAATACTACTTTTCGGCTTTTCATCTTGTCATTGCACAGTACTGAACAAATCGTTCACGTCTAAATGGTACACAATAAACGGCATCTATCGAAGGATCTACTTACCTAAGATAGGCATAGACTTTGACTTTGACTTTTCGTTTTAGCTTGCTTGGGCTTTGGCTCATCGGTCACTATAGTGAAAAGTAATATCGGGCAATACATGGCATAAGATCATGATTAGTCATTGTATCGCGTACTGCAGTACAGTCCGAATTACATGGACATTTTTACATAACACGTCATAATACGAAATCTTAGCAACAATTTTATCACCGCAAGGGATTCAAGCCCAAAATCATGATAAACACTCTAACTGACTTGTTACGCGACTAAACTAAACGACAGGGCGCAAACTACCGCCAATCTACTTTATAAAAGATACGTGCAATACCTGCAATACGTGTGAATTTCTGTTGGAAAACTAGGATCGTACCTACATAATCAGTAATCACTAATACCGACCTATAACATTTTTTTTTTTTCCATAACAAGATTTATGTGACTTGCCTCATACCCACATCGTACTTTTTTTTTTGTAAGTTTGATAAACGGGCGAGCTATTATTGCTAAGTTAAGAATGGACTTTCTTTATTAACTAGATAGAACTAGATAGAATAAACTGACGCACTTCGTTTACATTACTCGGGATGAGAAATTAAGACGATCAACTCAAATTCACTCATGATGTTATATACCCTAATTAAGAAATATGTAAAAATGAGCAGTTCCTCATATTTAATTTTAAGTTCCTCGTTTTCAATTTGTCAAGAACTTTATCCAATAAGTCTAAAACTGTTTGAATATCGGCTGGCGGTAGCAAGAGATCGCCAAGGAATGCTATCTATATCTCTGATAATAGTTTAATAAAATTATTGTAGCTATTTAAATCTGATCTACATGATTTACTTTGGAATTGTTATTGTTGGATAATCTAATGCGCACTTGAACTAAATATGTACATCTTAAGTTTTTAACTCCTTAGTACACACCTAGTACCTACTCGTAAAACATTTTTTTGTACCGGGATAATATTACCTATACAGATTAACTGACTATGATTAGATTTACTTAACGGGCTTACCAAATTATTTTGTCTACGATTCGCATAATTATCAACTCATGGGGCACTCCATGGTAAAACACATTTGGCTTATATATTTGGCTAATGGCATTTGGCTAATTTGGCAAATATTGGCATGTTTACTGACCTTGTTATTTATGCATGGTTCCTGGCAGCTCTCAGCGTGAAGTAGGTCGGTTCCTTCCTTCCATGTCCTTGGTTGCTGTTGACAATCTTTATGTAGTCTTAATTTACCGTAGAACCGTTGCTGGCAGAGAGATGGATACTTCTTGTAACTCAAAGTGTCTCACAGGTGGTTACTGGCCGCAGTCTTCGTTTTCAAGGTCAAATTATGGAATGACCAATGCGATACTGAGGGTAGGCGCTTCGTGTTCCATCCAGATTGTGGCCTGCTTTTTCAATTTGTGCCCTGTGATACTGGGATGGGAGACAATATTTTCCTTGCAGGTGGTGTGCATCAACGTTCTTCGTTTGAATTTTCAGACCTCGTCCTCCACAGTAGGTGACTGAATGGAGCTTGGTCTGCTGCTCCGGGATAGACTGGGCTGGTTGTCTTCCTCAGACAGTGAAAAGTCAAGCACACAGGGAACAGTTTATATTTTTTGCTCACAACACACTGATTAATACGATATTACATAGATTTTCACCACTAAGGTTATGTTACGTGCGGACGCGCACACAGAGGATTCGGAACTCCTTTTTTTAATGTTGCCAAAACCAAAAAGTATTAAAAATATGTTTGTTGGTGTTGCCAACATGTTCGCCACCAGAAAAGAAGCTTTTTTTACAATACAAAGTTACTTAATAATATAACTACGAAAAAATAAAAGTTAAACTTACATAAGTTAAACTGAAACTTAAATAAAGGCTAAAGTTATTACCATCAAATAGAACAGTTAAAAATAACAACACACACAAGTTCACACAACAGTAAAGGTTACAACAAACTTGTTACAAATCAAATAGAAGTTTCGTTAACCTAACAAAATTATAAGTATGTATGCATCAGACACGTTTTATTATCTATCATCTTATCACTAGACAACTGTGTATAATCTAGACCTACCTAATTTATTTCGGTATGTAATCATTGTCTGTGCTCGCTCGGACCCGTGCAAAGTACAAAGTTATATAATTATACTAAAATATCATCTAATGGCAGGACACAGATACCTGACAATGAGCGCATATAAGTTCTCCCATTAGGAGCAGTAACTTCTATCGCTCTAACCTTTCCATCTTTGCCTGGAAAGACCTTCGAGACTCTAGCCAATGGCCAATGCAATGGCGGACAATTCGGTTCCCTAAGAATAACCAACATACCCTTTGTCACATTAGGTAAGCTTGATTGCCATTTTGATCTACATTGCAATGAGTTCAAATAATATTTGTGCCATATGGACCAGAAACATTGTTTTGCATGTTCACAAACCTTCCAAAACTTTAGTCTGTTAGTAGGTAAGTCGGAAATATCTTTTTCAGGATAAGACATGATCGCACTACCTGTTAAAAAATGACCAGGGGTCAAATAACTAAAATCATTAATATCGGAGGACATAGGTACGAGAGGTCTCGAATTAAGTATGCCCTCTATCTGTACTAAGATAGTATTTAATTGTTCATAGGTAAGAACTAATTTTTGCAAAATTCTTTTGAGGTGAAATTTGGTACTTTTCACCGCAGCTTCCGCGAGGCCAGCAAACACGGGGGAGTAACTAGGCACAAAATGAAACTTTAAACCTTGCTGGGCCGAAAACGATTGCACCCGTGTTTGATGTTCTGAGGTAGCCTGCAACCGATACAAGTCAGCTAATTGGTTTGCTGCACCCCTAAAATTTGTTCCATTGTCAGCGAAGACTTCGCTGGGCAACCCCCGTCTCGCTATAAGGCGTTTGAAGCAGGCTAAAAATGAGTCAGTTGTTAGATCTGATGACAGCTCTAAGTGCACTGCTTTAGTGACGAAACATACAAACACACATATGTATCCTTTTGTTTCCACTGACTTCCTAATTCTACTATTTTTAACTGGGAGGGGCCCCGCGAAGTCCACACCGACCTTTAGGAAGGGCTTGCACGCAGTAACGCGCTGTTGCGGTAATGAACCCATTAGCTGCTTTGCAGACTCGGCCTTCATCCTAAAACACACAAGACATTTGTGAGTTATTTTTTTTATTTGCCGAATGGCATTTATAAGCCAGTATTTCTGATTTAAAATCGAAAGAAGTAATTTAGGACCTGCATGAAATAATCTTTGATGCTCAGACCTAATTAAGAGTTCAGTGACCTTAGATTCCTTATGTAAAATTATCTGATGTTTTTGTTCATAGGGAATTTGGGAATTTTGTAACCTGCCACCTACTCTGAGTAAACCTTGATCGTCCAAGAAAGGATGTAACGATTTTAGAGGACCTAATTCCCTATTTTGCTTTAGGTTTTTAATTTCCTGGCTAAAATGAACATGTTGCTCTTGCTTTATAATTAAATTTAAAGCTTTTGTTAACTCTTCACTAGATAAATAATTGAGAAGAATTTTATTGTTTTTTGTTTTTATATTGATGCAAAACCTAAGTACATAAGCCATGACTCGTGTCATCCTATGTATGTCAGAATACTTCTGCAAAAATTCGAATAAATCGTTTTGTACCTGCGTCGAGAGTGTAACAAGTTGATCCCCAGATGGCGCCACTTTCTTGAGTTCAGGAAGGGTAACAGTGGGGAGGTGTTGACTGTTATTGCAGAACTCATGCTTACCATTTTGTAGGAAGGATGGTCCGTGCCACCATAGTGCGCAGCTTGCAAGATCTTGTGGATCCATCCCCCTGCTAATAAGATCGGCAGGGTTTTCCTTAGTGTTGACGTAGCACCACTGATACTGAGAAGACATTTCTTTAATAATCTTCACTCTGTTCGCGACGTAAGCTTGTAAATTAATAATATTGGTATTAAGCCAACCCAGGACTATCATGGAGTCAGTAAATAAGCATACCTTATTTATTACAATTTTTAAGCTAAGTGTATCGTGCGTTCTTTTTACGAGGTGCGATAATAAAAGCGCGGCATTGAGTTCTAGACGCGGGATGGTTAATGGCTTGCTATGTGAATTAATTCTCGATTTTGAACAGAGTAAAGCTATGTTTACTTTACCTGTTATGTCGACCACTCTAAGATAAACGCAGCATCCATACCCAGTAGAACTTGACGCGTCGGCAAACCCGATGAGTTGAACAGCTTCGGCAGATTTAGGGACTGGAATGTTCCTATTAAAAGAAATTGGCTCCATGGCAAATAAATCAGAAGCAAACCTCAACCACTCCTCCTTTACTGCAGCGTCGGGCGCGGCATTCCAGTCTAGCTTATCAAGCCAAAGTTTTTGCAATATTACTTTCGCCTTAACAATGATGGGGCTCACAAACCCCATGGGATCGTAAAAGCGTGCTATGTAGCTTAAAATTGATCTTTTTGTTACTATATTGTTTTCAAAATTGTTTGGGCAGGACATAGCAAAGCAATCATTCTTTATGTCAACATGCAATCCTAGTGCTTTCATTGTGCAACTGTCTTTTTGTAGCTCTAACTCATTAAATTGCTGTTCACTATATGGAATGTCTGACAAAATGTCTGGTGAATTGGATGCCCACTTGTGTGTATGAAACCCACCTTTCTGTAAAATAGCCTCTAGTTGACCTTTGGCCTCTAGTAATTCCGATTTGTCAGATGTTGAATATAAAATATCATCAATATAAGTGCAGTTGTTCAGAATAAATGAAGCAAGGGGATAGTCAGTACCATACCTATTAGCTAGTTCAAGTAAGCATCTTGTAGCCAGGAAGCTACTGCTCTTCATGCCATAAGTAACAGTGTTCAAGCGTATGCATTGTATTGTGTCACTAGGATGGCTGCGCCATAGAATGTTTTGGAGACTTGCATGCTGTGGATTGACTAATACATTCCTAAACATTTTTTGGATATCGGTTGAGAAAGTAAGGTCACCTATTCGATACAAAAGTATTATATCAAAAAGTTCTTTTTGTGGTAATGAACCATTGAGCATTAAATCATTCAAGCTGACTTTTTGATTTGTTTTCATGGATGCATCAAAAACTACCCTAGTGCGAGTGGTCTTGCTAGACTCGTTGACCACCGCATGGTGAGGTAGGAAATATACAGGGTCTTGTTCAAGGTCATAACTGTGAAAATTAATGTATTGACCGTGACCTAGCTCAACATATTCCTGAATGAATTTTTCATACTCTGTTAAAAGAAGAGGATTTTTGTGAAGTCGCTTTTCTAAGCTTAAAAACCTGTGCAATGCCAAATTAAAAGAATTACCTAATTGGCTGTTAACTTCGTAAATAGGTACTTTGAGAGGTATGTCAACCTGAAATTTATTATTATTCAGTTTGACGGATTTTTTGAAAATGTCCTCAGCCAGGCCATGCTCAGTCAACTTCTCACAGTATGCCTGAGGGACCTTCTCCACCTCAAAAAAGTTTTTAATTTCATCATTTATGTTATTGTCGCATGTTGAACAGAATAAAGTTACCTTATTGTTAGGTACCTGTTGTTGCAAAATTGTGCCCCCAATGACATATCCAAGCTTGGTGTTGACTAAATTATTTGACTGCATCTCTACCTCCGGCTGAGATGGCAGCAGAATCTGAAAAAACACATCAGCACCGATTAGTAAGTCGATACTGGATGGGACATAATAGTCTTTGTCAGCCAACACTATGCCTTCGGGTATTTTAATTTTGGAAATATCTATTTCATTATGTGGCAATTTGCAGGTTATTTGCTGAACAACATGGAAGTTAATTGTCCTCTTATAAGAGGAAGTTGTTGATTGTATCTGCAAAGGAATACAATATTTGGCACAGTTCTGCGAATTGCCAACACCAATTATATTTGTATTCTTTGGTGTTGGGGTCAAACCTAATTGTTTAATTAAACTATCTGTTGCCAGGGATGCCTGAGAACCTGTGTCTAGAATCGCCTTTGCTAATATTACCTTTTTGTCCTTGGTCAGTAGCTTAACTTGTGCTGTAGGGAGTAAAATATTAGAATTTGCTTGTTCTCCAGACAACAAACTGACAGGTGGAACTTTTTCATCGTAGTGAATCAGTGAATTATGAGGTTGCTTGCACTGATCACACTTGAAATGGAATTTACATTTTCCATTGTGCTTGTTTAAACAAACTTGACACAAACTTTGAGCCTTTGTGAAGTTTAATCGCTCCAGAGCAGAAAGTAATTTAAAAGATTGGCAATTAAATAACTTGTGTGTGGTAGACTTACAGTGTAAGCAGGCAGTCGCAGAAGTCTTCTGAGCTGCTACATTCACTACCACCTTGCTGCCCTTGGAAGTTGTGGGCTCCGCATTCTCCATTGCGAGGGCCCTCTTCTCCAGGAACTCAATGAAGTCTTTTACCTTTGGCTCCATATTGTCGTCGCGCTCCATTTGGTAGGCTCTAGCAGTGTAGGTATCTAATTTGCGAGTGAGGATACATAAAATTATTGGATCCCAATATTTTAAGTCATTGTTGATATTTTCAATGGCCGCTAGAATTTGTTTTGTGCTCGAAACAAAACTGCGAATATTTGCAGAAGTAGACTTTGACATAGGTGCAATATCTAACAATTGTGCAATATGTTCATTCTGAATTTTATATTTGTTATTGTACCTTTCATCTAATAGTTGTCTCGCTTTAGGATAACTCTCATTGCACAAGGGTAAGTTCTTTATGAGGTCGTAAGGCTCATTTTTTAAATAAGACCGCAAATAGTATAGTTTCTGTAAGGAATCTAAATGTTTGTCTCTGTGTATAAGCGAATCGAAAAGCGAAATGAAGGGTTGATACTCTGAGTACTCACCTTGGAAGCAAGACATCTGAATGGTAGGTAATTTAGTACGAGAGTGACTTTCAGTTAAATCGTTAGCATCATCATGCCTTGCAGAAACTGTTTTCTGTTCAATCGCGTCTTGCAGCTTTGCCATGACGTTGAAATACTTGTTTTCTACTGAAAAGTCCTCATCGTCTGAGGATTCAGACAGGAAGAATATCTTCTTGTTGAAGCTTTCATATTCCGTGTAAAGAGACTCTAGCTTAGACTTTTTAACTTTTAGGCTAGCTAACAACATGGTTGCGATGCCGGAATCGCTACAAGACCCGCATAGTCTCGTAATGGTCGCCTTAACATAGCCTCGATTACTACGAAGTTCACGAATGGCTTCTTTTATTTCAGTCATAGTGAGATCTCACCTATGGTTGGGCACAAAGCAAAGTATAACTTTGTTAGTTTGCACAAGTCCAAGCGAGCACAAACAATAACTACAATAAAATTGTTCAACACAAACTAGTTCACTCAAAAAATACAAAATGGCTTCCACAGTGTAAAAACACGCTTGCAATCAAATCGTACAATAGACCATAGACCTTACATAGACTAAAAAAATACAATATGGTTCACCAGTTCACCTACAAACTATTGGTTAAAAACCTTTATCGTCGACGTCATACGACCAACGCCGCGCTGCGATTGGACGACCCTTGACGCGCAGCCAACGTAACGCCGTCGAAGTACAAGTCGCGCGCGCTTTCTTCGGGTTCTTCTTCTTATTTTGAGTGCGCAGCGCAGTGTTGCCAACCCGCACCACAGGTCCGTCCGTCGCTGATTGAATGGTAGATGAATAAAAATGGCCGATCTTGAATTCTTGATTGATGATTGAAATATGGTGGATGCTTGAAATTTGGTTTTTTCTTTTGTGTTGAGTTGAATGATTGTAGGCTGAGCAGCTGTAGCTAGCACCGAAGGGGTTTCGCGGGCCAACCAAAGCAAATTGCAGCCGCCTTGAGTATTTGCAGCCTTTATTGCCTCTGCGCGTCGTTTGTAGTGGTGCGTTTTCTCTAGCAGTGTGGATGAAACTCCGCACAGTGGGATTGCGCCACGTGCAATGGAGATCGCTGCACCTTTGTCCAAGCGAAGCGCTCGTTGCCTGTCCGACGAAGAAATCGCGGTTTTGAAGGACCAATGAATGGAGCTTGGTCTGCTGCTCCGGGATAGACTGGGCTGGTTGTCTTCCTCAGACAGTGAAAAGTCAAGCACACAGGGAACAGTTTATATTTTTTGCTCACAACACACTGATTAATACGATATTACATAGATTTTCACCACTAAGGTTATGTTACGTGCGGACGCGCACACAGAGGATTCGGAACTCCTTTTTTTAATGTTGCCAAAACCAAAAAGTATTAAAAATATGTTTGTTGGTGTTGCCAACAGTGACCGTTGACTTTTAAGTAGCAGAGCGTCGTTTTATCGTAGGTTTTTTTTTTTATTCGATACCACTTCTGACTGTAACGACAGTGGTAAAAAATAGACAGGAACTGATTCATTATTTTATTCGGACAGAGTCTCGACTTACAGGTTTCACAATCGAGCGCGACAAGACCTCGAAACTGAGCTTACAGGGCATTATATAGACTGATATCCCCACCGGAGGCATCCGGTAGTTATGGCGGTGTCTTCGCTTGACTGTGATTGGCTCGCGAGTCGGTGCCCGTCATTGGCTGGCTAGAGTGGCATGGCTATGGTATGCTAGAGTGGCATGGCTATGGTTTGCTAGAGTGGCATGGTTTATATGGTTAGCTGTCATTGGCTGGCTAGGGTGGCACGCTGTGAGCAGGCTGTTGTAACACATTATAATTTTTATGATGTATTATTTTTGGGAGAAATGCCGACTGTTTTCAGACTACGAATTCCTGTATATAATTATTTACTAGAGATCAGTAAACAACAATTTTATCATACATTCCTTGTATTAAAACATAAATATTATGTAAGTAAATGTTAGCCAGAAGGCAACTAGGCTGATTTCATAGAAGATGGCTAGACGAGCATGATTTTTATTACGATATTGTACCTTTGAATACAAGGTACCTAATGTAAATCACTGGTTTGTATCGTGGGAAGAGACCTACCCAGGATACCTTTACCCAGGAGTAGGTAGGATGATGCATGTCTTAAAGAAAAATTGCTATACCCATTCTAACCATATTATAAAGATAAATTAATTAAAGAAATAATGTATTATAAGCGCCTCGTTGGTCTAGTGGTCGGAAGCTCGACTGCTGAGCTAGAGGCCCTGGATTTGGTTCCAAGGTCGAGCAAAGTGTTATTAGGTTTTTCTATAAAGAATTTCTCAGTAGCAGTCACGGAGTCTGGATTTGTGCCCGATTGATGGTAGGCTCGTTCTTTCTGTTCAGTGGGCTCACCCCATATTACATGGAACCTAAAACAACTGGTGTAATGTGGGGTTTTCTATTAGATACACGTCTGCCAGTGGGAATTACTGGCATTGTATAGATATTATGATTAAATTTATTTCACATTTTTTACGAAATCACGCAATATAGTACCCATCACACTTAATTTTCACGTAAGTAAAAATCTCTTTGAAGAAGATACCTATTCTGCACTATGCAACTCAAACACAGTCTTAACAAATCACCAACGCTTCAACACAGACAGAGTACTTTGCTCACAGCGCACAAACATTCCTCCATTCTTTCCAACAACATGAGCAATAAATGTTATCAAAGTAACATCTTCTCATTTCATTTGTGTAACAAAGTAGTGAATAGCGTGCAGCCGTATCTTACAACAATGCACGGGAACAACACTACAGGTGCGCTACGAGTCTTGTCTCGCGACATTACACGAGAATTGTTGTACAATACATAGCCATAATATTGTTAGGTACCAGACACCAGTCTCACACACATACCACGGTTTTAGAGACCAACTGCACGGCAATGAAGGAAGTATACGAGCTGTTCCAGAGTTTAATCTTGTCTTCGTGGAACATCACTATGGTCCTAATTAATAACAATCTATAATATGTATGTATTTAGAAATATATAAGTATGTTTATCAGTTGTCTAGTACCCATAACACAAGCTCTGCTTAGCTTGGGACTAGATGGCGTTGTGTGATAGTTGTGGAATATATTATTATTATTATTAATTGTATTTCGTGCTGCTATTGTGCAAGGAATTAACCAAATAATTACTTGCCCCTAGATAACCAGCAACCATTTTATTTTATAGATACCATTAGTGGTGACCAAAGGTCATCCTAACCACTTTATCCCGAATATGGTTTTCATTCCATTAAATTAGCTGCAACATCATGCGGTTGATTTTGAAATTATGATTTTAATTTCAGATTTACTTTAACGGCTGCTGCGGTGTGTGGCATTGGGGCAATGATATATTATTCAATATTTTAAACATAGACGTAATAATTAATTGTCCGGGCATTCCGGTATAAATACCTCTACAGCTAATGCAAGTATATTCAGAACACTAGACATTACTTAAACTGCGCTGAGCCGCTAAAACGAGATAAGAAGCTTACTGTATTCTTGCACTTTTTACGATGATTTGTTACGTGTCTCCTTTAAGATAAAAAATATAAATATTTTAAAAAGGCCCTGGCAACATGTCAAGCCGCCATGTCTAAGTGGCCCCCTCGCCCCACGCCGTTAGCCCGACAGTTCCGAGTGTATGGGGCGTAAACTCACTGATCGCACGAGCCGAGTGCCTTCAACGATCCTTTTACGCGATGTAATACGCGAGCGAGGATAAATGCCGTTTTGAAATATATCGCACTTTTATTTCACTCGGCAATGAAGGAAGTATACGAGCTGTTCCAGAGTTTAATCTTGTCTTCGTGGAACATCACTATGGTCCTAATTAATAACAATTTATAATATGTATGTATTTAGAAATATATAAGTATGTTTATCAGTTGTCTAGTACCCATAACACAAGCTCTGCTTAGCTTGGGACTAGATGGCGTTGTGTGATAGTTGTGGAATATATTATTATTATTATTATTATTAATTGTATTTCGTGCTGCTATTGTGCAAGGAATTAACCAAATAATTACTTGCCCCTAGATAACCAGCAACCATTTTATTTTATAGATACCATTAGTGGTGACCAAAGGTCATCCTAACCACTTTATCCCGAATATGGTTTTCATTCCATTAAATTAGCTGCAACATCATGCGGTTGATTTTGAAATTATGATTTTAATTTCAGATTTACTTTAACGGCTGCTGCGGTGTGTGGCATTGGGGCAATGATATATTATTCAATATTTTAAACATAGACGTAATAATTAATTGTCCGGGCATTCCGGTATAAATACCTCTACAGCTAATGCAAGTATATTCAGAACACTAGACATTACTTAAACTGCGCTGAGCCGCTAAAACGAGATAAGAAGCTTACTGTATTCTTGCACGTTTTACGATGATTTGTTACGTGTCTCCTTTAAGATAAAAAATATAAATATTTTAAAAAGGCCCAGGCAACATGTCAAGCCGCCATGTCTAAGTGGCCCCCTCGCCCCACGCCGTTAGCCCGACAGTTCCGAGTGTATGGGGCGTAAACTCACTGATCGCACGAGCCGAGTGCCTTCAACGATTCTTTTACGCGATGTAATACGCGAGCGAGGATAAATGCCGTTTTGAAATATATCGCACTTTTATTTCACTTCAACGTCCATGAAGGATTGTAGTTCCCGCCCGGTTAACAAAACTTATTGCATCAATTCCATTCCATTTCGTAAACACTCCGCTGAACTTTAAAGATACTTCCAAAGCAATTAAAGTGGACGCACACCAAGAAGGTTGGTTAAACTTCTGCATATCAAATCAAGCGAGCCGCAGGTACAGCGAGTTGGAGTCTCGTGGCAAGCTAGTTTGTCCCCAGTGTTTGCCGTTAAACCACATTTCTGCTCCATTGAAAACTTAATTACGAGTGTTCCGCTCGAGCGGTGTGTCCTTGTTACAACGTTTTCTTAATATCAAGTGGAGTGACGGTCCGGTCCACAAGTCCGACCCTTTCAAAACTAAACGTGCGGCTTTCAGGAATTCCGCTAGTTTGGCCATCTATTTATTTTACACCCCAAGCAAATAACTTCGATCAACTAACCACCTACGTACCTACAAATGGTTATAGCAAAATATAAGTCACTTATGAAAGTTAAAACATTAAACGTTACATAACAGTATAGGTTTTGGATAGTGGCCAATTTTAAAAAGTTAATACTTTCCGTGAGTATCTAACTCTTGAGTCTTCTCCTGCAAAACGCCTTTAGTTTTAAGAAGTTTCTTGTGATACTGCGCAACCAGCTGATCCGGAATATATAAACTGAACTGCAGTCCAAAATTTGTCTGCATTAGCTATTAATTTGAAACCATAACATTGTAGCCGTAAGTGCCATTTAATTATAGACTATTCATTAACCTTTTACGAGCCGTTAGTCATAGTGACTTTATAGCCTATTTGAGGGAACTGAATTTCACGTTCTGCATCTGAATACGAAATTGAATTGGACTCAACCAGTCATACAGAATGGGCTTATTGAACACGATTTACTAGCTCACAATGAATAGGTGCCAGTAACCATGACTAAATCCATTGGACTGCAGCTCAAACATTTGGTACCGCTAGAAATGCCGTGCGAATTGTGTCAACGGCAATAGAAAATACAGATAGACGACTGATTTTAGCTTCAAAATGTTTAGTATCTCTTTGTCCAAATTCTATAAAGCAGTTTTCAATTAAACAAATTAAATGTTGAAACAGTTATAAAACGTATTAGCTAAACTAGAAACATAATTTTATCCAGCCAAAACAAGCTAACTTTATCTCACCTTCATTTTATTTGTTCGTCCGCTGTTAGTAACTAGGGCTCAGGTAGAACCAGGCTCTCCCACTTGTCTAATTAAACACTAACTGCTAGTTCTGTTTAGTTCTAAATTATTTTTAACAATGTATGTTAGAGGCACTAACGAAGTGTGCCTCGTTGGTCGCAAGTGCGACTGAACATGAGGTCCTGAGTTCGATTAACGGGTCGGGCATGGTGTTGTTGGGTGTTTCCAGCAGGAATAGGGATGTTTTCCGACTAAACAAAATGTGATTCTAATTAGTCCGTCTGTTAGATCATCGAAAAACGTACGTACGTGCGTATGTATTTTTTATTTTATCAAATCAATAAAAAATGACGAAGATAAAACGCGTCAAAGATTTGAGTGGGGGTTTGTGACGTCACTGACCCGTAAAAAATGCCATACTAATGTCTTAGAATATGAAGTCACACGAGTTTTCAAAGCACTGTATCGTCTTCATTGTTTGTTTACGTAAAAAAAAGAAAAAATACGTGTCCAATATTTTTTCGAAATCTATCTGACGGACTTACTAGATTTTTTGTTAGCTACCCTTTTTCTCTGTAGCAGCCACAGAGTCTACATGTGCGACCGGCTGATGGCAATAGGCGCGCCCCCTATTATGTACACCTCTGCCTAACCCTTCGGAGATTACAGGCGTGATGTTATATCATACACTAACGAACTGGGATCGGTATCATCACAACAGAGGTATCATGGTATCAATAAGACTATTATTTAGCGAAGTACAAAGTTGTGGAGTTGCCAAACAACGAGAACTTTGGAGCAGGCGCCTGACTCTCATTCTACGTATACCGTATACGATACCTTATACAATATAAGTGTGGGTGGTAGCCTCGTATCGTGCCCCGCCACAACGAATTAAAACTTTTCTATTTAGAAGAAACATGGTTCTAACGGAGCACTGCCATTTGGGAGTAGAAACACAAGTAATAATGCCGTCTCTCCCCTAGAAAACATACGTGTTTTTGCTCGTTGAATTATTGCTCCGTCGAAGTTGGAACATAATGTATTTTCAGCTTGATGTGAGCTATCTTAAGAAACGCTTCGTTTATGTGGAAGGTCGTACATAAAAGTCTGAAGTTAAATTAGGGATAACAGACGGAAGCTTTGTAGTAACATTTTATGGAGGACTTATTACGCATTAAGCTGAGGTAGGTCTTGTAGTTAGGTAGGCTGTAGGTAGCATTAATCTGGTACACCCACATTTCAATTTATTCTGAAAATCAGGTTGCCTGCTCTAAGGGAGGGATCTGTGTCACTAGAACCTTTAAATTTTCGTCATGAAAGGAAAAATATTTCATAGTTCCGAAGCATACTTACTTGAGTTTAAAATGTTTGCGTTATTGACATTTTGGGGGGTTTGAGGAACAGGGTGTAAAGTTCCTAATCCCATAGAAAAGGGAGGATCCTCAGACCAGACGGGTGTTGTGTCTGGTGGGCTATCTGCCCAACATATGTAAGTTGGGATTTTCTATATGAGCTAATGTCGCGGATAACTTTGACAGCGCGATGTAAGATTTCTCAATTAGTACGCATGTGTTGCGATAGATGTCGCTGTCACCACAACACAATAATTTTTTTGACTGTCTCGTTGGTCCCGTGGTCGCAATCGCGGCAGCTGTGCATGAAGCCCTTTTGCAGAGCCCGCTCTTGGGCAGAGCGAAAGTGAGTGTCAGACTTCTACTGACTAAAAACCACCCATGTTCCTTCTTAGCTCTATATGTCAAGGCCGGGGTATCTCTTACAACATCCCGCAGCCCCGGTGCATGAGGCCCTGGGTTCGTTTCCCAGATCGGGCAGTGTTTTTTGGTTTTTTCTGTCAGGAAGTTCTCAGTAGCAGCCACGGAGTCTGGAATTGTGTTCGGTTGATGTCAATAGGTTTGCCCCCTATTAAGGAACTTAAACATAACTGGCAAAATGAAGGTGTGCTAATGGGTACATCTATACTAATAAAAAGGAAAGATTTGTATTTTTGTGTGTTATTTTAAAATTGATTGATTACTTTAATTTTTATTTTATAACAAACAAACAAACTTAAAAATAAAAACAAACAATCAGAATCACACGAATCAATCGTGTGATTCTGATTGTTTGTTTTTATTTTTAAGTTGATTATTTTTAATTAGGATTTGTGAGTTCACGGAAATAGATTTTATTATAATTTTATTTTATAATTGATTGATAAACTTTAGGTTAAATATTTGATTTTGTGATTATTTCAAATTGCTTATTTTTATTAGGATTTACAATTGATTGATTATTTTCATTTTTATATTTGATTTTTGTGACTATTTAAAGTTGATTATTTAATGATCTACACTAATATTAGAAAGAGGAAAGATTTGAATTGTTTGTAACGAATAGGCTCCGAAACTACTGGTCCGATTTAAAAAATTCTTTCACTGTTGGGAAGCTACACTATCCCCGGGTGACATTGGCTACTTTTTATCCCTGTATTCCCACGGGAACGGCAACTACGTGGGTGAAACCGCGTGACGTCCGCTAGTTTTTTTTAAATTTACTTTTTATTGACTGTTTACTTTTTAATTTTTATTTTTATTTTTTGATGAACTGGGTGAAGGGTGATATGGCTAGGAAGGAGGTGACTAATGACATGACGAAAAATAGAGAAGTATGGAAGGAAAAGACATGTTGAGCCGACCCCAAATAAATTGGGATAAGGGCAGGAGAATGATGATTTGATTTTTGTGATTATTTAAAATTGAAAATTTTGTAATTAGGATTTATGTGAAAAGGTACAATTGGTTTTTATTATTTTTGTGATTATCTACACTGAAAACTATATTGATTATTTTTGATCTGCGATTATGCATGGAATTAATAAATCTATTTTGATTTGATTTGTCTGTTTGTAATGAAAAAAAAAAATATATATATATATAATTTATCAATTAATATAATTAAAGAAAAAAACAAATACTACTGCGCCGATTCAAAAATTCTGTCACCATTAGAAAGCTACATTCACCCTGAGTAACATAAGCTACTTTTTATCCCTGTATTCCCACGGAAACGGGAACTACGCGGGTGAAATCGCGTGTCGTCCGCTAGTCTTTGCATAAATTGCTTCGGGGATTAAAGGCGTGTTATGTTATTTATTCCTTTGAAACAATTTTTACGGTACAAAGAAACTTACCCTACGTATTATTTTTGACTGGCCTGTTGGTCTAGTGGTTAGTGACCCTAACTGCTATGCCGGAGGTCGTGGGTTCGATTCCCACCCAGGACAAATGTTTGTGTGATGAGCACGATCATTTGTTCTGTGTCTGGGTGTAATTTATCTATAATATGTATGTATTTAGAAATATATAAGTATGTTTATCAGTTGTCTAGTACCCATAACACAAGCTCTGCTTAGCTTGGGACTAGATGGCGTTGTGTGATAGTTGTGGAATATTATTATTATTATTATATTATTATTTTCCACCCAAACCCCTAAAAGCTTACCAACTAAATACGAGAAGAGTTCCTTTCTCCATTGATATTGAGCCAAAATATTTTCTCGTCGACGTAAGCTCCACTAGATATTATACATCATGCATTTTTAGTGGCGAGTCAAACTTTCAGGGGCAAATACATTCGTTACAAACAAACAACTTTTGTACTACGACTCTATGAAAGCAGTATCAAAACACCTTTACTTGCTAAATGATTTATTAGTACGTATATAAAGGGTGTAAAAGTACCCTTAATGCAAACGAAAGGCACTCGTTCTCCCGACCACTGCGATCATTTTTTGGTTCTAGACCATACCTGGGAACCCCCTAGTTACGGAGATATTGTTGGTCAAAGTGCCAAATTTTGCACAGCTGTTTTTGTAAATTGTAACGACAGTGGTAAAAAATAGACAGGAACTGATTCATTATTTTATTCGGACAGAGTCTCGACTTACAGGTTTCACAATCGAGCGCGACAAGACCTCGAAACTGAGCTTACAGGGCATTATATAGACTGATATCCCCACCGGAGGCATCCGGTAGTTATGGCGGTGTCTTCGCTTGACTGTGATTGGCTCGCGAGTCGTTGCCCGTCATTGGCTGGCTAGAGTGGCATGGCTATGGTATGCTAGAGTGGCATGGCTATGGTTTGCTAGAGTGGCATGGTTATGGTTAGCTGTCATTGGCTGGCTAGGGTGGCACGCTGTGAGCAGGCTGTTGTAACATTCGGCCGTCCTGGAACAATTGCTCCCGCAATGGAAACAAGAAAACAGTGATTACAAGTCAGCTCAGAAAAACCAAGTTAAAATGGGGCAATAGACCTCTCAGGAGATTTATGAAATCTTCGGTTTTCAATTGTTCGTTCACACTACTGGTGCTATCAGACAAAAGCACTGCTACGATATGTTACAGCGGATACTAAACCTGTAAACCCGTTGTATCATATAATATGACCTTTCACACTTCTTAGTTTATGTCAATCATTACCTAACTCCTCAATATCACTTAATATGGGACAGAAAACCAATCTTCTAACAAACAAGAGTTAACCTGGCTCGCCCGCTATAGCATGGGACTTTAAGCTGAAGTAAAAGGAATAAATGCCTAGGAAGATTTGTAGTAGGTACCCACTTGTACTAATTATTATGGACAAAGATGTAGGAAATGCTTAGTACTAACAATTTTTAACGACATACCTTACGATTTAGAAAATAGCTGTACCACGAAAATGTCTTTTAAAATAAATTAGGGAAGTTTGTTTTTAACACCTATGTAAAAACCTCATTACAAGAGATGTGTAGATTCCATTTATGATTATTTATTGTTGTATAAGTATATATTTATGCCATACTAGCTTATGTTTTCGGCTTCACCGCTATTAATTAAAGTGTTTTAACGCAACTTAAATGTTATAGCCAGGGGCGTGCGCCCTATATAGGCTCTTAGGCTTAGCCTACCTTACCAACTGAGCATTTCTTATAAGTAATTAACGATGGAATAAAATAACACTATGTACAAATTAATCATAAAAAAAGTTCAAACTCCTGTTAAAATACTTATAGCAATTTTTCGCGTCCCACTAAAACTCATTGACAAGGACTACGACTAGTACGAATCTTATAGACAAACACTCGACTTGTCTAAAACCCATTCATAATTGTTTGCACACAGCGTCACATCGGTGCGTATGGCCGTGTCTATGAACCGCACACATACATAGATTTTCGCAATTTTAACGCAGCAGCTCCTACGAGCCTACGACTGTAGCTGAGTGGGCTGTGATTGGCTGCAACAACACAACCAAACTATAACCCGCGAAGTTCAAAACTTGCATTTTTTTGCAATTTGTAGGTAAAAGTGACGTTGTTATTGATGGAAACGTACCAACAATTTGTTACATTTAAATTAAATATAACTGTTTTACAGTATGACAGAAGTAATATACCATGTAACACGGATGTAACCATGAATAAACACTTTTTAATTCATTTCAATTTACTGGCGAAATGTGTGTGTACTCATGAGTACCTATAAGTACCTCTGCCTAACCCATTGGGTATTACATGCGTAATGTTAAAAGCATTAAACCTTGTTGCCGCCAGTAGTCATCGCCTGGCGCCAAAGTTACATAATCATAGTTTTTTTTGTAAATCACACTATTAACATATTTCCTTTCCTTTTTTTTTTCTTTTGCCTTATCACTAAGTTTACTAACCCTAGTCGTTAAGTTATTTTGTTGTTACTAACACTATGGACACTTGTCTGAATTAAAGAGCTTGAATTTGAATTATCATTTTTCACCTTGTATCTAAGTTACGTCCCATTTCTGAGATAACCCTACCGCGCCTAGATTGCCCAGGAGCAACCCGATCTGGGATAAATCGTAAGGCTTATAGGTTATAGGTACCCAGTTGTAATATAAACAGTATTATATGAACTCCATATTATCTGCGACATTAAAAACATGAAACACTTTTCATGTAAGAAAATATAAATAAACTGTTTTGCCAAACTATCGTTTGAAGAAACGGAAGAAACAATTTAAGTTAATTACATCATACCATTAAGACGCACGCACACATACATGTACATACTCACACACATAATTCTTAGCGTGTCGATGGCAAAACTTCATTACTTATACACACTAACACACTACACAAGAATACGTTTTTCTATTTTTCCAATATAATTTTATGTGTTTAAAGCTATTAAGTACTAATGTTAAGTTAATGCATCTCTGGCCCCCAAGATACCCACAGGCGCAGCCTAGTTTCAGGACATCAGTTTATCACCTTTTTAAAATTAAAATTTAGCTTGCTACTGTCATGTATTATCAGAGCTAAGTTAGATTTAGAATTGGATATCATTAACCCTCTTTCCTACATTATCCCCTTTACAGTACGCACAATGTAAACATGACGTCACATAATAATATTTACTTATAAATCGGGTTATTTTTGGAAATCAGAAATTTTGTTGATATTTATAAAATTCAGAACTTCGTTTTACTCCTTGTTATTGTCATGATGCATTTTGTAATATTTTCCATCGCGCGAAGTTTGACACAACTCACACAACTAATCTGGTACCGTAAAGGTTTGTTTACGTTATAGCCTACCATCAACGATTACACAATTACTCACTATAGGTATCTGTACATCCACTTGGCAGTAAAACAATACTACTTTTCGGCTTTTCATCTTGTCATTGCACAGTACTGAACTAATCGTTCACTTCTAAATGGTACACAATAAACGGCATCTATCGAACGATCTACTTACCTAAGATAGGCATAGACTTGGGCTTTGGCTTTTCGTTTTAGCTTGCTTGGGCTTTGGCTCATCGGTCACCATAGTGAAAAGTAATATCGGGCAATACATGGCATAAGATCATGATTAGTCATTGTATCGCGTACTGCAGTACAGTCCGAATTACATGGACATTTTTACATAACACGTCATAATACGAAATCTTAGCAACAATTTTATCACTGCAAGGGATTCAAGCCCAAAATCGTGATAAACACTCTGTCTGACTTGTAACGCGACTAAACTAAAAGACAGGGCGCAAACTACCGTCAATCTACTTCATAAAAGATACGTGCAATACCTGCAATACGTGTGAATTTCTGTTGGAAAACTAGGATCGTACCTACATTATCACTAATACCGACCATTTTTTTTTTTCATAACAAGATTTATGTGACTTGCCTCATACCCACATCGTACTTTTTTTTTGTAAGTTTGATAAACGGGCGAGCTATTATTGCTAAGTTATGAATGGATTTTCTTTAGTAACTAGATAGAACTAGATAGAATAAACTGACGCACTTCGTTTACACTACTCGGGATGAGAAATTAAGACGATCAACTTAAATTCACCTGGTTGAATGCCATCGCGTCATGATGTTTTATACCCTAATTAAGAAATATGTAAAAATTAGCAGTTCCTCATATTTAATTTTAAGTTCTTCGTTTTCAATTTGTCAAGAACTTTATCCAACAAGTCTAAAACTGTTTGAATATCGGCTGGCGGTAGCAAGAGATCGCCAAGGAATGCTATCTATATCTCTGATAATAGTTTAATAAAATTATTGTAGCTATTTATAAGTATCTGATCTACATGATTTACTTTGGAATTGTTATTGTTGGATAATCTAATGCGCACTTGAACTAAATATGTACATCTTAAGTTCTTAACTCCTTAGTACACAACTAGTACATACTCGTAAAAAATTTTTTTGTACCGGGATAATATTATACAGATTAACTGACTATGATTAGATTTACTTATCGGGCTTACCAAATTATTTTGTCTACGATTCGCATAATTATCAACTCATGGGGCACTCCATGGTAAAACACATTTGGCTTATATATTTGGCTAATGGCATTTGGCGAATTTGGCAAATATTGGCATGTTTACTGACCTTGTTATTTATGCATGGTTCCTGGCAGCTCTCAGCGTGAAGTAGGACGGTTCCTTCCTTCCATGTCCTTGGTTGCTGTTGACGATCTTTAGGTAGTCTTAATTTACCGTAGAACCGTTGCTGGCAGAGAGATGGATACTTCTTGTAACTCAAAGTGTCTTACAGGTGGTTACTGGCCGCAGTCTTCGTTTTCAAGGTCAAATTATGGAATGAACGATGCGATACTGAGGGTAGGCGCTTCGTGTTCCATCCAGATTGTCGCCCGCTTTTTCAATTTGTGCCTTGTGATACTGGGATGGGAGACAATATTTTCCTTGCAGGCGGTGTGCATCGACGTTCTTCGTTTGAATTTTCAGACCTCGTCCTCCACAGTAGGTGACCGTTGACTTTTAAATGTAGCAGAGCGTCGTTTTATCGTAGGTTTTTTATTCGATCCCACTTCTGAGTGTAACGACAGTGGTAAAAAATAGACAGGAACTGATTCATTATTTTATTCGGACAGAGTCTCGACTTACAGGTTTCACAATCGAGCGCGACAAGACCTCGAAACTGAGCTTACAGGGCATTATATAGACTGATATCCCCACCGGAGGCATCCGGTAGTTATGGCGGTGTCTTCGCTTGACTGTGATTGGCTCGCGAGTCGTTGCCCGTCATTGGCTGGCTAGAGTGGCATGGCTATGGTATGCTAGAGTGGCATGGCTATGGTTTGCTAGAGTGGCATGGTTATGGTTAGCTGTCATTGGCTGGCTAGGGTGGCACGCTGTGAGCAGGCTGTTGTAACAAAATACTAGTTTTTGAAGTTAAAACTTTACTTAAATTACCTACATGACCCGTTTACTATTCATAGCAACCACTAGCACAATGTTTTAAGAGTGCTACATTTAGTTTTACCGTAAAATGTGATTTTTGACCCCAAAAACAAAAGTTGTTTCCCAGCAAAAAATTTTGCGTAGGCGTACTTAGTTTGATGTACAGAATGCTTGGTTGACGAATGTGTGAAGGGTTACTTTACACCCTGTATGAAGAAAGTTGCTAAGGACATGTAATTTTAATTTTATATAGTTTTGTATAGTGGTCGCAAATTGTTTTTTCCATCTAGATTTTTTCAGTAGCACTTACTATGTCTGGATTTGTGACTTGACTTGGCGGAGAGCCAAGTCAAGTCACTATTACAGGGACTTACATGATGGCTGGCTAAATGTGGCTATACTATTAAGTATACCTCTGCCTATCCCTTCAGGGATTGTAGTCTGAAGGCGTCATGTTATGTTATGTTTATTGCCATAATTATGTCAGAGTTTTATTGGGTTTACATGCCGTCGAGAAATATCCTTTTTCCATAGTTTTCTTCACGATGTTTTCTTACACTGTCCTACAGCAAAGTCAGTGCACAATACACACATCACTCCGTAGAATCATGTCTTGGCTTCGAACTTGAGACCCATGACGTGGCAGTCTACTACGCTATCACTGCTTCTGCATAAGACATACCTTAACTACAAAATGTGTCATTCCAAAGAAAACGATTAAAAAAAAAAATTCTGTTGTTTCGCCACGCCAGCATTTTCTATTCCTCCCTCGGCCACGACGAATGTCTACTTGCACCCACGACTCTGGTCCATCGGTCCTGATCCATCCTACAGACATGGCCCGCCCAATCCCACTTCAAGCCAGCAGTCTCGTTTTCCACATCAGCGATTCCAGTTTTTGAGCGCATTGTGGTATTGCGTATTCTGTCGCTAAGCTTTATACCCAACCAGCTGTTGCCAGCGGCTTCACCCGCTACAACCCACGGGAATATAAAATCAAGATAAAAACTATCCTATTTGTTAATCCAGGTTATAAACTATCTGTGTACTAAATTTCATTTAAATCCGAGCAGTAGTTTTTACGTGAAGAAGTAACAAACATACACACTCACACACTCACAAACTTCGCCTTTATAATATTAGTGTGAAGTGTGATACGCTTCGTTGACACATCCATTTTGAATTTGTAGGAAAAAAGAACATTTTTACAGACACAGATACCCACATCCCATATTTAATCTGGAACCATTTGGGAACCACATTATTCCTTTAGTTTAACTACGTTAAATAAAGATTGTATTTGCACAGAGCCCTTATTTGCAAAGGTTTTACTTATTCACCAGTACGCAGTTTGTGCGGTGGACAAATAAAGTTCTATATGTTCCCTCCATGACCCTATTTATTTTTCACAAAGAAGAAATTGGACCGCTATATTGATCTTCGCCTGTGAGGTTGCGGATAGTAAAGGTACTGGTTTCTTTACTCAAACATAGCAGTGCTATATGATGTCAGCTCTACTACAAATAATGCTCACTGGCTGGTCCTTTTCACCACGACCCGCCAGATATTACTAAGTATTCATGTTGCTTATATGAAGGAGTTCATGGAGAAATAATTACAGTCACTCGGATGAATCTTCAGGTTCAGCTGTGCTTAGCTATGTTAGTATGTGGATGGGTGACCACTCATTACATGCCAAGTTTCCTCCGAAAAGCACGTTAAACCGTTCGTCCTGGCTTATTTGTAAATCTCTTACAGTTGTGGCTCAAAAGTCTGACAACCAGTCTGACCAAGGGGTAACGTGCCTAGAGCTGACTGGGTTGTGGAGGTTAAATAGGCAGTGGTGTATTTACAATTCTGGTGAAAGAAAGAAAGAAAATTGTGTTTATTTGGCAAAAACTTATTTGGTAAAAATAAACAAAACAGATTCAAAATTATTAAAACTAATAATGCCAAAAAGGGCTTCAGCTCAGCATAATGCCAGATGGCAACACAAAGTGCACCACCTGACGCTAATTTTCAGCTGGTGTTAGTTGCATCCGGTTAGACTGGAAGTCACCCCCGACATAATAAGGAAGAGGTTAGGTAGCTGATGATGATTCACCTTCATGCTTGACGTAGACACGTACAGGCTAAATCAACAGAAGTATTAAAACAATAATTTCAAGAACCAAACTACTTATTGTTTCCGAACGAACTATCCAACAATAGGGTAAAACTAAAAAAATATAATACGTCCGTCAGATAGATTTCCAAAAAATATTGGACACGTATTTTTTCTTTTTTCAAACAATGACAAATGACAAAATGAAATTTTTGACTGACCTGTTGGTCTAGTGGTTAGTGACCCTAACTGCTATGCCGGAGGTCGTGGGTTCGATTCCCACCCAGGACAAATGTTTGTGTGATGAGCACGATCATTTGTTCTGTGTCTGGGTGTAATTTATCTATATATGTATGTATTTACAAATATATAAGTATGTTTATCAGTTGTCTAGTACCCATAACACAAGCTCTGCTTAGCTTGGGACTAGATGGCGTTGTGTGATAGTTGTGGAATATTATTATATATTATATTAATGAAGACGATACAGTGTTTTGAAAACTCGCGTGACGTCATATTCTAAGACATAAGTATGAAATTTTTTAGCTGTTAGTGACGTCACAAATCCCAACTAAAATCTTTGACGCGTTTTATATTCGTCAATTTTTATATATTTGATATAACAAAATATATTACATATCCAATATTTTTCGATAATTTAACAGACGGACTTGGAATTAGATTTTTTTAAGTCAGTAAACATCCCTATATAAATAATAATATAATGTACTTTCATTAAAGCACCCCGGTTAAAAGAAGTTAATAAACCAACAAGCATCCGTTTCCACATGACTTCCCGCTAAAGTGTGTCCGAGGCTTCCATGCAGCTAAGTGAGACAAATTGCAGTTTTAATTAATTCCTGTGACGCTTGCCCAGTGGCCAACGGGAGGTAAAATTCTCTGGGCCTAAGCTTTAGCATGCAAATTAACACCACCACCGTATTGATCCGATAGGTTAATTTCTCGCCTTATTAAAACTTGACACGTTTACTCTTTGGTCTTAACGGGAAATGAGAATAGCAGCTTGTTTACTGGTAGGTTATAGTTTCTGGTTCGGTTATTATTATGCGGTTTTAGATTTTAGTTACAGTATTTGAAGGAACGTAGACAGATCAAAAACTGTAATAAGGCCCTATGTTTAGTGTTAAAATAGCTTATATTGAATTTATTTAAATACTTGCTACTTCAAAACTGCGTTGCGTTGATCTAGTCCAAGTTCTAAGTTCGGTTCCGAGGTTTTGCGAAGTATTGTTACTTAGTTCTTTTACTTGTAATTACGAAGTAGCAGTCACGGAATCTGGATTGGTACCGTATTAGGTACATCTCTGGTTATTCTCCGTAGATACAGCCGTGATGTTATTTTATATTACTCATGTAAATTTTCATGGACGCGTTTCGGCTGTAGATGGAACCGATTACTGAATAGTAACATGACGATTTTTTGGTTAGTTTGACGCATTTAATAGAAGATTACAAAGGACTTAAACATATCTGGCGAGATGTGTGTGTATTCATAAATACACCTCTGCTTTGCGGGGATCACAGGCGTGTTTTTAAAGCCTTATCTTACTCCAAAATGTGGTGCAAGCTACCGTAATAATGTGTGAAAATTCCCTCTGAAACGTCCCCAATGCCCTCACACTTGAAAGTATTTAAGGGGCTTACAGAGTTTTGGCATCACGTAGGATCATGACCACCTAATGACGTTAACCACGACTGTGCCTTAAGCACTTTCGGAAGTATGTCGAAGACACATAAACGGCTGGCGATCTCTGGCCGCAATATCCAACGTTAAGCGAAGTAAGTTGAGACTTTGTGCATTCAAGTTACGGTAGATTCATTAAGACTTTGTGTTTGAGAGGCAATGAAAGTATGAGAATAAGTAACCTAATAAATCTTGCCTTATTGCTTTAACAATAGCTCGCTGACAAGTAACTTCAGTTCACGTAATTTTCGGTATAACGTAAAAAATATTCATGCATGAACTCAGACATCGAAATCACTGCAATCTCAGTATTTTTTTCTCTAAAGTGCCACAAAAATTTTCTACACAATACACTCAAAGAACAATCAAAGCTTTCAAATAATAAATGTACATTAACGAAAGGTAGGTAATATCACTTACAAATACGTGCACGCATAAATATCAAGTCCTTTGTAGCAATGCTTTTATGCCGCCCTCGCCCTTTGAAGAATCTCGACTTTGTGTTCGCAAGTTCACGACCACACTGCGCTGTGACGTTGGGCCGTGCGCACGCGTTGTTGCCTTTCGTTGCTAATAGCTTTAACTTTTTACGTATACCTACGAACCGTTTTTTGTGAAATGCAAGGTGATTCAAGTGGTGAAGATCTGAGCGATTCAGAACTTTTGGATAAATGCGAACAACAATTAAATGACATGAATAAGATGGATGATGAAAGCTCAAAAATAAGCAGAAATGATGATGATGATGAAATTGTACGAAGTGCTGAGAAGAGAAAGGAGCGAGAAGATGAAAATAGTGAAGATGACTTTATTACTGTAATTAGAAGTAAACCTAAACGGTTATTGCGAAGTAATTCATTGGAGAAAAATAATAATCAAGGGAATAAGGAATACAGTGGCACAGCTGAAATATCACCTAATCATGAAGTTTGCGTAACTTCGATGGACAATTTACCAAAACCAATAGCTTTCGCTAAATTACTTCGTAGCGAAAACATTAAGGATATTCTTAAAATAAAATATAAAAGCGCGAATAAAGTACTCATTCAATTTCAGAGAAAGGAGGATGCTATTAAATTAATGGAATGTAAACAAATCAAAGATAAAGGTTGGCGTTGTCAGTTAATACAGGAAATGTCGTTATCTTATGGAATAGTGAAAGGAATTGACCTTGAACTTAGTGAAGAAGATCTTATGAACATTTTAAAAGCGAGCGTCGATATTTTATCGGTAAGGAGATTAAAACGTTTAATACCAGAAGGAAAGTGGATTGATTGTGAGTCTGTTAGAGTGAGCTTCAAAAGTAATGTGCTACCTCAATATATTTATGCCTACGACTGCAGATTTAATGTCGAAACATATATATTCCCAGTATCACAATGCTCGGGCTGTTGGCAATTTGGTCATCACATAAAATTCTGCCCTAAAAAAAAAATCGTGTGCCCAAAGTGTGGAGGAAGTCATGAAAACTGTTCCATAACAGACTTTAAATGTTTAAACTGCAAGGGGAGTCACTTTGTCCTCGATAAAATGTGTCCCGTTTACTTAAAAGAAAGAACCATCCGGAATATCATGAGTGAACAACATGTTACGTACAGAAGAGCCTTAAAAATCTTTGATGAGATGAAACAAAACCAAGGAACAATAAATGAGATGTCACAAGCGGAGGAAAATAATTTTAACCAATCTGCAATCACTACTCCTCGCTCTGAGAAGGAAACCTATAGTAGTGTGCTGGCCAATACCGTAATACGCCAAGAACTGTTATCTAACATACCAGAAGAAGATTACGGTATGAATGTAAACACAGGACAAGTTACTAACAAAACAAAACAAAAATCAAACAAACAGAAAAGTCATCAACCGCGGAATGAGGAACCCTTCGAACAACCAATAAATGAAGAAATAAATATTTTACAGAAAGAAGAAAGAAATAGTACGCAAAGTGCACATATGCGTTATAAATTTGAATGGACTAAGATATGGTTGAAGATAAAAGGTATTTGTAAATCGAATCTCAATGTGAAAGGTAAATTATTATCATTGTTAAAAATTATTGGTGAGGAATTAAAGAATTTTTTGATTAATGTTCTGTTAGGAGAAGAAGTCTTGAAGTATTTTATAAACTGTTTTAATAATGGATAATTTACAAAAAGTCATAAAAGTTAACATATTCCAATGGAATGCACAAAGTTTACGGCCGAAACTTGTATCCTTTTCTGAACTATTGGTACGAGAAAGCATTCACATCGCAATAATAAGTGAGTCATGGCTCAGCTGTGAGTTAAATGTAAACATTAGCGGGTATAATGTCTATAGGAACGATAGATGCGATAGTTATGGCGGTGTGGCTTTACTGATTCATAAGTCGATCCAATCTCACCTAGTGTCGTTTAATGTTAATAATGTGGGTATTGAGGTAATATGTGTTAAGTTGTTAAATTGCAAAGACTTAGAATATATTGTGTCAGTTTATTGCCCTTCGTCGGTACGAACTCAGATATCAGATTGGAATGACCTTTTTTCCCAATTTACACGAAAAACATTAATAGCTGGCGACTTTAATGGCCATCATACTAACTGGTCGATAAGATCCGATGTGAGAGGTCATCAAATATTGGACTCATCCCTAGAAAACGACTATATATCCCTTAATAACGGCATGGCAACACGGATTAAGTTAGTAAATGGTAATGTACAGCAAACTTCCCCGGATGTATCGTTTGTTTCCTCGGACGTGGCAATTAAATTTGACTGGCAGGTATTTAATGAAAATCTCGGAAGCGACCACCTGATCATAAAAATTACTGCAAACTTGTCTACTCTAGTACATATTGGCCGAAAAAGAAACTGGAAAAAGGCAGACTGGAATAAATTTCGGCTAGCAGTTTCAGATAAAATTAATTTTTCGGATGCATTTCCCAATAATAATGTAGATGTTCAGCAAATGTATGATTATTTTGTAAATATTATCGAATATGCAGCTAATAAACATATCCCATTTTATAAATTCTGTCTAAAGACAGATGAAAAATTTAAACCAAAAAATTATTGGAATTCAAAATTATCAGAAATAGTCGCACAACGCCGGTTAGCATTGTCAAATTTCCGTAAAAATCCCACACCTGAAAATTTAAACAAATTGGAATCCAAAACCTTAGAGTCGCAATCTTTAATTAAGAAGGCGAGGTACGGCAGTTTTCAAAAATTTTGTGATTCTATTGATGAAGTGACTACGGTACCAGAGATGTGGCGTCGTATGAGATGGATGAAAGGTTTTAAACAGCAAGGACCATGTTTTCCCATTGAAAACCAAACTACGTTGTTACGCTCACTTTCACCGGAGTATGCTTCTAATCTGGTCCCAAACTTTAAGTCAAAAAATGATTGCTTAGAAGCTGAATTTACTAGTCAGGAACTAGATAGTTGTATTAAAAAAAAGGATTCGGCCCCGGGGCAAGATGGCATATCCTACTCAATGTTACACAACTTACCGGAATGTGGAAAGCTGTTGTTACTCAAAATATACAATGACATTTTTAAATCTGGTACCGTACCCCACCAATGGCGAGACATACAAATTATCCCTATACCCAAAGGTGCAAACTCACAGAACAGCGACACTAAATTAAGGCCTATTTCGCTTCTTTCATGCGCATGTAAAACATTCCATTTAATGATCTGCAAACGGTTAGAATGGTACGTTGAAAAACACAAACTTCTGTCCCCAAATACAGTAGGATTTAGAAAATTACAGTCCTGTTCAGATTCACTATCCCGACTAGTTTCTCACATCCAAATTGGCTTCACTAAAAATGTTTCTACATTGGCATGTTTTGTGGATATCGAAAACGCGTATAACAACGTTTCAATCGAGTCGGTTACTAAGGTGTTGGATGAGGTTCAGGCCGGGTCTAGAATTTGTATTTACCTTTGGTCTTTTATGAATGAAAGGCACTTACGAATTAAGTCATTTAACAGTGAAGGTCTTGGCGTTAGATGGACTAATAGAGGATTGGCTCAAGGGGACCCTCTCTCCCCATTATTATTTAATTTAGTTACGTATCAAATCTGTCGTAAGATACAAAATGTGATGATATCGCAATATGCGGACGATTTTGTAATCTATACAAGTGACAAACACATTCAAACCTCTGAACGTAATATTCAAGATGCGTTAAACGTTTTAGTAACGTTAATGGGTGAGATTGGACTGACGTTATCACCAACAAAATCCAATTTTTGTGTCTTTAGTAGGGGTCGAAGAAAAATATTGCCTTCCTTAAAAGTGAATGACCAACCGTTATTACTATTAGATTGTGTCAAGTATTTAGGTATATGGTTAGACAGAAGTTTACACTGGCGTAAACATGTCAATGAGATAACAAATAAATGTACTAAATTCTTAAATTTATTAAAAGTACTTGCAGGGTCTTCATGGGGTGTCCATACAAAACACATACGCAGATTATATATAGCGTTAGTAAGAAGTCGTATTGATTATGCATGCTACTTGTATGATTCCAGTGCAAAGACCCATGTTTCAAAATTAGATAAGCTGCAAAATCAAGCTCTTAGGGTAGTAGGAGGTTTCATAAGGAGTACCCCAATCCATGTGATGGAAAGTGAACTTCACATACCACCACTGTTTGTGAGACGTCAATATCTTGCATTTAAGTATTTATTAAAATTACGTTCATGGTCTAATAGTATATGTTTAAGCACAATTTCAGAATTAAGTTCTCTTAGTCATTATAGTTACTGGTCAAATAAAAAGAAACCATTACTAGCTACCACTTTTATTGAAGTGGGGCAACTACAAATTACTTCTGCGGACATCCCTAAAATGTTTTCCCTAGATACTTGGGTTTCTGCTATACAAATTAGAGAGGCCATTAGAACGGATTTGAAATGCATCAAGCAATCAAAAAACTATTATAATCCCAATGTATTGGTTCATGAAGTGATATCAGAATTAGGTGACAAATACAGTGATTGGTGTAAAATTTTCACAGATGGCTCTAAAAGTGTAAATGGATGTGGAGCCGCTTTCTTCTGCCAAAATACAGGTTATAAGGCTAGTTATAAAATTGATGCAACTGTCTGTATTATGTCTCTGGAGCTCATTGCAATATATCAAGCAGTGGCTTATGCAGTTAGTGAAAAGCTTAACAATGTAGTTATTTTTACTGATAGCAGAAGTGCCATACAGCATGTGGCTCGATGCGTCTCTGGTGCCAGAGGTGCATCGATAGCCTACGATATCCTCAAGTTAATTAATAATATTAACAAGGACGAGTGTAGAGTAATGTTGCAATGGGTTCCAGCACATATAGGTTTACGAGGCAACGAGGAGGCTGACCGTCTGTCAAAGCTTGCAGTAGACATGGGTAGCGAAAATAGATACATACCAGATTATTGGGAATATTGCTCCAAATTTAAACAGACTTGTTTTGACAGATGGAGGAACAACTTTGACGAAGTATCTAAAGAGAAAGGCATTTGGTACAAAGTCATTCAAAACGAGCTTCCTCGCGTGCCTTGGTTCGAGGATACAAGTTTGGGTAGAAGCTATATTAAGTTAGCACTAAGGTTACGTTCTGGACACTATCCGTCGGCAAAGTTTGCTTTCCTAATGAAAAAGGTCGCATCACCTAACTGTGAAATATGCAACAAAATTGAAGATGTGCAACATTTGCTGATGGAGTGTGTTAGGAGCAAGAATGAAAGGGAATCACTGATTAGAGAATTGAAATTAAACACTCTGGACGTTGGGCTGATACAAAACATTTTAGCAAACCCTACATCAGCAATTGCAAAGAGGTTGTGTGGCTTAGTGAAGATGTCGAATCAGTGATTACCTTTCTAATGCATAGTAGTATCCCTTATATGTGTATATTTAGTCCATAAGGTACGATGGGGTTGGCATATCCGTGTGGATAAAAACCCCTTTTATTGAATAAAAGAATAAAAATAAAAAAAAATAAAAAAGTTCACGACAATACATTCCACGACACGTTCCTACTTACCAACTGTAGGTACGTTTCATGAAGCACTACTCAACAACTACTCAATGTTATTGTGAGTACGTACTCGGGTAAATACGTCTGATAGCTTACTTCAACTTTAGGAGCCTTCAATGTCACCCGAGAGAGATCTTGTTCATTATTAATTTCTAATTTCGAATCTATTTCGACTGTACCCTTTTCGGATGAAGTGATTACTTTAATGAGAAAGCATTAACATTTTAACGAGGATTTAGTATTAGAAGAGATTTTAGTACGTAAGTACGTTCACTTTTCAGAGAAACAGATATCTAATACTGGGCCTACTGATCGGATTAAAAGAGATTCGTGCCATTATCTTCGGTGCTAAATCTTTTTTTTTATGAGCAAAATGTTCGCTTGCATGGAATTAAAGGGATCATTAATTGAAGATTATATGGCTTTGTAACTTTGAGTCTCTTTTCCCCTTGATAAGTTACCCCTTTTATCAGATGTTTTGCCCGTTTTACTTTATTTTCTGAATTTGTGTCCGACAGATTTAAGCTCGCATAATTATAAGATAATATGAGTAAAACTTAACTGGAGTGGGTAATGTGAGTGTACCCTAAATATCTTTGAGAAAACAGGCCTAAAATTATTTGGTGTCATATACAGCGAATGCCGCATAAAGATCCGTCAGACTCTGAACCATATTTTAGAGCTCATTGACTTTATGCGTATTGTGTGAGAGTTTAGAATATTTTGTCATGATTTTCCTTCAACTGAGGAGATTAAATTAAGAACTAATCAGGTTTAAAACTTTACTAAACAAGTACAACAAAATACATACTTAACTAATTTTACCATTCAAAACTAAATATAATCAACACACCTATACTGCATTTGAAGGGTTATATTATTACTATAGAAATATTGGCACTGGAACGAAATTTAGATGTGCTAATCACGTTCAGTGTTTCACGTAGAGATAGGACTAATTAAAACCAATGATTAACCAACCATCAATAATTAGTTACATCAAGTCTTGCGACAAGTTGCCAAGCCGCAAGATTAAAGTCTTCGCATGATCCCAGAACAAATTGGGCGTTTAATGAGAAGGTTGGGGAGTGGGTGGCCGGATTAGGTCCAAATGAATCAAAGTTGGCCCGAGCTCGCCTCCCATCGATCGCCTTCCCGATCAACTATACGTGTTTACCGTTGTTTAGTGGCCATTCAGTTAATTAACTAAGTTGATTGTTCATTAGAAATAGAGGGTAGATTTCTTTTCTGCCTTTGAAATTGAATGGAGCAGGTAAGGAATTGAGCTAGGATATCATTTGAGGAATCTTTTGTATTTTTGTTGTTAATAAATTAGTAGGAACTTTGGTAATTGAACATTGAAATATCGTCAAGAAAGATCGAGACTAAAGCTGTCTGAAAACATACCGTGTTCTTTTTGGTTCATTAGTAGTTATTTTCTCACTTTTATATTGCCTTGTGGCTGGATAGTCCTGTGCCTGTAGCTTTACCTTTACTGTTGACAGTTCTAAGATTAAAGTGACATTTATGACAACACTAGTACTGTTTTTAAACCGAATACAACACTATGGGTTTGATAAGGATGGCGTGTGTAGGAGGCAACGTACACATACCGAGGAGGTGCCTTATTCGAAGATCACACCACAACACCGACGCCACAAGGCATTCCAAAAGTACATTTAACTGGTCTATTTTAAACAAATGATTCGAGTTTGAGTTTAAAATGAGAATAACAAACCACAAAAAAGAGAAAATAACAACAAACGCACATAAAACAATGCTAATTTCATAAGAGATTAACACCTTTGATACACACCGGACTCCCGCATAATTTCTGTTAGAAACCTAACGGACCAGAAAAACTTTATAATGCATGTTTTAAAAGTGAGGTTATTTGGGAAGCGGTATATAAGCCAAAGGGAAACTGAAAGCCCGAGGAAATCCCAAACGTGCTAAATATACAATGAGTTGTGGTTTTTGCTCTGGATACATAAAGCCGAACATGTAGAGGTACTCGAACTATCTGCCTTTATCTTTAAATGCATTAAATATTTTATTAGTATTCGGATATATCCCAATTCTGAAGTCCCCTCAGGCAAAGTCCGGTAAACACAGAGGATAATTTTTGAAGTATCCTCTGTGTTAATAAAATTTCAATAATCTAAACATTGATACTTTCACATTTATAATGTTACTAGCTGTTGCCAGCGGCTTCACCAGCTACAACTCGTAAATTATCCCAAGGGAAGATAAAATCGGGATAAAAACTATCCTATGTGTTAATCCAGGGTATAACCTATCTACATACCTAATTTCAACCAAATCGGTCCAGCCGTTTATGCGTGAAAGAGTAACAAACATCCACACATCCATTCTCACAAACTTTCACATTTATAATATTAGTAGGATAGCAGAAGGTTCTGTGGCTTAATAATAACAGCCGCTTGGGTCGATCCTTATGTTTAGTCGTACTTGCCCAGGTTGGTCCGTAGATGGGTTGACATTCATTACATACTTAGAATCCTCTAGCTATTTTAATAATGACAATAACCAAGAGATTTAGAAGACAAACTTATCTAAAAAAAAAAAACGCTTGCCCCAAATCCCTAATTCAGGAAGCAAGTTATTAACTTTAAATCTGTAAATTCATCCCCCAAAAGGTTGGAAGCCAAACTTCAAAGGAAAGTATTCAGGTATTTATACATTCATTTATTGTACCGATGTACCGTAAGACGCATTGTCTGTTTGTTTGTTTGTATCCCTGTATTCCCACAGGAACGGGAACTACGCGGGTGAAACCGCGTGACGTCCGCTAGTGATAAATAAACTGATCTAAAATACTAAACACCTACAGCTACATATTTAGCCCTCGATCCTACGTAGTACCTACAACATTTTCAGAGGTAAGTTCATAAAACTAGCTTTACGCTACCGTTCCCATTTTATTCAGTACAACATCAACTACAAGCAATAACACCGACTGCGACAAAGGGTACAAATGTTTCACGAGGAACATTTCCTCAGAGTTCATTATAATCGCAGTACTTTTGTAATGTCCACGTACCTGCTTTCTACTATACGTTTTACGATCGGGCTCAGTCGCCTCCAATATTACTTTTTTACAACCAAACCATCATAACACAGGCCAATGTTTTCTCAGATACATATTAGAAAAATGATTTTCCTGTTGGTCTCAGTGAAACAGTAATCAACATGAAACATTTTTATAGTGTTCTTTATAACCGTAGCGAAACGGATTGCTTTGATTCGCACTGTTTCATGCTATTTTACGAGTGTCTCGCGGTATGTTATAAAATTATGGAGGTTTTATTGATATAGAGACTAATAAACACTAATTTTATTGTGTCGTGCAAACAGGTTTTGTTAGCAGCGATTAATATTGCCACATAAAGGGAGATTGAGTTAAATCTAGACGGTAATTCATAGCGAAAATGTACTTTGTTTACCTACGCGTAGTCTACACTCTAGTTTCATGAATAAAAATGTGGCTCTAAACCTCACTAACACAAAAGGACTGTGGTTTAAACTCAGACAAAGGATTTAATTTTTAGTTCGTCAAAAAATACAATTCAACAATGCTAGAAAAATACGCGTTTTCACAGAAAATGTGTTTTCATTTAGGTACTCAAACAAAGAGCCTAAAAAAATCTAATTAATACATTTCACACACAAAACTTATTATTTAACGAACGCTCATATCAGAGAACAAAACCGCACGTAATTATCCGTACAGAAAGGGTAATATAAAGTTAGTGGCTTTTAACATGTTGAAGCGTTCACAAACTGCGGTATTTTCCGTGTGAAACTTTCATGTAAACTCCCTCGTTCTTATTACACTCGTCCTATGCAAAATGGCGATGATTTGAATAATTTTCAAACAGGAACAAAGATTGTGGGAACTTTAAGAGCAATTCATGTTTATTTTGTATGGTTGTACTCTCGAGTATGTTTCAGGATAGCACGGTCAGTTTTGAACTCGAAATAACATGTTTTAACGTTGCTACAAGGTATTGTAAAACTTTTCATGAAATTCCGAAATTTCACATGCACGTGCCAGCACAGAACAAAGTTAGGTACCGAAAGTACATGAAACTCAACTGTTCAACTAAACAATTTACAGTATACGTTGTCATAATCATTGTTGTCAAATAACTTCAGGAATGTTTGTGAGTTTAAATGCAAAGTGATTAAGTTAATGTAATTTACAATCAAATGCTTAAAGGCAGAGTTATTATTACAAAGGGTATAATTGTCAGCGGAAACTAACAGGGTAGGTCTACTGATATTACCTACCTACAATTAAATGTATGAGAAACTTTCGATTGTTAATTTTAGGACAAACTATGTTTTATATGTACCTACTGACGTGCCTTTTAAATGTCAATAAAGTTCCGATTGATTTCTTTTTATCCGACTGCGGCGAAACCCAAAAGGAGGGTTATGTGTTTGGCGTGTATGTATGTATGTATGTCCGTTTCTTTGTTCCCTCATAACTCCAAAACGGATGACGGGATTTGAATAAAATACACTTGGAAGCGGGGTTCATTTGAATATTAAATTATGAAATGAAAATAGAATGGCCTGCTTCCAAGTTTTGTTTAATTTAAAATTACATTTACATTTACATTTTTTTCATTGCTATAGATAATAATAATAATGTTTATTACACAAGAAATGGTTACAATTTCTTTTTTTTTATTGAAGTCCCTTACTCCTGTGCTAGGTGATAGACCTGTGTTACAGAAGTCAGTGCCCTCTCCCAAGAGGAGATATTATATTATTATAAATGTTGCTTTGTTTGCTTTTTAGGTTTTTCAGACGGGTTTTTAGTTTTTTAACTATTTTTTTAATTGAACATTTTAATTGTTAGAACGATACGTAGATTTTTGTTTTAAATGCCTTTTTGTTAAAATAATAGTCACTTTTCTATAAGTTTATATGAATCCAATTAAAACTAAAATTCAAAAATCACTGGTAGAAAACTACATTATTCGTGGTTTCTTTAAGCTATAAATTATAAGTTTAGCGTGCATATTTGCCGTGCTATGCTAATTAAAAACAATGTAGTTTGTCTTCATTTCCTTCAGTCTTGAAATGTTGTATTGTATTGTTTTTGCATTTGTGTAGTAATCCTGGTCCTAAAAATTGCTGATATCATTTTATACATTACATTATTACATTACATTATTACATTACATTATTACATTACATTATTACATTACATTATTACATTACATTATTACATTATTACATTACATTATTACATTACATTACATTATTACATTACATTGCGTTATTACATTACATATTACAACAAACCACATAAATCTATGATTTATACATTATGACAATTTCGTTTACTACCTACTAGTATGTTTACTAGACTACACCTACCCTTCAGCTTTACCTTCAGATACCACGTAAACCACATTGCAAAATTTCATCATTATTGGTTCAGTAGTTAAGCGTACTATTATGTATTCTGTGGTTAAGAACTCTTCGAACAGACATTGACATCTAATATACGAATAGAATATACAGAATATGTACGTAGAATGCTTCTAAAGTAGAGTATTCTGTTAAAATGAGTCATCCCACAATCTATTGCATTATGTTATATTTACATACCAAATATTTTTTTTTCATTTCCCGCCAAGTCGAGCAATAAAGCGGCACGGCCGTACTATATCCTTTTCTCGAACCAGTTCAGGCCATTTTCGACCTCCTATAACTTCGTTGTGGATAAAACTAGAAGCCTGAATTTTTAGTAACCAATTAGGCATTTTATAAACACGGTATATTTAAAATTTCATTAAATTTGAACCAAAGAAAGTTTAAGAATTATAACTAATCAAAGTTCCTTAGTTTTGTCACTCACTGACTGACTGACTGACTGACTGACTGACTGACTGATTGACCGATCATCAAAAGTCTAAGGCACTTCTAGCAGACATAGAAGCTTCAAATTTAGAACACAATTTGTGTTTAGTGTATAAACCATGAAAAAACTAAAAAAGTATACAATTTCAGTCTAGTTTTCTAGATATACTAACTGCATAAATAACTTTGTAATCCCGTATAATTGTATAGGATTACATAGTTAAAGATACATTTCAGTGAATGAATTTTACGAGCTATTAAATTAAACATACTTCCTAGTTTCTGATTGATCTGAAATTTTGCACGTATCGCCTATCAATGCAATATTATGATGATATGGAACTGATCTGATGATGGAGCTGGAAGTTTACCGTAGGAACTCCATTTTAGAATATCATAACCCCATCGAGTTTGGACTCGTTTGATTCGTCTTGTCGAGTAGTTTGTCTTAAGATGGTATCCAGGGTCTGTTGGTGGAGCTGGAAGGTGGCCATAGGAATTCCGTTGTAAAACGACATAGCCCTATCGAGTTTGGACTCGTTTGATTTGTCTGGTCGAGTAGTTTGTCTTTAGATGATGTTCAGGGTTCTGAATAGTTCTGATGATGGAGGTGGAAGGTGGCCATAGGAACTTCGTTATAGAACGACATAACCCAGTGAGTTAAGACTCGTTTGATTCGTTTTGACGAGTACTTTGTCTTTGGATGGTTTCCGAGATGTTGATGGAGCTTGAAGGTGGCCATAGCAATTCCGTTATAAAACGACTTGATCTTGTCGAGTTTTTACTCGTTTGATTCAGCTTGTCGAGTAGATACTTTAGCAGTACTTCAAATTGATGAATAAGACTGCTTCAAATTCGAATAAACCTATGTATTGTTGATTTATTTAACGAAATAGATAGAATGAGAGACGCTTAGCATTCTCATTCTCAGCTCGAATAGCATTTTTTTGTATTTTTTTAATGAAAATGCACTAGTATTGTATTTTTCCTAAATCACCATTAAACAGGCTATCTTTTAAGTTTGTTGTACAAAACTGCCACATACATTTTTTTTTCACCACTGTAGGTTAAAGTTATGTGAAAAGAAAATTGTTCTGTGACTATTTTAACAAAAAAAAACTATTTCTTCAAAACATTCTTGTTTTTGATAAAAAAAAAAACTGTTCACGAATAATTTGATGTAAAAAAAGTTCTAGAAAAGGATTTTTTCATTACGAGATGCTTAAAAATCTGTTTCAAGGTTTTTCGATATTTCGGAAAATTTTGTAAAACTTAAATCCGTAAGATTTTGCTGAACATATATTGTGTTGTATTGATAGGTAGTGACCCTAGCTATCACCCCCTGCAGTATGTCGTGCTATTTACTGGACACCCTGTATACATACGAAACGTTAGTTTTAAAATTAATCAGCGTTATTTAAAAAACGGCTTCAATTTATGGTAGGACTTCTACGATTCGATAAAGCAAAGCTCAGTTATAATCCTCCATATTGTCTGACACTGAATCACGACGATGTTCGAGGCACACATAACAGAACATTCCGGGAGTGTGTTAACACATAGCTATTAATTAGTACCACTAGATTATTGATAGCGGATTCCGGATTCCTCGCATTGTATTATCTACCCACTTATACATAACTTCAGGAAAATTATCCATAATGATGCCTGTTGATTAATATCTGACACTGCAGGTAAATAGTGAAGATGTCATTAATTGACGGCACGGTTGGCGCAGTGGCTCAAGCAATGGACTGCTGCGCTACGTGTCGCGGGTTCGATTCCCGCACGGAACAAATATTTGTATGACCTACAGATAGTTGTTCCGGGTCTGGGTATTTGTGTATGTGAGTTTAAATGTTTGTGAACGCATCCACAATACAAGAGAAGTTCCTAGTGTGGGACAACGTTTTTTTTTGAAAGAAAAAAAAAATATTATCCATAACATAACACAATATCACTCCTGTAGTTCTCGAACGGATAGGCAGAGGTGTACCTATTAGTACACTCACATTTCGCCTGTTATTATCAGTGATAGGAATAGGTAGTGCCTATTTGCCTAAACTTCGAAGAACAGAGACAAGAAACGGAGACTTCCTTAGGACTAATTTTTTTCCGAGACATCTGTCCCGAAATTTCGAGACAACACATAAATACATTTAAAAAAAAACCGGTCAAGTGCGAGTTGAACTCGCGTGAAGAGGGTTCCGTACGATGAATATAATATATCTACCATGTTTTTTTAAATCTGACCCAAATTTGTTTGTGGTAACTAAAAAAGGTCCAGCGGTTAGGGCTGTGCGTTTAGTCATATCAGTCATTGAGTCAGTCAGGACTTTGAATTTTATATATATAAATTCACCATGTAATTTTTAGACCATGGATTTCTTATAGGTTTTCCTGTAATCTACAGGTATAGAACTATTTTCTGTATTTTTTTCAAAATTTTAGGCTCAGTAGTTTCGGAGATAAGGGGGGGGGAACGGTCAATTTTCGTCTATTTTCTTAAATAACTTTAAAACTATTTATTTTAAAATTATTAAAAAAATATATTTGAGACCCTCATAGTAAGCCCTTTCATTTGATGTGTCACATGGTACAGTTTGCAAAACTTTTTTTTTAATTTTCTTATTTGCCCCGTAAAAGCGACCCCCATATTCAAAATTCATTTATTTACTTTAGCCGTACATGTTTGAGTCACAAAAATCCATATGTATACCAAATTCCAACTTAATCGGTCCATTAGATTCGGAGCAAATTGGCTGTGACAGACGGACAGACAGACAGACAGACACACGAGTGATCCTATAAGGGTTCCGTTTTTTCCTTTTGAGGTACGGAACCCTAAAAATGTTATTTGGAATAAGTAATTCGTCTATATTTACCTAAAGTTTGCGACTAGATATAGGTATCATAATAAAATAATAACAATACACAGTCGTTACAACCATAAAATTTTCTGAATTTTATAGACAAACTTTAGATAAATATAGACGAATTACTTATTCCAAATAACACATTTTTTTAAATGTATTTAAGTGTTGTCTCGAAATTTCGAGACAGATGTGCCGGAAATAATTTAGTCCTAAGGAAGTCTCCGTTTCGGGTCCGTGGCTTAGGCCCCCAGTGGTCGACGCACCTGTGGCCGACGCCCCCGATTCGATTAATTTAATTCAAAGTAATTTTTGATCAAATGTACTGTCAGGCACAAAATTTTATTTACAAAAATATTAAATGTACTATTTATTGTAAGTATATGCACATTAAATCGCAATTATATTTATAACATAGAAATGCTTTTATATTAGAGGTATGTTTTGAAAAATTAAAGTCTTAGTTATTTTTCATTATTTATTTATATATCTCGATAAGAAATCTAGTATTGTTTTTATATAAATCACAGTTTTCATCACCTATAATCAAGATAATCATTTAACTTAATTATAATAATCAGTCTCAAATGTAATAAAATAAGATAGTAATTTTAAATAATCAGTCTTAAAAATTACTGCAGAGCAACTAACTTTTTACTTAGTGAAATGTTCTTTTATCTTTGTAACAATAATAATTAAACATATTCAACTGTGAAACAAATGAGAATAATTTTACATAATTATATCAGTCAGTTTCAATAGCATTAACACAACAAAATAATCAGGCTTAAAAAACAAACGTACCTACTCGTAAAGTAACAAATTTTTTACATGTGAAATGTTATGAAATTTTATATATTTAATCAACTGTAAAAACTTAAACAAATATAAAATTAAAATTTAAAACTTAAAAATAGTATACAAGCAAAATCATCTCTTTTCATTATGTAAGTTAAATTATTACTTTTTAGGACGAACTGATGGCTGGATGGAACTGATGGGATGGGCGGATTTGATCTAAAAACATGATTGTGCAATTTTTTTTGTTTTCATACTGCTCAGTTAAATTGGCAATCATTTTTTCATTCTTTCTTGTGTTGTTCTTTCTTCAGCTCACAGGAATGTTTTTCAGTCTGAAAGAAAAATCTAGGTAAATACCTTAATAAATGTCTTTTAAACAATTTTTTTTTTGTAAAATTTTAAATTGTTTTACCTCGCTTGTGCCGTGCCATAGGTAGAAATATCAATCCTAACCATTTCTAAAAACAACAATAAAGACGGGTTCGTTCCCAGGTGTTTTTTTAAACGGTGATTCCAGGCCTCTACTAAATTAGTGGTTCTATGTTTTTCCTTATAACAACACCACTTTGCGATCATATCGCAGGCTCAAGCCATTGTTTAACAAAATAATCATTGAACTTAGTTACTTGGTCGTCTGGAATACTGAAAAGAAAATAATCGATCGAATGATTGTGCAAAACTAAAAATATAAGGAATAGACAAGCTTTAATAAAGTGTAAAAAATACTTAATTACCTGTTTTCCATTATGGCAAGCCAGCCGTCTTCATTTTCTTCTTTTGGCAGATACACAAGGCAGATGTACAGTTTTACGTACTGTGTGGTCTCTTCATATTCTAATAATTTGAGAGATTTTGCCCGTCTATATACAGCATTTTGGAAATGTACAAAACACCCATGAATTTCAGTAGTCGGAAATTCGTTATTTATTGCGACTATTGCTGACATTTCAAAATCCAATGTGAATTTTAACGGTTTGAAATCTGGCAAAGCTTCTTTGATTTTTTTGAACATCATTTCATATGTCTCTTTTTCTTTATTAACCAGCAGCGCGTATAATATGGGCACAATGTTGGTTTCATCTGAATTATTCTCAATATCTCCGTGGATAGTATAAATCCGTTTGAAGGGACTGGGGCAGCAATCGAATGTACCGTCACAGAAGAAGTGGTGCACATTTTTAATTTCATCCGAAGCTATGTCTGATGCAAATACGATGTTCCTGTTGCCGTCCTCATTATAATCAAATAACAAATGTTTGTGAAAATTTTCAGGTATAGTAACTTGAGATGGATCCTTGAATCGTATTTTTTTTACCTTCAGGGCTGTATATCGGCTTCTGTAAATCGCTTTTTTAATATTGTTGTAAATTGGAATTTGATTACTGTACTTTTCCCTCTGTAATTTTGCAATTTTCGTTTCATACATTTTTTGAATGGAGCCATAATTAGTTGTGACTTCTCTCTTTAAGTCATTCATAAGAATTTTCTCGAATTGATCTATTCTCTCTGCTATTTGATAGATAACTTTTGTTTAGCAAGTAAAAATACTTTATTAATAGTGTGAAACACTTTTCTCATTTACTGTACTAAGTGAAAAAGCACAAAAAAAAAGAAGATATTAAATTAATCGTATCGGGGGCTTCGGCCACAGGTGCGTCGACCACTGGGGGCCTAAGCCACGGACCCTCCGTTTCTTGTCTCTGTTCTTCGAAGTTTAGGCTAATAGGCACTACCTATTCCTATCACTGGTTATTATGTAATAGACTTCGTTGCTGCTACTGAGAAATCCCTGATGGAAAAAAGAACACACAAACATCGAACCCAGGACCACATGTACAACAGTCGTGCTTGTGATTACTAGACCAACGGGGCTGTCATCATATAACTGAATAATAAACCTGATAAAGAACTGAGTACGTACATAACATCATATTACATAAAACCTGTATTACCAAAGGGGTAAGCAGAGATAACTTGGCTCGATCCTATATAATTATAAATTGCTGTTGCCAGCGGCTTCGCCCGCTACAACTCGAAAATTATCTAACAGGAAAATAAAATCGGGATATAAACTATCCTATGTTTTAATCCAGGTTATCTGTGTAAGAAATTTAATTAAAATTCGTTTAGAAGTTTTTGCGTGAAAGAGTAACAAACATACACACTCACAAGTTTCGCCTTTATAATATTAGTGTGATTTAAAGTAAGTAGGAAGGTTTAAAGATTTCTTATTATGTAGGGTACTTACTAGAAATGTACTCAACATGTAATGAACCTTAAAACTGCAACAGCTAGAATGATGACTCGATGACCCATACTTCTTCTTTTGACAAAAATTCAGTTTTACACCTAAATAATACATAAAAATCAAACATTACTTCCTAAAACATTTTTCCGCAACTAAAAATAAAAGATACCGCAACTAAAAAGATAAGCTACCTTAAACACAAGGTCGCAGAGCAGGTAATAAAATAATCAGCACGTATAAAAGCGGATGAAACATCAGAATTCTCACTCGCGCCATAACTTCACGTCTGAGAAAACATCTTGCCATATTATGCTTTTTGTGGGACGCTCTCAAAACGAGAGCAATTTATTTAATGGACCTGATAGTTGTTTCCCACAATTTTCACGACATGCGAGTGGTTTACACTGGCCAACACTGTTCCTTTAAATATTTTCTACCTCGTGTTTAACGCTTTTCAATGGAGCTTCTATTTCAGAACGCTCGACCAGATTTTATAGTGAACGTACAAATTCTAAATAAATAAGAGAGAGAGGAAATGTACAGTGAAACTGAAATGAAATGAGGATGGATATTTTGGAAAAGTAAATGTTGCTTTAAGAAAACAGATTCTTTCTATACGCAATGAAGTCTTTTGAAAGACATATTCTCTATGTTATTATAAGTCCGTAAAAGCATTTGGAGGTTTCAGGTAGTTTGTCGTCGTATTCAGCCGCAGTATAAATTATACTGCGCCACTACCGTACTGTACCTATATTTTTTAAAGTTGAATTATTTTCTACTGTATAACTATCACTAACGACTCTATCGTAAAACCGATATTGTCAACCCATACTGATGTTAAATTACAGTATGTTCCACTAACATTTCCTCGAGAAGCTATCAGGAATAATTAATCAAATAGCAGCCATTGTGATAAAGGCCTTGGCACTCGGCAGCGCTCGAGTTCGCGCCAAAAGGATCGTGCACCGATGTGCTTCAGACAGGCATCACCTACACAGAAACATACAAACTTCATTTATAACGATCCATTGAACACAGTCATGTGTTTCCTCATGTGTTCCTTATTGGTAGCTTGCATACTTTTATTTTATTCCCATTTTCGCGTAACTTTTAGTAATGTACGTCACATCAAGAAATGGATTCTAGTATCTGATTCCGATCTCTGAGTATACATATTTGGAATGATTTTAAAATGTACATTGAAGTATGTTGCTTGCCTTCAGAATAAGGCAGACCTGATTTTCTCCAGAGAGAACAATGCAAGATGTACGAATGTTTGCTAAGGAACTAGAACGAAATATAGCTGCTACGCATTGACCAAAGAAAATACTAGGTGCTTATAAAATAAAAATTTCTAAAAGGAAAACCAGGAAAGGTTAACGTAAATATTTTCTCAAGAAGTTTGTAAGAGTACTTAGTTAGTAGAAAGAGATTGGCTCTATGCTCTTGAGACCAATCACTTATCCATTATGGCAGCTTTCAATATTTACGCGGTCTACATAAGGTAACCCACTGACCCGATTTGATTCAGATATTGACGGAATATTATAGTAGCGACTTCCTGACAATTTAGTTCATAAAAATCTGGTACCAGAAATGGAATTGAGATAGTCCCAAATCATACAATAATATTTACTGGAGCTGTACACATCTAGAACTTGTAGTCACCAACATCCGTGTCTGTGTCACATCTCCGATTTGGCCAAATATTGGCGCATGCAAAACTATCACCACAGTTGTCACCAATGTTGGGCCAACAGCCGTTCTACGCCAGACAGCGCAAGTTTTTCCAATTGTACGTATAGGTGGGCAACGGTGGATGCATAGCAACGACGCATGCTTCATGCACGTCCCACTGCGGTGGTTTATGCTACATTATTTCTCGTGCTCCGGTTAATATTCCGACGGTGTCTAGCGAACAACCTCACGGCGAATACAAATATTCTAGCCAACCATTTCTAGACTAACTATGAAAAGCTTGGCAAACGACTCAAATGTACGTAAGTATATAATTTGGGAATAGTGGAAGCAGAAGCAATGCCTATTATGGTAATAGAACAATAGCCTGTATTTGGCTGTATGTTACATAAATATCTAGGTATTTCTGCTCGTGTTCTCATTCATGATGAGGGAATACGACACGGCTTGAATTCTGGAAACTGTGTTAGGAGGCTGAGGTGTTTTTCTCTCAAGTTTATTTCAAATCAGATTAGTTCTATAAAATAAACTAACCAGAAACTATAAAAGGGCATCGAAATACTGCTCCTCAACGCTGTCAGCCGGTAATGTGCCCAAAAGACTGGCGGCATTGCCACGTTGTATGGCAACGCTTAGCCTCTGGCCAAAATAAAAGCCTTGTAATAATGCCCTTTTATAGTTTCTTGTTACTTTATTTTATAGTTTTTAATTAATGTACATAGTTATTTTATCATTTGAATATTAAACCCCTATAAGACTAGTTCTATTGATAATAGAACTCAAATTTCCTGTTAAATTACTATTGTAATCTTTTCTATTTTATCACTTGTTACAACAGCCTGCTCACAGCGTGCCACCCTAGCCAGCCAATGACAGCTAACCATAACCATGCCACTCTAGCAAACCAAAGCCATGCCACTCTAGCATACCATAGCCATGCCACTCTAGCCAGCCAATGACGGGCACCGACTCGCGAGCCAATCACAGTCAAGCGAAGACACCGCCATAACTACCGGATGCCTCCGGTGGGGATATCAGTCTATATAATGCCCTGTAAGCTCAGTTTCGAGGTCTTGTCGCGCTCGATTGTGAAACCTGTAAGTCGAGACTCTGTCCAAATAAAATAATGAATCAGTTCCTGTCTATTTTTTACCACTGTCGTTACAGTCAGAAGTGGTATCGAATAAAAAAAAAACCTACGATAAAACGACGCTCTGCTACTTAAAAGTCAACGGTCACCTACTGTGGAGGACGAGGTCTGAAAATTCAAACGAAGAACGTCGATGCACACCGCCTGCAAGGAAAATATTGTCTCCCATCCCAGTATCACAAGGCACAAATTGAAAAAGCGGGCGACAATCTGGATGGAACACGAAGCGCCTACCCTCAGTATCGCATCGTTCATTCCATAATTTGACCTTGAAAATGAAGACTGCGGCCAGTAACCACCTACTACCTAAAGATTGTCAACAGCAACCATGGACATGGAAGGAAGGAACCGACCTACTTCACGCTGAGAGCTGCCAGGAACCATGCATAAATAACAAGGTCAGTAAACATGCCAATATTTGCCAAATTAGCCAAATGCCATTAGCCAAATATATAAGCCAAATGTGTTTTACCATGGAGTGCCCCATGAGTTGATAATTATGCGAATCGTAGACAAAATAATTTGGTAAGCCCGATAAGTAAATCTAATCCTAATCAGTTAATCTGTTTAATAATTATCCCGGTACAAAAAAAAAATGTTTTACGAGTAGGTACTAGTTGTGTACTAAAGAGAGAACTTAAAATGTACATATTTAGTTCAAGTGCGTATTAGATTATCCAACAATAACAATTCCAAAGTAAATCATGTAGATCAGATACTTATAAATAGCTACAATAATTTTATTAAACTATTATCAGAGATATAGATAGCATTCCTTGGCGATCTCTTGCTACCGCCAGCCGATATTCAAACAGTTATAGACTTATTGGATAAAGTTCTTGACAAATTGAAAACGAGGAACTTAAAATAAATATGAGGAACTGCTAATTTTTACATATTTCTTAATTAGGGTATAAAACATCATGACGCGATGGCATTCAACCAGGTGAATTTAAGTTGATCGTCTTAATTTCTCATCCCGAGTAATGTAAACGAAGTGCGTCAGTTTATTCTATCTAGTTCTATCTAGTTACTAAAGAAAGTCCATTCATAACTTAGCAATAATAGCTCGCCCGTCTAACAAACTTAAAAAAAAAAAAAAAAAAGTACGATGTGGGTATGAGGCAAGTCACATAAATCTTGTTATGGTTAAAGAAAATGTTATAGGTCGGTATTAGTGATTATGTAAGTACGATCCTAGTTTTCCAACAGAAATTCACACGTATTGCAGGTATTGCACGTATCTTTTATAAAGTAGATTGACGGTAGTTTGCGCCCTGTCTTTTAGTTTAGTCGCGTTACAAGTCAGATAAAGTGTTTATCATGATTTTGGGCTTGAATCCCTTGCGGTGATAAAATTGTTGCTAAGATTTCGTAATAAGACGTGTTATGTAAAAATGTCCATGTAATTCGGACTGTACTGCAGTACGCGATACAATGACTAATCATGATCTTATGCCATGTATTGCCCGATATTACTTTTCACTATGGTGACCGATGAGCCGAAGCCCAAGCAAGCTAAAACGAAAAGCCAAAGTCAAAGTCTATGCCTATCTTAGGTAAGTAGATCGTTCGATAGATGCCGTTTATTGTGTACCATTTAGACGTGAACGATTTGTTCAGTACTGTGCAATGACAAGATGAAAAGCCGAAAAGTAGTATTGTTTTACTGCGAAGTAGGATGTACAGATACCTATAGTGAGTAATTGTGTAATCGTTGATGGTAGGCTATAACGTAAATAAACCTTTACGGTACCAGATTAGTTGTGTGAGTTGTGTCAAACTTCGCGCGATGGAAAATATTACAAAATGCATCATGACAATAACAAGGAGTAAAACGAAGTTCTGAATTTTATAAATATCAACAAAATTTCTGATTTCCAAAAATAACCCGATTTATAAGTAAATATTATTATGTGACGTCAAGTTTACATTGTGCGTACTGTAAAGGGGATAATGTAGGAAAGAGGGTTAACGACATCCAATTCTAAATCTAACTTAGCTCTGATAATACATGACAGTAGCAAGCTAAATTTTAATTTAAAAATGGTGATAAAACTGATGTCCTGAAACGAGGCTGCGCCTGTGGGTATCTTGGGGGCCAGAGTTGCATTAAAATTAAGTTAACATTAGTACTTAATAGCTTTAAACACATAAAATTATATTGTAAAAATAGAAAAAAGTATTCGTGTGTAGTGTGTTAGTGTGTATAAGTAATGAAGTTTTGCCATCGACACGCTAAGAATTATATATGTGTGAGTGCATGTGTGTGTGCGTGCGTTTAATGGTATGATGTAATTAACTTAAATTGGTTCTTCCGTTTCTTCATCCGATAGTTTGGCAAAACAGTTTATTTATCTTTTCTTACATGAAAAGTGTTTCATGTTTCTAATATCGCAGATATTAAGGAGTTCTTATAATACTGTTAATATTACAACCGGGTACCTATAAGTCTTACGATTTATCCCAGATCGGGTTTCTAAACCAGTGCAATCTAGGCGCGGTAGGGTTATCTCAGATTAGAATAGCTGGAAAGAAATGGGACGTAACTTAGATACAAGGTGAAAAATGATAATTCAAATTCAAACTCTTTAATTCAGACAAGTGTCCATAGTGTTAGTAACAACAAAATAACTTAACGACTAGGGTTAGTAAACTTAGTGACAAGGCAAAAAAAAATAAAAGGAAAGGAAATATGTTAATAGTGTGATTTACAAAATAACTATGATTATGTACTTTGGCGCCAGGCGATGACTACCCGGCGGCTTAAATGCTTAAATGCTTTTAACATCACGCATGTAATACCCAATGGGTTAGGCAGAGGTATACTCATGAGTACACACACATTTCGCTAGTAAATTGAAATGAATTAAAAAGTGCTTATTCGTGGTTACATCCGTGTTACAAGGTATATTACTTCTGCCATACTGTAAAACAGTTATATTTAATTTAAATGTAACAACTTGTTATTACGTTTCCATCAATAACGACACTTTTACCTACAACTAAACACATTTATTGAACACAAAAGTTGACTATAACGTAATGCTATAACATTTAAGTTGCGTTAAAACACTTCAATTAATAGCGGTGAAGCCGCAAACATAAGGTAGTATGGCATAAATATATACTTATACAACAATAAATAATCATAAATGGAATCTACACATCTCTTGTAATGAGGTTTTTACATAGGTGTTAAAAACAAACTTCCTTTTTATTTTTAAAAGACATTTTCGTGGTACCTACAGCTATTTTCTAAATCGTAAGGTATGTCGTTAAAAATTGTTGGTACTAAGCATTTCCTACATCTTTGTCCATAATAATTAGTACAAGTGGGTACCTATTACAAATTTTCTTATGCATTTATTCCTTTTCCTTCAGCTTAAAGTTCCATGCTATAGGGGGCGAGCCAGGTTAACTCTTGTTTGTTAGAGGATTTGTTTTCTGGCCATATTATGTGATATTGAGGAGTTAGGTAATGATTGACGTAAACTAAGAAATGAGAAAAGTCATATTATATGATACAACGGGTTTACAGGTTTAGTATCCGCTGTCACATATCGTAGCAGTGCTTTTGTCTGATAGCACCAGTAGTGTGAACGAATAATTGAAAACCGAAGATTTCATAAATCTCCTGAGAGGTCTATTGCCCCATTTTAACTTGGTTTTTCTGAGCTGACTTGTAATCACTGTTTTCTTGTTTCCATTGCGGGAGCAATTGTTCCAGGACGGCCGAATGTTACAACAGCCTGCTCACAGCGTGCCACCCTAGCCAGCCAATGACAGCTAACCATAACCATGCCACTCTAGCAAACCAAAGCCATGCCACTCTAGCATACCATAGCCATGCCACTCTAGCCAGCCAATGACGGGCACCGACTCGCGAGCCAATCACAGTCAAGCGAAGACACCGCCATAACTACCGGATGCCTCCGGTGGGGATATCAGTCTATATAATGCCCTGTAAGCTCAGTTTCGAGGTCTTGTCGCGCTCGATTGTGAAACCTGTAAGTCGAGACTCTGTCCAAATAAAATAATGAATCAGTTCCTGTCTATTTTTTACCACTGTCGTTACACACTGCATTGTTTATTGCAGGTATAATTCACCGCGTTATTGTTTTATCCCATAGAGTCCAAATAATTCAAAATTAAGTACTTAAGTAGTTATGACTTCAATAAAGTATGTAATAGCAGTAAAGCAATTCCGAGGCTCACTATCCAAATTGACAAGGCAACCGTATTTCCAGGATTGTGTATATAAAGGATGCATAATCAAAACAAATAACTTTTTTTAATTGTTTATTTATGATTTTGTTTTTCTATAACTTACAAAAGTACTTGCTTAGGAAATCGAAGCACATATAAATTCATTCACTCATTTCAGATTTGAGCATTTAATAACTAAGGTTCTTCAGTTTAATGTAGCAAATTTCAAAATTTTAAACCTAAGGAATTCCTTCAACTTCTCAGCAGAAACTGAAAAATAGTAAACTTTTGTCTTATAAAAAAAAAATGTTTAAATAATTATAAGAAAAACAACTGTCCCACGACCAAATTACAACCATTTACTTAAACTACTAATAAATACCTACCAACAAGGATATACATAATACATAAACGAGTGATATTCTCTAGTAGTTCCCATATTCCGAAACCTCGCCGATATACACTTAGGGCAAAATGAAAAATATTTCTAACAACAATACGAACAATGTTGGAAATGTCTCTGTCGGTCCCTTTTATGATATTACAAGGGAAACACAATTTATCTTGAAGTCAATACTTTTGTTAAGTTAAGTCTTTACTTTTGGATCTGTTCCCATGTCGTCACCTAAGTTAGAAGAAGTATAAACGATTCAATATTTTGACACTTGAATACAAGTTAAATACAGCATGTATAAGTTGTTCAGTTTGATAGTCTATACTTTTCGTATAGAGTCTATACTAGTCTATACAATAGTGAATAGACTATCAAACTGAACAAACTTATGGGACCAACAACACTGTAATCGCGTAAAAAACATATTATTATAGTCCCATACACTTGGTTGTCATTGGTTTCGACAAAATTGAAAATATTCAGCTGCTAGCAATGATGGATAGCTACTGCCAGTCAAGACCGCAATAGCGGTCAGTGACCCGCCGACATTTTTTTAAGTTATTAACTTTAAAAAAAAATAAGCCTGTTCATGTCTTCAATCATCATCTGTCGTGATCTTCAACATTTTATCTAATGAAAAATGATACATGGTTTATTTAATTTTGTTTTGGTTCGTACGAAGAGATATATTAGGGAAAAGCCGCTATTGCGATCTTAATTGGCAACAACTAAAGCATGGAGAACTTTCTTAGTTGAATACATTTTGTAAAAAAAGAAAGCTGTTTTTTTAAACAGAGGAAAAACTTCCATTTTGGTAGGTATTGAAAAAGTGTTAACCGTTTTAGCATCGGTGTCCCTTTTTGAAACACAGTATAAACGATTCAATATTTCTATTCATACTAGTACAAAAGTTATACATAATGGCTAATGAGTTCGTTCTTACTTCAGAAATAACGTACCTATACAATAATGTGATATGATAATAATATGAGATGAGATAGAGATAGCCTGGAAGGCAACCTGTAATATAATATTTACTCATACAACTGTACGGTATTCTCAAAGAAAAACCGTATGTAACTCTATGTTATAGGAATCATAATTGTTTACTTAAAACATAAAATATTATGCATACATGTAAATGTAATTGTAATAATGAATTTCCATTGACCGCTGCTCAATGAAATTTTCAGTTTATTACGTTTTAAATAAACGAGCGGGTCCGAATTAATTCTCATTTATAAAGAACTAATTGTTGTTAACCCAATTTTGGAGATACGCCAACCAAATCAACTTCCCATATAAATTGAAACTCTCGTTATTTAGCGGCATTTAATATTTTTAACGATTCAAGTAAAATTCAGCAGCCGAATGAACTTAACTCTCGTTTCTAGAGTTCTCCGAATACCAGTAAAAGACTGTTCACACAGACACAGATATATTATTGAACAGATTCTTGCACGGCAACGGGTAATTTTTGGCTGTCATTTTTAAAATCAGTTAGAACTAAGCCATTTTCTGATCGATTTTATTACTTTTCTCACACAACGTGTTATTTCTGTTACTTTTTTTGAAATAACATAACATTTTTGTGAATTTTCAACAGTAGTCAAATATCCAATTGTGCTCGGAAAACTTTTAACATCTGCTGATTTTCAACTATTTTATAATCTACTCCAAGATCATACAAAAAAATAGGTAATAAGTCCATTACAGGTCAGGCCGTATGACGCAAGATTTCACCAACCAAGCCGTGTTAATAATTAACATCAGTCCGGACGTCAGCGGCCGCGAATAAAAATGGACCACCCCGTAATAATTTCTTTGAAAATTTAATTTATAGGCGAAGTTGGCAAAGCTCTGTATTAATATTTTATCGTAATTCATGTTGGGTCACCGTCCCCCAATGCGTAGGGTTTCTCAGCGTTTGTCCTGAGGTAGTAAATACCATCCTTCCTGAAACAAAACAATGAACGTTGATCTCCAAGATTTAAGCTAATGTTGTTACTGCTTAACAAACGAGTGTTCTTTGTTTAATTAAACATAGAAGCGACGAAAAGTTAACCGTGTTCATGAATACTTAAAATAACCTTCTTTTGTTGTTTGAGTCGCTGGAGTGAATGTTTCTCAGAGAAGGAATGAACGAGGGAATCATAACTAAATGTTAATTAATTGGAACATAAATATCAAATACCGACTTTGGGTAGTCAAATTTTAAATGTTTTGCAGCATTACTGACTAGGGATCTTTAATTAAGAGTATTTATTTTAACAAATATTCTTAGAAGGAAATTCGGAATGTCTTCGTAGAAAATATATGAAGAAATAAAGCCATATAAAGATAAAAACATGAACAAGAACAAACACACACACACACATGAACATGGTTGATGATATATGAAGATCTAAGTGAAATGTCATGAAAGACTTCCAGCATCAATCGTTGGAATTTAATTGAGGTTCTTAGAATACTTTCTATGTATACAGCGTCATATCAGAAAGGTATGGACATTGAATTATTTAAGTAAATAATTCAGACCATTAAACTGAACTATCCAAAAGAATAAGCTGTCCTAAACATTTGAAAAGATTGGGTATTGAAATTGCTCACCCTTAAATATAGCACACATTTCTGACACTCGTACAGTCGACTACACATCAAGGTACCCGTAACTGTTAAATCTCAATCAATCCTTAAATCTAATCCTATAGCGATAAAGTTGAATATCTATTTATAAAATTGACAGATTCTAGTAGCTTAATATGCTGACGTCTTCATCTTTGCAAACTCACCCATAGTGTATATCAAATCCGCCCATGATCAAGGTCTCGCCAGTGCCTCTGCAGGACCCTGTGTAGTACAATTCGTTGTAGCTGGTGCACCGTACGGCCGTGAACGGCACGTCAGATATGATAGACTCTGCGAAGAACATGTGGGCGCGGTTGTGTGCACATAGACCTGGTAAAAACATAAAACAAACTTGAAAATCAAGGTCATGATCTTGCCTGGGTTTGAACCCATGACTAGGTCTTGTTACCAGTGGACCACAACTACTCTCGATGCAATGCGTTCAAGCATTTTTGTCATACCTATTATTGGAATCAAATATCAATCAAACAGCTCACAACTTAAGACCCAGTAATATTATTTCCTACTCCTCCGCTATTCTTTTCTGATTAATTTCGTTGCGGGATCCAAGACAGTCAAATCATTTCTCTGGGACTTTGTCGAGCTTCATTGTCTCGGCGCTTTTCTTGTGGTCGCCACTGTTGATTCGGGCTTACAGGAGTTACAGTTGATCGTGGGTTCGAACCCAGGCAGGTGCATTACTTTGTGTAATTTATTTCATCACCACTGCTCTCAAAACGATGAAGGAAAACATCGTGAGGAAACCGGCATATCTTAGAACCAAAAATTCGAAGATATGTGACATCTATCAACCCGCACTGGGCCCGCGTGGTGGATTATAGCCCATCCCTCTCCTAGAGAGGAGGCCTGGAATAATATAGGCTGATGATGATGATGATGATGAGGCGGTCTTGTCCCATAAACAAAACTACTCTCAATACGGTGAAGAAAATCCTCGTCAAAAAACCGACATGTAATTGTAAGTCTCATTAAGTAAACTTTAACTATAACTACACTGTTGGATTAGGTTAGCCTGTAATGATAGTGTGTGTGTGTGTTTAAAATATAAATAAATGCCCTAGAAACAAAAAAACCATTGATTTATATATATATAATTATATTGATTATAAGCTCACAATATTTCGACGCTATTCCAAACGCCATGATCGTGGGATGATAGCGTCGGATTAGTGTAGTTATAAACGACGAAAGCTTAAAACAGTATCCTTCATTTTTCCCCATGGGATGTCGCTGGGTACCACCCAACTTAAGTTCATCCAGCTCATCTTACGTGTATTTCTACACACATCTTTAGTCAAAACCAATTATTGGATTTACACCCTGTATATATAAGGCTTGTGGCTTCTTACTAATAGAATTAACTTACAAATAGAATTATTTTTTATCTTGGAGCATTGGATCTTTACAGGATGAGATGGAACGAAGGTTTATTCAGCCCTATTCAAGCTCTAGAATAGAACTAGGAATCAGCTCATCATCTGCCTAAACGTTTTGGGGTCGGCTTCCAGTTTAATTGGATGCAATGCAATGCACCAGGGCTAAAATGAGATACCATATTATGATATACGAAACGATGCGATACAATCAGACTGGTAGTGTTAAAGTCCGTTCACACAGACTGGCTCGGCCATGACACTACGCGATAGGTTTCCTCTCAAGAATTCACAATAACCAAAGGAGTATCATGTAAAAATAAATTCTCTTAAGAATTCACAATAATAAAAAAGTGTAATGGAAAAATAGATCTTATTACAATGATTCAAAACTCTGTTTTAAACGTGAGAAAAAATCTGCTCTCCTCTCCGAGCCGGTCAGTGAAAACAGACCCTATAATTCAAACAATCTTTTGAAATAAATATTTTTCATTTTCTAGTAAGTACTAGAATTTCCACAAAGTCTCATTACAATAATTGCAATTTATCAAGAAGTTCTTTCGTGTTTAAATCTCGATTAAGTTTGTTTTATACTTAATTGGATTTCAATTTCAAATGCAAACATAAAACTCTTATTACTATAAAAAAGAGCAGGTTGTTTTTTTAAACGCAAGTAAAAACCTTGTGAAAAACGTATATATTGTAATCTAATCTCGGATTACATCAGATAAATTTGTACATTCATAACATTCTGATTACTTAAAAAGTCTAATTAAAAATCTTGGACCCTGTCGTCTGTAGAGTGGAGTACACACTTAATATATTTCTATGAGTAGGTACACCACTAAATTCAATTATGCTAACAAGTGTGCTATGCTATGTACATTATTCAGTACATCATTCTGAGTCCGTCATTCACATTTACCACATAGACATTTTCACCCTTGAAATGCTCTATGATGCTGCATCTTACCATGTTACACTGCACTGTGCATGTAGCCTATATACATAAAATGCTTTGTCCTGAATGACTGACGGATCAACACACAGCCTTTAGGCTGTGTGTTGATCCGTCAGATCCGCTGATCGTAGAGACTTGAAACTTGGAGGGTGTGTTCTTTGTATGACGTAAGCATCCGAAAATCGTGACGTAAAGGTTGAGTTATATTAGGAACAATCGGGCGCAGCTTACCTAGTGCGGACAGTTTTTACACTTGCAAGATGCGATAAGGAGATAGGACGATGATACTGATCAGCTGGGTCAAAAGGTAGTGCTGCCTCTTCTACTGGGGGCGCTGTATGCATGAGCGGAGACAAGACGACATGACCTATGTGCTACAGTCGTCTTGCTCTCTTTATAACATTTACTTGCAATCCTCGATGGGATGAAATCACGGAGAAGCTTTTGTCTGGGTAAAAAAATATAATAGACACGACATAATACCTAGGATTTTTCACCTCAAACTTGAGAAAATAATGACACTTCTAACCAAAGGTAAAAGGCCTTATGCTCACATATATTCTGGATGGTTAACCGCATTTCGCTTGACATGGTGAATGAACATAAATGTGCTGAGATACCAAATCCAAATGAAAATCCTTATTCATTCGTCATTTAAAGTGCAAGTTTTTTGTGAATAATGCTGATAACTAGTCTATCAGATTACTGACGCACTAAATTCCTTCTGTAATATACAGGAACAGCCTATCAGAAGACTACAAGCGACAAGTGGAAAGGCTGTTTGGCATTTTAGATGAACATCTAGCAGATGAAGTCTTTTTTTTTTTAATGGGACAAGCCCGCCTCACTATTCCCAAACCACTGTAACTTCTGTAAGCCAGAATCAACAGTGGCGACCACAAGAAAAGCGCCGAGACAATGAAGCTCGACAAAGTCCCAGAGAAATGATTTGACTGTCTTGGATCCCGCAACGAAATTAATCAGAAAAGAATAGCGGAGGAGTAGGAAAAACAGAAATTTCCACTTCCCTCCATATCAGCAGGAGACAGAAAAGAACAAGGCCAATAGGCACACAGGGACGTATACAACTGGGATAAGCCCAGTTGCCTAGCACCACGGATATTGTTGTCATTAATATTACTGGGTCCTAAGTTGTGAGCTGTTATATTTGATTCCAATAATAGGTATGACAAAAATGCTTGAACGCACGGAAATTTGTTCTAGTTTCTACAAGGTCCGTATAGTAAATAACTCCGGATGTAACCTGTACACTATCCAACATAATATTACGTTCATTCTGCCAAAGACTACACTCCCATAAAATGTGATGTGCAGATTGTTCATATTCGCAGTCAGATGTAGAACATTGACAAAAAGGCGACGCAACAAGCTTGAAAGAAAATAATTTACTCTTAAAGTTACCATGACCAGTGAGAAATTGGGCAACACAGTGATCCACCTCCAGTCATGTCCTGGCCAGCCGCTCACGAACGGATGGAAAGAACTGATGGAGGTGTCGGCCTTTGATGGAATTATCCCACCTACATTGCCATTCTGACAAAAGATCCTCCCAGACGTCAGTCTGTGGTTTAAGTAATTTAGCTATTTTAGTACGGTCACGTTGTGTTAACAAGTCTGCGTCCGCGGTCTCTCGTGCACAGTAGTACATTGAAGCACGGCGCTGCACTTCAAGATCGACTGGAAGTACCCCTGCCAGTACCGGTAAGGCTTCAGTACTAACCGTCCTATACGCTTTACACAAGAAAATCAAGGCCAACCGCTGGCTTTGAAGTAATTTACGTCGTGCCGCTCCTATGGTGGCCCTATCGGCCCAAACTGGTGCCCCGTAGCACATACACCCCAAGTAAGTAGCCCCATAGATCGTCTTCAGAGTTACAAATGATAAACCCCACGTAGATTTAGATATTCTCGTTAAGGCATAACAGTTCTTTTTAGCTTTTTCACCGACGGTTTTTATATGTTCAATGAATGAAAAATTCCTCTCTAAGACAAACCCAAGGTAGCACACGGACTCCTTCTTTTTCACGGGAACGTTATTAAATTTTATACTGGGGCATGATTTAAGATTACCTTTTAAAAGAACTTGATAAGTTTTATGTGGTGCAAAGGTCAGACGGTTACGATCACCCCACTGGGATATTAATTTTAGGCAAGTGTCAGCCAAATTTTCGAGTCCAGCCCGAGTATTTGACTGAATGAGCAGCAGGCCGTCGTCCGCGTAACCGGTTAATGAACAGCCGCATGGAAGTGTAATCGCGAGGAAGTCATCAAAGCCTACGTTCCATACATACGGACCCATAACCGAACCCTGAGGGCATCCCATGGTAAGGGATTATAATATGAATATATATTATAATATATATTATTATTATATCATAGAATGATGTCCGAGTTTGAGTTTCGCGGAACCATTTAAAGTACGAGTAAACAAGATTGTATATGTTTTTAGGGCAACCACGAATTTTCAGTTTAAGGAGTAGCATCGGCCACCATGCGTTATCAAAAGCCCCAGAAATATCTAGAAAGATCCCAACTACGTACTTATGTTCGGAAATGTGTGTGTGAAGGACAAAGCCTACAGCAGTACGAAAACAAGGCACGATGTCAATTCCTTAATAGAAGTGGTGTCAAGTAGCGAAGGCTTGGGAAGGATCTTTAAATTATTATAAAGATTGTTATATTTTTTAAGAATTCAAACAATTTAACATAATAATTTATATGGTTGAACAAAATGAATAACGTAAAAAACAAATTAAAAATCCTATTAGAACCATTTTCGACTTCTACGCAGATGAAGTTGCGGGCAAAAGCTAGTCTAACATAAAAGACAAACTAATGCGTCAAAAGGAGCGTTATTTAATAAACTAAATAAATATGTATATATCTGTGACAATATACGAACAAGTATAAAAATGGGAGTTTAGAGCACCCAAACGAGAGTGGGAAAATTCGAGATTTGAGAGCAGATCTACGTGTTTTTACTACCTAGAAATTTGAGCAAAAAAATTCCGATCGACGATGATGATACAAACCTCTGTAATCAATCCCGCATCCAGGCTGCCTTGTGCCTCCATTCGGATAAAAGTCTATGTGACCCAAAGGAGATGCGAAGCCCAGATATCCTCCACAAGTATGTATGACCTCCACATGACGAGCATCGTGTTTATCCAACCTGGCATCTTTGTTCCCAAGCGTAAATAAAGGCAAAGCTGGATCTAACCCTAAAAAAGAAAATCAATACCCGCATTAATACGAAACCTTCCGAAAGATTTTTTCACTCAGACATTAAATTCTCGAAATCCGTTTTCTTAGAAATAAGATGATTGAGAAAGTTAGTTTGTTCAATGGGGAGTTTTATTCTAAGTGAATTTCTCGGTATAATTAGCATATTATTGAAGAGTTAGAAAGTCGAATTCGTTTTTTTTACGCAAAGTTGTGGCCTTGTTTAGATCAAAGATTTAATTGATGAACAACAACATTTCAACAACTAGATATAAATAGGTTCAGGATCCAAAATGTCGGGTTGATCTTGCGCCCATAAATCCAAAGTTTCCTAATATTAATTTTAGTTACATGTTATCTAAACATTAACGATAATAACATGGTATACGCAAAATTACCAAACAAAACAATAGGAGTCTTCACCAGCAGCCGCAAGAGTTTAACTAACAATAGGAGCTAATTTGCTGTGGTTTTGTTATAAAAGCTAACAGAATCGGTTGCGTAAACACCTCGACATTCAACGCAGAATGGGGAGTTAAAATTGCCAAATTATTTGCCATAAGCACGTAATTAAGAGGCGATTTATTATGTCCTGCTGCCTGTTGTCCCGCTTTGAAGGGGTTGGGGCGAAAGGTACACTGTTTCGGGTTACACTGAGGGATAATGGAATACTTGATCCTGCATGAAGTTCGTAATAATCGTTAATCTTTCTGTACACTTAGAGAGGTTAAGCGGATTAAGATATCCGCCTTGTCGTATCCTCTGTTAGGATCGGGTTTCCAGTCTAACAAGACGCGTCACTACTTAATTTTGATCTTCTCACCAATGTCTTAAACTCCTCCTCCTTGGTGTGGTAAAAATGAGAATTTTGATCCTAATTATTGGGCCTAGAGAGAAGCAACAAAAAACCTTTTTTTTTTTAATAACGGTTTCTAAAAACTACATAAATTCTAAAACTAACTTTGCTTTCGGAAGTCGGTGACTTTTTTTCACTGACTTTGTTATTTTTTTGCGAATAAGTTATCTGATTTAATCTTTTTTAGTTTCACTATAGGCATCACACCAATTTATTATTTTTTCATTGTATCTAAAAGTAATTAATTACAGGACCATCATCCTGTCGTCAACATAGACAAAGAATAAACTCTCTATGCCTAAAAATACGGAACCCATTTTAATTAAACTTGCACTATTCCCTAAGTTTGTAGTCTTTTGCATTTCCACGCATAGTTTATGAGATTTATATGAGGAGCGGTCGAACATGCATGTTTAGAAGCTGATTTACATACGGGTCAAATAGACAACTTCCTCTTTTGAAGTCGGTTAAAAATGACGTCAAACCCTCATTACTATTTGGTTTGCCTATAAACTGATAAGCTTATAAGAAGGAGAAGAGAAAGTACTCCCTTTATGGAACGAGGCTCAGGGGTAAAAGGCATTGTGCTGCAGAATATGTAGCTCCTTAAACTTGACATTGATTGACACCTCAAACGTGCAGCGTTTACTTAACTGACAACCACATTAGTTGCTGTCTTAACTCAAAATGAATATTAAGCCCTCGGTAACTGTTTTTATTTAAACATGTCAGCCGCCGTAACATGATATTGCAGAACAAATTCATCATCTGCCTAGCCTTTTCCCAACTATGATGGGGTCGGCTTCCAGTCTAACTGGATGTAGCTAATTACCAGTATTTTTATATGGAGCGAATATGATACTCTTGGTAAGACTGGTTGTCAGACTTTCGGGTCACTGACTGTAATTACTGTCAAAGAACGTTAACGTGCTTTCCGAGGTACAAAGGAAACTTAGTATCTAATGGGAGGTCACTCATCCACAGACCAACCTAGGCAAGCGTGGCTTAACCGGAAGATTAACCCGAGCGTTTATTATCTAGCCACGACCTCCTCAAATTACTAAACAAATTGCTGTATCCAATTCTGTCACCGGCCAATTAAAAAGAGATAAATCAACTTGTAACATGTTTCAAGGCCAAATCGAAAATAACAAGCCATCGATCTTTCTCGAAAAACGAGTGTGTCGGAAAGTGATATCAATACGTTAGGTATTTTTATTGGTAAGTAGAAATACGACTATAATATCTTCTTTCTAACTCATCGATTGCAAAAAGTTGAAAAGTAGGTGTTACTGATGCAGTAAATAGATCAACAAGTGCGCAGGATGGTCATGCGATGCAAGATGGAAGGTGGAACAATTTCTGTGGAGTGACGCAGCACACGCACTTGTGGTCTGAGCCGTCTATACCATCATCTTGTTATAATTAATTAGCATAATATGATTGACGCCTTTTCCACGGAAATTGGCAAAATATACAGACCACTACCTGCTACAATCCATATACTTCTGCTACATACTCCTTTCGCCTCGTTCGAATTCATACATCTAATCATACACGCATGTACTTCCACAAAAAATCCTCATCCACAAAATGGTTAAAACGCCACTCACCAGTGATAGTATCAATAGGACCTTTCTTCACATAAGCTCCAGCTATACCCACAACATGGGCCCCAAGACTGTGACCAATCAGATGCACATCATCCATAGACACTCCCTCTCCAATGAGGAAGTTTAGGAACTCGGTTAGGAGACGGCCTACTGAGGCCACGTTGTAGCTGGCTAAGACATAGTTGACGTTGGCTGCGACACCCCAGTCTACCACGATGATGTTCAGATCACTCACGTTTAGGTATGCTGAAATGAGATGGTAAATGAGTTAATTTATTTTCTGAATTGTTTGGTCTTGTGTCCCCGATATTGTCGTAGTTACAAACCGTTATTCCGAGTGTGGTCCCTCAGTTCACACACACATGATGATTTGATGTTTTTTTGACATCATGCTAAATTCAAACTTCTTTTATAATTCTAAGAAAAAACTTCTTTATTAGACTTTCAACTTTATCGCTAAAGCATTAGGTACGTTTAAGGTTGGTTGTGAAAATTTGAAAGTTTCGGGTAGCATGATAGGAACCACCGAGATAGGTTTAAGCCAAAAGAAGAAAGGCTTCTTAACTATTATCACGACACACATTTAAAAGTAAGCCTTTTTTAGTAAATGACGAATAACAGAACATTGAAATAAATTGGAGCCTTCTATTCAATAGAACAAAGAAGGATAGTATCAATCTATTCCACTGGTTCTTACCATCAGAATAGTACACATTTTTCTCTGGCAATGTAGGTGTTCGAGATACATTGACCTCGCTTGAAATTCAGTCTGGCATCGACGTGATGGATTTCAAGATCTCATTATGCAGATACAGGCGGAGTCATCGCCTACAACCATTGCAGTTCCCATTCCTCGGTATCGTGAGTACATCGACATTTAGAAACCTACTATTATGCTGAAGGAAATACGATCTGTATGTACACTATATAATGAGAAAGCTTTTTGTATCATCTATATAAGCTGATCTTTCATTGTACTGGAAGCTCATACAACCCTCTCGTCTTATATTCCTAACATATTATCTAAACCGGACGACCGCGCGGATGAGCGGTGCGAACCGCCTCTCAGTGCGCCGTGAACTGCCGCACCACCATCACATTCTTCGCCGCGACCGCGCGAAAGAACGCGTTTCAAAGACTTCCTTCTTACCTTCTTTAATTGATTCAGGCATGGGGCTGTATCCATGATTGAGCCAGCCGTGTGTAAGGACCTTTACTTTTTTGCTAAAGTCGAAATTTGATTCTTGTAGAGACGCTGAATTGTTGGTTGTTAAAACTTGAAAGTCGAATGGGTTTCTCCTGAAATTATACAAATATTGTTACTGGTAAGAAGTATACGGTTTCAATTTCAAGATATAGTAAAATGGACGATAATGGCGTCAGTTTCTTTATAATTTGTTTGACTAGAGATCCGTTTACCTAATATGATTATATTATTGGATCACAACCCCTGCAAACAGGTGGTGGCAACTGGGCTTATCCCAGTTGTATACGTCCCTGTGTGCCTATTGACTTTCTTCTCCTGCCGATTTGGAGGGAAGTGAAAATCATGTTCTTTTCTGATTAATTTCGTTGCGGGATCCAATACAGTTAAATCGTTTCTCTGCATGGGACTTCGTCGAGCTTCATTGTCTCGGCGCTTTTCTTGTGGTCGCCACTGTTGATTCTGGCTTTCAGCAGTAACAGCGGTTTGGGAATAGTGTGGTGGGCTCAAGCCCACCACACTATTCCCAAACCGCTGTTACTGTTGTGCTGGGTCAACCCAATAAAAAAATAACCCCCAGCAAACAAGTAATGTTAAAAAAATACAGCCTGCTCATGCTAAATGCACACAATGGCAACTGTGAGTGACAAAAACTTAACGGTAAAAACAATTATTGCCAAAAGCAGACGCTGGGCCCCAACATATAAGTAATTCGTAAGATTGAGAGATTAAGATTTGATCTTTGTCATAGCAACCGAGGCGGAACTAAAACCTTCAGTTTTCGAGGAAGTATATTGAGAATAATATTGAAGCTCTAGATACCAAACAGAATTTCGCTCAGCACGCTGTGGCTAGACGCACATCATACATACATAATAGCTCATTTCAATATAATTATAGTCTTATGACTCTTACCACACATTACATACGCTACGAGAACAATAGCGAGTACCAAAAAGGTGGCGTTAAAATTTTTGTCAGACACAACGATAGTAAAATATGTTAGAGAGAACGTTTTGCGAATTTTAATTATGTTTAACAATTTCCCTTCATGGTGAGAACATTTTTTACAAAGCGGAATTTATACATCACATGCTTGGAAACGTTTAACGTTCTTGGATAGTTCGTTAACTAGGTATTTTTGTGCGTCTGTGACATCAAGCTGTTTCTTCAACTATTTTAGCATTTTGCATTTGAAACTTGGGCCACTAAAACTTACTCACTTACCAACCTAGGTTAATGTGAGTTACAGGAATGGAAGCAATAAATGTAATGTCTTAAACAATAAATTATTCTTATTCTGACAAGACGTTCGAAAATATTGAGCACAAATGCGTGACGTGTCAACACAATTTAAAAAAGATAACTGACTTCAATTTTTATGTTGGTCCAAAACTCCTGTTCGTTCCAGAATGTATTGAACGGTTTTTTGCCAGCATTATTTAAAGTTTCAGCCGAACTTTTCGTGCTGCCAATATCAGGTCGGTCGATACCACTGAAAACCACACCCAAGTAGTTGAAACAATCAGTTTTCGTAGAGTTTGCACTTACAACTTGGGAGAAGCAACTTTAAAGTCAAACATTCCTGCTATCTATTTTTCTTTAAACTAATTTGAGTTTCGGTATTCGTAAGATTGTGAATTCTACGGACCACTGATTGATCAAGTGAAAGCCAATACAGATAGCCAAAGACTTACTAGAGTACGTCCAAAGTCTTTCAAGAATATAAATAGGAATTTCAATTTCAAAATTAACAGCTGATAATATAACGAAAACATTTTCCTGTTTTCATTGATAAAACCAAACAGGAAAATGAATTTTATTAGCGGTTCTTTTCTTTTGGCGTTATTAAAATAAGGCAGGGTGCGTTACTTTAATAAAGCCAAAAGGGGGATTGTCATTGAGGCTTTGAGTACCTTGAGACTTTTAACTCTCTTACCTTGTAAACAGCCTAAATTCAACATCGGACTCGTACACCCATCCGAAGCCCCAGAAGCGGGTCTCGTTGACCGTGGGAGCTGGAGGGTACATCTGCACGCTGGCCAGCCATACCGGGTCGTACGGCGTCGGTGCTTCCCAGTCCACCGCCGACACTACTGCTGAGACAGAAGTAGATGTTGAACAACGCTAACTTTGCTTTGTAGTATTCGTAATTATGCATTGATCTAATTCATCATATTTTTAATTATATTTAAAAATTAACACAACACGGTTCTTAAGATTTACAAAAAAAACATGTAAAATAAACATTGTATAAAACAAAGCACGTCAACATTCAAGGTAAAATAAAAAAAACTAAGTTTTTTTTTTACTCCGCGATATTGGCCCCAAATTCCGCAGTTCTGCTTTGTTTGCGCAGTTTTGTTACTTAATTAAATCGTTGATAAACAAGTAGGCCCTGATATTGAACCTTATAGAACTCCATGCCTTATTTGTTTTAGTCCCGATTTGAATATTTTCTGGAATTTTTCTTCTTCCTCTTTAATTTATACGTGTGGCCATGGCTACCTGTTCTCTTAGTAAAATTTACATACGTTTAAAACTTTTAATCTTGCCCCATAATGCTCCCGGTAGTAGTGACTTGTGATTTACTGTGTCAAAAGCAGAGCTGATGTCAAGGAATAAACCGACAACCTTGAATTTGTTATTAGTTCCGTTAACTACTACTGCTTCTAACTGCTTCTTCCATTAACTTATAAACTGCGTCATTTGTTCCCACATTTTTTCCTCTGATAACCAAATTGTCTGTAATTATGAATTTTATTGCGATTTAAATGTTAAAATTTTAAGTATTTTCTGAAGTTTTATTGAAATTATAGGTATTCATACCTTTAATGTCAATAAAACTTCGAAAATTGAAATTAAAGTGAAATTGGCATAATGGTTATTGGAATCTAATTTACATCCTTTTTTTTAATTGTTAGAACTCTTGCTATTTTAAGTTATTCCCGGAATACAATTGACCAATGAACACACAATAAAAGCAACATGAACAGCAGGGCTGTTGCGTATCTTTTAAAGCACACAGTTAATCCATGGACAATACGATAGCCACTGACATTAACATTAAATTGGTTATGGCTTAGTACAAAATGTGGTTCCATTTTGTACTAAGCCATAACAAATTTGACAGTTAATCCATGGACACTAGGTATATGTTAGCCACTATCATCTAAAAGACACGCAATAGCAGCCCTGTAGGTTGTTTAGCATAAAGAAATCAGCCTTCATGTCCCCAAATCATCAATCATTTTTCTTTCTTTCTAGATAGGACATAGCACAGGAGTCCTTATGAGAGGGAGTGGACTGTAACCCACTCCGCTGGCCCAATGCGGGTTGTAAGATGTCACATGGCTGCATATTTTTTTAGTTATTTTCACATGATGTTCTTTGTCACCGTTTCGAGAGCAATATACCTAGTGACATACTCGTACGTATTATATAGTCGGTGACATTTGTTTGTTTTTTTTTGCCACCGACTCCAGAAGCAGAATTTCTCCTGATATTTATTTTTCTCTTTTTGTTATTTTTTAAGTCCGTTGTTTTTTTTTGCAATTTTTAGTTTTAAATCTCAGCGTTATCGACCACCACAGCTCTTCTATTCTAATAAACCCTTCTAAAGACAACATAACGGACAGGCAACACAGAAGTTAAGCTACTTCAGAAGTAACCCAGATTCGTCATCATCAGCATGTGATGTTCACACTGCAGTGACTCAGACCTCTCTAGGAGAGGGATGGGCTATCATCCACCACGCGGGCCCAGTGCGGGTTGGTAGATGTGACATTCTTCGATTTTTTTGGTTCTAAGACATGAAGGTTTCCTCACGATGTTTTCCTACACCGTTTTGAGAGCAGTGGTACCTAATGAAATAAATTACACAAAGTAGAGCGCCTGCCTGGGTTCGATGGTTCGAACCCACGACTTACTGTTCGTAAATCAGGACCGCACTCACTGGGCTACCACTGCTCCAACACAGATTATTATCCATAAATTCGCAGAATATTCTAAGATCATCATCCGTCATCTATACTGAAGTTAAACATATTTAGGTCCATTCAATATTTACAAAAACGTCTAGATAAATAAATAGGTACATAGACAGTATTTCAATTGACGCTAATCACATTTCATTTGAAAAGAACTCAGACAAAAACATTAGCAAAGTTTTCTTAGTCGATACTACGAACTAGCATTTCGCTTTGGGCTAAGGGGGTCAGATAGCAGTCACACTAAGTAGGTAACAATCTTGCTTAGAAAGCATTGACATGACAAAAGGTAATTAACACCAATAAGTTATACGGACAGTACTAGTTTATTTTGACACGACTTCATCTGCATCGTTTACCGGGATAAGTCTTATGTGCCTATCCATTGTTTAAAATACTAGCTGATGCCCGCGGTTCCGTCCGTGTGGATGTCAGTTATCGCCGACCAAAAGTAATCATTTTATCCCCCCTTTTATTCCCTTCCAACCCTTTTTTCGCATTAAAAATTAGCTTATGTCCTTTCTTAGGCTCTAGACTATATCTGTACCAAATTTCATTTAAATCGGTTCAGGAGTTTTCCCGTAAAAGCGCGACAGACAGAGTCACTTTCGCATTTACAATATTTAATAGTACAGTAATTTGCACAGAACAAATAAAAGAGATAACCTCTTTTATAATGTTCTGTGGTAATTTGTGTGCCTAATCCTAATTTATTAAGCCGTTTTTCCGTAACAAAGATACAAACTTAACTATATTAGTAAGATAGCTATCTAGTATTCATAAAACCACGTATGATGGTAGGTAGGTATACTATGAGTAGCATCTCATGTACGTTATGACCATGCTATTCTACCTAGTCCCTTGGGAAACCCAAGCGTTATGTGTAAATACAAACTTTATCGCAGACATTTATTTTTGTGACAGATTTTCGTTTTATCGAACAAGATTTCTCTAGACGATAATAATTCCTAACACTCAATGATCTGAAACTTATTCATAACTTTAATGTTGATCGAAATCGGTTTTATTTTGCGTTAGGGAAACCTAATTTAAATAAATTGGCACGGCACGGTTTGCAAATCAAAATGTTTCAATCTGCATCTTTCCCGATCGGCAATAAGTATTTAGTTATTATTTTATTTTTGTTTTTCATTATACTACAATATTATGTCGTAAAATCATTTACCTAGATATAAAACGCTACTACCTGTTTGTCGAGACACTCCAACAAACCCAGCTATGTTGGAGTCTCTCAACGAACAGGAAGTAAGGGTGCGGGTAAGGCCCCGTGTCGGGGCTGCGGGTTGTTCACAAGTTACCGCGGCCTCGACATATAGGGCTAAGAAGGAACATGGGTGGTTTTTAGTCAGTAGAAGTCTGACACTCCCTTTCGCTCTGATCAGGAGCGGGAGGGGTTATTTTTGATGATTAAAAAAAAAGGTGAACGAGATGATGTAGGTAGGTCAACATTACATACATCTATGCTAACATAGGTACCTTGTTACCTACTAAGACAAGTGTATCATCAAAATCATTAACACGTACAATTATGTACCTATATATCTAAGTAGGTAGGTACGAATGAATGTATACAAAATCCTCTCAGCACTCGTCTATCTTCTAAAACATCAATTTGCGTAACTCGTAATCAATAATTCAAAACCGTGTTGAGTTGCTTCGTTAATTTAATATAAGTCAGTCAGCCTTCCCATAATGGTCTCGAGGATACAGATTGTTATCTTGACTTTAGCATTCAATGAATGCTTGAACATTTACTTCACCTACAAACACTGTGAAAGTTTAATAGCTCCTAACAATTAACATTCACTGTTTGATTTAGAGACGGAGCGTTCGTGTTGCTTTTACCAATCTACGGAACCCTAAGGACCCTCCATCGAGACTTTAAAGAGGTCACAGTTTTAAAAACTGAGGCTGCAATATTTAGATTGCCGGTTGCTGAATAGTGTAATTCAAATTTAGAGCTCCTGCAGGGCTATTGCGTATCTTTTAAATGACAGTGTCTAACCTATAGTGCCTATAAATTACTGTCAAATTTTTCCATTTTGTACTAAACCATAACCAATTTGACAGTTAATCCATAGACAATATGATAGCCACTGTGATTTAAAAGATACGCAATAGCCCTGCTGAAAGGAATTAGGTGGGGGAGAACAGAATATAGACGATTAAAAAAAACCAGAGAACACATGGAAGGAATTGGGGGAAGCCTTTACCGCGCAGTGAGAAAGTGCACGCTAATAAAAAAAAAGTCAGGGATAACCGTTCAAATTCTTTTTTCATCATCATCATCATCATCATTTCAGCCGCTGGACATAGGCCCCTATAGGACAATTCTTTTTTTTAATGTTTGAATCACGAATGATACCAGGTAGAGTTCGACAAGGAGTCTACACTCAAAAAAAGTATGAAAAACGTTACGAATTTTCCTCCATCTCATATTTGAGACGTTTTAACAATGGTTAACATCAAAATAGCTCCAGAGTTCAGTCCCCTTGAACTGCCTAGTTCCTAGTTTCTACCGCAAACCTAAACCGGTTTGTGCATTATTCTAAACGCGAATCTTAGTCAAAGTAGTATACCTAGGTGTCACACAATGCTATGTGGCGAATTAAATTTAGCAAATAAAAACATGCCTTTAAAATGAATATTGTGGCATACTAGGGGGTATTGAAGACTCTTAACAAATGTACGAGTATGTATCGTATGTTCCACGAACCTGTAAACAGAACGAACAGCAACGAAATCATTCCAACTCCTCTTCCTGGTTACAAACACCGGACTCACTAAGAGCACCACCAACTTTCCACACATCGAACAAAACTTTGCTGAACTTTGAACTGACTAGAACGCTCATTTTGAAGCTAAATCTAATTGAAGGACCGGCACCGAGGGCTCCCACATTTTCACTGCCCGCACGAAACAGAGATTGAATTTAAATTTACCTAGCGGTATCGGGCTCCATTGCGATTCATAGTACGATGCGCTGGCCAGCCCATCGATCATATTAATCAAACTGGACCTTATTAACATTGCATACGGCATCCTGAGGATTCTTCGTAAAATGGTGACGGGAGAAACTGTGAAACCTGAGTCATGTGTGAATAATTTGAAAAGGGAAATTTTAATGGAAATCCGATGACTGGTCAGGACATCAATAATAGAGGTAGAGGTGTACTTATTAGTAAACCCGCATTTCGCCAGTTATGTTTTTAAGCCCCATGTAATAGGGGGCGAGCCTATTGCCTTCAACGGAGCACAAATCCATCCTCCGAGTCTGCTACTGAGAAATTATTGGCTTTTTCCATCAAGAATTTATCATCAGTTATTAAACAATAGCGGACATCACGCGGTTTCACTCGCGTAGTTCCGGTTCCCGTGGTAATACAGATATAAAAAGTATCCTGTCACCAGAGGATAGTGTAGCTTCCTAACGGTGAAAGAATTTTTCAAATCGGTTCAGTAGTTTTAAAGTTTATTCATAACAAACATACACACAAATAATACAAATCTTTCCTCTTTATAATATTAGATTACTGGTGAAATGTGTGTGTGTGCACTAATGCGTCTCTAGGTAGGCACACCTATACTTACCTATCAGGTATAACGCCTGTACGTTATGTTTTGTAAATTTTGTAATACTAAAAAAGGTTTTTGATCCATAACAATGAATGACGCACAAGAGCTAAACAAACTAGAATTACATAGTAAATCTTTGATCAAAATCTTGTGTAGGTACAAAATAATAATTATTGTGTATATTAAATCTATGGCAAATTATTATTTAGTTGAAAACTCGTAGGTACCCAATTTATAGATTGGTTTTGTTACAGGAAAATTATGTCCTCCTTTTTGGAAGTCGGTTAAAAAATAGACAGTAATCATACAACACTTAGCAAAAATATTTATAAGTACAAAATGACGGAAAAAGAAATGTTAGCACGTCGTGACTGCGACGAGCAGGCATCATTCAACACAAGCCAAACGATGCGCTTTTCAGTTCTTGGGAGGTACGACTCTCTAATTAAGTGATTACCATTACCTAATACCTGTACGTTTTCCTATGCCCATAAAAATATAAAAGTAGGGTGAGATCCCCAATTTCAACAACCAAAACATTATAGGATAATAATATAATCAACGCTAAACTCATCGCCGAGTGTTGGAAGCTGGCGATCAGTTGTGGGTTACAACTGATCGCCAGCGTTCAGGCATTTGGTTTATGTGTGATCGAGTTCTCACCATCCGCTTAGCTTTTTCCAGTCTGACCGGATGCAGCTGAATACCAGTATTTTATATGGAGTAACTGCATACCTTACCTCCACCACCCAACGAATACTAGGTAAAACGATACCTACAATTTTTCTTCTTTTTTGATGGTGGGAAATCATCAAATGCCTCCTCTCGCTCTGGGCAGAGTGGTAGGGAGTGTCCGACTTCTACTGACTAAAAACCACTCATATTCCTTCTTAGCCCTTCGTGTCGGGCGCGGTGTCTCTTTGAGACAACCCGCAACCGGCGGGCGTCGTTCAATGTTGCCGACATGTCTTTAAGGCGCGCGTGGTACACGAACGCACGTCCGTCTTATGTCGATGACGGTCGACATAAGACAGACGAACGATGAGCTAGTCGTCCAAAGGCCAAAAAGGCCAAAAAAAAAAAGGTAAAGGCCTTAAGCCATCACGTGAGCCCCGGCACCCGGAGCGTCTCACGCGGCTGCCGGGACGAGAGGTTCTCTCCCTCTCACGTTCCGCCACCTCCTTCACTAGCGTCACTGCTTCGCAGAAGGTGGCGACGGCGTCCCACCTTCTGCGAAGCAGTGACGCTAGTGCTAGTGCCCTTTGGTAAGACTGGTTGTCCGGTTTTCAGCTCACTGACTACCTGTAACGACTACCAAAGTTGTATTTATGACGGCCGGGACCAAAAGCATCGTGGTTAACGTGGTTTCCGAGGCACGAAGGAAACTCGGTATGTAATGGGGCGTAACCTTAAGATTGATCCGAGCAGCTGTTATTATCTAGCCATGAGCTCCTTGAGTGATCGAGATCAACAACGATAGGCTACTTAACAAGTAATCAAAATCTAATTAGTCCGTCAGATAGATTTTCAAAAAAATTGGGCATGTATTTTACAAAACCCAATGTTATTACTTTTAAGAAACTAATAATCGTAAGAAAGGACAAATATTATGATTTTATCACTAACTAGCTGACCCACACAATTTAGTCTGCGTTCCTTTCTCGATAAATGGACCATTTAACATTTTTTTTTAATACCAAGTAGTTCCTGAGATAAGCTTAGCTAATAAAATGTAGCTTAGATATGTTACTCGGAAAAGGTTCTCATGTTGGAGGATTTTTTTGGTCGGCCGAGATGTTTGGAGTTACCTACTCGTAAATCGTAACAAACAAAAAACCTAATATTTCCTCTTTAGGTACAATATTAGTTTAGATTATAATAAAATGAGAATTATAGTTGTCGCCACATAAAAAGAACGATGAGTGGAAAGCGAGGGGGTGTGTTCGCGCATGGGTAGGCTCGCGCACAAAACTACTAAGCCGTTTTATTTTCGAACTGTATTGCTTATCTATTAGTGTGTTGACATCGAATAAAAATAAAATATCATTAAATGGAATTAAAACACGTTTTCTGTGTGTGTTGTAAATGTGTTCAATTAAAAACACAATTCTTCTTACTGTCTGACTCGCAACATTTTGTTGCCTCTGCGCCCGTTCGATGCATTGTTTAAAATTATCAATAATATTATTATCAGCCTCTCTCTTCAAAAAACAATTTACGTCATAAACCATTTTCTCAATTGTTATGTAAAACCATTTCGTAAAACTTTTGTGTGCGATATTATTTTGAGAACGACGCACCAATAGCGTATCGCTTAAAATGCATCACATAATTATTTTCCGGTACGCTATTGGTCTGACTGGGGCCGCTCGTATTGGTGGCAGCGTGATGATAAAAAAAAATAAAAACAAAAATTAACAAATGTTTTCTTTGCTGCTCATAGTGCCCATATATGCGTATACTGCAACTACTAAAAATCCGACCCGTAAAAGACTACCCACTGACCGGTATATTGCATATGGTGAAGGCGACAAGGTTGCCCGCGAAATTCGAATTTTCTTACGTTTTTTGCAATTTCCCAGTCAGTATCAAGTCGTATATTATAGATATAACCGTCTCAGTTCATACAATCCTCAAGAATGCCTTTTTCTTGAAATAGTCACTCTTGAGGATTGTATGAACTGAGACAGTTGTATTGGTGATTTTAATAATAATTATTCAGTAAATAGACATTTGTTACTGCCGCGAATCCCAAATTGCAAAAAAACGTAAGAAAAATCGAATTTCGCGGGCTACCTTGTATTGTAACCTTCCTCGATAAACACAAAAAGAATTTTTCAATTCCAACCAGCAGTTCCTGAGTTTATAACTGGACCTCACAACTAGACATCCGCCGTTCTGTTTACAGATTTATTTTAGCTCTGGGTGTTGCTAGAAAAAAAATCAGAAACAAGAGTAGGTAGTAGAAGTCTAAATACTCTAGCGAGGGCCAGGCATTGTGGCCTTGCCAAACGAAAAAAAAAACAGTTTGTTAAACTTAAAGATAAAAAATCCCGTTCCCGATCGACAGCCGTTTTTATTTATTGACGTTTGACGTGAGTGGAGTATTGTGGACGTACAGGAAAAATAAAATCAATTAATTAATATTTTGTCTATCGTATCGGAGCGTGCGTTACTGAGGAAAAAGAAAGAAGTAGCCATTACAGCTGAACACAGCAGTGATACAATTAGTATTTCATAAAAGTTTAATACGGAAATAAATTCGCACAATGGCACTAGCCCTTGAAAGCACAAAAATCTTAGAATTTTTGGAACTTGTCGGTCGTCTGAAGGTAATTATGAGATTTAATATTTTTGATATTGTAATCTTTCTCAGGAGCTTATCGATTTATTTCAGATACTGGAGAATTAACTAGCTACCTGCTTTTGTATCGTCGTAAAAGTATTTTCGAATTATGTACAAAGTCATTTCAATGTTTCATCAAATACATACTCTATTTCAGCAGCATATATTAAATTACATTGGACAAAAAACCCATTATTTCCCAGAATCGTTTACTCAATAATATAATTCCTATATAGAATTATTTGCCCCTGGATTTATTATTTTTGTATGATTTTCAGCATGTAAAGAGAACTGGCTGGGTGATATGTGACATAAATGAGTGTGAGTCAATTGCTGGCCACATGTACCGCATGGGACTCATGACCTTCTTGCTCACTGATGAGAACAACCCCACCAACCTTGATAGGTTTAGGTGTCTCCAAATAGGTATGTAAATGATGTTCTTTGTTATATTAATTCCTTAATATTTTTGTAGCATTTGATTATAAAGGATTGCTGTATCCCAGCAGCAGAAACACATTATTTCTAATAGATTTATATGAGTCTGACATACTTAATACCTATTATTTTTGTCTCAGAAGTTGATTTCTTCATAATATTAATCCCTATAATTGGAAAACTTTCCAATAGTTGGTAGCTGTAACAAGAATGCAAACATACTGAAATTTAATACTGATATACAGATTCATCCAGTTAAACTAGAAGCGGACTCACATTTCAACAAAGCTAGGGCACTTGATTTCGACGGAACAAATTTTTGTTTCCTGGGTAAATCTCTCAATTTTGCTTTCTATATTCTTCCAGCTCTTGTTCACGACTTAGCAGAGTGTATAGTCGGGGACCTTACACCACACTGTGGAGTCTCTCCTGAAGAGAAGCATCGGCGGGAAGATGAGGCTATGCAGAAAATTGCTGAACTCACTGGCATTGCTGGGGATAGAATGTATGACCTTTACAAAGTATGTATCATTAAGAATTATATTAAATTTTTATTTTATGGATAGCAGCACACTGCAAACTACTAATGCAGTTTACCTGTGAGCTTTAGAAATGTTTTGTCATCAGCTGGCTAGCTGCATAGAGAGAAAAGCCTATATAAAGTGACTTGGAACTTGTTTGTTTCTGTTACGTGAAACTGAAGACAAAGCAAGAAATATTAACAATCTAGAAATCCATCCTGTTATTAAGTGCATTATTGCAGTATTGATTAGAATGAAGTAATATCTTAAAATAGATAAGATAACCAATATAATGCAATATGCTGCATTAGCAATCTCAACATGTACAATGACCGTGAATGATAAGAGTAATTTATTGTAATGTATATTTTTCCACCTTTCATTAGTTCTTGTACAAATATTTTATTTTTTTATTGTATTTTTTTGCAATACTATGGTTAGCGTAAATACATAAAAAAATGCTTTCTATCTGTTGTGCCTACTGATACTGCTAGTCTGTGTCATCCGACTTATTAACTTAACTGTCAAATTGGTTATGGTTTAGTATAAAATGGAACCATTTGAAAGTTAATTGATGGACACTATGATAGCCACTGACGCTTAATAAGATATGCAATAGCGTGTCCATCGAATAACTGTCAAATTGGATATGGTTTAGTACAAAATAAAACCATTTGACAGTCAATTGATGGACACTATGATAGCCACTGGCATTTAAAAAGTTATGCAATAGCAGAGCCCAGCAGGGCTATTGTGTATCTTTTAATTTCAGTGGCTATTGTATTGTCCATGATTTAACTGTCAAATTGGTCATGGTTTAGTACAAAATTGAACCATTAGACAGTTAATTGATGAACACTATATGATAGCCAGACTGTCATTTAAAAGATTTGCATTAGCCCTGCTGACCAGGGCTCAACATAGGCACTACTTGGGCCCTGAGCTGTGCCTAAGTTTCTAAAAATTATTATAATCAGAGGTTGAGGTTGAAGACAAGTCATAATTTTTTTTTTCGTTTTTCAGGAATATGAGAACCAAAGTTCACCTGAAGCTAAATTCGCCAAAGACTTGGATCGCTACGATATGATACTACAGGCATTTGAATATGAAAAGCGTGAAAATACGCCACAGAAGCTGCAAGAATTCTTTACTGCAACTGAAGGGAAGTTCAAACACCCGTTTATTAAGGATTTGGTCACAGAACTTTATAGACAAAGAGAGGAGTTTGAAAAGAAATGCCTAACAAATGGCCATGCATAATAATAGCAAATTTTTCTCTTCCATACTGCTCATTTGTTAAAATGTTCATAAATAATAATGCTAGCATTGTTATCTAGCTAAGCTAGTTAGTATTAGTATATTTGATTGCACAGAATGAAAGGAACAATATTAAACTGTGCACTTACGCAGCCAGTACCACTCACCCAAAGTGTGATGACTCATTGGATGATAATAATTATTTATGGGTATCATTTAAGCTATCACCAATTTAATTAGTTTTGTGTTTCTTAAATAATAGGGTTTGTCCTCAAAATAGTAGATCTGTCACCAAAATGTAGTCACCAAACAATGCAAAATCAGTTCCACAATAAATCACCTAAAATCATGGAGATATAGGCTCTAGTAGCAAATAAATGTTTTTGTATGTATTATAATAGTTTTGTCCTAATAAGTATATAAGCAAACTAATTTAAAGGTATCATAATAATATATTATGTCACCAGAAATTTTCATTAAGTTTCAAAAAAACTTAACTTTCCGTCAGCAGGTCGAAGGAGCCCCGCTGCACGGGGCTCCTATTTCTGTCTGCAGGGATTAAAGGAACCTAACTAACCGAACCTCGGGGTGACCTTGACGTCGACCCTCTAAGGTTAGGGTTTCTGTCAGCATTATTTGGTGACAGATCTACCATTCTGAGCACAGAGCTATTATTTAAGTAACAAAACTGTTATTATAAGAACGAAGTTTATATTCATGTAATGCAATATAATTTTATTGGTTATCGATCTCTTATTTTACACATATATTAACATTAATTTGATAATTCATACCTGGGAACAATTTTTGTTTATCTGAGAACGAAAATATTTCGTGGCGATAGATCTATTTAATAGGTGATACAACTTGATGACAAATATAAATTTTGGTGATAGAAAATATAGTTCCCATTATTTATTTGCATAATATACCAGACTGATTCAACATGCCCTTTTTGGCTACTGTAGTGCACATTTATTATTAGTTATAATATTATGTTGACAAACAGGTATTAAATACTTTTTGTTTGGTTTAGAGATTGGATTAAATGCAACTTAAAATATAATACTTTTTCCAAATAAATTAGAGGACAGGAAAATGATGTCTGTATATCCAACTAGATATTATAATTTGTTTTCTAGTACTGTTCCATATTAACAACAGTAGAAGAATGCATTATTTCAAAAGAGTCTTGATATGCTTTTGCTTATAATCTGGTCTCTATTTTTTTTATAAGGGGTTTAGTGAAACATGTTTTGTTATATTTTAGTAGTAGCTACTACCAGAGATTGCAAACAAAAACGTTTTTCTTTTAAATAGGTTTATATTTTTCAGTGGCAAAATTTTATGTTCCTAAATTATTTTTGTTTTACTCATAAATATTCGAATATACACATAGTGTTACCAAATTTAAAGCTTAATAGTGGTAGGTACTTAAATATTTTAACTGATTATTATTCCATTACATAATTTTAAGTACACAACAATATTATTTTATCAACATAGTTCTAAAAGATCTTGTTTTTTTTACTACTTAAGATATTTAATGGCATATGTAGTATTAACATGAAAAAATATACGTATTGAGTAAATTACTAAATTTATCAACCATTTCTAATGAATTAGCAGTAATTAATACTTTAGTTAGATCTACCAAAAATATCATTCCCACTAGTCACCAAATGACATCAAATTATTTTAAAATATTACAGGTGTTTTAAACCATCTTTCCTATAAATAGTAGAGTTAGTATTTATTGCTTTATAAACTTGGATGTTGTCAACGAAGTTCCATTATGGTTCACAAAGACATGCACAAATGCCCATCACAAACGAGTCGTCATGATGAGGATCAACCATTGTCATTAATTCTTTCTTGCACATCTCATGTCCCACGCTTGATACCAACTTAGTTGACGCCCTAGTTAGCACCCTAACACTCCTATGCTTCTCTTCTGGCTTTTGTGTAAAGAAGCTTTTAATAATGTTGATAAGTGTGCCATGTCCTGCAAGTGTGATAGTGTTTTTTTTTTCACTAATAATATCTAATTATTCATAATAATAATTCAAAATATTGTTCCTGCAGCCTACTTAATTACACCTTTTATACAATTTGTGTGTTTTTATTTTTGATATTTGATATACAAAACCTTTTACTTTGAGTTTGAAATCTAATTTAGTTAGCAAATTAGAACAAAGACATTGCAATATTCAAATATATTTATTTATTAAATACTTAAAACAAAAGCAGAACTATGGTAGTACTCATATAGGATCAATTTATATTGCCAAGCAATGGAAGAATATTTGTAAAGAAAATTTACTAAGCACAATGATCAATGATATTTATAAATCTCTATGTACAACCCAAAACCAGGTTGTAAGGCTTCTGAAGAATTGCCGTAATTTTAGCAGCTAGCAGCTCATATATAGTTTACACAATAAGGAAGTTAATTGTGATTGGAACAATTTCGTTACAAAGTTGTGCATCAACTCCATTCCATGGCAAAAGGTAAATGAGCCTTAGCTAACCCTTTACTACAGGCATCATAATGCCAATACACGTTTTTGTGAATATAATTCTATAAACAATACAGCATGAGACCTGTCCTAATCCAATATATCGAAAACCAAGACATAACAAAGTAGGTAGGTAGTTCACATGAAACTCAACTGCTGCAAACATTAGTAAATACAGGTAATTTTGAGACTATTTGCACAACACAATCTTGTGCTGAACTTTGGAGTGTTAATGGAACTCAAATAAATCACAGGTCACTTCCAATGACAAATCATAACACAGTTTGTACTTTTAACATTTTATTGTACAAAAAATGGGTAGTTGAGTATACATACAAACCTATTCAGTCAAATTAACATTAAGATTTGCATAAATGCTATGACCTATTGTGACAAAATCTGTTCCCAATTTGCCATTGGAACCGTGATTGTTAAGTCACAGTAACAATTCAACTCTTCAGATCATGCTAGCTAAAATCCTGGACACCCAACTTCAACTTTAACATAATAAAATATTTTATTATTTGGATTTATAGTTAAATTAGGCTGTTTAACAAACTTTCTTTAAATGTTTTTCTAGTTTATAGGATTGCGTTGAAATCACATGAATAATTTCTGCTCTCCGCTGACAAGCTCAAAACTTTATATGAGTATACATAATTTGGAGCAGTCAAGAAAATTTCATATGTTATATAATATTAATTTCGTTAAGCAGTTTGTTTTTGGTTATCCATATTTGATGATTGTTGTTCCTCTTTTTTTCGTTGCTTTTCTCTCATAAGTTCAGCATCCCTGCAACAAAGATGAAATTAAATTTATTTATTGTCTTATTTTGATCAGTCCTAGATCACCCACTGACAGAGTTTTGCAGATAAAGAAATAAAACCACAAACATTGGGAGTGTGAAAATGATAATGTTAGCTAACCGATGGTAAGAATACTTTTCACTTGTGATCAATTCGGTCACATGATTTTTTTTATGAAAATGTGGTTATTTCAGAAAGGTATTGCCAATGTAAACTGGAAACATTCAGGGAATTTAATCATAGAAGGTGATAACACTCTTTGTTTGTGTATCATTTTGAATAAATACCAAAACATGATGATGTGATATATTTACATTTTTGGTTATGAGGTTATAAAACAGTACCTATGTTTCCTTTCTTGTAAAGACATACCAGTCTTGTCATTGGCATTCTTTTTCTTTTGTTGTTCCTGCTGTTTCTTTTGGTTTTTGGCGCGAGCCAAATCCCTCTGGTTTCCACCTGCAAAAAAACAATTCTCTTTCTTTATCGTCATATAACAAGACGTAAGCTGAGAAATACCACGCTGTAATTCAAAACAAAGCATGCTTTAATTCTTTTAATAACACGCAAAGTGTTATTTGTTGGTTCATTAGAGCGGATAGAATCAATTTTCATGATACCAAGTAGGTAAAGCGTCACCCAAATATGACTCGTGTCATGGATATAGCATTGACCGCAGTCTAATCTAGAATGTTCGATGAATTTGTCCTTCTAGGACCATTCCCAATTAAGATTGACAAGTTTAATAGATGCACTCAGTTGTATTTTGTAATTGTACAAGTTGTAAACACGATTATTTAAATGTGTGTCACTGTACTCACGGGTCATCTCGAATAATTAATTACTCAACGCTAGCAAGGTTGGTCTTGTCGAAAGTCGCACGAACCAATTTTTTGTTGTTTTAGCGGTACGGAAGACCGGACGATACGCTAGCCCGGCCGAAACCTAGGACAACGCACCGCCCTCCTTACCAATACGAAATAAACTTTGAAAACAACTAAAAGATAACGCTGGCTAACAAAACTCCTCAGCCAGCTGGCCACAACCACAAACAAATTGTCAATGATGCTATGTATTTTTTTTTTGGGTAGCGTTTTAAAACTTGGATACTGTGTCTTTTAACAAAAGGTGGAATCACTCATTTATTTTAGGAGCAGACACGTGCATCGCAAGCTGGGTTTGAGACATGTGTAAGTAATGCGTGCGAGTGATGCATCACGTGTAATATCACCCGAGCGCGTACTGTAACATGACACATTACTCGACTAAAATCATCATCACACTGATCACACCATTACATACACTTAACATCACGCGAGCGGCATCAGCGCCACAGAACATATACTCACCTACGGGAGCACTCCCAGCGCACTCCCGTACGCATCGCATCGGCAATGTTCGGTTTATATCGGAAGCCCGAAACTAGGCGAGTGCGACTGCAATTTCGTATTTCGCCCGGTCAGGTGACTTAGTATGTTGTTTAGAACTCTATTTTTATTTCGAAAGGGTTTATATTTCCTTGACACCACCTCCAGTCGTGGGTAAATACTCACAACATTTCAAAACTGACACCACCTTAAAATAAAAATACCATTTCTTTATTTTCGTATCCTGAGTTCATACATGTTTTTTATTTATTTTTTGATTCCTTTATTTCTGAGAAAAAAAATGAAAACCAAAAAACATCAGATGACGTCATATATACGGCAGAATGATGTAGTTATCTTTGCCTAAGCATTCAAATTTTTTTATGAAAACAATAATGTCTAACAAGACGTCAATTTGTCAATGTTGAATGTCACTGAAGTTTACATTTTTCATAAAATTGATCAATTTATTTTTCAAACTCGACACGCTACTGTTAGTATTATCAACTTTTGATTGATATTTCCCAAATAAAATGGATCCCAAAGAAACATTTATATGCCAATAAAGGAACCAAAATATTGTTTTGTACCAGCCTGCGCCAACGAGTATGACAAGCTGCCAAAGTGACAACGACAAGACAAGTGTGACACTTTTCAATTTTTTTGTCGTGTCACAGTAAAGCAAAGGTTATATCGCCATTCCACCGTAAGAATGACGTCATTTGGCGCTTACGTCTTTTTAGAACGCGCCGAATTTGAAACTTAAAATTATGAATGAAAAGTACATAATTTCGAAAAACAAAAAAATATGGGTGTCCTAGTTTTGGATTTGCTTTTATATTACTTAATAATACTCACAAGTTAAAAATATGAATTGTTGTCAAATAAACATTGCGATGTTTTTTTAGTTTATTTACTATCGCGCCAATATACATGGGTCCTTGACTCCTTTCATTATCCTTTCATAGATACTTTTAATCCTGCGCCTAAGAATATTGCCAGTACTAAGCCTAGAAACCCGTTACTTGTTGATTTAGGGTATAAAGTATGAAGGAAAATCAACTTTGTTTGATTTGTATATTTAAATCATAGTGAGTAAATCACACTGTTGCAATGCTATGTTACTATACTATTTCAATAACATGTCCTATTACTATCCTATTATTAGTAATTATTATTTTTATTAAAAATAATAATAATAATTACACTAGAACATTGCATTACATTAGAACGCGCGATGGTGTGCTATCGAATGGCGCTACATCATAACATCACGCGTGATGTTTGATGTGATGGTGTAATGTAATATTACTCGGGGCAAAATGTAATGACATATTATTATAACATCACTTCGTGGTGCACTGTTTTGCACATGTCTAGCTTGCATTGTCCATTTTATTATTATTAGCCATTTGTCTCCCACTGCAGGGCCAAGGCCTCTCTTCTCTTTTTCCACTCATCCCTATCCAACTATGCTGTTCATTTATAGAGTTAAATTATTAAGTTTGTGGATTTATGCAAAAGCATTGCTCTGTTTTATTTATTGGGTGAATCCAGAGACACTGATTGTTACGCGAGTACTATTAAAAAATAATATTTAGTCCTCGGGTTCAGAAAGAATACGGTTCGTGACGAGTACAACTCCTGAGCAAAGGCCTCCCCCCATTCCTTGCCACATACATTATTGACAAATTAATTCCTTGAACACCAAAATGTTCTTTGCCGGTTTTTTTTCAGTTTTCGGATTTGGAGAGTACGGACAAATAATAGATCTATATAAACACTGTCCGTACGCTTAATCTATTTTAAGTTGTGGTTTGGACACCAGTCTGGTGGCCCGGGATAAAATATAAATACAATATTCCTCGTCATTCTCTCCAAGATGCCACGGAAAGAATATTATATTTTATGGTACACCAGACGTGTAGTCCGTTGGCAACACAGGCTACAGATTTCTTCAACATCTGCAATTTCTTCTACACAGTAGCAACTGTCAAAGTGTCAAAATGTCGGTCAATGCACAAGTTCACTTGAGTAGCAATGAAAATAATAAAAGGAGTGATAAAACACTGAAACAGTTGTTTCCAAAACGAGATGAGTGCTCACATGTGTCTTGTTATTGGCAAGTTTTTTTTTGGGATACCGGAATCAAATAAAATTTAAAAAAAATCAATTAACGTGCCATTGTTGTTTCCTTTTCTGCAGCGAGGAAAACGTTTGGAAACTATGTCAAGATGTATCTTTGAGAATTCCTGAGGAATTGGATAGATGCTACATTGTTTTTATATCTAACCCTTGCCGTACGGTGCCTCTGTGGAAACAAAGGGCTGGGCGGGAGGAGGATCGTCTCGTCATATGGGTGTGTACCAAAATTATGTCACGCTATTAAGTACTTATTATGCTTTATCGTTATGAGAATGTTATTTATAATTTATTGCCAGAATTTGTACTAATTTACTTCATCATTTTAATCCATTGTTTTAGCATTATATTTTATACACAATAAGTAGGTATGAGATTTGTTTACCTACTCTTCAATTTTATCTCAATTACTGATAAAAAAGAAAACAAGAGGCAACCTCATATTTTATTATATTATGAGCACCACTTAGTACAAAACTGAATCTTGTCAAAGTATAGTGGAACTGTATAGCATATTTAAAAAAATCATAATTATGTATGTAACAAGGTATTAATTTTATTTCAGGATTATCACGTGATATTTCTATATTCATGGGACAATAAGACTTGCCTTGTTTACGATCTGGATTCTGAGTTGCCTTTCCCAACATTTTTCCACAAATATGTTACGGAGACATTTCGTACAGATCAAGTGCTGAAGTCAGATTTTCACAGGTAAATATAGTAATAATGACAAAGAGTGTTATTTTGGACATAAGTATAGTCATCAAGCAGGGTCATTGAGTTCTGGCTTCAGCTCACTGTGTTACATCAGCTTTTTTATTGCAATTTGTAGATAGCATAATTTTCAAAAAAACAAAAAAAAATTGAGTAAAAGACAAGCAATATTAATAAAAACATTCAAATGTTTTCAGATTCTTCCGCGTAGTGCCTGCAAAACAATTCTTGCAGAACTTTGCCTCGGACCGACGTCACATGAAGAGGCCGGACGGCTCATGGATTAAACCACCACCACCATACCCAGCAATTTGCACATCAAGTAAGCACAAAATTATTCAAATGAATGTGACCCTTTCCCTAGTCAAGAATCAGCATTGCCTTAATTGCCGTCCAATGTAGCAAAACAGCTTTCTGGGCACTTTCCACATAGAATATGAAGGACCATTACCTTTAACTCTTTTCTACTATTAATACATGTATTGCTTTAATTTTTTTGCATCCTAATTTTGATTTTAAAATAAAAGTAGCCTGAGTTACAACATCAGCTATCTGCCAGTAAATGTCCCATTAAAATAGGTAGCCATTTCTGAGATTATTCAGAAAAGACAGACAAAATTTTCGAAAAAGGATTCTTTATAAGTACTGTGTGTACAGATATTGTATGCATACATTACAAAGCTGTTATTTTAAAATTACAGACACTTTCATATAAATAAAATGTTTCTCATAAGTTTTACAAATTATCTTTAGCATTCCTGTATATTACTTTAAAAAAAAATTGGCTCCTTACCCTGGCAAAGAACCAATAGTTTAATCCACTCAAGTAATGTGGAACATTCATTTACAAATGTGGCATTCTTAAAGCATTTAGTATAAATGTACTTTTGTTATTTTTCTTTATTCTTGCTGGACAAAGTGTTTTGTTGAAAGTTACGAAATAGGTCACTGGGGTGCTTGTGTCATAGACTGTCTGGTGTACAGAATATTTGAATACATAATGGTTATAGTTTATATTGTATTTTTTTGTTTTGAATTTCTAAAAAAAATCTTTTAGAAATTCAAAAAGTTTATTTTTATTGATCAATGGAAATAAGGTTTTATGTCAACCTTTTTTCAATATTTGCTTCTAGGTTCTGTAATATAGTACAGCATGATATAAAATTGCATTGCTGTTGTTTCACTTCACAAAATGTCATTCCACATCCATTCTATTACACAGTTTGAATTACACTTTAAAAATATTTTTTTTTCATACTTATTTCCAGCGTCCACTCATAACTTAGATGAATACATCAACATGGACCTTGGAGTTGGCCCCGGTCAGGTATTTAACCTTACAGAGTTCGTACAGCGCTTCTACAAAATAAACAAGTAGTACAAAAAAATGTACTGATAGATAGTCAAATGTTATTTTAGAATTAATTTCATGATCATAATAGTTTGTGTTTTCTGTTGATTATGTTTTAATAATCCTTGTTTTTACTATACCTACAAATCTTACAATAGACCCAATGCAGTGAATAAATCTAAAACCATAGTGCCATACCTGCTGCTACAAAAGATAATAGTAATAAAAAGAAAGCAATTCCACTGTACCTTGTGTATGAATTAATTTTTGTAACAATTTGAAAATAATTGTTGTTATGTACTCATTTATTGTTCCCAAGTTCTAAACTTGTATTTCAGTGATCTTTAAACTTTAAAAGCACAATAAATTAACAAATCTTCCCACAAACAAAGAAATATATGCACAAATTGTTACCTTAAATGGAATACCCAAATACCAATATGTATGCACAATAATTATATTTTTATGTAGGTTTAACTGAATAAAATATATTGAGATTATACATTATTAGTAGTTATAAAATTTCAATTTTGAAATTATGCCGTTAACCGTTGCATAATCAGAAACCTACATAAGAATATTTAAGAAAATGATATATACCTACTTTATGCTAAAAATAATTTTGAAGTAAATTATACCTACATAATTATTGAATATGGCAAATTATATAATAATTCAGGGCACTTCTATTCCCCATAAAGATTAGCTGATTTTGATATAATTAGATAGTAATATATTAAGTATAGGGAATTTAATCGAGGCTAGTGCTTAAAGTTTCAATTTTATATGAGTAATGAGTGAGTAGTGTTTTGAAAGTTCTGCATTTTCTTTCTATTTGTCGTTATTGTGGAAGAGTATAATATTATTGTGTAGATCGTGTTTTTTCTCATTTTGACTGAGGTAATCCTTGTTTACGGATTGTGTGTTACCTTGAGTGATAAAATTATATTTAAGTAATTTTATAGTAGTGTACCTATATGGTCGCAAGTAGCTTTTGTATGTTGTTAAACTATTTAATAATTTTGTAACAACTTTTATACACTCTTTTTATTCTTCCCTAGCACCCTTAGAAAATTATAAAAATACCAAAAATATATTTAAGAATATTTGCTTATGGTAAGGGTAATCCAATGTATGAATTGTATGATTCATTTCTGAGGAGATAGTTAATTTACGTCCTTCCACTTCCACCTATATGTATGTATTAATTTAATAATGCAAACTTAAGGAATCTTAACTATTGTTCTAAATCTTGAAAGATTTATTTTACCTAATATATTTACACTATTGTACCTAAATATTTTACATTTTCTCTTTTATTATGAGTAAAAATATAACTATGTACCTACTTATTTAATATAATTATATACTTATTGAATAAGATTAGGGATATTACAATAGCACAGATGAAAAGAGTTTATAAGATTAGGTTTGTGAATAATTTTACTGTTAATGAAAAACTTGCATTTATTACCATTTAACTACCTACATACTCTCATCAGGGTTTGTAACTTTTACAGTTTACTAGTCCAATGTTAATTATTTTTTAAGGTTTTACGACTTTCTTCCAAGTCCCTCAAATCTTATTTGAAGCCGCTTCTACCTAGTATGTCGAAAAAAAAAAAAACTTTTATTATAGTGAATTTAAGACCTAGTCATTGTTATTAATTATTCTTCTTCCTAACAGTTAATCACTTGCCACATTAGTATTTATTCGAGGCGTAGCTGGATATTCTATGGGACCAAACTCTTTCGACTGGATGCGGTGGAGCCCTGAGCGTGGAGCGAATATTATAATCCCTGGGAGTGTGTTTATGTCCCATTCGTTACGCCTTTGTCCTATTACATATTATCCACATGTTACCGACTCAATCGATACCTTCCTTATAAGCCTTTTAAAGTTTTATCTATCGACTGACATATGAGTGATAAATTATTGTGCTTGTGCTTTTAATGTACCAAGTTACATGTTTTTAATTTAAAATTTATCAAGCAAAATTAAAAGAAACATTACACGCTATTCGGTATTTTTATTTCATTGATTAAATCACCAACCAGTTACTAAAAATCATCCATGTCAACAGTAAAATAATGCTATTTAATATTATATAAATACAACAGAAAGAATTCAACTATTAATACTTACTACTAATTTAATTTTTGTTCGAATCAATGATTCAATACATAAAACAGAGAGATTTATCACAGTTAAAACATAGCCTTGAATATAATTGATCTAATACTTCTCTACGCTATCACATTATTACAACATAATAATATGACTGGTATTAATCTTTAGTTAGTATTTGTGCTCCATTTTCAGTTATTAAAATTGTATGTTCTGCCTGAGCGCTCCTGGAACCGTCCTGGGTCAATAACGTCCACCCATCTTCTTGTAACACGGTGTGCACACTACCATGAGTTATGGCTGGCTCTATTGTAAATGTCATGCCAGGTTGCATTTTCCCGGCGTATTTATTTTCTAGAAAATGAAGATTATGATGAATACTTAATAACAATTTTTAACTGCTTCGTTGATCTAGGGGTCGCAAGCACTAGTGCTAAACTTAAGGTTCTGGGTTAAATTTCGAGGTCAGGCTGATTAGTAGTAGCCCAGTTTGGATTTATGCATAGTTGATGACAATAGGTTCATCAAGGTCTTGTTTCCGTATTACATTACGGACTTAAACATTTAAACATAGCTGGCGATAGTAGAGCCCACTGTGGTACACCTCGGCCTAACCCTTTTGAGATAATACTGGCATTATGTTTTATTATAATTTTATTAATTTCATTCATTGAGGTCCGCTACTAACGCAAACTTTTCTGGTTACAGTGATGCAAAACAATAAATTACTTACTTGAATGGTAAACTACAGGAGGTCCATGGAAATACTCCCCAATGCCATGGCCCAACACAGAAGGAATAACTGTCAGACCATGCCTTTTTGCATGTCTATGAATTAAAGTGCCAATTTCTGAAAAAGGCACACCTGGTCCACACCATTTGATAGCCTGGAAGTCATAGGAAAAATGTATATTAACGGAAATCTTGGGTAATCATATCAATCATCTTCTTCACCAAAATAGATACCTACTCATAAAATTGTTAGTTCCAACTGATTATTAACAATGCATAGTTTTAAACCATTGAAACACAAATCCTATTATTGATTTTGGAAAATTCAACCCATATGTGGCCAGAATATGGGTTAAAAGTTAGTATCAAAATGTGGCGTGAGTGGGCGAATCTAGTGGGGGTCGGATAGTAAGTAATTATAAATCATCATCATCTGCCTAGCCTTTTCCCAACTATATTGGAGACATTTTCCAGTCTAACTGGATGGAGTTCATAGTTATAATAAGTACTAGTACTTATCATTTGCAGTACTTACAATATCCAAACACTCCTCTGATACTCGTACAAGTTGTAAGCCTCTATCATCCACCGCATCACCAACAAGGAATGTTTTTGAACAATCACCATGGAAACCCTTGAAAAATACCTGTAAAAATTGTTCCATTAAATTTAATTAATAATGCATCAGCAACGGAAGCTTTGCGTAATGTACAAAAGAGAGCAATGCTCCATAATGAGCATCTAGGTAACCAACATGAACAGTCTAGACTGTTTCATTCTGCAAGCAACCATAACTGTGTGTGTAGGTGCAGCTTTTGAAGGCTTCCTACAAGGTGAAACAATTACCGGAGATTTGTTAGATGTAAGACAGGGCTGACCAATTTGGCCATGCTTGAGGGATGACAATTTGCAGCAGTGGCTATCTTACAGCACATCTTCTTTCTTCTTTATGGGGTTCAGGTTTCCGCACTTAGTCCTTAAAGTGGACCATTGTGCGTGTTATAACTCTTACAGCACATATTATGATGATATGCATAATTAAGGTAACAGTTATTTATACTAACCGTTATATCCACATTAACAATATCTCCATCTTCTAATGGCCTCAAGTCAGGTATACCATGGACAACAACATTGTTGACAGATGTGCACACACTTTTAGGGAAGCCATTGTATTGTAAAGGTGATGGATAGGCCCCTGCTTCTACAGATAAACAATGGGCCACTTCATCTATTGCATCTGTTGTAATTCCTGGCTGTTGATAAAAATAACATGGTAAAAAAATTGCATGATATTTTATGGTACAAAAATGTATTTTTCCAAAGGATACACAGTCTGCCCTATAGTGTTATTTTTATTTGTAGTTTTCATCATCATGATGAATGGTAAGAAAAAGAAAAAAGTACAGATATCAATATTAATTATAATAAAATTAATGCTACATCTTGCCTCGATTTTCATTTCCATATATTTAATTAGGTAGTAGTAAAAAAGTATGAAAAACATTTTTATTTTTGAACAAACTATTTATGCATTATTTCAACAATACCTGTATAAATTGCCCCAACTTTTGTAATATAATTGAAGCTAGTTTACAGCTTATTTGCATGCCTCTTATCTGGTCTACATTTTTGATTTCAGGTATAATTGGCACCACCAATGATGTGTAATTTGGTCTCTCAATGTGTTCCGGTACTGTTCTACTAGTTGTTGTTTCTTGTGGGTACACTTTACTGTATACACCAAAGCGTTTTCTAAAACATTGTAATAGTTATGTAACTTTGGCCTAAAGTAATGGCACTATAACAGTAACTAGCAACTTACCTGAAGAGTGTTGTCTGCTGCCGGAATCAACATCATGCCACTTCCTTATACAACACACAGAAATAGCAAAACAAGCACAGGAAAAAAATGTGAGTGCGCATGCATATGAAATTACAAACAAGGACAACATAAATTGTGTTAGTATCCTCTTAAATAATATTGTCATATTACTGAGACCAACTTACAATATCCGCTTTTGAATCCTTGGGTTGCAGGCTTTAGGTACTCTCATGGCTGAGGGATTATTGTACTACCTATATATTTGTTCAAGTTCGCGATCCCTATGAGGTTAGGCGTTAAACTGAAGTGCAACTTAAATAAAAATAAATCAATAATTTATTACAATTCATACAAATTGGTGCAAGGGGATAATGGTTTAGCATGATGAGATAAATGATTTAATGGGAAAAATGTGCAGAAATCAACAAAATCACTTTCATTAACACATCTGATCTTACACATTCGCTCTCCAGAATCGGCCAATCGACTGCATTATATGAATAATAAACTGGCTATAATATGAATCTACACAGTAATGTTCATAACTTGATTAATCAAAGTCAATACATAGGTAATTAAGTAAAACGATTAATTTCAATATTTCATTCTGTTAACTACTAAAATGGAAGAATGAAATTAGGTTAGCTGTCAACTGAATTTTCAAATAGTCCGGCTTTTTCAAAGCGCCGCCTTTTGAAAATAGGAATGTTTGCCAGCTGACTTAGAAAAATTTGATTCATAATAAGTAGTCCGTCTGTTAGATTATCGAAAAATATTAGAAACGTATTTTTTGTTTAACAAGTCCATAAAAAAAATTACGAAGATAGAACGCGTCAATGATTTGAGTGGGGGTTGGTGACGTCACTAACCGCAAAAAAATGTCATACTAATGTCTGAGTATGACGTCACATCACACTAATTTTCAAAGCACTGTATCGTTTACATTGTTTGTTCTCGTGCAAAAAGAAAAAATATGTGTCCAATATTTTTTGGTAATATATATGACGGACTAATTAGGTTTCTTTTTTGTTAACTGCTGTGAATATCAACATCAACAGCAGTCAGTACTCTTAATTCTTTAGTTAGTTATTCACATTTTAGATCTCTCTCAAATCAATCAGAGTTTTTTTTTCAATATTTATAAGGCTGATTATAATCGTATGCCAAACTGAAATTATCGACTGAGGGGTGCTAACAGAGGCGTCTCTATACTACGTACGGCCGTTCAGAGAATGCGTTCCTGACACCTATCAGTTAGTCACGACTAGTGATGGGCACAACATAACACTGAGTTCGTTACCGTTCCTCCAAAATGAACCGCCGCATTATTTTAAGATTATTTTCGTTTTAAATTGGCGGAATCATTTAAAATTTATATTTTAGTTATTTAAGTGGAAACCAAAAAAAGGTAATATTCATATAATAAAATTGTTTTATTTATTCTTTGTTACAAAGTTACAATCTGTATTTCTATGCAATAAAGTAAGCACATTGAATTGAATGTGCGTACAGAATATTAATCAGACTCCGATTTGCTTGAGGAGGTGGTGTCTTCATCATCTTCGCCTACATGTATAATTATATTATTATCAATAACAGAATCAATCCTCATATCTCGGTCATAATGTTCCAAAATCAGGTTTTTAGTCTTCTCAACAACCTTTGCCCAGTCATCTCTTGTGACTTCCCCGCAGGCTTCTTTTAATAGGGTCATCATCTTTTTCGTGCTGAATGGCGGGGAAGTATTGTGGCGGGCGGCGTAACCTTCTAGTCCATTAAACGAAAGCCGGGTAATCAAATAAAAACAGATCGAAAACACTTGAAGAACGTGGTCTATGCGCACCAAACGACAACAGACGACTGTTTTAGCGTCACAAAATGGCGGACCAACGCCATTTGGGGTTACCATTTTCAACCTAAATATAAAAATGCTACTTTCTTTCGCGCGTTCGGTTTGGTCATAGTTTTATTTTTATATTTCATAAAAGTTATCTTATAGTCCATTATTTTCAAATTCTTAAAAAGAAAAACAAAGCGTATTATTTTATATTAAAATATAAGTATAACTGTTTATGAACAGATTACGATACTTGCCTGTTATTTTTAGCACAGCACTACAAATATAAAGCGCTGACATAACCTTGTAATAGCGCAGTATAGATTTAGAAAAATATTGTTTACCAAGTTATTTGACACTCAGTTTGGCACAAAATTATAACATTCATTGATTATTGATATAATAATGTTGTTTTAATGCTCATCAATTGTTAAAACGGTAAACAACCAGCAAAAATATTTTTATCGTAACTGCAACGCCATTACAAAGTTACGTCGTCAGTTCAATCGCGACGTGTCAGGAACGCATTCTCTGAACGGCCGAACTATAGCATGTAGCGCCCGTGTGCAAATACAGTGTGATTCTTTATAATGTGCACATATCGAAATGGGGGAATCTATGCTTAATTTTATCGACGGAAAAATTATTTAAAAAAATCTAAATATTTTTTAATATTTTATATGGAATTTTTAAAAATTTTGTCTGCTACTGTGACCCCAGTGTAAACAAAACGGTGTAACTTTTAAACTAAATTATCTATCGCGATGAAACAAACTCCATAATGATTGGAAGCAATTAGGCGTCCTCGTAAAATGAAAATTGTGGAAAAAAACTACCCTCAATTGAAAATAAACACGTTTTTTGATCAAAAAAACTTTTTTTTTTCATAACTTTTTACATAAAATTGTTTCATCGCGATAGATAATTTAGTTTAAAAGTTACACCGTTTTGTTTACATTGGGGTCACAACAGCGGACAACATTTTTGAAAATTCCATAAAAAATATTAAAAAACATTTAGATTTTTTTAAATATTTTTTCCATCGATAAAATTAAGCATAGATTCCCTCATTTCGATATGTGCACATTATAAAGAATCACACTGTATAACCCTAGCGCCTCCGAGTAATCACACGGTCAAAATGGAATGGGTACAAAGGGCAAGTAACAGCGCATCAAGTTACCACAAACTGTCAAACCGCAATCTGTGGCGTACCTAGTGTGAGAACCTATTTGTTGCCGCTGGTGGCCAACCCTTATTTGGCCGCTCCCTCTATTTTCATCAACAGTCAAGAAAGGTAGCAAAATGACCAAAACTTTTTTATTTGGTTTTATTATTTTAAAGTCAAAATCTTTTTTTGATTAGGTACAATTTTAAAATAGCTAAAATAACGAATAGTGTATTAGGATTTACCGTTCCGAAAATCTACAAAAACTGCGGGCGACCTCAAACAATTTTGGCACATGTACATCGGTTATATGAGATGAGATGAGATGGTTCTGTTTCAACAATTCATAATGTAGATCCATATGATCAATGTTATGATTTTAATTATAACATTGTTAAGTTGTTTATTTAGCCCTGGCGAAATTAACGGATGTGCTTCGTCAGGTGTTAGCTGTTATCCCTTAAGGTGGAAGCTCACATCTGGCCCGCGAAATTCTAATTTTCTTACGTTTTTGGCAATTTGCAGGCCAGTGCTTGGTTGTATGTTTATGAAAATTTGATTTGCGACTGTAAGACGTATGAAGTTACCGAATTATAACCATCAAAATTATCAATACAACCCTCCAAGTTCATTTTCATGTCAAGATTGATTTTTGCATGTAAAAGTCATTCTTTAGTAATTTAGTCGTCGTTCTTTAGTAGTTAGTAATTTTGATGGTTATAATTCGGTAACTTCATACGTCTTACAGTCGCAAATCAAATTTTCATAAACATACAACCAAGCACTGGCCTGCAAATTGCCAAAAACGTAAGAAAATTAGAATTTCGCGGGCCAGATGTGAGCTTCCACCTTAAAACGCTATAACTAAAACCAAACCTAACTTACAGATCTTAGCTTATCTAAATTATGACTGGCCTAACCTAAATCATTGACCTAGCCTAACTCATTGACCTTCCCTAACTTACTGAATCCCTTTGAAATTACTAATCTGACCTAACTGATAAGGCAAGTGAACCCATCACATAAATAAGTTAGAAGAATATTTATAGTAAGGCAAGTTGGCAAAACCGCCCCAGGGCAGCGGCATAAATATAGTAAGGAAGATACGCCACTACTTGATTGTCCATATTTTTACAACATAGTCACGATGACAATAGTAGGTAATAATGTGATCTGATATAACCATGACCTGACGCTGCTGCTTGGCTCCGCTCTCTGCCGTCCCCTGAAACGCGCTGCCTTGGGCCATGGACTAAATAAAACAGTAATTCACCACGCGGGCCAGTGCGGGTTGGTAGATGTCACAATGTCTTCAAATTTTCTCCAACTCTATACTGGTGACTCCATAGCGAGTGGCGATCGCCCCTAGGGCCGCTGCGCCCCGGGTGCAACGCATTCCCTGCACTATAGGTAAAGATGCCTCTGTGGGCTAACGCGTCCTTCCGTCCAAAGACTTCTAACGACGACAGGCCGGGTCACGCGCCTCAAAGATGTGTCAGCAACATTCAAGGGCTGTGGTTTGTTCGAAAGAGATACCGCGGCCTCGACACAATGGGCTGAACGAATATGGGTGGTTTTTAGTCAGTAGCAGTCTGACACTCCCTACCGCTCCCCCAGAGAAAAAAAGAGGGGGTTACCTGCTATTCTTTCGGAACCCTTTTTAACATCTTTCATGCCCTGTGGATATTTTTTATCGACTTTTAATTTTTTTGTTAAAAAAATGGCGAAATATGGTTGGACTTGGGGAAATGGAAGTGCTCAATTATGTTTCATGAAGTCATGATTATGGCAAGAATCTATTAGATTATATCTATCTAGTAGATACCTAGATAGATATAATCTAATAGATTTTTGCTACTACTACTATCCTGGAATTATATTAAATTTTGTTCCTGACTTTGGTCAAGATATTACAATTTTAGGAGATAAGTGAGTTAACATTTACTCTTTTCATCAAATAATAAAACAGCTCAATCTATCGTCAACCTCTTTGTCCTCCGGACAAGATTGAGGACGGGAATGCAATATGCCTTCTCAACAGTCGTATTACATTTAAAAAATAATTAATGTCCGTCATTATTTTTTTTTTTTTTTTTGTGGCTTCGCACGATTTGTGCATTAGCCAATGTCACGTTTTTGAGTTTTTATTTACTAGGTGCGAGGAAAACAAAGGTAGGGAAACTTTACGGAAACAAAAGTAACAATTCATCGGGATTTAGAGTAGGACGGAAATATAGGATCAATAAATGGAGAAGTGAATGAGAAGGAACAAATGAGCAAATTACAATGACGAAAAATTATATTTTAATATTATTCTGAATAATGAATGAGACTATTCATTTATATACAGGAAAACTATTTGTACAAAGTAAACAAAGTATAGAGGTAGGGAAAGGTATACGGTGAGACAGAAGATTACTAAGAAAGGAAGAACGGTCATATAAGGGACAGGAGAAAAGGATGTGATCTAAGTAGCCTACATCTGTGCCACACGAACAAGTGGGGTCGTCAATGATATGTAGTTTGGCAAGATGGGCTGGAGTGCAAACATGACCCAGTCTCATCCGTATAAGAATGGAAGTCTCCATCTTACCAAACTTGGCCCTACCAAACCACGGTTTTTCCAGAACGTCAGGTTGAATTAAAGAAAAATAACAGCCCTTCGATTTGCTACTGATATCCCAAGCTATCTTCCAAGTGTCCCGAAGAAAAGTTTTAGGTAGAGTCACAAGATCAGTGCTAAAATTTGCATAGGGAACTAAGTCTCCACACTGCACCGCATCACCGGCGAGTGTATCCGCCATTTCATTGCCGTGGATTCCAGCATGGGCCGGATTCCACGCAAGCTGTATGGAATTACCCTCAGAGATGGTTCTGAACGCAAATTCTCTTATTAAATAAATGATAGGAAGCTGCGATTTATGTTCGAAAGGGGATTTGTTGATGGCTAGAAGAGCACTCTGAGAATCTGTAAAAATTATAGTTTTTTTGAGTTTAAAAAGGCGAGAATATTCTAATGCTTTTAAAATACCGAAACATTCCCCTGTAAAAACAGAAGTTTCCGGAGGCAGTTTTATTTTTTGGACGATGTTGTATTGAGAGTGATACGTACCTATCCCAACACAACCCGTAGGAGACCGCTTGGCAGCATCCGTAAATATATGGTGGTACTCTAAGTGTTCAGCCAAAAAAAAATTAAAACTTGAATTTATGTCAGGGTCTGATTTTTTAACACAGGTAAAATTTAGGGTGGGGCTGAACAGTAAACTTTCATAACTACAGTTAAACATGGGAAGTTTATTGGAACGGTGAATAGGAGAAGAAAGTGAAAGGAACTTTTTATAGCTTATAACTAGACAGGGAGCACGTTTATGGGACCAGTAGTCTGAAGATTCTATTTGTAACACTAAAGAGTCTAGTTTAGGAATGAGAGGATGAGTTGATGACTGAAGAATCCGGAACAAATATTTGTCAGACAGGAATTTAATTGTCGTCTCAGATGTAAAGGTGCTTCCCCGCATTCAATTTGGAGTGCATTAATGGGACTGGACTTCATGGCACCCGAAACAATGCGTAGAGCTTTGGATTGGATGCGATCCAACTTTTTAAAAGCCATAACGTTACCAGGTTCCAGTAGAAACAACCCATAATCCAGAGTGCTTCTGATGATTGCGTTGTAAATAAGTTTCAAAGAAAAGGGGTGCGCACCCCACCATACACCAGAAAGGCATCTAAGCATATTTAGGTGATTTTCACATTTGTTAACAATATAATCACAATGAGAAACACTACTTAGTTTACAGTCAAGTATTACACCTAGATATCTGAAATTATCTTTAATCGGGATAGGAGTTTCCTTATAAAAGAGATTTATTGTGGGAATATTTCTCTTTCGGGTGAATAAAACAGCCGCGCTTTTAGACGTGGATATATCCAAGCCGTTAAGATGTAACCATGACTCCAAATTAGATAAAGCGGAATTGATAGCCTGGCTAGCTTGTTCAACAGATTGGCTTGAAGAATATAACAACAAATCGTCGGCATATTGAAGAACCTTAACATGGTCAGATATGGACGAGTCTAAATCAAAAGTATAAATATTGTATAGGAGGGGACTGAGCACAGAACCCTGTGGGAGGCCTTTCCACACCAGGCGAGTGACCTCTTGATCTCCAATTAACATACTAATAGAACGTTCAGTCAGGATATTAATAATAAAATTCGACAAATTCAATGGAACCCGTAAGGCTCTTAATTTATTTTGTAAAACTGATAAAACAACATTATCATAAGCTGAATTAATGTCGAGGAAAACCGCGACCATGGATTGATTATTAGAAAATGAAATCCGAATATCCGATGTTAAGGTGAAAGCGTCAGGATAGCCGCGAAATTCAAATTTTCTTACGTTTTTTGCAATTTGCAGGCCAGTGCTAGGTTGTATGTTGATTGAAATGTTGGACGCGAGTGTAAGACGTATGTAGTTACAGAATTATAATCATCAAAATCATCAATACAACCCTCCAAGTTCATATAATTCGAGGAACGACTTTTTCGAGGTCAAAGTCATTCCTCGAATTATATGAACTTGGAGGGTTGTATTGATGATTTTGATGATTATAATTCTGTAACTACATACTGTCTGCCAAAAGACCCTTACTTTCAACAAACCATTCTAGACGAGTTTTGATTAGGTGTTCAGCTAATTTCATCAAAACTGAAGACAAAACTATGGGGCGGTATGAAGAAGCGTCAGATGGGATTCTATTTGGTTTAAGGAATGGCAACACCATTTGACGTTTCCATTCAACAGGGATGTTTCCAGTAATCATAATATGATTAATAAGATGTAAATAATAACTGAGGACGTCTTCATTTAAATTAGCAAAAAAGGAATATGGGATGCCATCACTGCCTGGTGCAGAATCCTTAGTTTTATGAATAACACCCTTTAGTTCAGTAAGAGTGAATGGGTCATCTAGGGCCGTACAAGTACGATCAAATTATCTTGGCAGGTCTGAACATAGGCTCTGCGAACTTTTGCGCATGTATACTCGCGAAGAAAACTGTTATTGCCAGATAAACACATATACGATCAGAAAATATCTAATACAGTGAGAAAATACAAATGAAATAAATATCAAAACACTTTTAGATACCTAGTCTACATTTTTAACTCCATTTTCTTTTTCCCCTTTCATATACTGAGTTAAATCGTAAATATTTTTTCTCGCCTGGCGATTTAAAACACTACTATACTTTGGTGGCATATTTGACGAAATAAGTGCCCACTAACTTTTCTAACAAATAATAAAAAATAACATAATATTAAAAACAACAAACAAAAACACAACGAAAACTTTTCTAATCGAATGTGCTCAAGACAGAGATAGCAACACAAACACTAAACAAATGCTGTCGTGTGACTGAGATATAATACCTCGTACCGAATATTGCCGAACTTGCACGAAGGTCACGAAGTTAACAAAAAGAGATGTGCATGTGCATGTGCAAGGTGTCGTTTAATCGATTATTCTTAGAATCGATTGAAAATAAGTAATAAAAAGATGTTTCTATTCAATTTTATATTGAGGTTTTAAATATTCGTAAACATTCGTTATTCAAGAAGTCTGTAATAGATTTCTAAAATATAAGTAAATCATGTCTTTTAACAGAGAAAACATAATGTTACTATACATTTTTTATGTAATAAAGACGAAAACTCAATTATTAATGATTAAATTCACTTTATTACTTAATGTATTCACTTAAATATCTTCTAAACACTAATAATAACGTATTCCAAATAAAAATAATCGATTACGATATTTGATCGTATAAAGGATTGATTGTGTTTATGTAAGGTGCATCTCTAGCCTAGACTACCGCCCCCCGAACTTCACCTCATGTCACCATTTGGTAATGGTTCCTAACTTCCTAATAAATGTTACTGCGCAGCAGCGTTGCCAATCTGTGGGGAATTCCCCAAACTGCGGGGATTTTCAGTCCGATTGGGTAATTTGTGGGGAGAGCGTTAATGTGGGGAAAACGCGGGGAATTTAGACATTTACACGAGAACTAAACTAAGAAGTCATAAAAGTAGTAATAGAAGTATTTATAAATTATGTAAATTTAATTCAACATTAACTCAACATATCCGATCCGGCAGAAAGGTTTTATAGTTTCTTTTATGGCAACATTCAATGATCATCAAAATGTATCAGGGAAAACCTTGTTTATTACTTAAGTTCGTAATCGTAAGTTTCGTGACGAACTATACAGAGTATTGCAGTCATTGCAGACAACTGTTGGCTGAACATAATAATACTGCACTGCTTGTTGTTATTTACTTTAATGCTAATAATTAAGCTTTTGTGCAAATATGGACAAGTGGTTGTTAAAATAAAAGGAAAAGATAATAAGGACGACGATAATTCCAAGGTATGTTATAAAACGAATATTCAGTAGTCAGTATTATACCTACATTACATTATATTACTCTGCTCTTGGCTTGCAATTGCAAGGTGATAACGATCCACAAATATACTGGGCCAAAATATTCCGTCTTAAAAACAATGCAGATCATGAAATGTTTTTATATTTGAAACACGCAATAAGCCTATTGCTCGTTCTACCTTTCTCAAACGCATCTGTTGAAAGAAAATTTAGCGTTCTGAAAAATTTGACAACAGATTTAAAATTTGATCCTTCGAATGACATGTTAACCAAAAAAAATTGGCAAAATGAAGAGCTGCAGTAGATTTATTTATTTATTTTTTATTTTAAGTATTTACAAATGTAAAAACTTCAGTTTTTTTTAAATTAATAAATAAATATGTTTGATTTATATAAATAGTGCTTTTATTTCTTTGATGAAAATTTGTGGGGAAAATGTGGGGAATATTGATATTATTTTCCCCAAAATTGGGGATTTTCAATCAGGTTTTTGGGTAATCTAGACCGTGGACATCGGCAACACTGCTGCGCAGCGTTCTGCACGAAGTTCGGACCTGCCAAGATAATTTGTTCGAACTTGTATGTGTGTCTTGGTTAAGGGATCCGTTGGTTATTGATAGTATTGTTGGTAAGGACAGGTTAGGGTTAATAGCCTCGGGAACCCAAGGCGGCGCTAAATTATCTAAAAATTCGCTGGCTAAAGAATCAGGTATATGGGAAGGGTTCTTATAAATGGATCTAAATCTACGGATATTACGCCAGACAATCGTTGGGTGAGTGTTCGGTGAAATTGATGAGCAGAAGTTACGCCAAGATTCAAATTTTTTCTTCTTAAAAAGTTTATAAGTTTCGTTAATTAAGTTAGTAACAGTTTCAAAATTAATATCAGACATATTAAGGTGGAAGCTCACATCTGGCCCGCGAAATTCTAATTTTCTTACGTTTTTGGCAATTTGCAGGCCAGTGCTTGGTTGTATGTTTATGAAAATTTGATTTGCGACTGTAAGACGTATGAAGTTACCGAATTATAACCATCAAAATTATCAATACAACCCTCCAAGTTCATTTTCATGTCAAGATTGATTTTTGCATGTAAAAGTCATTCTTTAGTAATTTAGTCGTCGTTCTTTAGTAGTTAGTAATTTTGATGGTTATAATTCGGTAACTTCATACGTCTTACAGTCGCAAATCAAATTTTCATAAACATAAGTACAACCAAGCACTGGCCTGCAAATTGCCAAAAACGTAAGAAAATTAGAATTTCGCGGGCCAGATGTGAGCTTCCACCTTAAGGTTATAGTTGTATTCCGCTTCTTTACGTTTGTTAACTAATTCTGTACACTCAGAGTCCCACCATGGAGGCGAGGGAATTATACTATTATTGTTATTTTTTTTTACAGGAAAAACTACATCTGCAGTTTCAATTAACATAAGTGCTAAAGCTTCAGCACAGCTGTTTTCATTGCCCTCAGAAATTACAGGCAAGGAGCAAAGCTTACTGTCAACAATGCTTCTAAATTTGTCCCAGTCATTATTATTTCTACTAGGTAATTTATGTTTTAAGTTAGATCTCCTTGATGATGATGCCTTTGATTTGGAAAGAGGGTAAGAAATGATTATTGGGAAATGGTCACTACCATGAGTGGAGTTTAGAGTATGCCAAGTTAATGAAGAGGCTAAGTTTGGAGAACAGATAGAAAGGTCAATTGCACTTTGGTTTTGGTTGGGATCTGAACGGCGAGTAGCAGCTCCTGAGTTCAAAATGCATAAGCTATGTGAGTCTATTATATCTAGTAATTCCTCACCATGACAATTAGAAACAGAACAACCCCATGATTGGTGATGGCAATTAAAGTCCCCCAATATTAAGAAAGGCTTTGGAAGAAACGAAAAGAGATTATTCATCTCTTGAAGAATAGATGAAGAAGGGTGAGGAATATAAATAGAAACAAAACAAGATTGGTGCACCTTAATAGCTACAATAGAAATTTCCTCACTATGAGGAGGTAATGAAACAATAGAGAAAGGAAAAGAGTTCTTGATAAGTATAGCTACACCACCATACCCATCAGATCTATCCTCCCTAATGGTTAAATAACCATTAATTTTGAAAATATGATTTGTTTTGAGCCAAGTCTCTGCTAAAGCAAAGACAAATGGCTCATATTTGTTTAAAAGGTATATAACATCACTCTTTTTGTTTACTAGACTGCGGCAGTTCCACTGGATTATTTTGGATGTGTTGTCCATTATGAATGGATTGAGGTAAATTGAAAGTTGAAGCAGCGTTGGACGGTTAGATGTTGAACTGAGAAAGAAGATTGTGTAATGCAGAGAGAAAATCATTTATAGAAAAGTTTACATCATTTTTATCATTATTTTGATTATTAGAAAAAGCACAACCATTAGATGGCTGGGGAATTTTAAAATCATTAATAGTAGCATTATGGGCCTCTTTATTCTAACCTTGTATAGATTTGGGTGGGGAGCGTGGTTTCAGGAAGACAGTCTTTTTATAACTACTTGAAGCCTGCATTCTATTAGGTGAAAAGATTGATGGAGTATCTGCAAAGTTTTTAGAAGGAGAAGATAAAAGTGTGTCAGCATATGATTTAGTTACTGGGGGATATACTTTTGCTGCTTCAGCATAAGAAACTGAGCTATGTGCCATGTATGATTTGATCTGTTTTTGTCGTGAAAATTCAGGACAAGATTTATTAATGGCGTAGTGAAAGCCAGAGCACAGACAACAAGAAGCATTATCTATTTCCCTTTCACAGCTATCTCCAGTATGGCCTTGACCACATTTATAACAGCGAGGTTTAGATCTGCACTGAATTTTAGTATGCCCAAAACGACAGCAATTGAAGCATTGTACAGTAGGGAAAATATATAATTCAACAGGTAATGCATTATAACACATAAAGATTCTTTTAGGTAGAACCTGTCCATCAAAAGTAACAACTATAGATTGGGATGGCTTCCAAGTGGTTGTACCATCAACAACAGATTTATAATTAAGGCGTCTGACTTTTAAAATTGGACCGCAACCAATTGGAACTGTAATATTATCTATTACTTCCTCTGGAGACCATTCTGCTGGAACACCACGCACTAGACCCATTCTAGTAACATTAAACGTGGGTTTAAAAGCTTTGTAATTATATGTTTCAAGACTACTGTGTGAAATAAAAGAATTTGCATCCAGAAAATTGGAAAATGAGAGGGAAATTTTATTGCGCCCAATTTTTTTGACGCTACCGTTTATTATATTTTGAAAGGCATTATGTTTAAGGAACTTCCCAAAAGTGATTGGGTGCAATGTAGTACTATCATCAGGGGAAATAGTTTTTTTCTGTATGTGGACGAGTAACAGTGTGACTGGTTGGGAATTTTTTCTTAAAAACATTCCCATCGAGTAACAGTGTGACATTTGAGGGTGTTACTCGTTGGGAACAAATGGGATAATGTATGGTGCACTGTCGGTTTTGTCGTATGCTTTACGACCGATTTGCGCGGGAACAGCAATGGATGGAGCATGAATAACAGGACTATCAGCAGCAGTGGTTGGTATAACAGAGCTAATAGGTTCTGCTGAAGTTGTTGTAGGACTCAAAGGACTTGTAGTAGTATCCGTGCAACCACAACCCGACAACTCGGAACCGTGGTTTTTTCGGGTGCGACGGCGTTTGCTACAATGTTTTCACACATGTACGCGGCTTCTTTTGAGGTGACGAGCCGAGGACGACCCATCAGTGTCCATGCCTGACTCATTACTTACTACAGTAACAAAATTGCCTGCCGGGGGAACAAAGTCGTCTTCAACAAAAATTGTGTAAAAACTTACCACTACCGAAGAAAAATAACTACAAAATTAAAAAAGAAAGAAGATAGAACACTAAAAATAAGACTACTGATCCTATATTACAATATTTTAAAATAATTTATCTTAAATTCAAAAAGGACGCGTCCGCCAAGTTGAACGTTTCCCGCGCTTTCTCGTCCGTCATTATATTGGTATGTGAAAAATGCGTTCAAGGAAGTTATATGAACTGAGAGGGTTATTTTGGTGATTTTAATAATTACTACTCATTAAAGTTACTTTTGTTACGGTCAAGAATTCTATTTTATTTAACGAAAGAAACTGACACTGACCGGCTCTAAAAAAAACGTAAGAAAATTCGAATTTCGCGGGAAAGGGGACCTTTTTTACTGCTTGGTGAACATCGATCTCGGGTAATTTTGATATGATCAGATTTATTTATATTTAAATATTTCCATTTATTTATTCTTGAAAAACAAAATTACAAATTAATTAAACAAATTCTTACTCAACAAAAGCGATTGGATCTGGATATATATTATTATGTTTTAAACTGAAAGACTTGTATCTATAGTCATGAATAATCAATTATTAAAAAAATATTGTTTTTGCCTTTGGATTGTTTGTAAATGAAAACCAAAACGGAAAGTCGGAAAACTATAAATTCGGCAATAATAAAGTTTTCTACACAGAATAGGTTTTCACAATAAAACCATGTCGCAGAGTAAGTAAAAAAAAATCTTGTTTGATAAACAATTAATTCTTAATAATCTTAGTTAGTGTTTATTCGAAACTTATTGATTTTATTGCAGATTCAGAAAAACCACCTTCTAGCCAAGATGTTGTGGATCCAACAGGCCCCGCTGCAAGAAAGGGGGTCCTTATATCTTTTAGAACGGGCAAAACTATGGAAATTCCTGAGAAAGATATTGTATGTAAACATAACCTTAAAAGCACCAGTATAATGCACTGTTTTGGTATTACTTTTTACTAATTGAAACCTTCTAAGTGTAAATTGAATAGATGATTGTCTAGAGCGTTTCATTTTAATGGTTTTCATTCATATTGAAGTTCTTCCTTCTACCATTCAATAGCAACTAGTTAAAATGCATGCTTATAAAAATATTTTACTAAAATTTAACTTATTAATTCCAGCTTGGAAGATGCAGGTTTGTTGGTGAATTTGAAAAGATAAACAGAATTGGAGAAGGAACTTATGGTATAGTATGTAAGTTATGGGCGTTGCTTGTTATTTAAAAAAATAAGATTATTAGTAATTTAGATCTGTTTTTAGTTTTTAAGTAATGTATATACTGAATTCAAATAAACTATCCCATCCCTCTAAAATAAATACTAACCTATACTGCTGTGCTGAACGTAAAAGCGTTTTATCCAGCAAAGTCAGTTTCTAGAAAATTTAAGTTATGTAAATCATCATCATCTAACATCATTTTCCTGCACTTATCGCAATTTATTTGACATTTATGCATCATATCTACTTCTTCCATACTTCTCTATTATTTGTCATCTTAGCAGTTACATGCTTTCTACCCATATCATGCTTTACAGAGTAAAATATAGTTATCCTTCAAAATATAGTTTGGTATACTTACACATTATGGATTGTTTTTTTGCTTATAGGTAGTTTTTATGTTTTACAATAGATACTGCTATTTGGTTTATTTCATTAGATAAATGCATATATATTTAAGTTATTTTTATGCCATTAAAATCACATAATTTATGTTTTGAAAAGTTAGAGCTTGGCACGTCAGTATAATTTCTATGTATATGTTTTCTGACAAGGGAAACACATTACTAATGTTAGAAAACAATACCGTCATCCGAACCACTGAAAATACCATGTTATTTACAGACAGAGCAAAGGATAAATTAAATGGCAACATTGTGGCTTTGAAAAAGGTGAGGATGGATGTTGAAAAGGATGGCTTGCCGCTGAGTGGTCTCCGTGAGATTCAAGTCCTAATGGCATGCAGGCACGAGAACATTGTGCAACTCAAAGAAGTACTAGTTGGGCGGTCTCTCGAGAGGTATATTTTATAGATACTCATACATTCTGGTTTATAACTATTAACTTTTTGCAAAAATAACAGAAAAGATCCCTGAATTAATCTTTAGGGCATTCCAGTTTCTTAGAACCTTCAATAATTTCATTGATGGTGACAGCATGTCATTAAGCATTTTATTTTCTGTAATAGAGAATTGCAAACAGTTATAGCAGGTAAAACAAAGTATAACTAAATTATTGTTCCTCTGAAACGACTACCTACCTAGTAGTACAGATCCTCCTGGTTTTGTTTTTTAATTTCTTATAACTCATGTTTTTCTTGACCTTTTGAATTTGTGTGTATATTTTTAACCAGTTTGCATAAAACATTTTTTCCTCAACAGTATCTTCCTTTCAATGGAGTATTGTGAGCAGGACTTGGCTTCACTGCTAGACAACATGACATCACCATTCACGGAATCGCAAGTCAAATGCTTGATGCTACAAGTGCTGAAAGGACTCAAGTACCTGCACTCGAACTTCATAGTGCACAGAGATTTGAAGGTCTCTAATCTACTGCTGACTGATAAAGGATGTGTGAAAATAGGTAAGCATGTGATACGTAATTCATGGCTGCGGGTTGTACACTAGTTACCGTGGCCTAAACTAAGAAGGAACATGGGTGGTTTTTAGTCAGTAGAAGTCTGACACTCCCTTTCGCTCTGCCCAAGAGCGGGAGGGGTTATTTGATGATTATTCACCCGCCAAAAATAAAAAATAAAATACGTAATTCATCATGCCTGAATCCCTGAAAGTTTAGGCAAAGTTGTACCTAAAATACTACTTTTCACACAACACTACATTTTACATTTCACCACATTTAAGTTGCATGCAATTATTGGAGACAATTAATGTCAGACTCCATGGCTACTACTGAAATTCTTAATGTAAAAACCAATGTAATCAATGATATTTTCCTGGGACTAACCCAACACCAATCAGAAGAATACTACAGTTGCAGTAAAGCCTAGTTTATTGGTTTGATTGTATGCCTTAGATAAATATCTAAGGCATTTCAAAAATCAAAACAAACATAAACAATGCAAACAATTTGTGGCTTCATTGTCACTGCATGCACCAAGCAAACAAAAAAAAAACTCATGTTATGAAACTGTTAAATTTTAAATCAAATTATAGCCGACTTTGGTCTCGCACGCTGGCTGGGAGCCCCTGCTCGCAGCGCCACTCCTCGTGTCGTCACCTTGTGGTACCGCGCCCCAGAACTGCTCCTCCAGTCGCCTCGCCAGACTCCTGCACTCGACATGTGGGCGGCGGGCTGTATTCTCGGGGAGCTATTGGCAAACAAACCTTTACTGCCAGGAAGAACTGAGATTGAGCAGCTGGAACTTATTGTGGATCTTCTTGGTAAATTAATAAATTAATTTGTGATAAATAGATTAGAGTGGAGAGGAGCTCGTGGCCAATTTATAACGGCCACTCGGGTTGATCTTTGGGTTAAACCGCGCTTACCTAGTTTGGTCTGTGGATGGGTGACCACCCATTACATACCGAGTTTCTTCCGTGCCTCGGACAGCACGTTATGCTGTTGGTCTCAGCTACCATCTGCTCATTCTGATGGTCTGCTATCTTTGGCAGTTGTTACAGGTAGTCAGTGACTTGAAAGTCTGACAACCAGTCTTACCCAGTATTAACTAGATTGTGGAGTTCCGATAGGCAGTTGCTCCATGTAAAATGCTGGTAATGCTACATCCGGTTAGACTGGCAGCCGACCCCAACATAGTTGGCAAATGTTGGGCAGATGATGAAATTAGAGTGGAAGCGTAAAACGGGTTGAATAGAAATGGAAGGGTTAATAGAAACAACAGCTTTAGAGAGATTTTAACATTTAATTAAACTGGTAGTTTGTCAAAAAGGTATCTAAATTACAAAGTAATATTAAGTAAATAAAATAGACTCTAATTAATTTAATGTTAAAATCTTTATCAAACTTTTGTCTGTTTCACCCCTTATTAGCTTTTATGGATAATTTTATCTTCAGAGCTTCAAGCATTTTATGTATTTTTTAATCCCAGGTACACCATCAGATGCAATTTGGCCAGAATTCAGTGCTTTGCCAGCTCTCCAAAACTTTACACTGAAGCAGCAGCCGTACAACAATCTGAAGCAACGGTTCCCGTGGTTGTCGGCCGCTGGGCTTCGCCTCCTGAACTTCTTGTTCATGTACGACCCTAACAAGCGCGCTACGGCCGAAGAGTGCTTGCAGAGCTCGTACTTCAAGGAACAGCCGCTTCGTAAGTAATTAATTATTTTAGAATAGGGACGTTTACTAACTTAAAAAAAAATGTGATTATAATTAGTCGTCTGTTAGATAATCGAAAAATATTGAATACGTATTTTTTGTTTTATCAAACCAATAAAAATTGACGAAGATAAAACGCGTCAAAGATTTGAGTGGGGGTTTGTGACGTCACTGGCCGGTAAAAAATGCCATACTAATGTCTTAGAATATGACGTCACACGAGTTTTCAAAGCGCTGTATCGTCTTCATTGTTTGTTTACGTGAAAAATGTATCCAATTTTTTATTATAAATATATATTTTTTTTTATTTGTATTTAACGCTAGATGCAGAACTGCATCTAGCGTTTGATAGTAAGACTTGGCGTTCTTCGGAGTTTTTACACCATCATAATGATATTATTATATCTGTAACTGATAGTCATTCGTAATTTCTCCACTCAAGATCTTCCTGCCCTTGTACCATGTTACCCGGGGTCGGCGCAACACGCTTTTTCATTCATATCATTTCTCACACAATCCATCCATCGTTTTCTCGGTCTTTCTCTGCCTCTCCATCCCATCAACAATTAAATTCATCGCTCTTTTAGTTACAGATTAAAATGTGTGTGTGTGTGTGTCTCTACAATTTATTTACTTTTTACAGCTTGCGACCCAAATCATTCATATCATTTCTCACACAATCCATCCATCGTTTTCTCGGTCTTTCTCTGCCTCTCCATCCCATCAACAATTAAATTCATCGCTCTTTTAGTTACAGATTAAAATGTGTGTGTGTGTGTCTCTACAATTTATTTACTTTTTACAGCTTGCGACCCAAAGTTGATGCCAAGCTTCCCTCAGCACAGAAACATGAAAGGTCAACAAAAGAGCTCTTCTAATCAGTTGAACATCCCTCTGTCAAACTTGAACACGGGCGCTAACGACCAGACTAACAACCTGCCGGCTATATCTGACCTCTTGGGGTCATTGGTCAAGAAACGAAGGCTCGACTGACGGCCCAAAGATGATGATGATAATGGTGATGACGACGAATTCAATACATTATAATTATAATATTATAAAAAGTTAATTAAGGTAACCAATAAACGGCGTCAGATATGCAAAATAAACTTTTATTTTAAATTAATTGGACACGTATTTTTCTAATATTTTAGTGAAGTTTTTACCAAGATTACTATTTTTTTATTAATTTAGATACTGTCATTCTGTCGATGCGTCGTCGTCGCCTGAGAGTCCCATGGCTTGTTTAAATTTCTCTTGAACCTTTTGATTCATGACTGTATCGTTGATCTTAGCTTTTACTTTCTCTTTCTGGAATAAACGCACGAAAATACTTTTAAATGTGTGAACTACTAAACTATGCCGTACTCAGAGATATTGAATGATTACAAAATCCGTCATTTACTGCCGCACTCCGACAGCTTTAATGATTACTTAAGCAATCACTTAGTAATGGTTTTGATAGTTTTGTCATGCAAAAATATGTCAAACCTTTACTAAGTGAAGGCTTAGGTAATCATTAAATAACTCTGAGTACCGGAGTTTGTAAAGATTTGGCATACAAATCTTCACTAAAGTGTCAAATCTTTACTTAGTGATGCCTTAAGTATTTAATAAACGTCTCTGAGGCAGTAATTCACATTGCATATAATAGCGCAAAATGTTTGAATTACGGGATAACATGACTGGAGGTGGTGATGTACTCACAATATCTTTTTCTGATTTTTCTATTGATTTCAAGGTTCTCATACATTGCGAACAAAGGATTATGTCTTCCATGTGGTTCACGGTCTTTTTACGGTGATGGTGTTTTAATCTGAAGACAAATATTGAGAGTTTTAGTTTCGAAGTGACAAGTAATGCGATAGTTAGTCGCGTTTGTGTTTTTTTTGTGCTACAAACGTGCTGGGTAAAACGCAAGGGTAGCCTGCGAAATTCAAATTTTCTTACGTTATATGCAGTTTGTAGGTCTTCAATTTCGCGGGCTACCTTTGCCCTTTCACCATAGCGCGACAATCTATGCCGCTCAAATTGAGTTTACTATTTCACCCGATGCAAAACTAGCCAACTCATTCGTGACTTCTTGACTCGTCTCGGTTCTTTTTAAATGAAAACGAAAATGAAATTCATTTTGTGCGATGCAAATTGCGTTCTCTCGCTGCGGCACAATTGCTGTAGGTGCATAATTGGTATGCACCTTCAGCAATTGGTTACATGGTACGTAGAAGACAGTGTGATATAGTGTGATATAAAAGACAACATGAATCTTGATTAAATGTTATTTACAACAATGTTATTTAGGGATAAAGCTCTTGTCACATAGTATGAAAATATGCGAGAATAGGTAATAGAGAAAAGATTATGAAGAAGAGAGTGAGATTCAAAATTGTGGGCTAAGTACAGACGCACACAAGAACTTGCACATGATGTTCAATGATTGGCACCCTGGTGTCTGTTTGCCGACGATATAGTTCTTGTCGGTGAAGGTGGACCCGACATCCAGAGCAGATTGGAGATCGGCGAAATGACAACAGACGCTAAAATGTTGGTTACTTCTTTCTATCAGCTCCGTTATTTCGGTTCACTCGTGCAAAGTGGGGGTGAGATAGACCGTAGTGTTATAAACATATAGTTAAGGTTAACACTGGGTGAACGAAATGGCGTTATGTCAGCAGGGGAAGAATCTGCGACGCATATTTGATAAAACAGTGGTAAAGCTTGTATGGATCAGAATGTTGGACCACAAAAAGGATGACTGAAAAGCATTTGCATGTGGCTGAGATGAGAATGCTAAAGGGGATGTGTGGTGTAAGGGGAATGTATAAAAGAAGTATAATGAGGAAGTCTGAAAGTGTCGCCGGTGACTCAAATGTGTACACAACATTTGAGTCACCGGCGCCACTTTCAGACTCATCAGATAATCGGTCAGTTTGGTAAAAATATGTGATGCGGAGGAATGAGGAAAGGAAATGTCGTGAGCAAAGTGTTAGGTATGAACGTGGATGTTATAAGAGTAAGGGATCGTTTACAAAGACGCGGGGCGTCGCGCGGAGCGTGCTAAAGGCTTGTCGCGTGCTATTTTATTCATTTACTGAGATGCGGGTCCACTGCAACAAACGCTGCATTTTAAACTAACGAGTGAGAAATCGTCGTTTGAAATTGTTAACGTTTTCATACATCGCCATGAGCTTGAATTAAAAACGCACATCGCGCCGCGCATCTCCGAAATGAGGCCTTATTTTCAGGCCAAAGAAACGATGGAAGGACTTTGTGGATGTAATTATCAAATGATGGCACTCGGAGGTTAATGAGATAACGAGTAACAGAGAAGTATGGTAGAGGAAGATATGCTGCGCCGACCCCAAATAAATTGGAATGAGGGTTGAAAGTTGGATCCACAACAAACTTACTGTTTCCCACAGTAGTCACACTGAAGTTTTTCACCGCGATGACCTACAATGTGCTGGCCCAACTCGTGGTAAGTTGGGTAACGCTCCGAACATCGTGGACATACGATTTTGCCTTCTGAACGACCGCCGTTGCTTTGATGATCGAACAACTCCTGCGAAGTTTGGAAGTTTTGGTGGCAACTTGGACACCTGTGGAATACGATGTCGCTTGTTTATTGACACAGCTAACGTTGTGGTCTTTTGAAGTAATTCCTCCATGAAAATGGTAGACGAGAAGTGTTATGAGTAGATAACTGAAAAAATATCTATCCATAGCAAAAATAGTTTATCAGATGTTGAATTAAAACAATCCAGTTGCTTTTTTTGTCAAGTAGGTATTTAGAATAGCATAGGTAGGTACTTGGTACTTAGGGTTAGTAATATTCTCTTACATGAATATGTTGGGTTGAAGGTGGAATGCCATGTGTTCGATAATTTTCTTAGGATAAAAGTAGTGGAATTTTTTGTCGCAACAAGTCACATAGCCTGGCACACCGTGCCTTTCTTTGTAATGTTTCATGAGCGACCTGAAGTGGAATCCAATTTCATGGCAGATGCAGCATTCCATTTTGTAAAATAGTGTTATTTGTCGGTCCAAAGCGCTGCCTTGCTTTGTTGGTTTGCCGTCGTACAACACCGTGGGGTCTAGAATACAGTCAGTTGTATTCGTCAAGTCTGGGTCGGCTTTTTTAAAGTGGTCATTTTGTGCATCTTTCCTACGTTTTTGACTGTTTACCTTAGTGCTTGCAGTACTTAAAAGACCTTTATCCAGCTTCTCAATCTGCGCGAACTCTTCCAACGTCATCGCTTCCATGTATTTCATATTCGAAAGCGATTTTTTTTTGGGCGATTTATTATTTTTCGCTACTTTATTGTCACCTTGCTGAAGTTCTGCTGATTTGGGATTTTGTGTAGTTTGTACCTTCTTTTGCGCTTCAGAAACGTTTTGATTAGACAGTGCAGCTATAATTGGATGCAATATTTTATCAACAGCTGCAATTTCCCGCTTTTCCTCTTGCATTTTCAATTTATGAAATTCCAAAAACTTTTGTGTTTTGTCTACTTTGACAGCATATAGATGTAGTGCCGACACTTGCTGTAAACAGTCATGACAAATAGCTTTGGGCAAGGTATCATCTGTGCGTACCTGGAATAAAGCAAGCAAAGTAAAGTGTGTAGGTACCTACCTAATACCTTTCCTCCTAAGTATTCATTTAAAATATATTTCTATTACATACATATTGGAATGACAGCGGTACCTACGGGCTCATTTACTCGTTCATTCCCATTAGTTCGATTCATTAGTTCGATCGTCGAACTAGTGAGAATTTTTTTTCTCATCTGTTCGACCGTCGAACTAGTGAGAACTTTTTTTCTCATTTGTTCGACCGTCGAATTAATTAGATTTAAAAATAGTTCTACTACATTTAAATGTTTTACTAATTTCGTAATAAGATAAAAAACGCTTGGTTCGTTAAAAATATATATTTGTGTACATATATTTGTACATCTATAGCATATCTTTGATCAAATAAACAGTTGAAAAACTTATAACTTATAAGCTGGCTTCCTCACCTATCAAAAAATAATGTAATACTTAATGAAATATTAAACGTAATCTAATATTTTTCTGTCTTGCTTATCTCAACAAGCTTAACCAGAAAGAACAAAAATTAGTTTATATGTATAATAAATAATCAAAAATCAAATGGGACATGTCAAAATTGTTGTTAGTGTCGTATAGAAAAATACTTGTACATCTTTGGTGAAATATACATGATCAAATATAATTTTGTCTGTCTTACTTATCTCAATAAGCAGAGACAAAAAGAACTACGAATACATGTAATCCATCAAAGATATATATTGAATACTATATGATTACCATGATTTTATCTAATAATCAAATTTAAAAAATGTAATAATCAAATAGTAAATGTAATTAACTAGCGCATTTTTTCTAAAAAATGTCTAACACTAATTTGTCCACATGCTAATTGCATTTGAGCATCAATAATATAATCGTCATTGAATAAATAAATTTTCCTCCTTTTAGAACTTTTCTTTGATGTGGAAGGTCTCTGAAGAATATCATTTCGATATGAAGACAATACAGAATCGTCCTGTAAAATATGCAATATTTGCAATAGGGTTACATGGCCTTTTGTTACAAGGTTATTTATTTTATGGTGCCACCCTTCTACGGAATTATTTGTTCGGTGGCGTTCACCATACACAGATCAAATTCTATGAAAATCACCCTTCATCCAGTAATTATCATAATATTCTTTAAACTTCATCATGAATTGACAATTTTCCGTCATTTCATTTTGAATATAAACCCATCCTGAAACAATATCATTTTCTGGAAGCAATGCTAAGTTGGCGCATAGCGAAATAATTCTTCTGTTTCGTTTGTCTTTACTTAAACCCAGGGTTTTTGCCTTGCGCCACAAGCTGTTCACGTAATGGTAATAGCAACCTTTGATTGTAACCTTCATTTTTTGTAACGCTTAAATTGTGCCTTCTTCGAAATCTATCGTGACTTTTGCAGGTTTCCACTCTGGAATTTGGGACACAATCAAATCAAATAAAATTGAATAAGCTTTTTTAGTCCTGTGACTCATGAACGCGTACACCAAAGGGATCACATTCGTGTTATTTATGTTACTGCCGATGTCCCCGTGTATAGTAAAAAGTTGTTGAAAAGGACTTGGACATGATTTAAAGGTCCCGTCCATAAAAATATGTTTTATATTTTTCATAATTTCTCGGGCGTCACTTGAACAAAACACTAATATTCTCATTTTTTTGTGACGGAAATCAGCGAGTAAGAATTCTGAAAAAGTATTGGGAACCTTGACTTCCTCTACAGTTTTCGCGCATATTTTTTTTACGTGTGCTAGCTTATTTTTGTTTCTATAAATGCTTGATTTTATTTGTTGAAATTCAGGTATACTACTTTTTGAAGCTAAATGCAGGCCTTGATTTTTTAATGTAATTAGAGCTCTGTTATAGATTCTTGGAGCTGGTTCTCTTCCCAATGCTGCTTCATTGCAAGCATTACTTATAATCAAATTAACTGAATTTCGTGTTTCATCTGGATTACATTGGCCGCAGTGAGGTTTTATTTGTAAAGTTTCAGTGAGGTCCTTAAACAAAATAATTGTATTAGTTTAATATTTTATGTCTACCTACACGTTATAATTTATATTACTATAAATATACTATTAATTTATAACTGCCTCGTTGGTCTAGTGGTCGCAAGCGCGACTGCTGTGCATGAGGTCCTGGGTTCGATTCCCGGGTCGGACAAAAAGTGCTATTGGGTTTTTCATTACAAATTTCCAAGTAGTAGCCCGGAGTTTTGAAGTTGGCGGTATTATACCCCCGTGCCTCGGAAAGCACGTTAAGCCGTTGGTCCTGCGCCTGATCTCTCTCCGGTCGTGTCGGATTGCCGTCCCATCGGAATATGAGAGAAAAAGGAACAGAGAGTGCACTTGTGCCTGCGCACTCACTTGTGCACTATAATATCTCCCGCGCCGATGGCTAATCTCCACTTAGATTGGCCGCCGTGACCGAAAACGGTCAGGAGGACTATTATTATAATTTATATTATACGTATAAAAGACTTACCATATTCAATGTTACGGATCCAGTACATTTTAAACTTTTATAATTTATACACCGCAATATGCTTTGACCATTTTTATATTTACGCATTGAGTAATATTGATGTCCTTCAAATTGCAGAATTCTTCCTCGACCACTTTTAATAATTATTAATTCTTTAGACGTCATTGCAAAAAAATAAACAGTAAACTAAACAGGCACCACCAAATAAAACGTTGCAACTGCAGCGCATAACCAGTATAACACATCCATCATTTTGCATAGTTAAACAGGCTCAAACAGTATCTACCCTCAAAATGAAAATAAAAACTATAACCATACTCCTTCTGACGGGGTGTGTAATCTGAATGTATTATTTATTTACTATTACTATTATTTACTTTGTTAGGAAGCCAGCTTATAATTTATAAGTTTTTCAACTATTTATTTGATCAAAGATATGCTATAGATGTACAAATATAAGTACACGAATATATGTTTTGTAACGAACCAAGCGTTTTTTATTTTATTACGAAATTAGTAAAACATTTAAATGTAGTAGAACTATTTTTAAATCTAATTAATTCGACGGTCGAACAAATGAGAAAAAAAGTTCTCACTAGTTCGACGGTCGAACAGATGAGAAAAAAAAATCTCACTAGTTCGACGATCGAACTAATGAATCGAACTAATGGGAATGAACGCATTTACTTACAATGGGCACTTTTTTTTTGCCTGTTAAGGGTTTAAGTATTCTTACCTACTAGAATTAGGTAGATGAACCTACGTAGGTATTTTGATTAAGTTTAAATAATCTTTACCATAATATCAAAAAGTCTCTTGATCTTGCGCTTCACTTCAGTGCTCAGCGGCTTTAGTTTCACCACATCGGTGCACAGACACAAGCGACATGACAGCTCACGGACAATAACTTTTTCCAAATTCGCAAAGTCATTCATATTTATGATTTTCTTGTAAAAATGATGAAATACATAATACAAATGTACAAAATAAATATAATATTGTAAATGTGTGTGTATGGTTATTTGTTCATAACAAAATACTATTTTAGGAACAAACTGATAATTTCGGACTCATTGACAGATCCATGCCTAATTGTTTTACTTTTATACATATCAATAGCGGCCAGCGCGAAATAAATTGGATTCCTTCTCACCATACCTACCTTTTCAAATAAATTCATGAACAAATGTTTATTTTTTATTTCATTTTTAGGGTTCCGTAGTCAATATGGAACCCTTACCTATAGTTTCGCCATGTCAGTCTGTATGTCTGTCTGTCCGTAACAAAACCGAAAGGACTTGTTTACCCTATCATTTGGATATATTTTTTTGTTCTAGACCATACCTCGGACTGGGAACCGTCTGGTTACGCACATATTGGGGGTCAAAGTTCCAAATTCACAGCTGTTGTCTTTTAAATAGGCACTAGTTTTTCTGGAAGTAATTTTAGTTAAATTACCTCCATGACCCGTTGACTATTCAAAGCATTCATTAGCACAATGTTTTAAGAGTGTTACATTGAATTTTACTTTAATGTGACTTTGTACCCCATAAAAAAAACCGTTTCCAAGCAATATTTGTAGCGTGGGGGTACTTAGTTTGATATACATAATGCTTATGGTTAACGGCTTCGTGAACTGTCCGTTCACCCCCTTTATCGGCCTTATTACAAAAGTGGTAAAACCTGGGTTTAACTTAGACTTGGTTTATATCGCATGCCGTCACTTTCTTTTGAATATTATCGAAGTGAGACGGTCATGCGAGATAAACCAGGTCTAAGTTAAACCCAGGTTTAACCACTTTTGTAATAAGGCCGTATGTGTCTAAGTACTTACCTATTTATTTTATGAACACCGAGTAATTAAATAACAAAGAAAAAATGCAATGGAAGCTTTACTACATATGATACTATCTATTTTACTATTTCACAGTGTAACCATTTTATTTGGACTCAAAATGAGAGGGTGGTTTCTTCGGCTTAGCAGGAGACCACACGGGATCATTTACAATAGTTCGTCTGCACAGACGTATAAAAGTGTCTAAGGTGGATGCACCAGGGTCGCCAGCAAAATTCGAATTTTCTTACGTTTTTTGCAATTTGCCTGTCAGTGTCAGGTTGTATGTTAAATAAAATAGAATTCGCGACCGTAACAAATGAGACTTCACAGAGTAATAATGATAAAAATCACCAATACAACCCTCTCAGTTCATATTACTTTCTTGAGTGACTATTTGATGAAAATGGCAAAAAACGTAAGAAAATTCGAATTTCGCAGTCTACCCTGGAGCATCCACCTAATCGGAGAACATACGTAGGTTCTTAAGAAAAAGATCCCGACGATTTAATAACCTCCTCCATTTTGAAGTCGGTTAAAAATATGTATATAGGTTTTTTATATAACGGCACATGGCCATCATCAATCGGTTGCGGGTTCATTATTACTGCCGAGCTATCGTGGGTAGACGGGCGAGGAGAATAAAACCACGTGTTAGAGATAGATAACTAAACACAATTATTATTTTTAACGATATATCGACAGAATCACAATCAATTCTTTGTAATTAGTAAAGTTAACACGACGCTCCACCGAACACGTCTTGCTTCTGACCAGATGCTAGCGGATTATTTTTCCGTCCAACGGTAGTGTGTCAAAAGAGGAGTTGCGTCCGAGTAAAGAAACGTCAGCCGATTCTAGAAGTTTCTTGACCCTCTAAATGTCGCTGCGCCGTCATATATAATATTAGGTATCCATACCCACCCCATGAAATTATAGGAGTAGGTAAAAGGGAATGGGTTTATCCACGGCTCAATAAGTATTGTTGTGAGAAAAGGGCTCACGGATACACGATAATAACGTTTAAGAATTAATAGAATCCGTGCCAGCCGGACTTTTTGTGTGATCGCGTTCCGGGACTGAATTACAATTTTTCGTCTAATACCCACTAGCAGAGGTCAATATTCGCTTTAGGCACTTCATAACGTTCACAAACAGTATATATCTTTGTATGTATAAGCACTCTATACATACATACGAATAAATCAAATTGAAATGTCTGTTTGTAACATCATATAAACTTAAACAGCTATTTACTGAATGCAAATGAAAGTAAGTACGGTATATTTATAACGAAACCACATTTCTTTAAAATTTTGTAGTCTGCCTGTCTGTTTGCTCCGGCTAATCTCCGAAACGGCTGGACTGATTTTGATGGGAATTTTACTGGCAGATAGCTGATGTTATAGTAAATACTTTTATTTTTTCTTAATTATTAGGGTTCCCGTCAAAGATTTTGTTTAAAAATTCCGATTCAATTAATATTGGAAGTTATATTTTATAATAATTTCACGCAAACGGAGGTTGCGGGGCACAGCTAGTATTTAGTCAAAGAAATTCTGATACATCTTTTATACACTATCTCCGTACTGTGTCCTGGTTATGAATGGTGTGCCAGCTGCTTGTTATTCCGCTTAAGTTGTAACAATCAATTGAACGGAGGATTCATACGAGACGGTGCCATTCACTTCGACGTGTCTTGATATTAATACAGCTGGCTGAATAGGACATTATTTCGGTTCATATTTAAGGGTGGTAGAAAGGGGTCCGTCGGGGCTGCGGGATGTTCGTTAGAGATACCGCGGCCTCGACATAAAAGGTTAAGAACGAACATGGGTGGTTTTTAGTCAGTAGAAGTCTGACACTCTCTTTCGCTCTGCCCAAGAGCGGGAGAGGTTATTTGATGATTTTCAACCCGCAAAAAAAAATGGTGATTGTGGCTTTATTCTTCGTTGAAAACAGAGGGCTTGAAATTGTGGCTTTTGAGAAAACCAAATTATTTCATGACCTGTACCGTTTGTAATTGTTTTGTTGAACTGGTTATATGTGGTATGATGAGCACAATGAAATTATGAAACAAATGAAATGAGTCCTTATGTTCGTTACGCCTTACCTTCGGGAATTACAGGTGTGGTGTTATGTTAGGCAGGAACTGTGTCTGTGATACAGAGGCAAATTGAGGAAAATGTTATGTGTTTGCAGTATCTATCTTTAGGTACACAACTACCCATCCTCTTCAACCCTATTTCAATCAATCTTACTTAAACCTATTCGACCCAAAATGGTCATTAGGCACAGCCGCATCTAATACATTACAAAAGACGGATATATTGAAAGCTAGGCTTTGATTCTAGATACTTACGTTTAGATTTCTAGCTAGATTATGAGATCAATTCATGTAATCAGATAATGATTAAGAGTCGAACTACAACCAAGTAGTCAGACAAAGTTTATTAAGATCAGCCTAGCGAAATGAAGGGTGGCTACAACTCTACAACATCGTGAGAGAGTCTGCAAGTTCAGCCGATACGTAGATAACTAAGAAACTACCCACTTCGGAGCTTCAGTGAAAGTTGGAGGAAATTATCAATATTAATAGGTAAGTACTTACATAAACATAGGCTATGTAGGTATGTTTCTGCTTCAGCGGGCTTGATGAGGTTAGAACCTTGCTTTGTTTATAGCCAATATTTTCTTATGACTACAATATTTAGTGCATGCATATTAATTAGTGTGCTCACCTAATTAATTTTCTAATCAAGTCACGTGTGATTGGGGTTTCAGGGAGGTAAGTAAATTTCTTCACCGCCAAAGGTTGGTTATGACTGAGAAATGAGTAAATTAATTTTCAGATTAAGTTTTCTTGCATACGGAGTCTGTCCTAAACTGAAAGTTATACTTTAGAAGTTGGTTTTAATTAATATAACTCCGAAACACTGACAAATTTCATACTTTAATCAAGTTAAGTTTTAAAAGCCACTTAAATCTTCTAAATATTTTAATTAGGCAGTAGATACCAACAAACTCTTTAAAACATTTGAGAGGATTTCGAAATGAAAGCAAATAGTATTTATTGTTTAAACAGGGCTGATTCATATTTGGAGCTTGATATACAAAGCAGCTATCCCTTGATTAAATAAGTAATTAAAACCTATATGAATCCTACTTCATATTATTATAAATGCGAAAGTTTGTAAGGATGTATGGATAGATGGATGGATGATGTTTGTTACTCTTTCACGCAAAAACTACTAAACGGATGTGGATGAAATTAAGAAAACAGATAGTTTTAAACCTGTATTAGCCCATAGGATACTTCTTATCCCGTTAGTATGATCCCGTGGGTCAATTATCGAACTCCACGCGGGCGAAGCCGCTGGCACACGCTAGTGAATGAATAAACCTACTAATGTCAACCACCGCCTTGTCCACCACTGGTGGTCATCGGGTAACATCGGTTTTGTATTTTGACCTGGATGTTAACGATAAGAGAGATTTGAAAAGGTTGCGAGGTTGCGGGTTGTTCGCAAGAGATACCGCGTCCTCGAAATAAAGGGCTAAGAAGGAACACGGTGGTCAGTAGAAGTCTGACACACCCTATCGCTCTGCCCAAGAGCGGGAGGAGTTATTCGACGATTACACAACCCCAAAAAAAAATAAGATTTGAAAATCTGTCAGTGGCTCGGTACGCTTTTAAAAATATTAGAGATGCTGTGTCTTGTATTCATTTACTTACCTTAAATTAAATTATGTTTATCAGTCGTGTAAGTTATCCTTTGCCTACCCAACTTGTTATCAATGGCAACTTTTAAACCCAACACACAACCAGAGAGCTGCCAACTTTGAAGAAGTAAACCGTTTGGAAAACGGTTAATCCCTAAAGAAAAACACGTGACGTGAATTTTCACGGCAATGCCTGATCGTCTTTGATCATTTTTGAACATAGAAGGGTTCTAATAGAATGCCAGAAATCCAAATAAATGAGCAAACGGTCGTTATTTCAATGCTTGCTGAAATCACAGTGCTTAGCTGGTTGATGGCCGTGGATTAGTTTCAAAAAAGGACTTTTAATAGAAAATTTTGTTTTAAATATTGGCGAGACGGTGTTCTTATAGACATAAATGAATTGATTTGTTTACATTGTAATTTAACAACACCACAAAATACGTGTCTGAAAGCTTCAAAATTCGATACGTTTACCGACGCTATTTCAGGCATTTTATTAAAAATATTCCTTGAGGTCCCCGCCAAGATATCGAGTGATTGATGACAAGAAGCAAAAGTAATTTAATACAGTGTTATCGTAAAAAAAGCAGGTATCACTCGGGCTTAATTTATTACCTTTGTTTTAGTATATTATGGAGTACCCAGGCACCCAGGCATCAGTAGGAATTCTAATTTGGTTTGAAAGAATTTGAATGTTGTATAATATGATACTTTGTATATGATACTCATAAGTCCATAAGACATGAGTATAATAGACAAAGCTTCAGTAATCCTACCAATAAAGCACCAGTATAATATAAATAGGTTAGCGTTGCGCGTTACACGTGGGCATTCAATTAACAAAAGGTAAAATTGGACCACAAAGGTTTATTTTAGTTTTCAACAAATCTATTTTAAGGTTGAGAACTCACAATAGGTTGAAATTAAATTCTATTAATTTTCTATTTGAAGTTGAAACCTCCGAAGACCTTAACCGGTTAACCCTTGCGTTTCCTAATAGATTTGTCTGATACCCGTACCACAAAGTTCTCGCTTCTTTGGCTGTGGCTGAGCAAAGCCTTGGCCTAATTTTGTTTTAACAATTTCGTAGAGATCACTTTAAAATAGAATGTGACTTTGGAATTTATAGACGGTGTCTAAGCTGTTAGATTGTGAGTGGATTCCAGTCCTGCCATCGGATTACGGAATGCGGGCTGAACGGGTTTTTGTTATTAACTTCACCTGACTTGAGATAGGTACTAAGGTCAAAGGGATTTCTTAAAAGTATATTCTTTATTTATTTTACAACATACAATTTACATGTATATTATATTATACATCATATTTAATACAAAATTATAAACAAACATTTATAAGTTTAGTTAATTATTATTATTTATATATTAATAGATTATTATTTTTGTTCTAAATGCTGATTCTTTACATCACCATCATTATCCGGCCCTTATCCCGATTTGTTTGAGGTCGGCACAGCACGTCTTCTTTTCACACTTTATTCTTCGTCATCTTAGTAGTCACCTCTTTTCTAGCCATATTATCCTTCACACTGGCCCTCCATCTTTTCTTCGATCTTCCTCTGCTTTATAGCCATCTCCATTCATACTCAACATTTTCCTCTATACATTAGGTATCCTTATTCCTCCTCATCACATGTCCACACCATAGTAATTGATTACCATACAACTTTTCAGTCACCGGTGCCACTTTCAGACCTTCTCTTAACTCTTCACTCCCTATTTTATCCATTCGCGTTATATTTTACCTCTGAAGTTTAAAGAGATGCTGATTCTGTAATCTACCTACATTCAAAATATAATATAATAAATATTCATGAAAAGAAAAAAAATACAGTAAATAAATCAGACACGAGGAGCAACAATTCCATCTGGCTCCAGTGGTAGTAAATGGTATACCTGGTTGTATTGTAACTCTCACCACCGGGGACAGGCGAGTAGGGGTAAATGACAAGTAAGGTCGGGAACGTTGATGGACAATTAATTATACGCTACTGAAAAGATCTAAAACAAATAGGGATGTTTACTGACTTAAAAAAGTATGATTCTAATTAGTCCGTCTGTTAGATTATCAAAAAATATTGGAAACGTATTTTTTGTCTTAATCAAATCAATAAAAAATGACGAAGATAAAACGCGTCAAAGATTTGAGTGGGGGGTTGTGACGTCACTGACCGGTAACGAATGTCATACTAACGTCTTAGAAAATGACGTCACACGAGTTTTGAAAGCACTGTATCTTCTTCATTGTTTGTTTACGTAAAAAAAGACGTGTCCAATATTTTTTGGAAATCTATCTGACGGACTAATTACTTTATTTTTGTTAACTATCCTATTCCTAATTACAGAAAATTAATGGTCAATAAGTTACAAAATCTTTTCCTGACGCTTGAAAAATTTATTCCAGTCGATATACACGTACTAACATTAGGTACACGATTTCATAACTTCGTAGCATCGTCGAGATTTAGTATTATAGAGCGCGTAGGCCCAGGTGGTATAAATTGGTAACTAAACGTGAACGTCAGAGAAATATTGCGGAATTAATTTTGTTAGTTTTAGTTTTAATATTGTACTGAAAATTGTGATGTTATGGAATGTGATGATATTTGTTTGCTAGAACAAAAACACAATGGTCGAGGTACACGTAACTAATAAGTTCTAATAGGTACTTATAACCCCTTGGCCACAAGCTACATGTGTGTTACGACAGCGACTGCAAAGAGAATCACTACATATCACTATCACTACATATTATAAAACCAAGTCTTCTGCCACGTCTGTCTGTCTGTTTGTTCGCGATAAACTCAAAAACCACTGCACCGAATTTCATGCTGTTTTCACCAAAGGATAGACTGGTTCTAGAGGAGTATATAATTTGACCGACATAAACGCGGGCGAAGCCGCGGACATCAGCTAGTAAAATATAAAGGAAACAAGTTCACAACTCACCGAGACACGACATTCAACGCATCGCACGATGGATGTACGATAGTATAGCTGGCTATAGACGATACGTTATGCTACATGTTCCAGTACATGCCATGTAGAGAATTTCGAAAAAGATTTAATTTTTGCTTGGTTACATAGCGACAGCGTATGTGGTCACATGGTCAGAACAGCAGGACTATTGCGTAGGGCCGCGGGTAGTACACTAGTTATCGCGGCCTCGACATAGAGGGCGAAGAAGGAACATGGGTAGTTTTTAGTCAGTAGAAGTCTGACACTCCCTTTCGCTCTGCCCAAGAGCGGGAGGGGTTATTCGACGATTATCCACCCGCCAAAAAAAAAAAAAAAAGGGCTATTGCGTATCTTTTAAATGACAGTTGCTAACCTATAGTGCCTATCAATTACTGTCAAATGATTCCATTTTGTACTAAACCATAACCAATTTGACAGTTAATCCATAGACAATATGATAGCCACTGTCATATAAAAGATACGCAATAGCCCTGCTGGTCTCAGATCTCAGTGGTTTAAAAAAAATACAAGTAATAAACCCACTATAGCAACCGTATTGTCGTGTGTTACTGGTGATGCTATGCTTGCAAATGAGCCAACTGGCAGTTGCATGTGCCATGCATAACTTTTCCTGCATAGCCGGCTTTACACATGCGTGTGTAGCTTGACGCAAGTTGTATTAGCTGAGGTCGTGATCGTGCGTAAAACTTATTTATAAAACCTAGACAGTAAGTAAGTGACTCATAATATTTCTTATTCAACAGTAACAGTTTATGAGAAACGTGAAGAACGAAGGTTACTAAGGTAAGGTATTTGTTACTAGGAATTTTGGATATTAATTTTGTTCGTATAGGTACTTTATAAAACCGAGAAAAAACGCGGGCGGCGAGACTTTTGAAAATTAGGTATTTGAAGAAACTATCGCTGTCGAATATGCTGAATACCATAAGTCCAAACTGGCATCAGGACTTGTCTGTATAGTAACAGTTTGTTCTGTACGGACAGCACGGAGTTTCTTCCAAGCAGCCAATACATTCTTTTGAACAGTAGGTCGAGTTCATTTTTTTTCTTCTTCAATAAAATCATCTACAATAAAATTCCAAATAGCATCAAGGAGCAACCTTTGAGAATTTTTAAAAAACAGCTGACATCATTTTTAATACAAAAATGCTATAATTCTGTGTCAGATTTCCTTATAGATAAAATATAGCCATACCTATTATATTATATTAATTTAGTTTTTATTTAAATTAAAAGTTTTATAATTAATTTTGTTTCGTTTTAAATTTGTATATTAATTATAATAAGCACGAATTTGTACTTATTATTGTTTATAAGTATAAACTTGTTTATATAATATTTTATAAATATAAGCACCAATCTGTGTAATTGTTTATAAGTATATTTTTTTGCATGCCAAATGGTAGAATGTACCAGGAACAAAACTACTACTGTAACACCTTAATTGTATATACCTACATTCAATGCAAATAAATAAATTCTATTCTATTCTGCGAGAGCGAGGCGCCCGCGCCCGTGCGGCAGATAAGGACAGCTGCAGATCCGACTCAATAGCTTAAGTGAAAAGTCATATTTGGTTTGGCTCTCGCCTATTAGCTCCTCCAATATTGTACCAATTTATAAGATATTTTAGACACTAAATAAGATGGAAGTATTCTGTGCCCCTATGTCTTTCTTTTTTCGTTAATAGTAGTCAAATTTGTACACGGCCTCTGTTGACAGCGATCTAAATAAGCAATTTTGAGCATTTTTTGAGGGTTCTAGTGCTTAAAAAAATAATGTATCATGAAAAAGTAAAACATAGGGGCGTACAAGTAGTTACTATTTATTCATCTGTAAAAAAATCATAGCTTTATAGTAACAAGAAAGAAAACAGGCGAGAGCGTTTCTATGGAGAAAAGACCTCACGCATTTCCTCTTTTCTTTTCTTTATGAAAATTACGATACTCGACTGAAATTATGATAGTCAACTCTAATCGCAAGTCTAACCCTTTAATTGTTATAAGAGCGTTTCAAATTTCTAACATTTATTAAGCTTAGAGAATTTTATGGTCAAATTCTAAGAGATAGTTACTTACAGAAGTCTAAGTCTACGAATATCTGTTAAGTAAACCAACTTTGGTTTATTAGGTTAGGATAGTATTCACTGGGTCCACACAAAGACTACCATTTTATCACATCACACTAATATTATAAAGGCGAAAGGTTGTGAGTGTGTGAGTATGTATGTTTGTTACTTCTTCACGCAAAAACAACTGAACGGATTTAGATAAAATTTGGAACACAGATAGTTTATAACCTGGATTAACACATAAGCTAGTTTTTATCCCGATTTTATCTTCCCGTGGGATAATTTTTGAGTTGTAGTGGGTGAAGACGCTGGCAACAGCTAGTATACAATACAATATTCTTGTGCACCTGCCCAACTAAGTAAACAGACTAAGACTCAAAAAGCTTAAACAAAACACGTTACTCTCCTTCTTAGTAAGTCGGGTAAAAACTACCGTTTCACTTCGTGCAGAAACAAAATTTAATTCACATTTCATGCAATAATAATAATAATAATAATAATATTCCACAACTATCACACAACGCCATCTAGTCCCAAGCTAAGCAGAGCTTGTGTTATGGGTACTAGACAACTGATACACATACTTATATATTTCTAAATACATACATATTATAGATAAATTACACCCAGACACAGAACAAATGATCGTGCTCATCACACAAACATTTGTCCTGGGTGGGAATCGAATCCACGACCTCCGGCATAGCAGTTAGGGTCACTAACCACTAGACCAACAGGCCAATCAAATGCAATGTTTCGCTCGTTTGTTCTTTAACTCTCAAAGGTCGATTGGAAATTCGTTTTTAAAGTAAGATAAATCTCGAATGCAAATCCGTCGGTAATCCTCAACTTAACGGGGAAGATAACAAGTGACCCGACAAACTGAACATATTTTTAAATCGTTTGGCTATAGCTTGATGCCCGTCACCACTGCTCTAATTGAAGATTACGTTTCTCAAATATAGTTACCGCTGTTACTTGATTTAATGGGTTTCTGGGTACGGTATATTAATAACTTGAAGTAGGATTGTGTTTTTAGTTTGTTACGGTAGTTTTTTACGTTGTAGATTGTGGAATTGACGTAGTCGTTGGCGTTGTCGTTTAGGGACGTTCAATAACATAACATTTATTTATTAACAGGGAACTCTGGCCCATAAAGGAGCCATAATGATGAATGACATAATATGCTACATCGTAGCGTATGGACATCAGTAGGGATCGTTCCATTTGGAACTGATGGACTGCTAAAGGCGCCAATCCAAGCTCAGTTCTGGGCCACACAATTTAGATTGCTATCGTAACGCTATGAAGAAGTAGGGATCATAAACTGCTACGCCGTAGCTTACCTACAGGCGTTCAGGACGGAGCATAAGCTGCCACGGCGTAGCTTACACACGTTCAGGAGGGAGTACAAGCTGCTACGGCGTAGCTTACACGTTTAAGAGGGAGTATAAGCTGTGTTGTAATTTGCACACAAATCAGTAGGCGCTAGGCATGTTAGCTGCTAATTCGTCGCACGTCATCAAGTACTTGTACATTATGATTTATAAATTAGGTAAGTACCTATCCGGCGCCATCACAATTTTTTTTTTTTTTTAATAACGTCGCCCCTCACTAGGAATTTCTCCTGTATCGTGGGTGCGTTTACAAACATTTAAACTCACATACACAAATACCCAGACCCAGGAACAACTATCTGTAGATCATACACGGTCGACACGCAGCGCAGCAGTCCATTGCTTGAGCCACTGCGCCAACCGTGCCGTCATTTAAAATAATTACAAATATCGAAAATGATTCCACATAACATAACAACAGCATGTTCATAACAATACGACATCAGAAACCACATTGTTAAGCCACGCCCTCTATTACATAGAACTTAAACATAACTGGCGAAATGGGTACACGTTTGCTTACCCTTCTTTCTTTTTTTCTTTTTTGGGGGGTGTGGAAAAATCATCAAATAACCGCTTTCGCTCTTGGGCAGAGCGAAAGGGAGTGTCAAACTTCTACTGACTAAAAACCACCCATGTTCCTTCTTAGCCCTGTATTTCAAGGCCGCGGTATCTCTTACAACATCCCGCAGCCCCGACGGGCCCTGGCCCCTTCCATGTTGCTGACATCTCTTTGAGGCGCGCGTGGAACACGAACGCGCCGTAAAACGGACGGACGGCGATCTAGACGTTTGCTGACCCTTCGAGGATTACAGGCGTGATGATAAGTCGCTTACATGGCTTTTATGAAGAAATCTTTGAATTAACTGGTCGTCAATAGGGATCTTTCCTGACTAAACAAAATATGATTCTGTTTAGTCCTTCAGATAGATTATCGAAAAAAATAACAAATTAATACATATTGAATAAGATAAAACGCGGGGCTTTTGACGTCACTACGTTGTAAAAAATGTTGTGCGGTGTGACGTCACGTGAGTTTTCGAAGCTCTGTATCGTTCTTGTTTATGTGAAGAAAGAAAAAATATGTAACTATGATGATGATAATGGTCGTGAAAAAAAAGCTTAGAAAAGGCATTCTTGGACTATGAAAGTCCCAAAGCCTTCTGTCTCTGCGAGTGAGAGAGCCATAATCCACCACGCAGGCTTAGTGCACATTGTTTATAAGTTTTGGAACACTTATACAACCATTGTCACACCAAACCGAAGTCAGAATGTAATATTTATGCGAGTGTTCATTAACTTTCCGTCCACAAGGACCACAATCCAGCCAACCTTTTCCCTAATTGAATACTATAAATTTAGCAAAAGTGTACCGACGTGCGTGGTCAAGCCTCTGTTAATTGATCGGTTTTCCACTAGAATGGCCGGCACGGTACACGGCACACGGCATCGCCTCTCGTTGCATTAACCGCTCTTTTCATGAGAATGAACAAACAAAACGTTGTATGAATTCTGTTTTGAAATTGTGTTTAGATTTCGAGACTCATAATTTAGCGATAATCGTGCCGAAAATGAGAATAGAATTGTTTATTATAAATGGTATTCTTTTTCTGTAATGTATTATTTATTTTGTATCTGTGCCAGAATATTCAATAAACACTTGAACAAAGTTGGGACTGCTGTGACAAATTGCTGGTAAATACAAGGTCTTCTTTTTAATCTACATGATTTGTATCGTTTTCAGTGTTGTTATTCACGTTGGCTTTGATTCGGAGCAGCACATTGAACCTCGTTGGCACGTGTACGGGAGGATAGATTATATTCGATTCGAGTTATGGCCAAGTAACGTAGGTAATAAAGGGTGTAAAAGTACCCTTAACGCAAACGAAGGGCACTCGTTCTCCCCACCACTGCGATCATTTTTTTGTTCTAGACCATACCTGGGAATCCCCTAGTTACGGAGATATTGGGGGTCAAAGTTCCAAATTTTGCACAGCTGTTTTTGTAAATACTAGTTTTTCAAGATATAACTTTACTTAAATTACCTCTATGACCCTTTTACTATTCAAAGCATCCACTAGCACAATGTTTTAAGAGTGCTATATTGATTTTTACCGTAAAATGAAATTTTAGACCATAAAAGTCGTTTCCCACCAAAAATTTTTGCGAAGGGGTACTTAGTTTGATGTACAGAATGCTTGGTTGACGTATGTGTGAAGGGTTAATTTACACCCTGTATTTATTTACAGAAATAATAATTTGGGATCCCTAAGAAAACTTGATTAATGTAACCCAAAACGGATTTACTACAATTTTAAAGAACACAAATGCTTATTCTCCAACGGAAAACTCACAATATCTGGTTTTACTATTGAAATCTAAACTTACTACTATTACTATACAGATTATAAAACAAAGTCTTCCGCCGCGTCTGTCTGTCGGTCACCAAAGGATACAGTGGTTTTCGAGTAAGGTTAATATAATTGTATCATTACTTTTGGCCACGATAACCGACATCCACGCAGGCGAAGCCGCGGGTGAAGTGCTCGTTTAGTTATAAAACGTGATGGCTTAAAACAGTCTCTACTGATGTAAATGGCTATGCTTTTTTAAATAAACAAATGTAAGCAATCTGCAGGTGGCCATTTTTCTATAAAAAACACTCAGAGCTTCTAACGACACCCGAGGGACGAATATGAGCGAGCTTCTAAAGGCCACTATCTGTCATAGCTTTTTATAAAATGTAACCCATTTATCACTGGATATTACTCTGGTAGTACGTAATTATTTGAAAGAAAAACGACTGAACAGATGTATATGAAATTTGATAGAGAGGTAACTACTTATAACTCCATATTTTTTATTATTTTTTTACTTAAAAAAAAGATTAGTTACATATTACAGGGTTAAAATATCAGTTATAATAACATGTGATTCTTAAATGTGTGTGTGTTCTATAATGTATTATTTATTGTAGTACTTATAGTAACATTTTGTAAAGTTTAAATGAACGGCTCGCCAGCACACAGATAAGCCCTGAGAGGTTCTCGATGTGTGGCTAAAACAAAATTGTATTAGCATAAGTTTTTTAAACGTTAAATAAATAACAATTAATAATAAAAGATACATAAACCAGGCTCACAATACATATCATACACATAAAGTACATCGCAATGGTCGACTGACGATCCTTTGCACGGATTTGCTACCTGAATATGTTTTTACTTAGGAAAAGTTTTTGATGAAGCTAGTAAGTGTCAACCATGCGATGATCAGGTAAGCGCGTTGGATAAACACATAATATAATATTTTTATCCCAGTAACACGAGCACACAGGCGAAACCGGGGGCAAAAGCGCGTAACCAGTATTTACATATTGTGGTCTTATAGTACGCAGGTATATCTTACATTTACGAGCTACAATCCAGATGCTTGACTTTTCCATTGTTATTGGTAAACTCACAATTTCGCTACACGTTGGATTCGTAAATCCATTATATTTTAGTGCGGGAACGGCTGTTGGGTAGGATTTCTTTTTTCCGCCTTAGGTATATTTAATGGTCTGGTAGACGGATTTATTTTACTTTATTGGTGTTACGCACATATTTATTCGATACGTGAATGTGCTGTGTATTGGGAAACTGATTTAATACAGGGATTTTTGTCACGTTGTTCTTGTGTGAAATATTGAAACCAATTTCAACTATTTATTTTAAACTGTTGATATATTTATTGCTTTTTAAAATTGGACTCAAATTTACTTGTTTCTGGTAACTTACAAGATCATACAGATAATAAATAAATTAAATATCTGTCAGTTTAAACTCACAATTAAACAATTACAGTTTTTTCCCTCTTTTATAAAAATCTGAACTAACGATTGGTAGTTCCAACTACCGATTGCACAGTACTGGCAGACCTATGCTTGGAACTACGTTGATGCAAGAAACTCTACGGAGGCGATATTGAGAATTAATTAATAATTTCCTCTCATAAAAAGTAGCTACCATGGTATGGATATATGTTGAGGAGGGATGAATCGTATGTGACTAAAAGAGTGACAAATCTAATGTTGATGGATGGACAGAGAGAAAGACTTTTTTTGAATTTACAATTTTTTTTGTTGTTAATGTGTGTTTTTAATAAAGTTACAGACTTATTATTTTTCTATAAATGTATTTAATAAAAGTAAAGCCGACATTTTCTCTACACCAATTTTGTGTTGCTTTTAATATTTTTTACAAATTCTCATTCCTAGAAAAAAATAATCTCTGTGGCATTAACGTATCCGACGAAGCGTAAAATATATCGTGACGTATAGTAAAAATGTTTGGCTTTGGTAACGTAGGATGCCTACAGTAATTAATCATCAATTGATAGAATTCCGAGCAAAAATAACGTTATTATTTGGGCTAGATACGAGGAAAATGTTATCACGTGTAGCTAATGGACGGAGAAAGGCGATATGTGCCATTAATTACCGGAAGTTGACCTTCAAGATAACGAGGATGTATGACGTTTACCATGAAAACTGAATCCTGAAGTGATTTAGGTAGTAAAATATGATCTAAGACAAATTATGCCAATTTCGGATCCACCGTATATTATAGATATTGAATCTTATTCTTATTCGTTGTTGAATACATCAACGTTGCAATAATTAAAAATAATAAAACATAATCGATAAATACTCGACTTTGTTTCGACCTTCTCGAATCGATTTTGTCAGACCAGTGCGTAGCAGCTTGGACATTTCTGTCGTTTGTCTCGTTCAATTCCTGTACGGTGCAAATATTTCAGGAAGCATTGTAACCAAGATGGGTCGATTATATTCCATGTAGCCAAATTGGATCGGTAGCGACCAACTTGAGGACGCAGTCGGTTCAAAAAAAAAAGCCTCAGTTAGTCTCGTTCGTTAACCGCGCTGTTTTCCAAAGCAAGTCACAACAAAGCGACCTAAATCTTTTCATCATTTAGGTACGCCACTGAAAACTTATAGGTACCTATATAATATATAAATAAGACTTCACTGTCATCAAAATAAAGTTTAAATTAACTCTATTAAATAAATATCAAAAGATCATTGATAAAAAATTACTCGAAAAGGCATCAAATGAAATTGAATTTAACGTCCAATTTTATATTACTTCGTAAAATAAATAGAAAAAGTGTTTCGGTTACCGTTAATAGAATAGCTAGGTGATACAGTACCTACTTAGGTACGTGTATAAAAGGTTCTTTTGTTCGTTTATTAAATGTATTTAGCCTTTAGGTAGTAGTCAATATTTTCAAAATGTCTGGTTGCTGAAACTGCGTAAGTAATTTCAAAATATTTTACACTTTGTTTGTTATTTAACCGACTTCCAAAAAGGAGGAGGTTCTCAATTCGTCTGTGTTTTTTTTTTTTGTATGGTGGTTATCGGATATCTCCGTCATTAATGAACCAAATTTCAAAATTCTATTTTTGTATTCGAAAGAGTATACTCCCAACGTGGTCCCATTGTCACCAAGTCAAGATCTGATGATGGGATCCCAGTGAAATCGAGGGCAACCCTCAAATTTTATAGGCACTTGTTACGTTTTCCATATATTTTCTATAGCTGTGTCTGATAAATAGTAAGCTCATTTGCGCTGATTATGGAAGTTCCAACTCCTCGATTTTTTTTTTTTAAATTATACGTACTTATGGACCGATAGTTGTATTCTTTCAGGCTATTATGTTAACCTGATGATGATGGCATCCCAGAGAAATCCAGGACAACCCTCAAATTTTATAAGCACGTATAACGTGTTTTGTGCTCTTTCTAAAGCTTTTCAAGTATTCGCATCAAGCAGTTATCACTTCATGTTGATGAGCTCCTGATGGAAGGTACAACTCCTCAATATTTCGAAGTTGAAAGCAATAATAAGGGAATTTTGAAGGTTGAGGGTTTGGTTTCTTGGGCCGCGGGTTGTCCACAGGTTATCGCGGCCTCGACATAGAGGGCGAAGAAGGAACATGGGTGGTTTTTAGTCAGTAGAAGTCTGACACTCCCTTTCGCTCTGCCCAAGAGCGGAAGGGGTTATTCGATGATTTTACACCCGCCAAAAAAAAAATAAAGGGTTTGGTTTCTTAGTTTAATGTTAAATGCATAGTAAATATTTGAATAGAATACCTATTTCAACTAAAAAGGAAAATAAAAAAACTTTTTTGAATAAAAAAGTGAAAAAAAAAACAAAATCACAAGAAATTAAAAATAAACTTCAGAAGAAAAATCAGCTTCTGTCAGTGTTCAGTCGATGGCAAAAAAAACGAAATCAAACAAACAAATGAAGAGTATTGAAAGTAAGTAAAAAAAAAATCAAAATCTGCTTCTGAAGTCGGGGGACTTCAGAAGCAGATTTTTTTTTTACTTTTTTGTGTTGATGTCGGTATTTTTTTTTATAAACGATGTGGTACTTTCAATACTCTTTGTGAATTATAATGATCTAATATAATATTATCTCATCAGATTTAATAAATGTATATTTCATTGATGCGTGATATGAAATGAAAACTGAACCTATGATTTGAATTTGAAGAAAGTTTTGAAAAGCTATTAAATTCTGACAAATGTATGATACATATTTACAATTCTGAAATTAGTTCTTGAGGCCCACGAAAGGTTCGTGTGTTTAACTATTTTGGGGCTACAATTTCACATCTGGAACTATTTTGGTAAACCTACTCATACAACCATATTTGTCTTGGATGAAGGGACGACAGCTACATTAATAATGGTTAACAATAATACCTAGAATCTTCAAAGTTCAAGATTCTCGCAAATACCTAGTTGTCTTTACGTAATGAGAATTTGTAATAAACCTCACCTAAGATCATTTCTGCCGGTCAGTAACAGTAACGTAATATAGCACATTTACAAGCCACTTATTTCTAAGAACGACTTTTTATTTTGCTAAGGATTCTTGTTAAATTAGTCGGTAAAACCAGGGTAAAAGTTTTACATTTTCATACTTGTTTTCTCGCATTTTTCCTTACACGTGTTCAAAGGAGACTCGACATAGCGTATCCACATGCCATAAAATGTGACCACATCCAATAAAATATGGCATGAGAGCTTCACGGAAGTCACGTGGCTTACCAAAACTCTGTAAAAGTTGAGTGTTGCAACTTTGGTTTGGTTCGCAAAGCTCATAATAATTCAGTATAAAACCGCGGGGCTGAGTGATCCCAAAAGTTCTGGAGTGGCCGCGAACCGGACGGCGTAGTGTAGGTATAGACCTTCACAAGGTGAGCCGATGACCTTATAGGCGGTAGCATCGCAGGGCTGGTCATACTAGCGATGTTGAGGAGTAAGTATAGATTATAACAATATTGGACGTCTTTTGTATCGGCTAAGATGACGAAAGCTAACCCATTGTCTGTTTTGCCCGAGACTTCTCCATAGCGGAGCGAAGCGTAGATGTGCAAGATTCTACCAATTACAGAAGAAACGAAAGACGAGAAGTAGATTTCAAACATACGTTACCCGTGGAAAGATATTGTCGGTGCTATTCTTTACATCCAATACCATTGTGTGTCTGGTTCCAAATGAGTAGTAGAAGGCATTTGACTATCATAGGCCATTTCCCATTTAGGCTAACAACAAAAAAAAACACCTATCCAGCTTCCTAGATCCAAACGCCATAATAACCCGTATCAGCTCAGCGATTAAGAGTGGTATAGGAGTGCGACAGCCGGCAAATCGGTAAGTGGACGGGTTGCCGCTTCGACAACGCGTACCCCGTTAATTGGTTCTAGCTTTCTGGAGTTCTAGATCTCGCTATTACACGCTCTCTACACTGAAGTTAAGTGGTTTCATTTTCTTTGGGATTTTTCGAAAAAAGTTGGTTATAAGTGCTTTATTTCTATTTATGTAGTATATTTTTTTGGCAAAAAAATAGACTTCGTCGTAAATTGATTTACGAGAAACTAAATTTCATCGTTAAATGCTTTTTGATTTACGGTATTTCGTAAAAAGGTGACGACAAATCCAGTCAAAATTAAACATGAAAAAAGCAACGTAAAACGAAATATCGAATATTGCCTTTTAATCGGATTCCGAAAACTAATAATAATCACATTGCTTTGTTATCCGTTCCGTAAAAACTAAATAAAACTGTTTTTGGGAAATACTGTGATATTTAACAAACCAATTCAATAAAGCACTTATATGGTTGATTCTGTACTAAAGTAAATACATAACATAACGTCACGTCTGTGGATTTTATTATTATAGCTAGCCTATGTTGTCCCACTGCTGAGCAAAGGCCTCCCTCCATTCCTTCCAACAGTCAAGATTCAGTGCAACTTCTCTCCAATTCTCAAGGAAGACATCCAGTTCGCCCCGCCATTTCCTTCGTGGTCTGCCACGACCTCGCGTCACTGTTTCAAGGCACCAATCCAGAGCTTTACTGTCTGTGGATTACAGGCGGATAAAACAGAGGTGTATCCAATACCTAAGTAGTACACCCACATTTTGCCAGTTATGTTTCAGACCTATGTTAGTAATATAAAGAGAGCGAGCCTATTGTTTGTAATCGGGTGCAACTCTATGGCAGTTACTGAGAAATTAGTGATGGAAAAACCCAATAGCAAAGCTGAGAGCGTTAACAGCTGGTTTTCTACTCTGTAGATGTTTAGTTCCTGTGGATTCAAATGGGGTCTTGTCTATCTATAACTGGCTGAAAAACATGGGGTCAGGTCATAGTCACCATATAACGATGCAACCTAAATCTTTATTAGAGACGATCTGGCAGTTTAAAGCTAAAAAATACAATAGAGCTCACCTTTTGCTGAATCGATGTACACTACAGACCGTTCACAATAATTTTACATAATAACCTTTTAGTTATGACGTATAGATCGCCGAAACAACAAGTATAACGTTTCAATGAACGGATTGTACACACGACGACAAATCAATCTACAAAAAAGAAACCGGTAAAGTGCATGTCGGGCCACGAACAATGTAGGGTAATAAAACAAAATAAATATACATTCATCATCATCAGCCGTTAATGTTCCCACTGCAGAGACTCAGGCCTCCTCTCTTAGAGAGGGATAGGCTATAATCCACCACGCGGGCCCAGTGCGAATTGGTAGATGTCACATCTCTTCGAATTTTTTGTTTCTAAGATATGCCGGTTTCCTCACGATGTTTTCCTTTACCGTTTTGAGAGCAGCGGTGATTAAATAGATTAATAGACTTACTGTTCGTAAGTCGTGCCCGCCACCAATGTGCCTCCACCGCTCTATATACATTATGTATAGGAAAGTATTTTATACAAGTACATTTTATAAGTTGGTCGACTATTACTCGTAAAGTTGTAAAGCCTACTGAGCTGTGATAGTTTTCCTTTTATTTTCGTGATATACGCTACAACCATGATATTTTTCACACGCCCAAACACAACCCGTATAGGTGATTTAGGTAGCCAGACTTGCTTGATTCTTACAAAAATTGCACTTTATAGCTTAATATATTATTCACAAACAAATATGTTATTTAAAAAAGTGTTTGAGCAAACTCGCAATATTTTTTAAAGACCTATCCACCAACATCCCACACAATCAGCTTCAAGAGAAAAAAAATCTTTAATGTGTACTGGAGATCACCTAAAAAAAAATATTTTCAAAATTTAGTCTACCAGTTTGTCGGCAGTATCTCATTTGTATATTCATGCCAAGTTACAGCTTTCTAGTTCTAGGAGTCATATGTCAAACGAAGTGAGAGCAGGTTATACTGGATACGTGTAGCTTGATGTAAAAAAAATTAAAACAAATACAGGAAGTCGTTTATCTTGATCATCATCTAGCCTTTTCCCAACTATATTGGGGTCGGCTTCCAGTCTAACCGGATGCAGCTGAATACCAGTATTTTACATGGAGCGACTGCCTATCTGACCTCCACAACCCAGTTAATACTAGGTAATACGATACCCTTTGGTAAGACTGGATGTCAGACTTTCAGGTCACTGACTACCCGTAACGACTGCCAAAGATCTATATATGGCACCCGGGACCAACAGCTTAACGTACTTTCCGAGGCACGGAGGAAACTCGGTATGTAATGGGCGGTCACCCATCCACCGATCGACCTAGGCAAGCGCAGCTTAACCTAAAGATCGACCCGAGTGGCAGTTCTTATTAAGCCACGAGCTCCCCCAGTCGTTTATCTTGATATGGTCATGTAATGAGGAAGGATAAAATGCATGATGTGACTAAAAATAAAGATGGATGGATTGTGTGAGGAATGATATGAATGAGAAAGGAGTAAATGCCACCGTCTAACAGGGAAGAATGGAAGAAGAAAACGTGTTGCGCCGACCCCAATTAGAATAAGAGCAGGAAGGTGATGATTATGATGATATGTCGCCATGTGTACATATGCACACTGTATTTAGCCTCCGTTCACACGACAACATTGAACTGTATATTGCTGTATAGGTAATATTAGGATCACGTAACATTTTCATACAACATAAGTTGTCTACTGTATGAACAGTAAAATGTTGAACGTGTGGTTCCCGCATCGTGCAAACAACCGCTTAGCGCAAAAACAACGACAAACCACAACAACAATAATCACAACAATTACACCACAGTTCCTGTTAACAACGCCATAAAAACAACACAACAACAATTGTGTTATTGTATTATCAGTTTATGACTGAGCTAAAACTGCAGTTTGCAGAAAGTGCATTGAAAACTGTGAAACGAGATATCTTGATCATTAAATGTGTACAAGTACGAAGTAACCTTTACAAACTTAGATTTATTGCTACGAGTACAAGAAGAACACTAAATTGAAAAAGTAAATAATCCGGAAGTGACTCGAGAGTGCTGAGACTTTAACTTTCTTATTTGTGTGAAAGAATGTTTAAAGTGTTGGTATAACATAATTAAATCCGATTTACTTGTTTCTTTTATTACTTTGTGCAATTTATTTTATCACCACTTCTTTCAAACGGTGAGGAAAACATGTAGATAAAAAAATGCCATGTTCTAAAATTAAAAATTCAAAAAGGAAGTTAAAATTAGGCAACATTCTTTTAAAAAAGTTTAATATTTTTTTTATTGTTATTAGTCACTTTAATAATTTGAAACTTACAAGTAAAAGTTTATAGTATCTTCAATATTGTGACAAACATTATTATTGTATAACAAAATACAAAAAATATAAATTAAAAATTAATTCTAAAAATTAATACTTACATTAAAAAAAAAAACAAAAACATTTGACATCTGCTCCAGTCTTTCTCATAGAAAATAGGTCTGTGTCCCAGTAGTGAAAACATTATGGGCTGGACATCATCATCTACCTAGCCTTTACCTAAAATATGTTGGGGTCGCTCTTCAGTGTAACCACTGATTATAACGGGTGTAAAACATTCTTAACGGTGCATGCCGTAAAAAACTTGTTGTTTTCAACATTGAAACTAGCTCACCATTTAAATTAAAATTGAAGTCGCCATTTAAATTAAGATTTTGATGACTTAATAAAAACATTATTAAATCATCGAAATGGATTTCAAGATGTCCGAGCCGAAATGTCAGCCATTTGAAACACTGCATATTTTATTTTGTAATTAGGCATTTGAAGTACTAGCTGTTGCCAGCGGTTTCGCCCGCTACAGCTCGAAAATTATCCCAGGGGAAGATAAAATCGGGATAGAATCTATTATAATATGTGTTTATTCAGGTTATAAACTATCTGTTTACCAAATTTAATCTAAATCCGTTCAGTCGTTTTTGCGTAAAAGAGTAACAAACATACACACTCACAAACTTTCGCCTTTGTAATATTAGTGTGATTAGGGTGATATCTAGAAAATCAGCGTCTGGTGGTACACACATTGTTCTGCCATCTGGCATTATGCTGAGCGGAGGCCCTTTTGGTGTTATCAGTTTGTTTCTTTTGTAAAAAAATTAAGGTGCTTTTGTGAATAATGTCAAATAAGCACATTTTATTCTCTATATCTTTTTGTTCTGGACCATAAAATATGGAAACTTTCTAATTGAAGAGATATTGAACGTCAATACAACCTTTTCACGTGTTTTGTAAATGTTGTAATTTCACTATAAATTCCTCCACCCCTGTATTATTCAGAACATCCATCAACACAATGAGTTAAGCGCTACCGTAATCTGTGATTTTTCACACTAATAAAACACTCGTTTTCTAGACATTATTTTTGCGCAGTGTTACTTAGTTTGATTTGCATATTTCTGGCAAAAGAATATACACATATGGACATCTAGTCGTATAGACATCGTGCCCACTGAAGTTTTTCATGAAAGGGATATAATTATGTGGTTTTTTTAAATAGGCTTACTCTTGCCCTCAATCTGGCCCTGTCTAGGGAATTGATGGCGTTGTCCTCTATTCTAGTCCTCGGTTTTCTACTTAAACTGTTCGATCTCTTCAGTCGTCGTCCGTTTCTGTTGGCAATAACTTTTTTTCAGCTGGTAGACCTTTATTCCAGAAAACAGTTAAAATACGCTACAAATTAATTCAAGGAATTGAATATTACGTACTTTCCTTTTTCCTACACATAGCACAATTAATATTATTCAACCCTTCAACATTTTCCGACACAACACTTCATTATCTAAAATCCAACAACAACATTTAAACAATGCCGCTTATTAAACAGACTTTAAGAATGTTTGTTTTACAAAACCGTTTATTTATCGATAAACCCCATCGGTGGTAAACCCCCACCGTAACCGATGGTACGGCGTAGCGCGGCGGCCGCGTAGCCCCGTAGCAAGTTTCAGTGCTACGCTCGCCGCGCCCGCTGCCGCTACGCGATGCCGTCGCAAATGTCATACGTACGCAACTTTAACTCGCGTCGTTAATCACATATTTTTATGAACGTTGTAAATACTTTATCACCAAATCAAGTTACCTTTTTTCTAGAAAAGTAAAATAACTTTGGACAATAACTTTTTTATTGTCAACTAAAGAATATGTTTAAGGAAGAAAATGATAAGTTTTTGTTAAGATTATAGGAATGAAATAAGTGTGTCAAGTTGAGTTTTATATTACAAAAGTTTAAGCTCTGTAAGCAACACGATGCCTCCGTTGTTTGTTCGCTACTTGAAATGCGTTGTTGCAACGTTTTTAATTAAAGGTGAGTTTGATACACTTAATTAAGACAATGAATATTTTGTTTTTTTTTAATACAAAAGATGGATACAGAAAGGTCAAAATACACCAAACAATGCTTTTACGACTTTAGATTTAACATATTTTATTAAATCTCCGACGCTCTTAAGTTCAGTTAAATAAAATAGTAAAATACTAGAAAAAAAAATATAATAAAATATTTAGATACATCCTGTTAGACTGGAAGCCGACCCCAATATAGTTGGGAAAAGATGGCAGAAGCATCTTAAAAAAGAAAAAAAGTAGAAAGAAAAATTGAAAGAAGAATTCTTCCAATCCAATTCTTAGAATTCTTATTTTAGAAGAATTTTTTGGAGAAGAATTGGATGATTCTGATGCTTTCTTAGGTTTAGTCACACAAAGTTTAATTAGGACATTATACTACGAAATACATATCATACAATTAAAACCATACATAAATAAACTCACGCCTTTCATCCCCTATAGCCTCTGGATAAACCTACCGTACATAAATACATATTAAGCGGGAATGTAGAAAAATTACCCTCTTCTTTCGGTTATTTGGTAGTAAAGTTAGTGTGGTTTACTACCCTTCGTGGAGATTTTTTTACGATATATGTATGTGGGCTTAGGCAGATGAGAAATTCTGGTTTTATTATCTTAATCTTAAGTCCCAGACGGAGTAAAGCTATGCTAATTGGTAGTTCGTCACAGATAAAAAAGGTTTAATCAGAAAATTTCTAACCTTTTTGTTGAGAGCATAGGATTCTAATTGCAGAGTCATGGGTCGTCATGGATCTGACATTGATTGTTGCTGAGATGACACATTGTGATTAAGTTTTAGACGTTTTAATGATAAGAAATACATTGTTTTCGCTACTTCAGCGGCTACGATATGCAGAGTATGGAGCAATCTTCAATTTTTTGGGCCCTTTATAGTCCGGTCAATTTAGACATTCGAAGGTGCATAAAGTCGCAACAAGCTGAAAATCAGTAAAATTGTTCAAAACATCATTATAAATAGAATTTCTAAGTTTCCCATCATTCCCGTGTATGGAAAAAAGTTACTCGGGGTCAAAGGTCACAAAAATCGTTTTTTTAGTTGATTTTGTAAAATTCTCTCAAAACGATTCAATGAAATATCAAAATCAAAATATTTTATTTTACATGGGCGCTTATAAAACGTCCAGAAAAGATGCCAGATTGGGTTGGTTATTTATTATGGTAAAGAACCAGCAATAAAATCAATGGTTACAATTGTAGAAAGATTATGACATTTTCATGTTACAGCATTAGTACTTTAGTACTTAAAAAAAAAACGTAGGCAGATGATCTTTTAATCCCACGTTAACATGGAAATTTACGGTCTATTATGATATTTAAACAAGCAAATTAGAAATATACATTTTAATGAAGTTGTGAAGAGATTGAATATGAGAGTTGGCTCAATTGCGCGTTGTGACTTGGGCGAGCGACGCCATGTTCTTTGGGAAACATTATTTGCTTTTTTACATTTTTTGGAAACATTATTTGTGTAACAATAAAAGTGACTGGAATTCACTATACATTGAATCCTACTCTGAGTTTCAGGAATCAATGCAATGAATGTATATATATATAATTTTTTAAACAATAAATTATTCTTATTCTAATAGGGATAGTACCTGACTAAAATAAATATGATTTAGTTTAGTCCGGTTAGTTAGATTATCGAAAAATATTGGATACGTGTTTTTTGTTTCTATCAAATTAATCAAAATTGAATAAGATAAAACGCGTCAAAGATCATGAGTGGGGGCTTTTGACGTCACTACGTGCTAAAAAATGCAGTGCAATGTGACGTCACACGAGTTTTCTAAGCACTGCATCGTCTTCACTTTTTGTTTATGTGAAAAAAGAAAAAAAACATGTGTCCGTAATATTTTGAAAATCTACCTGACGGACTAATTCGATTTTTTTTGGTCAACTACCCTATTACACGCGTGATATCAACAAAGTAAATGGACAACCATTTACTTTGGTGACATTAAATCACTCCTAAAAATTGCCCTCTTGCACCTTATATGTTCGTATATACCCTGGTAAGATATCGAACTGAAGACGCGACTTCCAAAACGGGTAACGTAAGTTGGTTAGTTTTTAAGTCGTTTTGAACTTTTTGAAGATAGCTAATGGCCGCACAGTAAGGCTCAGCCAAGTGCTCATTGAAAATGGGCCAAGAAAATTCTAGGACGAATAAAAATATTGTAAAAAATTACTAATGACTCATTAAGCTACTTTTGGACAGTTTTCCAATTCGTACTTCAAAGAGAAATGAGAATAGGTTTGTTGATTGAATAAATTGGGAGGATTTAATATTGAATTGTATAGTGAGCATTAAAATTGTGTATCGGACGTTTCTACAAAATATTGTTGTGTTGGTTTGTCCGCCCACGCGATTACGTCACTGGGGTACCTACCTATATTTAGCAAAGTCATAAATGCGGTTCTAGTGAGCACTTAGGTAGGTGTATACCTCTTTAAATTCTGTTTTGTTTTTCGATCAATGCGTTTTAACCTGACCAGTGTCTCCTTCTAGTTTATAAAACTACAACACCGTAATGCTGCAAAGACAACGTAATTTATATGTAGGTACTGGGTATGGGTTTACGTTGAAAACAGACGACTTCTATGTGAATAATATTTACTTTTACGTGGTAGGTAAAGTCTTGTATGCATTGGTACGAAATTAAACAAATAGCTCAAATTATACCTGACTGAGTATTCCTATTCATGCTATTTCGATAAGCACTAAAATCGCCGGAGAGCAATTCTAGGGACACTTGAAAATGTTGCTATATTATGGCGAAGACGAAGAACATTACTAAACATTTATCTGTTTGAATTATCGAAAACACAGCTTTCTTTTCTTGTCTGTGACACAAGGCTCACTGTTATTAATCCAAGTCCGTAAAAGTCTTAGAATTGGCTAAAGAGAAAGAAATAGAGAAGGCTGTGTGGCTCTATTTCTGTTCTCTGGCGACTTAAGTACTTGTTACAACAACAAGTATGAAGCGTCAATTATAAAGACTTAATTATAAGATAACGAGCTCGTGGGTAAATAATAACAATCGCACGCACCGACCTTCAAGGTTAAAGCCGTGCTTGCCGAGCTTCATTACATACCGAATTTCCTTAGTGCCTCGCCTTTGGTCCCGGCCGTCAATAATAGATTTTTGAAAGTCGTTACTAAAAATCAGAAGCCTAAAATCTGAGATGCAGTCTTACTAAGGGGTATCCTATTACCCAGTTACTAGGTTATAAATATAAAGATAAGATAGGCAATCGTGTCATGTAAAAAAAAAGTAGTTAAAAAACAAGCACATTCTAAATTAAACAAAACTTGGAAGCAGGCGGGGTTCATTTGAATATTAAATTATGAAATGAAAATACTCGTAGAGTTATAGAAATTCAGTTTTTTCAGTCGGGTTTTTTGGTTTTTTAACTACTTTTTTTATTTCCAACTTTTTAGTTCATTTGTGTTTGTTCTTTCGTTGGTCGCGTAAAATTCTTCGCAGATGATTTAACTTTTGTGTTTGTTCATAGGATTTGTGATTTTGAATTTCTTTCAAACATATAAGTGTCATATATTTTTGTAATCTCCTTTTAAAACCCTTAATTTTTATAACCTACTCGATGGTAATGGTTTTTTTTTTTAAATCCACGATATGGCCCCCAAAATCCGCAAATTTCTTTGTTTTTTAATTTTAATGTAGCCAGTGACACTTGCGCCATCAAGACAAATCCCTTCATCCGTTCAGGAGTTATGAGGGAACAAAGAAACAGACAAACATACATACACGCCAAACACATAACCCTCCTTTTGGGCTTCGCCGCAGTCGGGTAAAAATAGATACTGGTACTCGCCCCAACATAATTTGGAAGAAAGGCTAAGCAGATGAATTTTAAAATAATAATTTAGATATATTTGGCAGACATAAAAATAAGCTAAGGCAATCGGCTTAAAGATGACTCTCTTCTATTTTGTGTCTGTGCCGAAAACCAGTCAATTACATTGAGCCAGCTCTTACCTTAAAATATACGTAGATTAAATAATAAATCAGATTAGCGTAAACTACACAATAAAAGAAAAACGTTTTTAACTCCATGGAAATGCTTTAACTTGAATGAAAATATTCAGTTATTGCGTCATTATATTGTACCTACTTAAACATGTTTGAAAGGTCAGAGAGAAAACGAAAAATGAGGATATTCACATCCCGTAGGCGTTATTACTTACCTATTTAACTTATTATAATGTCACAAAAGTTTAGACAGGAAAGTGTCTTAAGTTTCTTATCGGCGACGTTAATACTTCAGTGCTAAGTATAGACATCTCTTGAGACCGTCGAACAAATTGTTAAAGGGAAGTATTGCAATAACGACTTCGCTAAGCGGGCTAATCAAGAATGGTAATATTATCAGAAGGATGATCGTATAATATCACAATTGTTCAAGTAAATGGATCCATTTTTTTTGGGTCGTGTATATTTTTAGGTAACCCCGTGAGGTCCGACGTTTTCATTTTATGTTTTGAAATATGCAGTACGTGTGCTCGGCATTTGTTTTTCGGAGCACTCTGTTCCATGTCTGTTAAAATAGGAATGTTGCTCATTTTTTACAAGCTTTTATTGCAGTTAAGTCTGGAATACACATGCTACTACAAAAGCATGCTTGTTGGCTACTTGGTAGTATGCTCATTAATAGCATGCCTTTTGAGTGTGTACATTTGCTCTAAAGCACATACCTCAAAAGCATATTTTTTTACTTCTTATGAGCACGTCTGAGTGACATTAAACGATAAAATAACATAGAATATAAAAAAAAGAGCTACAAAAAGAGGTTAAATGCGTCGTCAAGACACCGTGTGCTAGCATGCTTATTCACAAGCCCTTTTCGTATATACGTGCTACTTATATGCTACCAAGTAACAGTTGCATGAAAATAGCATTATTTTTGAGCTACTTCGTAACATATGTATTCCATGCCTTTATGTAGTTTTGAGGGTTTGGATATACAGGGTGTAAATCAACCCTTCATACCTACGTCAACCTAGCATTCTGTACATCAAACTAACTACCCCTACGCAATTTTTTTGCTGGGATACGACTTTTTTTTTTGGGGTCGATTTTTTTTAATTTTTTAATTTATTTTTGTTTACGGTAAAACTCAATGTCATTAAAACTCTTCTTCTCCTAAAACATTGAGCTATTGGGTGCTTTGAATAGTAAAGGAACCATGGAAGTAATTTAAGTAAAGTTATAACCTGAAAAACTGGTATTTACAAAAACAGCTGTGGAAAATTTGGAACTTTGACCCCCAATATCTTCGTAACTAGGGGGTTCCCAGGTATAGTCTAGAACAAAAAAATTCTCGCAATGGTGAGGAGAACAAGTGCCTTTCGTTTGCTTTAAGGGTACTTAAACTTCACTCAACATGTTCCATTCCCAGATCGAGGAAAGTGCTATTGAGTTTTTTTAGGAATTCTTCACTTGCAGACAAATCCTCTAATGAATTTGTGTCCGGTTGTTTGCCAAGAACATAAATAATAAAGTCCTATTGCCATAGGCTTGCTTAAATAAAACTGGTATAATGTGCCTACATATCCACATTTGAGTTTATGTTTTTAATTTATTCGTCTATTAACACGCTCTTCAACAAAACATTAGAATTTGATAAATTAGTATTCTAAGCCCTTATGTATACACAAAACTGTGTGAAAGTATCGTTAGGAAGCCTACTGTGGTGTCGAAGCAAAGTTTGGAGCCTCATTTACATGGAATTTGGTCCTATCGCGACGTGTAACATTTAACTCCATGCATATTAAAAGAGCTTTTGAGATTGAATTTCACACTATTAGTACACCCTATCTAAAGATTAGGGTAGCTATTGATTTAGGATGGGTTGGCTTGGCTACTTATGGTTTTATGGCTGCGTTGAACGAGATAGGTTTACTAAGTTCTGCTTATCTGTATATATATTTCTTCTGTACGTGTATTTGTCACTGAACTCCTCCTAAACGGCTGGACCGATTTTGATGAAAATTTTTGGATGTGTTCAAGTGGAATCGAGAATTGTTTGGATTCACAATTGGACCCGGTAGGTGGTGCTGCTGTCCGGGCAGGACGACATCTGACAGGTCCGCTAGTTAATTATAAAACATAACATCGCGTCTATAGTCCCCTAGGCAAATTATATTTTATAGTACACTCCTATTTTGCACTTTATGTTTAAGTCCCATTTAGGATGAATTATTGCCATTAACCGGACATAACCCTTTTCTGACCGCAGGAAAATCCTCAATCTCAAAATAATAATGTATCTATTCAAATTAATTGAATTTAGTTTTGAATCATTTTTGCATGAGGCAACGTAGTCGGTCAACGCAATAGTCCTTCAGATAATTGAAACGTCAGTTAGTCCAGGGTATTAAAAATGCTTCAGTTAGTTGTGCAAGCTGTCATTGACAACTTGATTGCAACAGCTTCAAGTATTCAGAAGATCGAATTAAAAATTCGCTGTGCAAATCCAATAAATATTTCCGTATGCTGAATTGACAGCTATTATTTTCTAGCTTGCATAACAGCTTCTCGATTCAGCAAAATCGTGCTTTCGTATGCTTGGAGGAGAATCGTATTCTTTTTCGAGTTCCACTGATATTATTCAGTACAAAATATTGAAGAGATAAACCCATAGGCAAGCATTTGCATGATTTGTTAGCAAAAATGTGACCTAAATTGTTTGACAATATTTTTCGCATTGCTTTTGAGCGAGCTACCTAAAATGATTGATGTTGATATGTTACATTGTTTTTTTCTGAACCATTGGAGGCTGTTTGTTCTGTAGGCACGCCATAAACATAATAAGCAGTTTTGTATTTTGTTTGAATAAATCAGACTACCAAGCTGTACCCTCGTCATGTCTTCAAATCCTAGCAGAGCTTGTCATAATCCAACCCGTCTTACTCTCCCAGTCATGTTTCCGTCTTTTTACGTACAACAATATGTTAACTAGTGTATTACTGTTACCTTATGTCGAGGTTCATCCCCTGTAAAATGTATAGGCTTTATATAACATCAATATACTACATTACGACGCGCTGTCGGCGGTGAAAATCTCCGGTTTTTCTTATTTGTATACCGGTTTGAATGTGAAAGATATATTTTTAGTACATTCATGTATTCCGTACGAGGCGATGAAAGCATACGTGTAGATCTCGCTTTTTCATCGCTGGTATTGAGACTTTTATCGGAGTGTAAGTAGTGTTCGGATCGAATGGAATCCTACTCATTCTTTCCTTTAGATATAAATCTTTTTCTCAACAAAGACTTCAATTAGATAGACAGTGCTATCGGAACTTCGCTTTGACAGTTATATTGATTGTAGCCATTAAATCAGGTTCTAGGGTTACTTAAATATTTTTAGAAGGGTAGTAGATCGAATGAAGGTTTCTCCCTCATCTATCACCGTTCATTGTAGCATTCGATTGCCAGGATTTTATAAGCAGTGATATGATGATGTACGAGTATAATAATAATAATAATAATAATAATAATCTTTATTTCAAAAAGCCAAATACAGTTTGTCCATCTCAATCAAAACAGGCAAAACGTTCTTATTGTAATTATGAAGTACAACACTATGCTAATTTGAGATAGAGTGAACGACTGTGTCTGTGCTAGTATAAACTGTGTTACAGACACAGGCGCCTTCCTCTTACAGTTCATTGACAATTTGCTGCACTTTGTAGGAGTTTCTGTGACCATAATAACTTAGATTGACAGAAGTACCTACATAACACTAATCACTTATTAAAAATTTGTGTGAGGAAGAAATGTGTGTGTGGAGTGAGTATGTGTCGTGTCGGTGGGTATGTGTTGCGTGGGTGGGTATGTGTGGCGTGGTTGTATGAGTGGGTGTGTATGTTTGGTTGTGTATTTCGTTTGTGTTTCAGTGTAGGATTGATAGTAAAGGAGCAATTTAAATCTGTGTTTAGATGTGTTAGTAAGATTTTTTTGTAAAGAGTTGCTCAGTCTCATCGTACGTTAACTTTTGAAGAAAAGTACTAACTACGGTTTTACATTTATATTTGGGCAAAGAATATACGTTGCAGGTTTCGTTTATTGTGTTATAAAGGTGTCTGCTAAGACACGGGTAGCTTCGCCTAGCCAGAGCAGTTTTGGAGGTGAGAGGTGGGCATACAGGGTCCTTACGTCGTTTATTTTGCTCTAGTAACCTTGGGTCATAGGTCAATGATGAGTGTACACGTAAAGTGACGTTAAGTGCACAGAGCTGTCGGACAGTGAGCACAGATATGTCCTTGTAAAGCTGGGTTGTTGGGTACCGGTAAGGTTTGTGAAGCATGACTTTCAGGACAGCTCTTTGTGCCCTCTCAACACGAAGTAGATACGTTTTATGTGTACCACCCCAGACAGATATGCAGTACATTAGAAGTGACTGAGCTAGGGGAAAATAGATGGTTTTTATGAGTCGGTCGTCAACTACTCTTCTCAGTTTTTTCATAGGAAACATTAGCTTACGAACACGCGTAACTGTTATACTGATATGTTTTTGCCAACTCAATGTGTTATCAATGTGCACGCCCAAGTATTTTACACAAGAGTTTCTATGTATACTAGGGCAACTGCAAGGGGTCAGCGTAGGATGACAACTATGGGCTTTAACATCTGGCATACTTGGCTGAGTAGCAGTGTTTGCTGAGAAAGGGACATAGTGGGTTTTAGAGACATTTAGTGTAAGTAAATTTAATGAGAGCCAATCCATGACTATGCCAAGAGCGTTTTCAGCTGCGTGGTGAGCAGATTCCCATGTTTCTCCACTTATGATTAGCGCAGTATCATCTGCATATACAATTATCTTGCAGTGTGGGATTGACAACTGACACAATCTGTTTACAAATAGAAGAAAAAGGGTGGGCCCTAGCACACTGCCCTGTGGTACGCCAAAGGTTAGATTCACATCGTCACTGACGTAGTTGTCTACTTTAACTCGTTGGTTACGGTTTGTGAGATAGTCACGGAAGAGGTTTAGAGCTATGTCTCTTATTCCTAAGCTTTCCAAACCATGCAGAAGGATGGGAGTAGAAACAGTGTCGAAAGCTTTTGCTAAATCAAGAAAAATACCTATTGTTTTAGTCCTAGAGTCAAGATTCTTAACAATGTGACTTGTCAGTTCAAGAACAGCATCCTCTGTTGAAAAGCCTCTCCTGAAACCGTATTGGTTTGGCGAAATTATGTTGTTTCTTTCAAGATAGCTAAGCAATCTTTTGTTCAGAACCTTCTCCATAATTTTGGACAGTGTGGTGAGTACAGATATAGGCCTATAGTTCTCGACACGGTCTCCATCCCCACCCTTAAATACTGGTGTAACTAACGCCTTCTTACAAGTGTCGGGGAAAATACCTTTTATCATAGATACATTACAGATATGTGTTATTGCGGGAACGAGTACATGTCTGGCAGACTTGATAACCGAGGCTGGTATTCCATCATGACCAACTGCACAATTGTGTTTTAATCCTATAATTATATTTTCTATTTCTGAGAAGTTCGTTTCAAGTAATACGAATGAGTTACCTTGAGGATTCATTACGCTGTCAAATTCAAAGTTTGAGCGAGTAACACGCTGAGCCTGCGCAGCCTGCCGAGCAAGATCCGCTCCAACGTTTGCAAAGTAGTTATTTATAGCATTTACAGAGGACTTTGGATCACTGCACATATTAAGAAGCTCTCCTGATTTCTTTATGGGTGAGGTGTTCTTATAGCTGATAGTTTTTATGATATCCCAAGTTGCTTTGGGGTTACCATTTATGTTATAATGATGTGATGCATGATCATACTCGTATGTGCCGTGTGTGTCTGTATAATTATTTCTATTTGAATGTATATTTTTGTTTCATGTACTATAAAGTATCAGAGTGATGTCATATTAATGAATTAATTATGAAATTGCAACTTTTATCGTCTCATATGTTTTGACGATATTAATGGTTTTGGTAGGTAACAGTGGATTAATCCTGCTGTTACGTTATTGGTTATTAAACCTCACAGGTTCATAATGTAGATAGGTTACTACCACATAAAGTCGAGTGATAATACAGGATAGATAATTGAGGTCAACAGATTATAACAGAGTTAAGTTTCATTTTATCATAGTGAATCTTGTTGAATTTATTTGCTTAACTATTTTGAATTTGTATCCATTTTGTGGATATAAAGAAAATGTCGTTATGCGAAGGAATGAAGAAAATGCTACTAGGGAAGTTTTGAGTATTAATGTAGATAGGTATAAGAGTAAAGGAAGACCAAAGAAACGATGGATGGACTGTATAAGGGATGATATTGCCAGGAAGGAGGTAACTGATAAGATGATGATGGAGGTAACTTATAAACAAGTATAGAAGGAGAAAACAAGTTGCGCTGACCCCAAATGAATTGGAATAAGGGTAAGAAAATCATGATTCAATTTTTATTTAATAACTAGCTGTTGCCAGCGCCTTTACCCGCTACAACACGAAAATTATCCCACGGAAAGATAAAATCGGGATAAAAACTATCCCATGTGTTAATCCAGGTTGTCAGCTAACTCCATGCCAAATTTTATTGAAATCGCTCCAGCCGTTTAGACGTGAAGAAGTAACAAACATACACACTCACACACTCACAAACTTTCGCCTTTATAATATTAGTGTGACAAACACTCAGTATTAGTTTAATCACTATTTGAAGTTATATCACAAAATTTTAGTCTTTACCTTACTATTTTTTCTAAAAGTAAAAAGAAAATGGATACTTACTTTAGTTACCTAGTCTTAATAATATTATTATCTTGTAGCACCAAATTGTATACACGTAGAAACGTTTAGAAGTAATTTCTACTTAATATGTTGATTTCATTTTCATGTTACCTACTTATCGAAAATAATATTTGTGAACCTATATTATCATAAAGTACGTCATATCTCAAAGATATAGCAATCGTTATTTCATGACTAATTCGCGTTTAAACTTTGCCAATAGGGATGTTAACTGACTTTAAAAAATGTGATTCTAATTAGTCCGTCTGTTAGATTATCGAACAATATTGGATACGTATTTTTTGTTTTATCAAATCAATAAAAATTGACGAAGATAAAAAGCGTCAAAGATTTGAGTGGGGGTTGGTGACGTCACTGACCGCTAAAAATGTCATACTAATGTCTTAGATTATGACATCACACGAGTTTTCAAAGCACTGTATCGTCTTCAGTGTTTGTTTACGTGAAAAAAGAAAAAATACGTGTCCAATATTTTTTGGTAATCTATATGACGGACTCGTTAGATTTTTTTTCATTTTGGTGCTCGTGAGTTCGTGACTGTACACCACTTTTATCGTTAAGTCTTAAAACGATCGTATCGTTTAAAACACCTTTTTACGATGTTCATAATTTCTGTACCTATACCTTTGAACGGAACGGAGACCAACATTATTTAAAACTGAAAAGCGTTTTAAAACTTCTCATTCCGCCCCTTAAGATATTCGCGTCCCTAATTGAATTCTGAAATAAACTTGCATCCACTTCGGAAAAAGAAACAGTTCCGTTCAGGCATCCTTGTAATACCTCAATGAACGGGTAATTAGCGTTGCTTTTAAATTAAATGTTCGTTTTCTGCAATTTGTTTAATGTTGCTCTTAAATGCTGGTGTGCTCGTGATGTTCATAATTGCCTAGATTTTCTACAAGTGCTTTTTTGTGTGTATTTCAGTGATAGTTGAATTAGTTCTCAGAGGTAATCGTTTCTTATTTATTTGACGGTTTACTACTTTTAGAGCGGTGGTGGCCGTGTGGTGGCGCCCACGACTTACGGACAGTAAGTCTTGGGTTCAAACTCAGGCGCATTACTTTGTGTAATTTATTTCATCACCGCTGCTCTCAAAACGGTGATGGAAAACATCGTGAGGAAACCGGCATGGCTTAGACTAAAACAATCGAAGAGATGTGACATCTACCAATCCGCACTGGGCCCGCGTGTTGGATTATAGCCCATCCCTCTCTTAGAGAGGAGGCCTGAGTCCCTGCAGTGGGAACATTAAAGGCTGGTGATGATGATGATTACTGCTTTTAATGCAGTAGGTTTTGCCGAATGTGGTCTTGTTCCTGGGTTTAATTACAAAAGTATCAATGAGATTTTTCATCAGGAATGGTGCCCGGTTAATAGCAATATTCTCGCTCCCAATACACACAACATGAAATTAAAACATGACTTGTCCTCTTGTAAAACTTCGAAGAAATGTTATTATAGGCTTGATATCATTATTTAATCTTTAACTTTATCGTGTTGTTAGTTGCCCTTCTTGTCGTGTTGTTAAACCATTTTGTGCTAAGACGATCCTGCTGGACATATTCGTTCAATAAGTCAATCCAGCATTACGATATGAAGTATAATGTTTCCACAGTTATATAAGAGGTATCTCTTTAAGCTATGCTTAGTTTGTGGCTCACCGATTTTGTATTCCACTGTATTCTTTCTTTTGATTAATAAACTTATTATTATTATCTTTAGAAGCTCGTCCTTCGAATCTTAAACAATAATAAGCATCCTTAACGTGGAAAATTATCGTCTCTTTATGGCCACATTTTCATTAAGCCGATGGGGTTCGATTGAGTCACGTCCCCGCACATTTTGAGCGCTTAAGTTATGATAAAGTTCAAGTACTTGTAATAATAAATACTAGCTTTTGCTGGTGGCTTCGCTTGCTTTATGGTAGGAAATGATCCCACGGGAACGGCTTAAATATGGCCTTCAGAGGTTATATTTAAAACGTTGACTTTAAAGATGTTGTTATTGAGGTGGAGGTTAAGGGTTGACGTGACACGACGTAGCGTACCCTACGTTGTCATTATGTGTTAGCACTTAGAGATAATGTAGCGTCTTTTTAGTGAAAGCATTTTCAGAATCGAATTTGTAGTCCCGAAGATTAATCCCTTCATGTAAACTTACAGTATTTAACTCGTTATAATATTAGTGGATATACACAGGGAGTGTATATCCTCGAAGCTCATAGTTTGTAATAGCAGTTAGTGGGTGGAGTAACTCCTGCGTGTATTTGTTTGGATGTGTTGCAGCCACGTAATAGAATAGTTGACTAGTTACAAACTTGCACCACTTTAACTGACGGATGTCCGTTACTGGAAATTTTGGTTATTATACTTATACTGTCACTTACGGGACATCTTACGTGACTATCCATTATCATGAGCTCCCGATAATCATAAAAATAATAATCACGTAAGACATCCCGTAAGTGGCAGAATTAGTTTAATAAACTATAAACCCTGACAGCTTAAATCAGTGTATGGTTATTAAATTCGGTCCTTAATTGTTATTCTGGTTCTTCGTTTTGTCCACGATATCTTTAAATTCATCCTTAAACGATAAAAAATCTGACACCTCAATAGTGTTAGTAGTAAGCAGTGATGGGAGGGATCCTCAACGTCAACAACCAATAAATGATCTCAACGGTTTAATTTTGCAACGAATCAAAGTATCATTAGCTTAAAACATAAACGGTTAAAGTGTCAACAATTCAGATGATTAATGAATTTGAATGTCACTGATCGTCGGACACAGACCCCTGATTTTTCGAATTCATTGCGTATATAAATATCACTTGTTTCGATGAAGGAAAACATCGTGAGAACACCAGCATGCTTGAGAGATATTTCTTGACGGAATGTAAAGACAAGTCAGCTCCCGCTCTTCGGTAGAGCGAAAGGGAATGTCAGACTTCAACTGACTAAAAACCACCCATGTTCTTCGTAGCCCTTTATGTCGAGGCCACGGTATCTCTCGTCGGTCCCGCAGCCCCGACGGGCGTCGGCCTTTGCGGGCCCCTCCCATGTTGCTGACATCTCTTTGAGGCGCGCGTGGAACACGAACGCGCCGTCGACACGGTCTGTCGTCGTCATAAGACGGATGGACGGCGAGCTAGCCCATCACTCATCGTCCACAGGCCAAGTCAGAAGCCCTTTTTTTTTTTTTTTTTTTGGTGGGTGTAAAATCATCGAATAACCCCTCCCGCTCTTGGGCAGAGCGAAAGGGAGTGTCAGACTTCTACTGACTAAAAACCACCCATGTTCCTTCTTCGCCCTCTATGTCGAGGCCGCGATAACCAGAGGACTACCCGCAGCAAGTCAGAAGCCCTTGAGTGGCATAGAAACTCTGACACTAGGTTAGACACTATCAAAACGATAAGTAAGTATAAAAAGGGTGTAAAAGTACCCTTAACGCAAACGAAAGGCACTTGTTCTCCCCCTCACTGCGATCATTTTTTTTGTTCTAGAACCTGGGAACCCCCTAGTTACGGAGATATTGGGGGTCAAAGTTTCAAATTTTGCACAGCTCTTTTTCTAAATACTGGTTTTTCAGGTTGTAACTGTACTTAAATTACCTCCATGATCCTTTTACTATTCAAAGAATCCACAAGCACAATGTTTTAAGAATGCTACATTGAGTTTTACCGTAAAATGTGATTTTTGACTACAAAAAAAAGTCGTTTCTTGTATCTTAGTGTCTAACTTAGTTTGATGTACAGAATGCTTGGTTGACGTATGTGTGAGGGGTTAATTTACACCCTGTATAGTAATCTAGGTCCTTCAAGGTACAGGACGTGGATTTGCACAAGAAGCAGATTTCATTTCATAGGGATACCTCTACTGGACTAAATTGTTGCTGAAGTAATACTTCGTTCAATGTTAAATAAAACTTCAATAGTTAACTAACTCGTATCTAAACTATTATCGATACATACTCGTATAATAGATTACGAACAGAGAACGACCACTCAATATGTGGTCAGTAATTGGTTACCCGCTAGTCAGTTTTATTTATTTATTTATTTATTTATTTATTAAACTTTATGCACAAGCAAACAACTGTACAAAGGCGGACCTAATGCCTTGGGCATTTAGTAGTTTTAGTTTTAATGCATTTAACAAATGATCAACTGAAATTGTACAACCATTTCTAGTAAATAAGCATATGCATAGCACAATCAGCACATTATGTTGCACTGCTCACAAATAACATAATGCCATAATGAGCTATGTGTGGCCTAAAAAGCACAGACAGTTGTCGACCGTTCTTTATACGTTTAAAAATACTTACTTTGCCATCACTCACACACATCACATATACGAAACAAATGTATTCGTCAAATCTAACATTTCACTTTATAAAATAGCTACAAAAAGTAACTACAGAAAATTACGTGATAGAAATAAATTGGAACTCGAAGTGACTTATGACAAAACTGCACTAATGAATAAAAGCACCTTCTGTATGGGCAAAAAAATATTTAATAAACTACCTGAAAAAATTAAAGCGTTAAATCTGGAAAATTTAAAAAAAATAATTACTAAAAATATTGATAAATAAATGCTATTACTCACTACAGGAATATCTGGACGATAATTATATAATTTCTGCTTCAGAAAATTGTACCTACGTCTATTTTGACTATTTAGATTTTTATTTTATTTTTGACATAGCATTATTATTGACGGCAAGTAACTTAATCTCTTTGACAGTAATTGAAATTAATTATATCCCCAAATTAATATTGACATTAATATTGACCTATTTCTTTATTGATTTTATTACTAATGTGAAAGTTTACATAATTTTATATAATTATACCAGTCGAAGATATCTCAAAAGTTAAATTTGTGTTAAAGTAAAGACAACGTTAATTAAATATATTTGTACGCCTCTGGGCAAAACATAGAGGATCTACCTATCTGTAACATCATCATATTGTAATTTGACCTATGTTTACAAATAAAGTATTCTGATTCTGATTCTGATTCAAACAGGCCTTCTCTCTAATGGACACAAGGGCCGAGTACTCGTTCGTAGATATCACATGCCTTTGAATTTTTGGTTTTAGAACATGCCGGTTTCCTCACGACGTTTTTCAGTGTATTTTCATAAAAGTGGTATTGAAATAAACTGTACAAACTATGTCTGTCTAGGTTCGAACCCAGTTTATAACTCATGTGAAGGCATTATCACTTGCTTGCAATTAAGTTATAGCAAAAATAAAATCTGAAAATTGATACACTGTAAATAATAGTAATTAATTTATCAGCTGCTAGCCAATGACCTTTGAAACTGTGTCAAACCAATGCTTGCCACAGATTATTTAGTACATGAAAGACTTAAAGCTAAAAAAACAATTAAAACGATAAAGGTGCCTTCATTTTCCACAGACTTCTCAGAACGGGGTCAGAAAAAATAGTAAATGTAGACGTATTTTTTAAACTTGTTTTTTTTCATAACCTAGATTTTTTTGTTTATTCAAACATGATATTTCGTGTTTTACTTTGCTTAGGACAAGGCTGTTGCGTATTGTTCCATTTTCCTTTCAAAAGCTTACTTTTAAAGACTCTTCTTTTGTTTAAACAGTAGGTACAGTTTGCATTCATATGGTGGCATTCATTGGCTCGCACAATGTACCTACCTCGCTGGTTTAGTGGTTGCAAGTGAGACTGCTAAGCATGAGGTCCTGGGTTGGGTTCACAGGTCGGGCAAAGTGTTATTAGGTTTTTCCATCAGGAATTTCTCAGTAGCCACAGAGTCTGGATCTGTGCCCGATTGATGGCAATAGGCTGTTACGTGGGACTTAGACATAACTGGCGAAATATATGGGTGTACTACTCGTATTAGGTAAACTTCTGCCTAACCTTTTAAGAATTACAGGCGTGATGTTATGTTATCTTCTTCTTATATATATAAAAGGAAAGCGTTACTGACTGACTGACTGATCTATCAACACACAGCTGAAACCACTGAACGGATTGGGCTGAAATTTGGAACACAGGTAGCTATTATGACCTAGGCATCCGCCAAGAAAGGGTTTTTGGAAATTCGACCTTTAAGGGGGTAAAAAGGGGGGATATTGTTTGTATGAAAAATCTTATTCCTTGAGTTAATAAACTTGAAACTTGGCACGAATATTTATCTAAGTAAATTATGATTTTTGTGATTTTTTGTTTTTCTAAACCACCCCCTAAAGGGGAATTAGGGGGTCTCAAAGTTTGTATGGAAAAACTTTAACGCGCAATCCGATTAACTCAAAACTCAGTTTTTATACTTAAAACCAAAAATAAAGAATAATGTGTAACAGGGTTTTTCTAAAATCTACCTCTAACGGGGTGAAAAGGGGTAGTCAATTTCAAAGGGTAGGATTTTACTGCGTGGCTTGATTAACTCGAAAATTGGTGTAAATAATCTTTGAGTCAAGCTATGGAAATATCTCAAACCTTTTTTTAAAGAAAGGGTTTTTGGAAATTCGACCTTTAAGGGGGTAAAAAGGGGGGATATTTTTTGTATGAACAATCTTATTCCTTGAGTAAATAAACTTGAAACTTGGCACGAATATTTATCTAAGTAAATTTTGATTTTTGTGATTTTTGGTTTTTCTAAACCACCCCCTAAAGGGGAATTGGGGGGTCTCAAAGTTTGTTTGGAAAAATTTTAACGCGCAATCCGATTAACTCAAAACTCAGTATTTATACTTAAAACCAAAAATAAAGAATAATGAGTAACAGGGTTTTTCGAAAATCTACCTCTAACGGGGTGAAAAGGGGTAGTCAATTTCAAAGGGTAGGATTTTACTGCGTGGCTTGATTAACTCGAAAATTGGTGTAAATAATCTTTGAGTCAAGCTATGGAAATATCTCAAACCTTTTTTTTAAATTCCATCCCTGTGGGGGTGAAAACAGGGAATACAATTTAACTTGAAAAATGTTATTCATTTGGTTAATCCTATTTGCCTCAGTAAAAAATAATGATAGGCACTTTTAGTTTTTTAAAACCACGTTTTTTTTGTGAATGGGAAATCATCGAATGACTTCTCCCGCTCTGGGTGGAGTAGGAGGGCGTGTCAGTCTTTCACTGACTACAACCCCCCCGTGTTCCTTCAGTTGCCTGTGCCAGGGCCACGGTATCTCTTTGGAAGAACCCGCCACCCCTGCGGTAAAACAACCCCTCAAAGAGGATTTAGGGGGTGTCAAAGTGAGTAAGGATTTTTTTTTAATTCGATACTAATAGAGTCTGGCAGTTTGAGTACTTTAAGTGGCCTACGTCCTTTCTTTGATATTGTTCGTCGAGTCTTTGAGCTTCTTAGGTACTGCATTGCTACGATACACGATACGACGACTTCGATTACGATTACTTACGATTGATACGATTGTTTGTTTTTATACGATTACTGACATATGCTTACAGTGGCTGGACAGGTTCAAATCTGTATGATTATTTTCTCAAAAGACTATCAGACGCTAATCTACATGATCCTTACAAGATCTGACCAAGATTATGACTGAACTTTAAGACACTTTAGCCCTCATGTAATTCGAATATTTGCAGGATTACTCCTGTAATAAATATAGTAAACATGACGTTAACAAAGTAATCTTGCTGAAGTATTAAAGAATACAAAAATGATAGTGTGGGACGAAATTACAATGGCTCATAAGAGTGGCATTGAGGCGTTGAACAGATCTCTTCAAGATAGAAGGAGAAATAAAAAGCTAATGGGTGGTGTAACGGTGTTGCTTGCTGGCGATTTCAGGCGAACTCTACCAGTAGTGCCAAAAGGAACTAGAGCCGATGGAGTTAGGTCATGTCTTAAGAGATCTATTTTATGGCCTCAGGTTAACGTCCTCAAGCTCACGAAAAATATGAGGGTACACTTGGGAGGTAAAGAGTCTGCTGGTAGATTTGCAAAACTCCTACTTGAAATCGGCATCGGCTATCCCGGAAAATTTGTGCACAGTTGTAACTACGGTTCAGGAGTTAATATCAAAAATTTATCCAGATATTCTCATATTCACGATATGTCTATGGAATGGTTGTGTGAACGTGCCATACTTACCCCGAAAAACGACCAAGCTGAAGCTATCAATAACACACTGCTGATGTCTTTTGACGGGGAAGAAATGGTATATATACTTCGATAGACACGGTGGTCAACACAGATGACGCTATCAATTATCCCGTCGAATTTCTCAATTCATTGAAACCACCGAGTCTTCCATATCATAGGCATAATCTGCGCGTGGGCACTCCTGTTATGTTGTTGCGAAATTTGAAACCACCTAAACTGTGCAACGGGACCAGACTGAAAATCAAGGCGTTACATCGCAATATACTTAGTTGAAGCCACCATTTTAACTGGGTGTGCGAAAGGGAAAACTGTATTTGTACCACGAATTCCTTTAATTCCGAATGATCTTCTGTTCGAATTTAAACGATTACAGTTTCCCCTCAAAGTCTGCTTTGCAATGACTATAAACAAGTCCCAAGGGCAGACACAAAAATTTGCGGGAATAGACTTGAGAGAAAACTGTTTTTCACACGGGCAATTCTACGTAGCTTGCTCACGCGTAAGCTCGCCCAGTAGTTTGGTAATTTTGGCACCAACTAATGGATTAGAAGTGAAGAATATTGTCTATAAAGAAGTTTTGTAGATACTTTTTTTCTATTAGTACCTATTACTTTATTCTTTGAACCTAAAATCAAAACGCTAAAACTAAAAGGCTACAACTAAAACTTCTCAATCAAAATCAAATTTTGCGCGAGCGAAGCCGCGGGCAAAAGCTAGTGTATAATATTTGTAATCACGATCTCAATAGGGATGTTAACAAAAAAAATCTAATTAGTCCGTCATATAGATTACCAAAAAATATTGGACACGTTTCACGTTTCTTTTTTCACTTAAACAAACAATGAAGACGATACAGTGCTTTGAAAACTGGTGTGACGTCATACTCTAAGACATAAGTATGACATTTTTTAGCGGTCACCTACGTCACCAACCCCCACTCAATTTGTCAGAGTCCACTCGGCTGCCAGTCGCGGCGTTTATTCTCATGCTGTATAGAATTGTACCAGTTTTTATTACTGTGTGGTTACTTTGTGAATACAAAACTACATACAGTGAAAGAGCGATTGAACTCTGCTCGAGTGAAATATTGAAAACGAATTTTCGCAGATTTAAGAGTTTTTTTTTGTATAAATTGGTCGCCCTTGTAAATTTCTATAATGTAACTTGAATAGGGATGTTTACTGACTTAAAAAAATGTGATTCTAATTAGTCCGTCTGTTAGATTTTCGAAAAATATTGGATACGTATTTTTTGTTTTATCAAATCAATAAAATTTGACGAAGACAAAACACGTCAAAGATTTGAGTGCGGGTTGGTAACGTCACTGACCGCTAAACAATGTCATACCAATGTCTTAGAGTATGACGTCACACGAGTTTTCAAAGCACTGTATCGTCTTCATTGTTTGTTTACGTGAAACAAGAAAAAATACGTGTCCAATTTTTTTTTTTTGGTAATCTATATGACGGACTAATTCGTTTTTTTTGTTAACTACCCTATTACTACACAGTTAATAGCTTCTACACAGGCACATTATAAGTACATTTCATACTTAGGTATGTTCTGAGTGGGATTACTCAATCTACTTCAGAGATAAACGATATTCTCCTCTTGAAACTCAATATTAGGTACTCACCCAATACTGTTACACATGACTACGCATAAAACATTCTTATTACGAAAATGTGATATTACAACGTACTCTCGTACCTGTATCAGGTTCCAATAATATTAAGTAAGTGGTAATAAAGATTTGGACCATCATTGATATTTGATCACGTTTTATCTAAGAAGCACGTAGTTTTTAGAATATTACTAGCTAATGCCCGCGGCTTCGCCTTCAAAAAATTGATAAATCGTATTCTAAAACCTTACTCGAGATTCACTCTATCCATTGGTAAAAACAGCATGAAAATCAGAGTTTTTGAGTTTACCGCGAACAGACATACAGCTGACAGACGCAGCGGAGGAGTTTGTTTAATAATATATATATATGTAGTGATGTGATAGTGTATAACTTCAAGCCAATAGTACCCCGAAGGCGGAAACACAGGTGTAAAGTACATAGTACTGTAAGGTTTTATAGCATATGACCAAATGAGGCCGACTGCTCATTTACGTGCATTCGGATTCTCAAAAGAATGTGAATTAAGAGAAATTTAAAAAAATAATTGTTTTTGTGATGGTACTGATTGCCAGTAAGTATAGTTTTATTCTAGGAAAAGTGAGGTCCATATTCCAAAATATACAGCTCTAAAGTCGTTGAAACCCCTTTTATATTTAAATAAGCGTACCAGCTGGTAAACTAGTACTCCCAAATTTTGCCAGATATTCTAAAGACCCAGGTCATAGGGGCGAGCCTGTTGCCGCACAACTCCAAACTTCGAAAGTACTACTGAGAAGTTCTTAATATCTAGATTTAAAAACTTAGTAGAATCAAAAGCTGTTGGGCACAGACTTTACTTTACATTCTGGTTCCAAATCCCCCACTTCTATCGAACTATTTGCTTAAAGGGCTTTCTATAAAAATCTGATTGATTATGTTAAACGATAAAAACCAAGGGAATATGAAATGAGCCTTCAATCGGGATTTTTGGTCGAACTTCAAGATTTATGAGTCGGCCTCTTTCAAGTTTTATACTTCCATACCTTTTATTTTAATATGATCGCCAAATATAAAATATAAAAATAGAATAAAATTTATCAAAACAAACTTTTATAATTTACCTCAAGCTATTAAGTTGGCTAACCTCAGGTATATTATATGCTGTAGCAGCATTGTACAAAAATTACAGACGCCAGCATTTTTTAGCACTATATTTGACACAAAGGAAGACCTAACATCAAAATTCTGAATAACGCTATTAATGTTATCTGTGACATAAGACCATAATAGAAAACCCCGACAACCGCTGTCGGGCTACTACCCGACGTCAATATAGTGGCTGCCAGTTATGGTGTCAATAGCGGTCATTGCCCTTTCATCTCTTCGTATGAACTAAAACAAATTAACCATGTACCGTTTTTTATTACACAAAATTTTGAAGATCGACATTTTGTCTAATGACAAAACGATAGATGACGATTCAAGACATGAACAGGCTTATTTTCAATTTCAAAGTTAAGAAGATTAATAAATGTCAATGACCGCTATTGACATCTTAACTGGTTGCAACTTTAGCCCACTAGACACAACATCAGTCTGAGATGGGGATTTTAACTGCCATGTGAGGTTTGTATGATATCCCTGTAGAACATATTCAGGTTAGCCATTCAAAATCAAAATAAAAAATCTGTGAGTTACTTTTACTATTTTCTTCAAACCTGTCTGTACAAGTTACTAACTTAAATTTTCACGATTTTTAATTAGCAAAACAATATAAAGATTTTTATTAAAATAAGTAATATTTGAAATAATAATAGTAGGCTTTGTGATTCTTTAGAAGTTTGTAAAATGGCCCGTGATCGATAAAAAAGGTTGAGGATTATTTCGTGGTTCATTTTGTGCAAACTAAACTAACTAAGAAAGTAGGTTTACAACTACACATATGAAACAGAAATAAGTAATAAAACATTTAATTTTCTTACACAATTTTATTTCGTCTCTTGTTGAGTCTCTAATTTAACGTAAAAGGACTTAAACTATTTTTATTTTTCTGAGAATAACTTTGTAACTGTATATTAAGTCCACATGCAAGAAATAAATTTCCTAGCGTAGTCTGAAATTTATTAGAAGTATGAAGGCAGTGTCAACTTGCATGCCAGCTTAAGTTTTCATTACGCGACCGACTGTGAGACTCTTATAACATAAGAACCACCGACTACTCATCATAATACTGATACATTTGTGATGATTTGTGTTGTAGTATATCGCATTTTAGAATGCAATCTATTTTTTTATCTAGCGTAATTTATTTATTTATTTATTTAGGGACAAAAAACAGTTACACGTTACAATTTGTTTATCGCAGCTAAATAGATAAATTTAATAAACGTATAACCCACACTATTGTCCACGGATTCAAATTGCAAAACATATTTAAAAGACGAAAGGAAGGACGGTCACATATTGATTTGTGAATTAAAAGAAAAAGAAAACCAAGTTATGAAAGGTTGTCGGTAAGCAAAGCTATAGCCATTATTTTAAATTTTGCAGAAGAGAATGCAAAAATATCTGAATCGGTAAAGTGTGTGATAAAAGTTACTACAAGGCGACGGAGAGGTGCCCGCTCACCGGCGTTTGTTTTGCACTTCTCAGTGTGAAACAGACGAGAAACGCGCACCTCCCGCCGTATAACAGTTCTAGGTACTACGTAACATAATTTATTGGTAAGTTCATTACAATCAAACTTATTATTACTAATGCCACGCAGCATCATGGCCATGAGGAGCGTACGTCTGGACTCTAAGCTCAAGAGAGTGTGCTGGTTGAGTAGTTGTAAATAAAAAATTTTCGAGTGATAAAATTGATAATGTGATGTAATTGGGTACACCTCTGTCTACACTTTCGTAGACAAAAGTTGTGATGTTATGTTACATTATGTTGAAGTTCGGCATTTTATTGGTTTGGATGGCGGAGGTAGGTAATCTCTGCAGCTAAACATCCGATTTCAAAAAAATATTTCACCGGTGGATAAAGTACACTATTAAGAGGGCTATAGAGTTGGTTTGTCGTGGGCTGAAGGTAGCGGAAAATGAATTGTCACATTTATAATTTCGAGCTAATTGGGGCTTTCGACGTGCTTCTTGCATAATAGAAATGAGAATGTACAAAGTTTGCCTCTTGATTATTTAAATGGGCGCCGAAACGCCTGCATATTCGAATAGTCACAGTTATAACTGTGATTAAAATGTGAACCATGTAGGTCGTTGTTAGGCTTGTAATTAAATGGAGTTGTAAAGTTACCTACAGACGCCAGCTCGTCACACTACCCGAAACTGTCAAGTTTTAAAATCAATCTTGAATGCTTTAGCGATAACGTTGAAAATCAATTAAAGAAATTTGACAGATAGTAGCTTAATGTAAAATGGACGGCCCGTCAATAGTATTGTTAACACTCTGATTTTAAACCGCAAGCTTCAACAGCAAAAGAGGCCAGCTTATACTGGTTTTGTTAACATTGTAGTTCACCCCACTGTACCTAGGATGGCACATAATTTAATTAATTCAAATGGTTGAGCATCGTGCAAGTGCCATCGTGTAAAACTTAAAACGTCTAATAAATCACTTGGCAAACACTTTAGAAGTGGAAATGGGACCTTCCGTTATAGCCACAACATTAATAGATGTAGATAACCTTAATCAAACTGAAACTATTCTGAGTAGGTTCACAATTACGGTTGTTGAATAGTTTGGTTGCTTGGTTGGCGGGAAAGATGATATGAGTAATAGATTTACCATTTTGGGGCTTAAAGGTTGGGTCAAGTGAAGAAACTTAGTTCACAGTCACCAAGTTTTGACTCAAAGCGCCAGATGATGTGTACTAGAATGACTAAACACTGAAGTAGGTTTGAGTTCGAGAACTAGTTCGAGTAGTTGGCTGCCTCGTTGGTTTAGTGGTCGCAAGTGCGGCTGTTGAGCATGACGTCTTCTGTTCGATTCCAAGGTCGGGCAGATTTTCCATCAGGAGTTACTGAACATCGGCAGTTACTGAGTCTGGATTTGTGCTTGGTTGATGTCAAAAGGCTCATGCCCTTGTACAAGGGTCTTTAACTTTACTGGCGAAAAGTGGCAACATTTGATAAAACTATGAAGAAACAGCACCTGTATCTCCCATCGGTACTTACTTCGTCATTTGTATTCCGTGGTACTTTAACTCCCTCAGGTTGGAATGGTACTTATCTTTATATTATCCTGTAATGCCTCGTAAATGGAATGTATTACGACGTACGTAACAAATACGTGAATAATGATACAACCATATAGGGATCGTCAAATTGAGTATAGGATTATCTTGTTAGAATCTTTTGTTGTTGTACCGCGTAAATCTGCGACGGAGGTCAGCTGGAATAAGTAGAGGTTTATCTTCGTTTAATGCTATGTTTTCGCTCCTCTGCCGGCAGCGGCAGGAAAAACAAAGTTCCTGTCTATTAGTCATAAGGGCATGTCGATACCGCTGAAACTTTCACGATCACAACCTGTTTGCCAGTACTTCAAGTTCTTATTACGAACTTGGTCTTTAGTAACGCGAAGATTAACAGTTGACAACACACCTATTTTCTTCTTAGTGTAACATAAATCAATGATTAGTTCGCCCAAATCTTACGTAGGCGCTATACCAACAGATGCTACAAATTGTTCTGTAACTTTCATCCCATACACATACAATAAGGAGCTCAGAATGTTATTGTGTGGAGTGACGTTACGTATCTCAACGTCAGAAGTGTGATTTGCACACATGTGTGAGACCTGACAAGTGGGTTTCAAGTCGAACCAAATACTCTCACGGCGGATTAAAATCTCTGTAAATATTGCCAGTGGCATCCGTGTTAGCTCACCGTCCAACAATGGAGTGTCAATTGGGCTGAACCCTAGAAGCTTGCGCCGAGAGACTTTATAAAATCTGAACCAGAACTGCCGTGTAACATAGTTGATGAAAACTTTCTAAATATTTGTTTTGTAAAAGGAACGCAAGAATGTTTTAATATTTTAATGGAGCGTAAAAGTTAATCCCTCGACATTTTAGCGCATCACAATCTTCATTTGGTTTAGTAATTCGCCCCGACCCGAGGACCGGGACAATTAGCATCTGCGCTTGACGTCACAAGTGAAAATAAAGCGCTGCGTGCGCTTTATGGGCCGGAACGAAATCACCAGTGTAGATAGGGCACATTTTTATTTCGCTGTAAACACGTGTTATGAAACTTTGCTACATAAAATGTAAGAGTAATGTTATATTTTGGAGTTTACGGGTGATAAAATGTGGTTAGGACTGCTGTTTGACTTTAATTCACTGGTTTCGATTACAAAGCTTTTTTTGAGTCGTAACACTTGCTTTGATTTATATCAGAGTGACTGGTCTGTAAAGTAAGTGGTTTCATTGTTAACCAATATCTACCAAAATAACCTAGGTTAACTAAGACGTTAAAGGGTAATGTCTCAAAAAAAAGAATAAATATAGTCAACAAACAATACACACAATACACAAAACAATACAATACAACACACAATACAATACAATATTTAAATAGGTACCACTAAAGGTAAGCCGTAATCGGCTTGATGAAGGCTATTCATAATTATATAATGTCAAGATCTTGTCTCTTGAAAATGAGTTATCCGACTTGGCGAGAAGCAAGCCGGTGGTCAAACAGTTTGACATTAAATGTCAGAGAAGTAGAAACTTTATAATTGAAAACTTAAGTAAGAGCTTTATGAACATTAGTCAAGATTGCGTACTAAGGATTACAGATTTAAATTGTAACGTTTAGAGGAGCTCGTGGCTAAACAATACCCGTCGCTAGGGTCGATCTTCAGGTTAAGCTGCGCTTACCTAGGTTGGTCGTGGATGAGTGACCAGTCATTATATACTGAGTTGCCTCAGTGCCTCGGAAAGCACGCGGTTATTTTTAGATCTTCGACGGTACTTACGTACTCCCAAACAAACCGGATTCCGAAAAGGCTTTAGTACCGTAGACCACATACTCGAGCATACGCTGTGGCAGGTTATACAGAACATCGAAGAGTATAACCAGCCTCTCTGTTTAGCGTTTGTCGACTTAAGAAAGCCGTCGGTTCGATCGAGACTTGGGCTGTACTGCAGTCTCTCCAACAGTGCCAAATCGACTACCGGTACATCGAGGTGTTGAAGTGTTTGTACAAAAACGCCTCCCTGTCAGTCCGACCTCAGGACCTGACATCGGAACCTATCCTTCTGCAGCGCAGTGTAAGACAGGGAGGCGTCGGATCTCCGAAACTATTCACTGCTGCACTGTGGAGAATGTCTTTAAGTTTCTGGGTTGGAGAGGATTTGGCATCAATGTCAATGGCGAGTACATCACTCACCTTCGGTTTGCTGTTTGATGACCTCAGTGGAGCTTCCGGAAGAGTGGGTCTTAAAATGAACATGGACAAAACCAAAGATATGTTGAATGCCCATGTAATACCCACTCCTACCAAGATCGGAGACTCTACACTCGAAGTTGTTGTGTTGACGGTCGACTTGGGTCCTCCTTCTAGGTGGGTCCATAACCTAGTTAGGGTTAGGGTTGCGGGAACCCGTTGGATGCGGGACGTACGGGATCGGTACACCTGAGGGAGGCCTATGTCCAGCAGTGGACGTCTTTTGGCTGAAATCATGAATGACGACTAACTGGGTTTTGGAGGCATTCGCTCTCATCTCGCATGTAAAATATTGGTATTCAGCTGCATCCTGTTAAACTGGAAGTCGACCCCAACATAGTTGTTAAAAGGCAAAGGAAATATGATGATGATGTTAATATAAAACAAATATAAATATGCATACGAGTGAAGCCGTTTTTTCATAAATTATTTCTTAACCCCTTTGAAAGCCATTCCCTAATATTTTGAACTTTTCTTTTTATACCCTTATTTCTTTGAGAACGACATGCAAATGCCTGTTCCTCGTTAAAAGATAATTATATGCCGAATTTTTATTTTGTAAAGGAATGGCGTAGAACCACTCTTTTGGCATATTGTTACGAAACGAAAATAGTAAACAAACATCGACTAGTTTACAAACAATCTATACTTATATTATAAAAAGGTGAAGTTTTAGGTTTGCATTTGTTTAAAGGTTTTAATATATACGGTACTACTGATCCGATTCCGAAAATCATGAAAAACTCTAATGGGAAGTAAAATTATCCCCGTTAAAACGTTTCCATGACCGGCAACAAGAACTAGTAGTGTATGAAATGAGAAAAAATCTTTTCCTGCCATGGGAAAATAGTCAGCTGATCTAACAATCAATACATATATACGTCATGTGTGTTACGGATTGTTTTCCTATGGCACTCGGGCTCGTTAGTGAAGAAAAATAGGCTGCCATGGGAGCGTTCGATTTATCTGGGGCAACTTTGGTAACGATGACGTTACAGAAGAGATATTTTTGTATCGACCGAAAAAATTAAGAACACCTTCATTTTTTTTCGGTCGATTCAATACAGCAATTTAAACTGCGTGTATCTAAACTGAGAAATGTAACCTAACAAGGCTTTTAATCAATTACGTCGTACGACGCATTTGCTAAATATTCAGACAGAATAAACTCGATTATTATAATCAGTTTAAAAAGTAGGAAAATGGTTCTAATACCAACGCATTTTTTTTTTGTAAAGAAGGATTTAGTTCAGACATGCCAATTACAATTAATGTTAGTGCCTAGAGGCTTACGTGTATGCCGTATATTTTGGGAATAGAGTTTGTTATCGAACATAATATTTATTTCGCGTCGCTGCCCTATGCTCAGGGGACGTGTCAATTAAATGTTTCACCTGCACTGATGGGCCTATATACTTAACGTTGCAAATTAGTGTTAAGACATTTCTTACTAGGATGAATCTATCGCCTCCCAAAATACAGGCATTGCTTACCTATATTTTGGGATTTTAACTCCAAGCATTAGAAATAGAATTAGAATTTATTTATTTTTCAGAATGCTGTTGTACATTGTATGATGTTAGGTTCGTTAAAGGTTTCTTACATTCTACCATATTATTTAGTGTACAAATATTATGTTAGTTTTACAGTTTTGAGATGTCAGCAACATGGGAGGGGCCCGCAAGGGCCGACGTCGGTCGGGGCTGCTGGTTGTTTACAATGATACCGCAGCCTCAACATACAGGGCTAAGAAGGAACATGGGTGGTTTTTGGTCAGTAGAAGTCTGACAGTCCCTTTAGCTCTGCCCAAGAGCGGCAGGGATTACTTGACGATTTTCCACCCGCCAAAAAAAAAGTCTGTATTGTCAAGTTATTTTTTGTAGACGATTAATTTTTGGTTTTGCCATGTAGCAAAATGTCGTTTATGTGGTAAGCTCCAGTGGATACTAATTCACCTTACCCGGAACGCTCACATTATTTCGCTACATTACAATGCGCTCCCTTGTGCCTTCCTTGTGTTCTCTTTTATGTCATGAACGAAACGTTTTGAGATCCTTGGAGACATGCAGGTGCGATTCTTAAGGAGTGTGTTTACACACAAAAGCCACCAAGCATGTCAAGTGGGTGTCTAAAATGGCTTTAGCAAAATCGTAATATTAGTCAAGTTAAAAATTTAAAATTACTACTTTATAGTTAGGTATAGACATAAAGTCCATTTTAAGAATTTGAATTTTTAACGTGATTCATACTAAGATTCTCCGTGGATTCTGATAAAGCGGCCATTTTAGACCCGCTGAACGTGTGTGAATGTTGCAGACACTCCTTTATTGTGTTGGAAATGTTTTCTTTCATGTTGGTTACTTTTTACAATCAGTGTTCATATAGCAGTTATCTGTTTTTAAACTGATATGGTATTATCATTAACACTGAAAACTGGATACATGCAATACCATTTACTGTCTGTTTGTGTGTTTCGGGATTTTAAAACAAAAAATGAAAATTATTCCGTTTTTGGTGTTAAAATAAAACAGTTTGAAAACAGTTCTTTTAATAAAAATAATTTGAGATAACACGTCTTTAATTAAATCTCCCATCAACTTAAAAAATAAAGACTGCGCTTAAAAATTACCACGAGTAACTACGTGCTGCACGTGTTTTTTTAATTTATTTTTTTATCTTGGGACTTACTTACTTACTTTTATTTTCGTGCGCATTATAATTATTTTTGTGTTTCATACCCTTACATTTTACCTAATGATATCCACCAGTACAAACAGGAAAAAATAACAATAAGAGGCAATGACCTCGTTTATCTTGCCTGTCTATCATATTCATGTTTACCATACAGCTTAAGAAGAAGACATTTTGATTGATTATTATGGGTTTGTGATTTTATTTATTTAACCTTGATGTGCTTTTTTATCGTTTCATCATGCTCCAGCCTTTTCCCAATGTATTCTTCCAAAACTAATTAGTCCGTCAGATAGATTTCCAAAAAATATTGAACACATATTTTTTCTTTTTCACATAAACAAAAAATGAAGACAGTGCTTCGAAAACTCGTGAACTCCTCGAAAACGTCACATGTCATTACATTTTTTACCTCCAAATGACGTCACAACTCATGATCTTTGACGCGTTTTATCTTCGTCAATTTATATTGATTTGATAAAACAAAAAACACGTATCCAATATTTTTCGATAATCTAACTGACGGACTAATTAGAATCATATTTTTTGACTCAGTCCGATCCCCTATTATAGATCTTTGGCAGTTGTTAAGTAGCCAGCGATTAAAAATGACTCCAGTGTTATCAAGGGGTGTCGTATTACCCAGTGCTAACTGGGTTGTGGAAATCACATAGGCAGTCGCTCCATGTTAAATACTGGTCAGCTGCATCCAGTAAGATTGGAAGCCGAACTCAACACAGTAGGAAAAAGATTAAGTAGATGATGGTGATGAATCTAGAAAATATCTCTTTCCTAGAAAGAAAGAAGGTTTTTTTTTCACACACACGAACATGAATGTACATTTGTTTTTGTGTGATAGTTATGCCACAGAAACAAGTGTATCCAAAAACAACTCAAATTACGATACTTAGGAACACGAAACTTTACTTTTAAACGCTTCTGAACTATACTAGACAAGCTAGTATCTCCTCTTCACGATTTTCTTTCCTATTTTTTTGCGTTGTTCGGTATCACAGACGGCTATATTTAGGGCAAATGTGGTTTCAAGTGGTGCTTTGGCAGCAGTTGTAAGCCAGCTTTATCCGCAAGGGATTTTCAGAGTGTCATTGTGACTATGTGAATTTTTAAGTCTGCTTTTTAATTGTTGTCTTTTTCACGTCCTACGCTTTACTTATACGTCAACATAACTAATAAGATGTTTTATTTTAGTTCCTTAATTTTTCTGTACCCTATTACTATTTTTTTTTGAATAATGTAAATAAAAAGCCGTATAAATAAATAGTGTCCTACTGGTGTCGGGAACTAGCTCTAAGCCACTGGCACGTCAGAAATTCAGAGAAGAACCTCCTAAAAGTACGAGTCGTGTCCAAGAGTACCGGTTTTTCAACCCTTTTATGTTTTAGGATGATTAGTTCCGACAAAGTTACTTTACTTAACTGTAACAAA